>JASJET010000070.1:12055000-12670000 GCA_034092305.1 Diaprepes abbreviatus | reverse complement strand
AGGAAGTCTAGTATTTTCAACTGTCATATACAGTTTAGCGATAAAAATTAAACTTGTCCTGGATGCAAAACAAAAAGGAATAACTCATTTCAACATCTCTCGAACGGAATTGTTTCTTGCAATCAGAAATAAAGAAAACCATAAAAAGATAAGAGAAGACTACAAGAGAAACCAAAGGCCAAGATCAAAGAAAGAACAAGACCCTCATCCTATACATAAAAGGAATCACGGACGAAATTGGAAGAATCTTAAGAAAACACAATATACAACCCATATTCAAACCATAGAAAACAATAGCCAACATCTTGGAAATCATGGCGTTTACAGCATTCCATGTGCAGATTGCCATCGAACATACATAGGACATACAAACCTGTGCATATCAGCAAGAATTCAGGAACATAAAAATGGTCACAAAAACAGACAACCTCACCTTTATTTCAACACCATCAAACAACCGGATATACCATCGATTTCGAAAAAACATAAGATTAGCTCCAATTCAAAACTACAAAGTACGCGTCATAAGAGGCCCAAGAAATCGAAAAAGCGGGTCAGCTGAACGGGAGAATGTTTTAAATATTCCAGCTACGCGAGAAACAATAATAAAAAATCAAAAAAACAAAACAACAAAAAAAATAAATACACGAGAGAACAGCACACAACAAACATACCGCAGTTTGCAGAGGAAAAGAACCTCCGAAGCCACTCGACCAATCAGAAAGCGAGCCATTTTAACAAAACTTGAAAATGCCAAATGAGATTTTGACGAAACGATGTTTTGATTTTGAACGAACTGGTTGAAGCCCTGAATAACCAAACCATATATAATTTTCTTTTTATTTTGTCTTTTCTGGGGTTTAGGTTCTTTATTTAACAAAAAATCAAAAACAATTTGACTTGTCGCCCTTTATTTAAGGCATCTTCAAAAATGTTTTGCTTTTTTTTTATTATCCTCCTTGACGTTTTGCTTATTTATTAATAATTAATAAATAAGCAAAATGTCAAGGAGGATAAATTGATAATAAAAAAAAGGAAAAAATTTTTGAAGTTGCCTTAAATAAAGGGCGACAAGTCAAATTGTTTTTGATTTTTTGTTAAATAAAGAACCTAAACCCAAGAAAAGACAAAATAAAAAGAAAATGATATATATATATATTGAGTAGAATTTGCTGTCTTATAAATTGAAGTAAATACTTCATCGTAAATATGAAAATTTTCAGACATGTCATCTATGTAACCGCTATCTAAAGCTTAGAAACAAACTATCGATAGTGACACGGAGAAACTTAATGGCAGATATATCGATAATGTGCCACCTCTAGAGCATCACCTATTTTGTTACCCATTAAACCACCTTTTGTTTCTTGAGTGTGGCTTTTAAAAACAATTTAAATTTATTTATATCTTTAGAAACATATTTAAAAACAATTTATTTTTATTTATATCTTTAGAAACATATTTAGGCAAATATTTATGGATACTTGGGCCTCACATTTGCCCATATTTACTTAGAATTCGGGTTTTATTGGTATTTTAAACGATCCTTTTAGCTGTGCTAACCATACGGTCGAAGTTGTTTCGTATAAACTAAAAAATGATAAAGATGACAGTAATTGCGTTTTAGCCTACCTTATGTTAATGTGTGACGCTCGACCTTGAATCTGCAGTTCCTTATCGGTACGAAGGCCAATCAATTGGCCATTACGGGACAATTAAGGTGTCTTGTTTTGCATAATGGTTTGTTTTGGTTGACTTATTTAGCTGGTGCCGGCAGGACTGGAACTAACAGGCATAAGCCACTGAACCCACATTAGTTGATTTGTTTTGTTTGGGTTATTTAAATTTAAGTCTAGAGGTGACAGTCGTTTAATTAAGTTAAAATGTGTTGGAACGCTTTATATAGTTCAGTGTACTAACTTCGTTCCAGATTTGATTTTTCTTTGGGTTCGACTTATTTTTTGTTTTTTGCTATGTCGCCGAGATTCATGCGGGTTTTTATAGAAAGATCTTTTATATACAGGATGTCCCACGACGAATTGCATTATATATATAAATATAAATATATATATATATATATATATATATATATATATATATATATATACTTCTACGTATGTAGATACTGGCATATGTGTTTAGATGTATTTATATGTGCTTGAAAATTATCGAGAGTAAAACAATTAACAGGGGAAAACGCGATGGGTCTTTTTAACGATAACTTCCCTAATTTTTAAGATATTGCATTGCTCAAAAACCCATTTTCAGGGAATTTTAAGAGCTACGAAGTAATTTCTTACATTAAACCTCTCGAAGGCCTTCGTTATTGAGATTTTTGAGTTTGAAGGATTCGAGGTAGGTGATCCTTTCATTCAAATGCGAAAATAAAATGGTGATATCTCAATGAATTTTTATCCTTCCGAAAAAACAAAATTTTTTTGGGTCATTGCATTTTTACGTATAGTCTTTAGTTTTTGAGTTATTGTCAGAAAAATTTTATGAAAAATTCCTAAAATTATTTTAAAATGTATTACATTTTTTTCAAATTTAGGCATTGTAAACCGATGAAACTTCTAGAACATATTGTTAGTACCTAAATAGAGTCAAATCTACCTGGATTACGTTGAATTTCAATTTTTGTTGTTAAGCGTTTGGATTAATTTCTGATTTTTTCCTCGAAATAACAAGACAACCATTTCATTTTTATCATAACTTCGTGAGTTTTCATGCTATTAACTTTTATAGCCTTTTAAAGGTCTTTTCAAGCATTTTAAGAAATTGTCTTTAGGGCTTTCTCAAAAAAACTCGTCGTTTTCAGTTTACGGCAAACAAAAAGTAACCTTCAACGAGCCATAACTCCGTTCATATTGCATCTGCAAATGTTAGAAAGAAACCATTTGATTTGTTATTTTAAAGACTTTATTTTTACTTCTGATGCTTTATTTGATAAAACCATAGAAGAAATATACAAAGAATTCCTATCCTGTGTACGCCAAACTGGTACGCCCTCTCATTCATAAAAAACAATTTACAATATTGTCAATGACTAGATATCAGTATTTTAATGTGATATACATGCTTTTGTTAGAAACAAGTATAAAAGATTTAAATTTTCGGATTTATGTTGAAAACGTGGCAATATTGCATATCCCTTCCCACCGACTAAGAGAGGCAAGCTCCACCTTTTTATCGATTTAAATGCAAGGTTGCCGCAGCTTAGCGAAGTTTTACTGAAATGTTTGATCATTACAACGTTCTCTTTGTAAACTTAAACAAATATAATAAACCAAGGGATAAAAAAACTTGTATCCGTAGTTTAGATCAACTATCCAATACAGCAACACTGCAAATACATCATTCCTTGCCGTTTTACTACTTATAGTAAAAACTACCTTTTATCAACGACCGAGTTTTAATACTTAGCGCTTCCAATTCTCCCATAAGAATCAGCCGTCTTAGTATAATTCGTCAATGCTAAAATGAACAGTTTTCGAGTTATTTGTGAAAAATCGCTCAAAACATACATTTTTTAGATGAAAATCAACATTTTCAATCGGGAATAACTCCAAAAACATTGATGTATCGAAAAAATTCCATGGAATATTTTTTGCTTAAAATTCATCCCTCTATTGAGTTCTGTGGTTTCCTGCCTCGAGAAGAGATAATATTCACCCCCAGGGTAAAAACTCACGTCGGCACTATATAACTTTTGATCCTTTTCCTACTTACTACCAAGATTTCAGGTCAATAGTTGTTCTTCTTCTTCAAGTGCCTTCTCTATTGCGGAGGTTTGCAATTATAATAGCTATTTTAATTTTTGAGGCAGTTGCTCTAAATAGTTGTTTTGAACTGCATCCAAACTATTCCCTTAGGTTTTTTAGTCATGAAATTCGTCGTCGTCCTACGCCTCTTCTACCACTTATTTTGCCTTGGAATATGAGCCGTAAGATCCTGTACTTTTCTCCCCGCATAATGTGTCCGAAATATTGCAGTTTTCTCTGTTTTACTGTTATCTCGACTTCCTTTTCTTTCCCCATTCTTCTCAACACTTCGGCGTTCGTAACTCGATCCACCCACGAAATCCTCTGAATTCTTCTATAGATCCACATTTCAAAAGAGTTAAGTTTCTCATTGCCTCTCGATTCAGTGTCCATGCTTCCATTCCATAATATAGAACACTGTATACGTAACATTTAGTCAGTCGTATTTTCAGGGCTAACGTTAGATCTTTGCTGCAGATAACCTTTTTCATTCTAATTAAGTTGGCACGTGCTTTCTCGATTCTGGTTTTTATTTCGACGGTATAGTCATTATTTTCTGTTATTAGGGTTCCCAAGTAAATGTACTTCTTAACTCTTTCTATGTGCTGGCCTCCTACCATTAGGGTTTCATTATTATTGGTGTTGTTTTTACTAATTATCATGAACTTGGTCTTTTTCGTGTTAAGAGGGAGTCCATATTCTCCACTAACTCTTAATATTTTATTCATTATTTTTTCTAGGTCTTTCAAACTATCAGCTATTATTACGGTGTCATCTGCATACCTAATATTGTTGATTAAAACTCCATTTACTTTTATCCCTGCTGTTTCAGATTCAAGACTTTCCAATATGACCTCTTCAGAATAAGCGTTAAATAGTAAAGGTGACAATATACACCCTTGTCTGACTCCCCTTTGTATTTCCACATCTCCGGATATTTCGTGTCCAATTTTTACTGCCGCTCGCTGATTGTAATACAGATTTGATATCAACCTTAAATCTCTTTCATCCAAATTTTTACTTCTGAGAATCTCTATCATTTGTTGTCATGTTTGATCATATCAAAAGCTATGAAGCAGACATAGAGGTCCTGATTGATATCCAAGCATCTTTGAGTAAGCACATTAAAAGCAAATAATGCTTCTCTTGTACCCACTCCGTTCCGGAAGCCAAACTGTGTGTCACTAATATCCAGCTCCAATTTGGAATGTATTCTAGCGTGTACAATTTTTAAAAAAGTTTTCAAAGTATGTGACATGAGACTGATTGTTCGATAGTCACTGCATTCTTTTGAATTTGCTTTCTTTAGTAAACATATGAATGTTGATGTTAACATTTCTCGGGGGTTAGTTCCTGTCGTGTAAATTGTATTAAATAATCTCACCAATAAATCCAAATTTTTCTCATTGATCAGCTTCAGCAACTCACCTGGCATTTCATCTGGACCAACATCTTTATTAGTTTTTATCGACCTTAATGAATAAATTGGTAGCTAAAAACAATCATACACTGGACTAAAAGTCATCCTGTTTATTTCATATTACAGCTAAAATTAGTTCCCTACAGTTGATCTGATTTTGATATATTGTTTCATTAATTTTCTTCAGGAGTACATAGAGTATCACAGTTTTTAAAAATTGAGGAACTTTCCAATTATATATGATCCTAACTTTGAATATCTCTCTTGAGATATCTGTAGAATGACAATGAATTAAAGTAGTCAGTTTGGTAGACTTTTTTGCGAACCGCCCCTCGTATATACATTCCCTTTTTTCACTTTATCGCCTTGTTAAGCAGTCTAATGATAAAATAATTTAATCAACACATACCATGTAATTATTCACATGTTTCAGCGTGGGCATTTATATCACACTAATCAATCTTTCAGGTTTTTAATGGTGAAGTTTGTACGTGTTCTTATTGCTACCGAGAACATAAATCATATTCGCTGAAAGCCAATTCTGCTTCCTACATTGTGACTTAAAATTCATTTTTTTTTGTCGTAACGTTTAATACAAAAAAAAAATAGTTAATACCTAATTCAATTTCTATTTGTATTTAAATGATCGCTTGATTATGATTATAATTAACATTTGTAATCAAGTTGATTTAATTTATGATTTGCTTCGACTTTTACGGGTTTTATAATAGGAATAATTTTGCAATGTAGGTTGGTGATTTAGATGCAGATCAAAATTATTATTTGCTTTAATGGCACCGAGTTCAGGAGATTATTGTCATAAAAAATGTTGAACTGCTATATGTTTATATAGAGTATTTAGTAGGTTGATGGAACTAACGGAACATATCATATGATTTCAAGTCAAACGACTTAGCACTCCTCCAAGGAATATTTGTTCATACTAGGTATACAAAAATACCAAAAATATGATGCTCTGTGGGAATCCTTTCCATGTTATCGGGTCCTAGGTGACGTGGTCTGTTGTATGAACTTTCGGACGGTTCGCGTGGTTGCAAGGAGATCTGCTTTCTGAATCGGCTTATACAGATGCTCACTGAGACCCATTCCCTTGATGTTCTGCAGGAGGTTCTTTGGTATCATTCCAGTTATTGATAAAATTATGGGAATCGTTTGTCCATTGTCTTCGGATTTGCACCTCCAAACCTCTGTATTAGGCGATCTTCTCGTTGTATTTTGGTCTTAGGTTGTCGTTATTAGGTATTGCAATGTCAATCAGTATTAGCCTAAAAATTTTATCTGTCAGTATAATGTCTAGCCTATTATGAGCAACTGTTTGATCTGTTAGAACCGTTCGGCCCCAATATAACTTGAACTCGTTGTTTTCAAGAACAGGCTCTGGATTGTATTTGTAATAAGGCACTTTTCCTACCTGCAATAGGTTTAACTTATCTGCTAACTCTTAGTGGAGTATCTTAGCGGCTGAGTCGTTTCTTTCCTTATACTCAGTTGCGGCAAACGCTTGGCATCCTCCAGTTATGGGCGTGAGATTAGCCTAGCCGTTTAAGACGCTAGGACTAATAGGGACGACCACGACCAGCGCGGGTTCAAGCCCCGTAACTTATTTAAAAAACCTGTCAGACCATTAGAGGATAGTCCCATTAGTCAGTAGACACGAAACTGACAAAGAGTGAAAACTCGAGGTTAGTTGAGTGGTTCGGAACCCACGTTAAACTGTAGATCCCGTCATTAAAAAATCCAACGGGTTGATGTGTCGTTAATTAATACTACTCACTCACTCACTCACTCCTCGAGTTATGTGCTGAATTGTCTCTGATGTTCTACAGCTATATCTACATTCTTCGTCAGAATAACTTGAAGAAGCCCCCCGTTTCCAGAAACACCTGTCCTGAAATCAACCAGTAGTTCGACGCTGTTGTCTTGATTGACCTCATTTGGATGCCGTCTATGAAGTGGCTTCTGTAGCCAGGTTTGTAACATCTCTTTGTCTGTTTGGTGGTGAGAAGCAATATCCTGTTCCCGCAGCTGTAGCGGCTTTGAATCATCTGCCTCGCATATTGCTTGATGTAATGGGTAAGAGTCCGCTACCCTGTGGAAATATGAACTTAAGTTGATTATTTTTTGCTTACCAATATCCACCAATCCTCTTTCTCATTGATGTCATAGAAGCATTATACGTTCAATAGCACTCCGAGGGTGATGTTTTTGTGCTTTTATTAGGAGCGTTCTTATTTTTCTTTGCAGGTTTTTGATGTCCGTCCTGCGCCATTTTACAATTCCAAAAGAGTTGCTAAGTGCAGAGCAAGCGTACGTGTTAAGCGCCTTAAACAAATTTCTATTATTTAGGTTAGTTCGTAATACCCGCCTTACTCTCCTGACAAATTCGGTTGTCAATTCGGCTTTCATAGTGCGATGGTCAATACTTTTAGCCTGTTTCATACCTAGATATTTGTATGTTTGGTCTACTTCCATTGCAGCTATAGTTTCACCGTTCTGCATTTCATATGCTCCTGATTGTATCCCACCTTTAACGATGTTCAAAATACGGCACTTCTCAAGTCCATATTGCATTCCGATATCCCCGGAGAACTCCTCTGCAATTTTAGGCATTTGTTCCATCAGTTTACGATCATCTATGTCTAGTTTTAGAACGGAATTCAACTACTATTTCTGAGGTAACTGATGATATCTTGGCGGCGCTCAATGATTCTCAAGTAATAATACGTATCCTACTAGATTATACAAAAGCTTTCGATATGCTAGATCACGATCTACTTTTTGTTATTCTAAAATATTTGGCAACCACTGCTTATCTCTTTTATTGTCGTTCTCATCGTACAGGATACAAAGAACGGTCATGCATAAACAGTAATCAGAGTCACGCAGCGTCACTTGAGTGATGGCACAAAGAAGTATTTTAGGCTCACTCCTATATACGTTTTACACAGTTTTGTAAATATCATTTCTTCGCAGACGGTACACAAATTTATTTTTCTTTCAAAGCAAAGGATATCTATATTATCGCGTAACAAACGACTTAGATATGAATAATTTACTCAGTATTTCTATTTTTATTTACTTAAAATTAATCCTACTTAATCGTTGGCCTTACTATTTTGTAGCGCAAATTTTGTTATTTTGCAAGCACATGCTTTCATGTAATTTAAATACAGATGTGCAACGAAATTGCAGAAAGAACCAACGACGCCAGTAACTGCTTCCGAACCCTAACTTAATGCGTGCTGTAGACGCCGGTTTTTATATTTTAATGTCCTTTATCAGTAATCGCATTTTAAAAAATATGTCCCATGTTCTCACTACGAGTTAAAATTACAATTGAGATTTAAACTGAAAAACTAATGAGGCTGATCTCCACATTTGATAGTGATATGATCACTTTTCAGCAGATAATCATGAACAGCTGAATGTGAATAAAAATTAATTATCCCAAAGCATATAGCCAAAGTCGACGTTTCACTTTTATTGCTCACGAAATAAATATTAAATGCTTCTTAATTCATTATATTTTTAAATACAATATAACTGTACAAAACAACCAGTCATCAACCCAAAATGTAACAATAATATTAGAATAATTTCATTATTTGATATAATTTATATGACAAGGCATGGTAAAATTTTTTTTTACCGAAACTCAGTAGGCGTATCTTAATTGGTGACAAAAGTCAACCGAGTTTAAATTTTCTAATGTGGTTTTACCCGTAACTATTGGACTCATCGGAATGTCCCAATTTAAAATTACTAATAAAAAATACCCGCATCTAAATCTGTCGTGTATGGCGGCCTTAAAAGGAAGGAAAAACTTACTTTTATCACGCTGCTAATTGATTTTGACTGAACTCCAAATTTAACTTACCGTTAGGTGTTAATTGTGGAGCAGTTACGTTGACGTCAGTATTTTTTAACCACTGGAAATTGTCTTGAAAAGTATATTGTATACTAAATCTAACCTAATTTTCATGTTTCAAATACTTAAGAAATATTTCAGTTACGTACTCGAAATTTACAGTGCAGTGTAACAATAAATCATATTTTATATCCCAATTATAATAAACTTCCTATATTATACAGGGTGTCTAAAAATTAAAACTAATCAAGTAAGAACTTTAAGTGATTATAACTTGATTAATTTAAATAGAACGCTATCTGTTTTAACTTACCAGAAAACGTACCTTTTAAATACCTATCGAATGGTATAAAGTCTACAGCCAAGTCTTCGCGTTTTCTCAGAATACGCCAAATAATTGTTTTCTGCACCATTTTGTGTTTTTTGAATAGATGTTCTAATGTATCTAGTTGCCTATGGCATTTAGAAACATAAGATAATTCATTTAATCTGTCAGTTCAGTCTGCCAAGCCTGTTGCTATATTACCAGTATTATTTTTTGTAACTGTGAAACTTCATGTTTTCAATTGAATTATTTGAATATTGTTGTGTTATTGCTTTGTCAAGATGAAGATTTATCCAAAAGAAGAGCGTATTGATATGATTTTTATCCTTGGAGAATGTCATAAAAATTGTTTGTTAGCTTCTCGAGTCTATGCTCAAAGGTTTCCTGGAATAAATCATCCTGAACCAGCCGTTTTTGTGAGACTGTTAAACCAGTTTCGGGAAAGTGGAAGTGTCAGTTATAAAAAATCTGTTATAAGAAAACCTGTTACTGAGGATGAAGCAAATGTTTTTACCGTACTTAGTTCAGGGATCGAAAATCCCGATAGTAGTCAGAATCATATATCCGAAAATACTATCATTAGCCAAGCAAATGTTTCAAAGATTCTTAACAAATACAGATTTCATCCTTATAAAATTCAGCTTTGTGAAAAGCTTCACGGAAATGATTTTGACAACCGAACTGAATTCTGCTTGTGGGTGTTAGATAAAGTGGCAGAAAATGAACACTTTTTTGATAATGTGTTGTTTAGTGATGAATGTACTTTTCATAACAATGGTTTCGTGAATAGACACAATTTCCATTACTATTCTGATTCAAATCCGCATGAATACAGAGTTATGAGAAACCACAATACGTTGTCGGTTAATTTGTGGTGAGGAATACTGAGTCCATACTTAATTGGACCCTACTTGTTTTAAGGACCTTTAAATGATTTGATGTTTCGCGATTTTCTTTTACACTAACTTTCAGTGTTATTAGAAGATGCCCTTTTAAATATTAGAACAACTATGTAGTTTAAACTGAGTGGAGCTCCGCCTGATTATCATCGCGAGGTTCGACAATTTTTAAATGTCAGCTTTCGAAACAGGTGGATTGGGAGAGAGAAATTTCAAAATTGACCCTCGAGATTTCCGGACTTAACTCCACCAAATTTTTTTTTATGGGGATACAAAAGGAATTGTCTACAATGCGCCCCCGATAACACCACAAGATATGAAAATACGCATAAGAGACGCTTTTCAAACTGTAACCCCGCAAATGTTGTCCAAATTTAGCAGCGGATTCGAAAAAAGGATATGTAAGTGTTTGGAAACGGATGGTCGACATTTCGAACATCTACTAATAAATATTTTGCTTCTGTTTTGTGCTATCGTCAATATGTTATTACCATTATTGCTGTTATAGCCTGTTGGACGACTATAAATCGCGTTTCGAGTTTCTAAACATTTGTAAAAATATTCCTGATTATTATTCTTATAGTTGTAAATTACTTGTCATTTCTAAATACCATAGGCAACTAGATACATTAAAATATCTATTTAAAAAATACAAAATGGTGCAGAAAACGATTATTTAGCTTATTCTGTGAAAACGCGAAGACTTAGCTATGGAATACCCTTATACCATTCGATAGGTATTTAAAAGGTACATTTTCTGGCAAGTTAAAAAGTATAACGTTCTATTTAAATTAGTCAAATTATAGCCACTTAAACTTCTTATTTGATTAGTTTTAATTTTTGGACACCCTGTATAATATAGCAAGTTTATTATAATTGGGATATAAATTATGATTTATTGTTACACTTCACTGTAAATTTCGAGTGCATGACAGAAATACTTCCTAAGTATTTGAAACATGAAAACTAGGTTAGATTTTGTCAAAATTCAGATTATTTAAAAACCCTTACAGCCGGATTCACTAACATGTTTTAAATTTAAAACGGCCTTAAATTAACAGCTGAGGTCTCAAATTGACAAATGCAACAGTAAGTCAGGCAAATTTTAAACCCTAACGATAAAAGCATAAAAAAACATTTTGTTTTATTACTGAACCAGCAAAAATGGAGAATTTTGTTTTCGGGATACAACTATTTCTCCTAAATATTTCAAGGCTATATCGCAAGGTTCTTATCCTTAATATCCCTAGTTTATTTGCTGACATATCTGATATAAATTATGACAATATCATAAGCAAAACAAAACTGGTCCACTATAAGATTTAAATTGCATGGCAATTAGATCGGGTTTAAATCTTAAATCTTCTTAGAGAATCTGGCTGCTAAGGTTTAGGTACTATAAACCTTATTAAAATAGGTACTTATTTTGATCGGAGAATCCAAAAATGCTGTAATATACAGGGAGTTCCATTTAAAAACAACTCTGATACTTCCAGAGTTTTTGGGACACCCTGTATAATACGAAAATAATTTTAAAGACTAACTCTATTAGACCCCTATATATTCCAAAGGTAAAACATATTTTGGCCGCAATATTCCGCAATATATATATATATATATATATATATATATATTCAAGTTTTGGTTTTTGGGGAGGATAAAATACATTTCATTAATCAAATTGCATACATTTTCAATTGTTTTGCATAGTGATTGACGTGGTCACTCTTGACATTATTCATATTTTTTTTTTGTTAACTGTGTTTTCACAGCTTAGCAAATTATAATTATTTGTTATATTCTTCTCTATATATAAGGTATGTTTCCATTTAACATGTAAAACTGAAGACAATCTTACTTAAAAAAAATTTCTGTTATTCATTAAAAAAATATTTTGAGGAAGTTCAGTAGTTACCGAAACGTCAATAAATATGCATAACAGTTAACAAATGTATGCCGTTTGATTAATAAAATGGATTTTTCGGTTCCTGTGTGTACGGAGCTCCCTGATGTCAGCTTTTATTGGCCTGTACTTACAATTAGTGAAAACCTTAATAGATGTAAAATTGTTTAAATAAAAGCCTCAAAGTGGAGGGGCAAACCGCAGCTCACATCCAGCAGGTTGATGGCTATATTAAACAAAGCGAGCAAAAATTTTGCTTTTTGGAGATCATTCGTTCAGGAAATATACACTATCGTGCAATACTGAACCTATACTTAGTAATATTACTTATTCTAAGATAGAAAAACTTGTATTTCATCTGCTACTAACTAATTTTAGTGTGTTTTGTAATACAGGTTGAAAAAATATGCAAAACTGCTTAAAAGATCGTTGACATTTACGAGACCTCCTAAATGTGCGAGAGAATAGCTTTTAATCCGATTAACAGCCAAATGTTTTGGCATATATTAACAATATATATAATTAGAAAGGCGTGAAATAGCTAATAAAAAAAACTGTAAATTTATGTCGTATTTGTTTTAACTGGGTAATAAATAGTACCTTGCAAACGTAGCGTTTTCCTTGGAAAAGCCCCCGAGGCTAAAAAAACGGACAAAGATCATTTAACTCGGACACGTATCATTTTTGTTTACTTTTACGTCTGGAGAGCAGATGGTAAAACAATACTGTCGTCTTCTAAAACAAAGAAAGAATTGAAAAAATCCTTTTTTAACAAGGTCAGTAGACGCAAGAGCGCCAAGCAAATTAGCAGCAGATTTTTCTTCAGTCGTGGTGATACGTAGATGTTAATGTCTTTGTCTCTTGTATGTATGCCGACATACAGCGTGTCTTAAATTATATTTATGTTCTTTTTTTAATGAATGATAAAAAATAAACTGTTATTCCATATAGAAACTTTCCTTTTTTGACAAATTAGGAATAAAATATTTAGTGCATGAAGGTGTTAAATTTGATTTTTTTTTACCAAAAACATAAAAATTTACATTTTATTTTATCATAAAATAAAATAATACATGCTGATGGAATAATAATTTCTATTATTATTTGAATTTATAATTTCTATTTAAAAGCTTTTATAATGAGTAAAAAGGAAAGACAGAGAAAGCATTTCATTTATTATTTGGTTTTAAACGGGGCCAAGACCTTTTGCATTCATTGTGACGATGGATTGTACTTGAAAGTCAGCATTCTGGAATCAAATCTGCCACAAATACTGCACCGTTATTTATTTTATATGCTACGTCACGGGGGAGAAAAAGAATTAAAATGAAAATGAATGAATGAAAATTAAATATTGAATGCTTCTGTACAGGCGATTATTTTTTCGGTGTTGATCGCTCCTTCTTTTAGGGCAGTGCCTAGGCTAGCATGCCTGAAATTAGGGGGGGGGGTTATATAAATTCAAAGCGCCACCTGTTTTAGGCCCGTCGGTAAGAAGGAGCGATGATGTTAACGAAAACAGAAAACAACTAGATCCAAAAATAAAACACCCCAATTCCAAAAACATTTAAAATCTATATTTAACAATAAAAAAAGGATTCTGTTTTACAAACTATGTGAATTGCAACTTAAACTAAAGAAATATGTAACTATTTGCGAAATGGATTAGAACAAAAAAAACAAAGAAACAATTAACAACACTACTGCAAGTATGACGTCATCTGCGTCATACGCCAAGTCGGTTTAGATGTAGGTCCAGCTTTAGACTGTCGGCTGATTTGCGTTGAATAACCTTACTTTTTATGTAGAGTTCTATTTTGCACTAATAAATTATCTAGTACACCGATTTAGGAACTAAATTAAAAGTGCTGGACTTCTAAAGGGTGTAATAATGTTTTAAATTACCTAGTGTATACGTATACCTTCGGTTTACAAGGTGTTTAACTTAAATTAAATATAAAGTTTTCTGTGATCGCACGCAGAAAGTCTTATTAGTTCCCAATCACCGGGAAAAAAATGGAAGCATACGATACATTAGATAATACTACAGTTTATTATATATAGTTCTAATACCTGAAGTGTGGTTTTATCACTGAGTCTAAGTACTTCCAGCAAGCAGGATAATCTGTAACTTCTTGGGGAGCAATGGAGTGTTTTATGCCAGGCTCCGGCATGGAATTCCAGTTGTTAAATAGAACAGGAAGATCCCGGTTTAAAAAATCTGATTTTGGCATATACCTGTTTGTCTTTACGGGTGTAACAAGTATCAAAAGTCACAAATATGGTGTCGACCTCTTAGAGGTGATAACTTTCACTACACTTTATTTAAGGGTAAACGAATACAGTTTTAATTTTCATCCCCCAAAATCTGGTAAATTTTGCCCTAAAACACTAAATATGGTTTTAGCTGTTTACTGGGATAAACGTAGTGCTGTATAATTAGAAAAATCAGCAAAAATATTGCTTTCTAAGCTTATGCCAGTTTTCCCAACCAAGGCTTGGCCCAGAATCTCTCTACTGACGCTTTTAGAAATCTCAAGAGCGCCAAGAAAAAAACAAAAGATTAACTAACTACACCCTTGATGAAAGTGGCAAAAGTGGAGTGTTTGATACATTTCTAGACACACTTGATTTTTTAAAAAACCGGTTTTTGATGTGACAGTGACAAAAACTTTTAGCTTTTATTTTATATGTATTAAAGAAACTACTTGATGAAAATAAGAGTTTAATTTATGGTGAGTATTGGCTTGATTGTTGATATTTTGGTAAAATTATTTATAGTTTGGTTCATAAAATAACCAAACTGTAACACATTCTGTGAATTAAATAAGAAGAACTTCAAATTTTTGCCTTCGGGGCAGTAAGTTATACAGCTCAGTAGCACTCTATAGGCACCAAGGTAATCGGAAGTTATTATGAAATGCTTTTTTGTTTAACTGAGCTTTATGACGTAAAATAAAAGGTCTGTTAGACCACCCGATATTCATATATTCTGAGTTAAATACTGCGTTTAGTGTGGTGTAATTTTTAGGGCAGGAAGGAACCTTATTCGAACGATTAGGAGATGTCGATTTCCTTTACTCAGTTCTAGCACTAATTAGGAAATGATTTAATGTAGTTTAAAACATTTTGGTTTTTTAAGCGATGTGCAGCGAGCGACGCTGATGACGCTCGAAAATGACAAATAAAAAAACGAAACTATTAAATATTCTTGTTATTTACGAAGATATGCCAACCATGCCATAGAATAAAAATCATAAAGATAAGTTAGGAATCCCAAATATCTTGTAGTCTAAAATAGCCCTTTAATTCTGCACTAAAATGATGACATAAAAAATCGTTATATTATGGATATAAGTATAATATTAATTTTATGTTTCTTTTTATTTTCAGGTAAGAAATCATTATCACAATATAAAAATTTTGTAATGGAGTTAAAGTATCAGGTAAGCTTTAGTAAATACTCATAAAATAGAAAAGGAAGTAATTCTATTTTACATGAAAATGTTTAACTGATTAGTTTAAAAGAAGGTTAGTTATTCTAATTTACTGTATAAATTGTTGTTTGTTAGTACTTTTCCGGAAAGTTCTCTTAAGCATTCAAAAAGAAAAACGTCAAAAAACATCTAATACTGCATACACACTACACCAACAAACGTTAGTTTGGTATGTACGACGAGGGATAATGGACCTCGGTTCTTGTAGGCTGCTAAAGCCAAAAGCGGCAAAATACGGACGAAAATGTGCGTTTATGCATATGGGGTGCCAATCGTATTTTTAAATGTTGGTACTTATTGTAATGCGCACAACTAATTTCCTGTTGTTAATCGCGTGGTTTTCTAGAGTTACTTGTAAACAAACAATATTGATTCGATGCCATTTTTATGTTTTGTGTTTTTTAGCTTGTGAATTTTGTGCCAATTAACAACAGATAACCTATTTATTTGCGTTTTGTGTGTTTTATTTAGTATAATGAGATCTACAGATTATATGTTTTGCCATAACTAGGGCAAATCGATTTTCGAAAATCGGTCCTGTTAATGGGCAGCTGAATATTTTAAAACGCGCATGCCCAGCGTTATTGTATTATGTTTACGTTTTAACATCGTAAATTTACCATTTTTTAGATTAAAGTTTGCAGGTCTAACAAACGTTCGTTGATGAATCAAGATGTTGATGATTTAACTTCTGAATCAGATATTTCTGAGTTCGAGGTAGTGGAAGGCCCACCTAGAGAAATCAGCGATTCGGAAAAATCGGATCTCGAGCAGGAAAGACGGGAACAGCAGGAAGTCGTAGTAGATATACACCCGGAACCATCAAGGTTGCCGGTCTTGCCGGAACCTAGGTTAAACCAAGACGAGAACGTAATCATTATACCAGAAGAAACCGATATTCCAGATGACCTTCGGAGTCTACATGAAGAGGTCGAAGAAGTAGTCGAGAATTTTATAACACAGATTTTCAATATCCTGAATTACTAAAAACAAGCCAAGAAAGGACAACTTAGAGACCGCGAGCACGTCTAAAGGGGGGGGGGGTCGTCGTATCTAATATTTTACAAAAAAATAAATAAAAATCAAACGTTTATTGGCGTTAGTTAAATCGTATATACTCGACCAACGAATCGCCATCAGATGTCTTCATTGGCCTTCGTTGGTTTGGTGCGTACGCAGTATAAAGAAACTTACTTTAATTTTCGGCAGTAACGACTTTATTTAGGAAGTAAATTGTATTCTTTGAAAATACGCATGTAGGTATTATTGTGAAATAGAGGGAGTATGGCAAATAAGATTGAATGGTGAGGGATAGAATTGTTAAACGAAGGTCTCGTCTCTCATCTACAAATCAGCAAACTTGGAATATGTCCTAAGAGTAAATAAAAAAGAAGTTAAGCTTCGCGAAAAACTTTAACACAATATGGAGTCGTAGAAGTGTATGGGACAGAGATACTATTGAGAAACTTAGCAGAAACTCCATAAAATGACATACAGACGATTCTTGGAGTAGGAGTGCATGGATCCGGAACTAGACACTTCGAAAGTTTGGGCAAATACAAACAGAAATTTATGCGGTAATATCATAAGAATACAGCATGACTAACAAAAGGAAGTTATCGGGGAAGGGGGAGGATAGTCATCGACATTTACGTATTTAATGCAGCAGGAAGGGTCGAGTCTATTTTTCTGAATTCGAAGCTCTTGGTAGAGCGATCTCCCCACCGCCCGCCTCCTTCATTGGATCCGCGCTTGTCTCTAGGGAACTAATTGAAGGAATCGTAAGTGAAAACTAAAGGAATCCTAACAGGGAACACCTTAAGAAACTGGGATTAAGAGATTTTGTGGCGATGAAACCTCTGTTTATATTCTTGCAAAATCCTAGGATGCGACACCTGAGAGCATATCAAATAGAAGAGGAATATCTACCCAATCTGAAACCGTTCGATCTTTTGAAATTCCTGAAAGAAGTAAAATTGCTTTAGTTGGCGCGGCATCCGAACGACTTAGCTGCAGAAGTGGGACACAGCAGTTCTCTTATCTCTATCTCCACATACATACATACAATATTATGAAATTGAACATATGTTGTTCAAAACCCGTTAGAAAATATAATTTTTCTGTTATTGTTCGAGAATGCTAGTTTCGCAAATATTCTACTCTTTGTAAGCAATAAAGCCTTTTCTAATAATTGATTACCTAAATAATAATTTTGTATTGCTAACTGTCTAATATTCTTTTAGTATGTGTGAACAATTCAAAAGGTAAACACGGTATATTACTGCTTTCTAACTGGTCAAATCTGAACTTACAGTTATGTCTGATTTTTTTAAAGGAGTGAAGGCACTTCCTTATGGGCTCACCAACTGCGTGACATGAAACGGTTTTGTTCTAATGACTCGTTAATAATTAGCAGAATGTAACTAGTCTTAAGGAATTAAAAACGAATTCGCCATGTTTTAGTAATAAACGCAATGGCGTAGAAACTTTTTCATTATCAATAAATAGAAATAAACCTACCGACTGCATGTTTGACATGGATTACTTGAGGATTTTTTAGCAGTTATTTTTTTTCTTATATTATTTTATTGTTTTATATGAGATTTTTATTATTATTTTCTTTAATTAGTAAGAATATTGAAACATCGAATATTAAATTTTAAACAGTTTTTTTATTTTTTGATTTTCACCCTGTATATGACTTATTCTATAAATTATATAATAAAGTAAATCTAGAAAGGATCATGTCCCACCGCAACAGTAGTTTAGTTTTTTCATAAATAAATACATAAAATGCATTTTTACAAGTCAGACAGTAAAATAAATACACTTATGTAAACAATAAAATGCAGATTAAAATAAATACTTAAATTTAAACTTTACAACACTTATACAAAAGTTTAGAATATAACCCTAAGGATAAAAACATTTATTATTATTAGATATGGTAAATACCAATTTATCTTGATTATTTCTTAATTTATATTAAGTTTGCTAAAGTCATTCTGCAAATAATCATCAAAAGAATCAATATTTTCTAATTCTAATCTTAAGTGATTTTAAATTAACACTTCTAAAAGTAGTAGGGAGGACATTAAAGAATTTAACACCATAATACTCCACACCTTCTTTCTAGTTGGATATTTGTGGAAATCTGAATGGGGAGTGAGACAAGGGGACACTATCTCGCCAAAACTGTTCACCCTAGTCCTAGAGGACATTTTAAGGAATTTTAATGGGACATCAAAGATATAAACATCGACGGAATATACTTGAACCATCTCAGATTTGCTGATCACATAATCTTAATAGCAAGTAATCTCCAAGAATTGAACGAAATGCTACAACAGCTAAATGACGTATCCGTATCTGTAGGCCTTAAAATGAACTACAACAAAACAAAAATAATCAGCCACGAACAGGCAAACATAACAATATAGAACCAGAGGATAGAAAACGTCGAACACTATGTATACTTGGGTCATGACATCAGACTAGGAAAATCAAACCAGGATGCTGAAATAAAAAGAAGAACACAGCTGACATGGGCCGCTTTCGGTAAACTTGCATACATCCTGGAAAATAATTCAATTCCCATAAATCTAAAAAGAAAAGTATACGATACATGCATATTACCGGTGTGTACGTATGGATTAGAGACCATATCCCTCACCAAAAAGTCCTCTAAAAAATTAGAAACAGTCCAAAGAGCGATGGAAAGAAACATGCTTGGAATATCATTGAGAGATAGGATTAGAAACACCGAGATAAGACGCAGAACGAAAGTCTAAGACATCGTGAAGGAGGTTGCAAAGATGAAGTGGCGATGGGCTGGTCACATAGCCCGATATGAGGACAACAGATGGACACGAAGAATCGTGGAATGGAGACCTAGGGAGACAACCAGAAGCACGGGAAGACCTCAAAAAAGATGGGTAGACGACATAAGGACAGTGGCGGGCAAACAGTGGATGAGATTGGCGAAGAATAGAGAAAGATGGAAACAATTGAGAGAGACCTACATCCAGGAGTGGATGGACAGAGGTTGACAAAGAGAGAGAGAGAGAGAATGGGTTTGAAAAAATGACAAGTTCCCCTTTATATAGATCAAGCATTGTAGTATATATATATATATATATATATATATATATATATATATATATATATATATATATATATATGCTTGGAAGTATAAGTATGCTCAGCCTTCGGAAACAACCCCTACAGATTTTTTGTAATTTAAAAAGAATTATCTTAACCGCACTTCCGTTGGAGCGCAAAGATCTTATTTGCGTGGGAAGGGTGCCCACAGACAATAATTAATAGGCCATATTTGCTCCAAATAACCCATGATAAGCTAACATAAGTATCCTCAACGAAACGGTTGAGGATAACATGACTTTCCCGTGTTAGTCTATTGTCAAGATAAACACCAAGAAACTTGACTTGGTTTGTGCAACTTGACACCAATTCGTTGATGTTTGTGTTGCCTTATCTTAAAGAAAAATTGATATTCTGAGTTTTTCCCGAATTAAGAGAAAGTTTATTTGCTAAAAACCATTCCGATACGCTTTTTTGTGTTACCATAATACGAGAGTCCTCAATTTTTGAGGGATTATAAGTTGTAAAGAACGTAGTATCATCCGCAAAGAGTATCAAATTTTGCTGATCATCATGGTTTACCAGATCATTAATGTACACAAGAAAGAGGGTTGGGTCAAGTACGGAACCTTGAGGGACTCCGTACCAATAGAGGCAGTGCTGAACTTCCTTCACTGCATTCACTATGATGAGGACGGTAACAACAAATAGCCTCAAGTTGTTTCAAACGGAAAGCTTAAAACCTGGAAAGCTTTATTTGATGTGTAAAAATTGCCAAATCCCTAGGAAACATCTTCACCATCTTCCAAGGAGAAATGCATGGAATTCACATCTACGCTGACGAGTGTCTCAATAGAAACACTAAGAAGTCCAAAATATACTTATTGTTAGCAGCGCTAGAAGCTCTCAGGTCAAACACCTACAGGTGTAAGGACAGTTCCTGCTTCAGGAGACCCAAAAAACGTTTTTTAGGAATTTTTTTTAGGAAAGAAAAAAATAACTGAGTGTAACAAACTTTTTAGAATATTTCCATATATATTTCAGTTAACAAAAAGATTTTTTCAAATAATGATTTATATGCACATTCGTAAAGCGCCACGCAAGTAAAGTCTCCAATCGGTGGGAAAGATACAGTTCGTTATTCTTATCAGAAACAGAAAAACCAAAAAAAAAAAATAATTTTCATCCCTTTTTCTTCTAAGTGAACTAAAAAAACTCGAAGAAATCGTGAAATTCAAACTTTCTCGAAGTTTGAAAAAATGCACTTCAATTTACTATAAAAGTTGTTTAAGAATAATTTTTCATAAATATTTTTAGTTCATACTGAAGATAACACACTTTTATTCGTTTCAATTAGTCGTCTAGTTTTTTTACAATCACGCCCACCACTTTGGAAAAATCGTAAAAATAAAAACTGGGAAAAACTCAGAAATCTGCTACTTTTAGTCTTTGGAAATACTTAGAATTAGCCTCTAGAAGCATGGAGACAGATTCTTGAACAGCTTAGGTATAGATTTAAGCAAAAATCGATTTTTGGGACTTTCTAAGGCAGGATCCCCCCTTATGTTGACTTGGAACTGCAGGCAAGCTCTAAAGCAATTGATAAGGCATGACAGGGTAACGCTGATGTGGGTGCCAGGGCACAAGGGAATCAAAGGAGATGAGGAAGCGGACAACCTTGCGAAAGAAGAGGCAAAAACTTCTTTTCTTTGCCCGGAGCCTTTCTGTGGACTACCAAAACACCACATAAAAGAGAAGCTCCGGAGCTGGTAACAAAATCAGATAAAATTAAGGTGGAATAAGATGCCTTAAACAAGCAAAAAAATCAAAAATCTTATCATCAAAGGACGTAAAAATGCTTATCGATTTTCCAAAAACGAATATTTCAGTAATAACAAATATCTTCACAGATTGAGATACCATCTCAAAAAAAATGGGCAAAGCTGAGAGTGATATTGGCTGTTTCTGCGATCTGGCAACCGAAACAGCAAAATATCAACTACAAAAAACTTAAATTCGTGAAAGACGTCACGTTGACGACTGAAAAAGCAAAACACCTCCCCCCATCCAGAATAATAGACTTCATGAAAAGTCTAAATATCAGGGTAATTTACAAAAGTTCTTATAGATTAAAGTGCTGTAGAAAGGCAAAGAAAGTCTTAACGACCTACTCACAATCTACAATCTACAAATTTACAAAGGAAAAGTAGAAAACCGGAATTATTCGTATTACCGAAAAACCTAAAAGTGCTAAAAAGTAATTATCATTTAGTACGTCTTGGTTTTTCATAATTACATTGTATGCACACCTTATAACACGCTTGAATTCCGCAAGTTTTATCAACCAACAATATTTTACGTGCACACCGGATGTAATTCGAGCTAAGGTTGAAATTGCAATTAGTATATCGAATTTCACAAATCTTGTTTTCCGTCCCGTGTCATTACAAAGCTGTTTTAAATGGTTATAGCATAACATTGATGGCTTTAACGGTAAACAGTATTACTATAATCATTCAGATTAAGATTCCGACATTTTATAAGAAGTAATAAATAGTCTTTACCGCATATCTTGTTGATTGTTTACGCCGTCTAAGTTCACACAGAAAGCTTTTATATCATCTCTAGAAGTTTGCTTTAGTATTCACCATTATGTGGACGTTAAGTTCCCCATGTTTCCATTGCTGCAATAAAAAAATGGGCTTCAGTTAACAAAAAAAATCACTTAAGTTTAAAGTTATCCTAAGGATCGCTCTCAGATCACGATGAAATAACCGTTAAATTTTCTACATACTACTTTTGTATTTAAAGTTTCCATGTTACAGGCTGATTTTTTTTACTAATTCACCGAAAAAATATGCACAATGCAAAGTACCAGATAGGTCG
This sequence comes from Diaprepes abbreviatus, assembly GCA_034092305.1. NCBI lineage: Eukaryota > Metazoa > Arthropoda > Insecta > Coleoptera > Curculionidae > Diaprepes > Diaprepes abbreviatus. The sequence continues at coordinate 12,647,319 of JASJET010000070.1, read as the reverse complement.
AGAACCAGCACAATAATGCTTATCTTTAAGAAAGGTGACAAACAAGAACCAGGGAACTACAGGGGTATTAATCTACTGGACACAACTCTGAAACTCGTTACGAAAGTAATCAAAAATAAAATTAATTCGGTTACAACACTGGAAGACGAACAGCAGGGATTTAGATCAGGAAGGTCTTGCGTGGATGCAGTATTTATTCTACGACAGATAGTCGAAAAATCTCTAGAATACAATAAACCAACATTTTTATGCTTTATATATCTAACAAAAGCATTCGATCGCATAAAGCTAGATGACGTAATCCACCTGTTATATAAGAGAAATATTCCTATCAATATAATTCAGACCATCGAAAACATATACGCAAACAATAAAGTTCAGATTCGCACTAACGGTAAATTATCTACACCCATACCAGTCAACAGCGGTATTAGACAGGGAGACTCGCTTAGTCCTTTATTGTTTAACATTATAATGGACGAAATAATAAAGGAGGTGCGACTTGGTAGAGGATATAAAATGGGTGATACAGAAATAAAAATTCTCTGTTACGCTGATGACGCTGTGATATGTGCCGAAAATGAAGGCGACCTCCAGAGATTGTTAAATACCTTTAATCTTACGGGAAGGAAATATAATATGATTATCTCAGCCGAAAAAACTAAATGTATGACAACCTCAAAAGAACCCCTCCGATGCAAACTAGAACGAGACGGTCGAATAATACAACAAGAAATGAGTTTCAAATATCTAGGAATCGACATAACTAGTTATGGCAACATCGAAGATGAAGTAAGAGAGCAGGTGGCCAAAGCAAACAAAGTGGCGGGTTGCCTCAACGACGTGATCTGGCGAAACAAACACTTACAACAAGAAACAAAGGTTCGGATCTACAAAACCACAAATACACCTCAGAAACACGGCCAGAGACGACAAAAACGAAACAACTATTGGAGACTACAGAAATGAGAATACTTCGACGAATAACAGGAAAAACGCTACTAGACAGAGAAAGAAGCGATAACATCAGGCAATCATTCAACACAGACTGCATTAATGAGTGGGTCCTACAACGTAAGACACAATGGAACAAACACATAAGCCGAATAACAGAAGATAGACTGGTAAGGATCGCACGAAATAAATCGCCTAGTGGTACACGCAGTAGAGGTCGACCACGGAAAAGGTGGAGCGATAATTTAAGTCCAGAATGAGGAAAATCGAAGAAGGAACAGGTCTGGGACCTATTATAGAAGGTAGAAGAAGAAGAAGAAGAAGACCGAAAAAATATAGCTTTTCTTTAAGTGACCTTCAGATGAGATATGACCCCCTTCATTATTCATACCTTTGCTTGTGGAATTTTTCCTGGATTCCTGCAATAAAAAATATGGATTTTTATTAAAAAAAAATTTGATTTTTTAACAAAAGTTTCTCTACATAAGGCTTTGTTTTTTACTAATTGATGCTGATTTTTTTTTACTAATTTACCGGAAATGCATATTTGACCTTCAGGTGAGCCTTAATCCCTCGATTTCCACTTTTACAATAAAAAATAATGTTTCTATACGAAATATACCAGTAATTTGAGGAAATATATATTTTTTAGATTCATTGGGAAGTTTCTTTCCGCCATTTAGCGTTTGCAAAATGACTAGACGGCTTTTTAAATAGATGTCAAAAGCTGACATTTAAATTTAAGCTCTCGCAGACTGAACCGAGGTGGGGATAGTAAAGATTGACAGAAAATGCCCTATATATACAGTCAGTGCCCGCGGAAAAGTCTACACCATATGAAAAACATTGTATTTCTTTAGTTTTTAAAGAATGATTTTTTTGGCTTGTGTTTGTATAATAGAAGCCTGAAAATAACCTAAAATATTTGACATATCGCATTTGCTGCAATCCGCAAATATTTAAAAAGTTCATTCGTCCGAAAATGTTACTATTTGTCGAAATGTAAACAAATGCCATAAGAAAAACTTACTTGTATTTCTATTATTCTAAATCCAAAGTGTGATACAAAAATTTGAACTTTATTTTTTCCCATGTTTTGCCAAAAAATCGTTATAATTTTTTCAGTATAAACTCTCTCCAATTACATAAGAATCACCTACATATATTGAGTAATTTTGGTCATAGAGAGTATAAAATTTGCTTTCTTTTTCTAAGTCTACTTACGAATTTATTGAAATTTAAAGTTAAGCATAATGTATATTAACTTTTAGAAATTTTAAGGAAAATGATGTTAAAAATTGAATTTTAGGAAAATAACTTTTACTAAACTTAAATTTAGTTTATTTTTTTTTTAGCTTTTTCGCTCAGTGTGACTGAGATAAACCTTTTTAGTACACAAAAATAGGTCCAAGAATAGCCTCCAGTTTTCTTATCGAAATCTTTTATTTTAATAAAATATTCCTTGTTATTAAAAATATATACACTGAAAAAACACTTGTTTTTTTTTGAAAATATGGAAAAAAATAAAGCTAAAATCTTTGGATTTAGAATATCCATAAAAATATGAATAACTTCTTTTATGACATTTTCTTATATTTGGGCAAAGATTGGCATTTTCGTATTCTTAAAAATTTTAAATATCTTTTGCAGTTGAAGCAAATGTGATGTCATATTTTAAAGGTTATTTTCTAGTTTCTAATTATGTAAAAACTAACTAAATAACATTTTGGATGATTTTCTTCGACTAAGTCCTTTTTTTTTGTTATAATTAAAAATACACATTTTTTCATGTTTTGTTTTTTCTTATTGACGTTTCGGTTGATTTAATCATCATCAGAAATTTCTGGCAGAGTCATTTTTGGAGTACTTTTTTCCCAATTTATTCACTTATTATACTAATAAATTGTATGAGCACAACATTATAAACAGTATGATTTGACACTATATATACCCATTTTTAAATTATTATTTATTGTTTATATATATATATATATATATATATATATATATATATATATATATATATATATATATATATATATATATATATATATATGAAGTAAAATGCGAACAGTAAATACAAACTTCTCTCCATCATATCCTTTCTGTGTTAGAGGTTGCACAGTTAGAACAAATTGTTATAAAACGCAATTTATCCTATTCCACCACCATCGAGATGATGGCCTACCTGTACCACCATACCGAGAAGAAAGTCAAAACTTACCCTCCCCGCCATAGTGATACGGCAGAGGTACATGTTTCGTCTCTACTAGACTCATCAGGGTACCGACATGCACCTGGCTGTGCAAAGGACAGATCGGAAGGAAGCATGCAAATACTGAACGCGGCTTCTCCGACCTCCCGCCGGGTGGCGTATATATGTGTATGCGGATTTCACGGATTCCTCCGTGTGAGTTGCAATAGCAGTGGATATATCCACATTATGCCGTTGTAGTGCTGAAATCACATTCAGCAAACGTACATATAGTTGTACGGAGGAATCCGTGAAATCCGCATACACATATATACGCCACCCGGCGGGAGGTCGGAGAAGCCGCGTTCAGTATTTGCATGCTTCCTTCCGATCTGTCCTTTGCACAGCCAGGTGCATGTCGGTACCCTGATGAGTCTAGTAGAGACGAAACATGTACCTCTGCCGTATCACTGTGGCGGGGAGGGTAAGTTTTGACTTTCTTCTCGGTATGGTGGTACAGGTAGGCCATCATCTCGATGGTGGTGGAATAGGATAAATTGCGTTTTATAACAATTTGTTCTAACTGTGCAACCTCTAACACAGAAAGGATATGATGGAGAGAAGTTTGTATTTACTGTTCGCATTTTACTTCATTCATACGCGGAGCTGCATATAGTTGTACGTTTGCTGAATGTGATTTCAGCACTACAACGGCATAATGTGGATATATCCACTGCTATTGCAACTCACACGGAGGAATCCGTGAAATCCGCATACACATATATATATATATATATATATATATATATATATATATATATATATATATATATATATATATATATATATATATAGTGTGAAGCCACACTGTTTGCAATGTTGTGCCATTACAATTTGTTACTATAATAGGTGAATAAATTAGAAAAAAAAAGACTCTACTAGAAATGGCCGATGAAGGTTAAATAAACCGAAACGTCAATATTTTACAAATAAAAAATGAGAAAAAACACAAAAAAAGCCTTTTATATTTAATTAAAACATAGACATTAATTCCTAAAAATTAATATTTATATATATATATATATATATATATATATATATATATATATATATATATATATATTCGTCACGCTGTTAAGGGCCTGGTAACTTTAGGATTAAAAACATGTATTTTATTTTAACGCCACAGGAAATTAAAATGAAAAAATATGTCGTACTTGCGGTGAAATTTTAAATAATATCAACCAACAGAAAATGAAAAACAAATCAAATTTAATGTCAAATGTCTTTTTTTTTTTGGAATACTCATCACTATTTCAGTAGTTGAAAGATATAAACTTTTATCGAGCCATTTTAAGATTTTTTAAAATATTTGCAAAATATTGCTGATTCCACATTGTTCTGAGCCAGAAAACTTGGCTAATTTATGAGACAAACTAGATAAATCTTTAAAACGAGAAAGAGATAAACGATACTTAATTTTTTTTGAATATTGGCAATATTTTGGTAGAAATGTGGTTAGCAGCTATATTTAACTAGATGATAACCAGTAATCTGACTCACTCCTTTTCAGATGGTACTTAATGTATTAGTTTATTCTTCTAAAAATACATATTACTGGAATTTAAAATACTTCCGATCTAACGTAGATCATGAGCAACTGGAAATTCTTACTGTAGAATTAAGTTTTGTTAAAACAGCAGACATTAAATTTACTGCTAGAAATCCCTAATTCACTAACTTGGTCCAATTTTAAAGATGGTTTCGATTTACAATAATGAGTTTAAATTGGTAATTGCAATAATAAATAAATCAACCAAGTTTTAAACATTAAAACAAAGTATAACAATAAGTGGCCATTAGGTATCTAGATCTGATTTAAAAGGTAAACCTTTTTCATCGAATCCGGTTCTAAAATCCGAAAAAATAAGCTAGATTAATTACAAATCAATTCGAGCCGTGAAAACAAGTTTTTTAAAACCTATTATTTGGGCTTTCGTGCGATCATTTGCGTCAATTTGTTATTGCAAAAATACCAAAAAACCCTTAAAATCGTGTTTTTTTGCACATCAAGTATTTATTGTAAAATTAACTTTTCTTGCACTTTTTTAATTTTACAGGGAAGCCCTCGTCATTTTGAACAAAATGATATTTTATAATAGTAAATCAGATAATTTGTTGCTGAGATATTGTGATTTGTTTATCCCAAGACGCAAAATGTTGATTGCTCTTTTGGGTGAACATTTTGATCTCCACAAAGGCTCAATCTCTTCGCAAAGGCCTAAATTTTCATTTCTTGTTAGAGGCAAATGAAAAAATTAATTTTCAACCCCTTAGATATCGCTCAAAAAAGGGGATGTGCCATATTCATAATTTTTCGAGCTACCTCAGATTAAAAATAAAACGAATTTTTCTGAACGCTGCTGATTGGAAGCTGCGAGTTCAATTTTCTCGAGCGCGCGAGAGCTCTATTTCTTTATAAAAAAAAACACCTCCTTTTATAAAGCCATATTTAAGAGGTTGAAAATTGATTTTTTCATTTGCCCCTAAGAAGATATGAAAGTTTAGGCCTTCACGAAGAAATTGAACCTTCAGTTATAGCAATGTACAGGGTGAGTCAACGATTGGATGAAGTAAGTTTGTGCCTTTTCGGTGAAATTAACAAAGAAACTATATTTATTGTTTGATACAGTTTATTTTTACGCAGATTTTAAAAATATTTAGGACTCTACAGGGTGAGCCAAAAAACTAGGACAGCATAAAGTTGTATTTTTTTAAATAGAACACCCTATATACGAATCGTATTTTAGATTTAGCTTATAATTTTAAATCTTTTTTATTAAGGGTTTACCATAACAAAACTTTATAGTTTCTGAGATAATTAAGTTTAAAGAAAAAAAGTCACATTTTCAAGCATCAATTCAATCCTAAATAACGTTTTCAATTTTGTGACAAATATATTCAAATTTGGAATTTAGCAAGGCCAAGGACAAGTTAACACAATTTTTACCTAATATTTGCAATAAAAGCTACAGGGTGTTGAACAAATCGGCTCAAATTTGAACAAATTTAAATGAATAAATATCTTTTTTTTTAAATGGTACACCCTGTATATTTTCATGTTATTTAATAGAGTAATAAAAACCCTAAAAGTTTTGTTCAATATATCCTATACCTATTTATAATAGTTTTTGAGATATTTCAGTTTTTCTTATTTTCCATACTTTTTTACAGAAATAGTCTTCATTATCATAGTAGCCATGGCAAAAACAATGTAAAAGAACATTTTTCTGTGTGTCAAATTTATAACCGCAATCGCTTCTTTTGGTTTTTATGTAGTATAGTTTGGTTTTTTGCATTCATCTTATATTGTAAAATGAATTTTCCAAAGAATTAGTTAATAGATATGATTTATACAATAGGAGAGGCTCAAAAAAATTGTCTTCTTGCTCAAAGAATTTACAAAATGAAGTATCCTGATCGACGCCAGCCTAATACCCATACTTTTCAAAACTTAATGCAAAGATTTGATTCTTCTGGTACTGTTGATTATCCAAAACGTAAAGTGGTCAACAAACCAGTAACTAATGAAGAAAAAGAACTACAAGTATAGTTAAATGTTCAGGAAAATCCTTATATTGGTAGCCGTCAGTTAGCAGCATTATGTGAAACATCACAATCCACCGCTAATCGTACTACCAAGAAATATAGGTATCATCCATATCACATGGAATTACACCAAGAATTGCATGGACAGGATTTCGAAAGTCGTGTAAACTTTTGTCGTACAATAAATGCGGAGATTCAATTAAATCCAAATTTATTATGCAAGGTAATGTTTAGTGATGAAGCTACGTTTAGAAGTAACGGTGCCGTAAATAGACGCAACATGCATTATTATGCCACAGAAAACCCATTTTGGATTAGAGAGGTGCAACATCAAAACCACTGGTCATTAAATGTTTGGTGTGATATTCATCATAATCGAATTATTGGACCCCACTTTTTTAATGAACCACTAAATGGCCATAGTTACCTGAACTTTCTACAAGCAGAACTACCCCAACTGCTTCAAGGTCTCGATAGGGATGAGCTCGACAGTATGTGGTTCCAGCACGATGGTGCGCCTCCGCATTACCATCGTGAAGTTCGTGCGTTTTTGGACCAACGATATCCGCAAAAATGGATTGGACGTGGGGGTTTCATTGAGTGGCCACCAAGGTCTTGCGACATCACCCCATTAGATTTCTTCCTATGGGGTTATATTAAAAATAAGGTGTATGTTAATCCACCAACAACAGTGGAAGATATGATTTCTGTAAAAAAGTATGGAAAATAAGAAAAACTGAAATATCTCAAAAACTATTATAAATAGGTATAGGATATATTGAACAAAACTTTTAGGGTTTTTATTACTCTATTAAATAACATGAAAATATACAGGGTGTACCATTTAAAAAAAAAGATATTTATTCATTTAAACTTGTTCAAATTTGAGCCGATGTGTTCAACACCCTGTAGCTTTTATTGCAAATATTAGGTAAAAATTATGTTAACTTGTCCTTGGCCTTGCTAAATTCCAAATTTGAGTATATTTGTCACAAAATTGAAAACGTTATTTAGGATTGAATTGATGCTTGAAAATGTGACTTTTTTTCTTTAAACTTAATTATCTCAGAAACTATAATATTTTGTTATAGTGAACCCTTAATAAAAAAGATTTAAAATTATAAGCTAAATCGAAAATACGATTCGTATATAGGGTGTTCTATTTAAAAAAATACAACTTTATGCTGTCCTAGTTTTTTGGCTCACCCTGTAGAGTCCTAAATATTTTCAAAATCTGCGTAAAAATAAACTGTATCAAACAATAAATATAGTTTCTTTGTTAATTTCACCGAAAAGGCACAAACCTACTTCATCCAATCGTTGACTCACCCTGACATTTTGCGTGTTGAGATAAACAAATAGCAATATCTCAGCAAAATATGTTCCTTGGCTTATAGATTTAAAAACCTGTTTTAGCCAACGTTGATTCATCCTCCTCTTGACCCCAACCTATGTTTTACTGTTACATTTTATGTAGGATTTGTTCTTACATTGCCCCCAACACCCCTGGAGTAGATCTCATCCATCTCGGAATTTACGTCACTACATTTACCTTTGGCTTGAACTATATGTATTCTAATTATTTTACTACCTACCCAACAAAACATTCCTCAACAATAGTGATTTTGGTTCAGTTCTCATAAAGGCCTCATCAGTATTTTGAACAGGAGCACCAAATAAATTTGCGCAGTCCTGTAAATATCGATGGTAATTAATCATTTTTTAGTTCAAAACAGAGGAAATTATTAATTATCATTGTACTAATTCTCTAACACTTAACAGTGCGAAGGAACTCCACAGACCGTTGTATTGTTAAATAAAGCAAGTGTGAGATAATTATATATTAAAAATCTCCTGCGAACTTAGCGTTAAAACCTCTAATTAACGTATTAGTAACATTCATTGTTACTATTGTATATCCATTATAATTTTCCATACCATGATATAATCCAGTAGAGAATTTGGTACCATGCATTGGCGTAACTTTGAGAATTTTAAACGAACTTCAAAAAAGAAAGTCATCAATTAGATGCTTATCTACAGAGTGTTCTATCAATAATAATATGCAGAGCATTTCAACATGACTGACGCCTGAACAACGCTTCCAAATTGTGCAAATTTATTTTGAAAATCATGGTTCTGTTCGAAATACGTATCGCGCTCTACGTCCATTTTACGGTCAACATAATCGTCCATCAGAGCAATTAACTATGGAACGTTTTCGCACCACGTTTACTCTAAATGATAATACGCATCCATAGAGACGTCGTACAGTGCGTACAGAAGAAGTCATTGCTGCTGTAGAGCGTAGCGTAGAGGAAGACCCAAATCAGTCTATCCGCCATCGTGCACAGGAATTGGATATGTGTCCATTCACTTTATGGAAGATTTTGCGGAAAGATCTTGGTTTGCGTGCTTACAAAATCCAACTCGTGCAAGAATTGAAGCCACACGATCACCTAGCAAGGCGTAGATTCGGTGAATGGGCCCAAAACAAGATTGCCGTTGATCCCGATTTTCATAAGCGAATTTTGTTTAGCGATGAAGCTCACTTTTGTTTGAATGGATACGTCAATAAACAAAACTGCCGTATTTGGAGTGATGATAATCCTCAAGTGTATGTTGAGACACCGTTACATCCAGAAAAACTGACTGTTTGGTGTGCTTTATGGGCTGGTGGAATCATTGGTCCGTACTTCTTTAAAAACGATGCTGGTCAGAACGTTACAGTCAATGGTGACCGCTAGAGAGCCATGATTACTGACTTTTTCGTTCATCAATTGAACAACCATGATGTGCAGGAGCTGTGGTTTCAACAAGACGGCGCAACATGACACACAGTTCATGCCACAATTGATTTATTGAATGAAACGTTTGGTAACCGCATAGTTTCACGTTTCGGACCCGTGAATTGGCTTCCAAGATCGTGCGACTTAACGCCGCTAGACTGTTTTCTGTGGGGATATGTGAAGTCGCTAGTCTACGCCAATAAGCCCGAAACGATTGATCACTTAGAGGACAACATTCGCCGCGTTATTGCCGATATAAGGCCACAATTGTTAGAAAAAGTCATCGAAAATTTGATCTCCAGATTAGACTACGTCCGAGCCAGCCGTGGCGGTCATAAGTCAGAAGTCATATTTAAATTATAATACCAGAAGGTTATGTTTCGAATAAAGTAAATTTCATGTCAATTTAAAAAATTCATCTTTGTTTTATTCCATTTAAAAGTTCTAAACCTCTATTCGTGGATGGATCGAGTTACGAACGCCGAAGTGTTGAGAAGAATGGGGAAAGAAAAGGAAGTCGAGATAACAGTAAAAGAGAGAAAACTACAATATTTCGGACACATTATGCGGGGAGAAAAGTACAGCATCTTACGGCTCATAATCCAAGGCAAAATAAGTGGCAGAAGAGGCGTAGGACGACGACGAATTTCATGGCAAAAAAACCTAAGGGAATGGTTTGGATGCAGTTCAAAGCAACTATTTAGAGCAACTGCCTCAAAAATTAAAATAGCTGTTATGATTGCCAACCTCCGCAATGGAGAAGGCACTTGAAGAAGAAGATACCTCTATAAAAAACACCCTTTACAAGGTGTCGAAATTAAAATTTTATTTTTGATTTTTTTCAGTATCTTTTGAATAAATTGAAATATGTGAACATAATTTAACGAAAGGAGTTTTGCTGCTTAAGACGTTATAACTTTTTTACGCCTTACTGTATCTTTTTTTTTATTAAAAAAAATGCCACATAATAAGATGGCGTAGCCATTTCAGAATAAATACCTAAATAATTAATTTAATTTGAAATTTCTCAAAAACAGAAAATTAACATGGCAAATTATGAAATTTTTTCGCTATTTATTATTTAATGACAATTTTTAATCGATTATAACAAGAAAGTAGTGCACTCAATTAGTAATTTATGCAATCTTTCACTTTAAACACATTAATTAAATTTAAAAAGATATTACAACTCTTACTGGTACTTTATCGATTAAATGGTTTATTATCCTTTTTAAATGTACAAACAATACAAGATTCTGTTTGAAATGGTTAAATTAATATGTACAATTAGGCCTGTTGACTTGGTACGTCTAACTACAAAAAATCAAGGGTCATTATTCAAGTATTTCTAAAAAATCCATACCTTAATCTTAGGACAAAGAAAGGGAATAAGTGGTGACCTGCAAATCCCATTCAAAATGTATAGGGTTTAATGAAGGTTCAACTTGGTAAAAAACGTGATTCTCCAAATTTTGCTCAAATAAATATTTCGAAAAATATTTAGTTTTTATGTTTGAATTTTGGTATGTTTTGTTGTGCATCATTAAAAGGACGAGATAGTAAGATTGTGGAAAATTAAGAAGGAAATATATTAAGTTATTATATAGTTATAGGCAAAGTTGAGAAGAAATAAGAACCATAAATACAGAATGAGGTTGAAACGAGTTAGAAAGGGTCTAGCCGATTAAGAGGGTCGAAACTGCCCTCTCGGTAAGAAAATAATAAAAAACAACCGGTTGTTCTACATCAAAAAGTACCCATACAAAAAAAATTTTAGCCACTTTATGGTCACATAACCTCAAAATAATACAACGTCTTTTTTCATTTTTTGACGATATCTTCGGTTCTGGTCATCGTAGAAACTTCTATTTTTTTTTCATTTTGTAGGGTTTTCTATTTTCTACAACAATATATTTTTTACAAAAAATTTTGGCGCGAAATTCAAATTTTTATGGGTGTTCGAAAATTTTTAAATTCAATAAAATAAAAACTAGGTCAATAGCAGGGTCGAAAAAAAAATCTGTTTTTTTTTAGACGTCAAGTTATGTTCTTGAAATTTTTAAAAGTGGTGAAACAAAGTTAAAATCGCAAAAAACGGAATTTATTAGCATTTTTTCGCATTTTTATCGAGTTTTGAAACTTGGAATTTTCTTATTAATCCTCAGTTGTCTTAAAACTAGGTATGCAGGTATGCACATATATATATATATATATATATATATATATATATATATATATATATATATATATATATATATATATATATATATGCCGAAGTCATTTTGTATCACTTAACGATTGTTTTTTCCCTAAAAGGCATGATTAAGACAAGATTAGGACAAGGCTAAAACAATTTTAGGTTATTTTTTTATTTCAAATACTTGGTTATACTTTGTAATTTTTTTTTAACTACAAAGTAACATAGAAATAAATCATTTCAGTTCACGAAAAAGTTTTTTTCGTTAAATATACACTTAAGTATTAAGAAGTATTATTACTATTTTAAACAGTAAAGCAATAATTAACATATTGAAAATCTTGTTTTATAAAGTGCTTATATATATATATATATATATATATATATATATATATATATATAATTTTTCCTTTATTTTATCTTTTCTTGGGTTTAGGTTCTTTATTTAACAAACAATTGACGTTTCGCCCTTTAAGGCATTTTCAAAATTTTTGATTTTTTTTCCTTCCTAAAAATATTTTCTATATAATTAAAACATTCACACTGGAACATATGTACAATTTTAAAAACAAACAAACACTCTAAAACAGTATTTAAATCTTTAAAAAAATATTTAATTTTACCGTTACATACCTCATTTTGTTTGTTAATTATTAATGGAATTCAATCATCAACATCGTCCCTCCAGGGTATGAGGATATATGGAATGCAAGTGTGTTTTATTTTTTTTATTTTACAGTGCACAAAAAAACAAAATAACGCATATATTTAATTCAATGTTTAAAAAGATATTCAATTTTTAATGGCTATTAACAGGATCGAATACTTAATATTTTTGTTTAGATTAGGCTTGTATAAATGTGGCTCAAATTTCCTATATCCCTTCTGTCATTAAGTGTTTTATCTTTTTTAATTTCTATCATTTCCTTTATCTGCAGTTTTTGGTAATTCATATCTTTGTTTTTTATTATGGTATTGTTATAATCAAAAGTATGTTTTTCGTCTTGTGTATGTTTGTTTAACACTGTTGAGGCGTTTTTCGTATATTTATGGCCATTTAATCTGTTCTTTAGCAATTGGCTCGTCATGCCTATATATTTTTTGGGATAATCTGCGCAAGGGATCGAATATTCATTTGATTTATTCATGAGAGGAATTTTACTTTTTAAATTAGTGAACAGTGTATTTAATTTATTATGTGACCTGATATAATATATGGTTCAATAATCAGGAAAATAGTATATATATATATATATATATATATATATATATATATATATATATATATATATATATATATATATAATATATGACACGAAAAAAGTCATTTAAATCTCTCAGTGACATTGTTATCTTTCGGCATAGGTATACATGAAAGGAAGAGCTAAATATATCAGTGATTTCATACAGTTATGTCACAAAAGCTGCATTCTCCTGTGAATTCCATTCTCTACGTATGTTACCAACAATTCTCAGCAATTTTTGTCTAAATTCTTTCTATCAATTTGACACGCTCTACTCATATAAATTCTTAACGAATTTGCACGCAAATTCTTACAAAATCACACGTCGTTCACGTGTTTTTTGTTACATTTACAACTAGCAATAATTTGTTTATTTTGTTAAATTTATTTGGATTTATTTATTAAAGTTATTACTGGTTTTTACAACTTTCTTTTCAACTCCTAGGTTTAAAAAATTGTTTTGGCATCTTTGGACGTTTGTAATGTATTGAAATTAACCCGTCAAACATACAAGGGAAACTTTTTTCTTCGCCTTTTACATCACAGGACAGGTCTCATCCATTCTTGAATAATTTCTGTTTCTTTACCCATTGATTATAGTATACTGGGAGCTTTTCCGATTAGTAGTTTATAGAAATTTAAAAATAAAATAATGTTCTCTTAAAACTCCTCTACGCCATTGAAGATTTTTCCTAACCGAGGCCAAAAACCTCTCTCGAACAATTAAAGTGTTAATTCTTCGGTTGAAGACAAACCCAGTGGAACAAAAACAATAAAACGAAGCTGGTACTACATAGTTAACACGACGGAAGCTGTCAGTATTGCTTTGTTGTTACGCTTATGCGAGTACGGCAACAACAACAACTTCGCTATCGGAGAGATACAATGGTAGGTTTAGCTTGGTCGAGAAGATCTTTACATATTCAGAAACAATGATAGAGAAACGGGTACAAAAAGAAACTACTAATTTTTATCGCTAAATACTTCGTTCTAGATCAAATTCTTCGATTATATATAGTTCAGTAAAATGTGCGGAATGTGTCTTCCTCTTGCAAATTTGTGTTGTCTCGTTATACAGAATTAAAACAAAAAAAATCGCCTTTTTTTTCTCTTTTTGCCCATGAAATTAAAACTTTATATAGTCTCGATGGTGTAAAAGGTAGATTACAGAGAATAAAAATACCAACAAAATGAACCCTGGGTCGTCTTAATAGGATCATTAGTAATGGAGAAAAGCAGGAAAAACCGAAAAATTCAGCGCTTTTTCAAATATTTATATCTCTGTCATTTTTCAACGCATAACGCTTGCGCTTTGCGAAATAATAGTAATTTATAGGGACTTTATGCGTGCCAAAATCAGACGCTGCACTAACGAGCATTTGGCCTCAAAAACCGGACAAAAAGGAGAAATGCAAACTATACAAGTAGTCATCGAATTTTTTTTTTGTATACTTGATTAACCGTACTATCATAAAAGTATGATAAAGTGGCCCTTCCACGTAGCTACGCTCCGCACAGTTAATTGCAATCTAAGCTTCGTTCAATACGCACGCATTCGTTCTTCATAGATTTTTTTAGACGTGTGTTTGGTGTTTGGTATTTTGTAAAGTGAATTTAAAAAAAAATTGTGTATGTATTTAATTTTAATATATATTATTTAAAAATATAATGACTGTTTAGTATTCTTACGGACCCAAAACAATATGCAAGAAAATTTCCTATTTTTTTGTTTTTCTTTTTTTTAGTGTTTTTGAAAATGTTCCGAGCTAGGTCGGGCTACAATTCTTTTTTTATAATAAACTATGAACATTAGCCATATCATAACAGTTAAAACATTTTCCACATGTTTCCATCTCTTAAAAAAACAGCTTTGAGTTCCACGGGTTTTTTTTTGCAATAATTTTAATTATTTTTTACTTACATACATATTTTTTCCCTATAGGTTCAAATTTTACATCAAATGTTGTTGAGGTATATCGGAAAACGCTATACATGCTTTTTAAACAAATCACATTCAGCACACTTGAAGATAAGGTATCATTTATGGAACATAAGCTTTGCGAAATGATGAAATGTCTCCAAAACGAGTATCATACCTTAAGTCACGATTTAAAACATTTTATTAGTGATTTAAAGAAGAGATGGATATCATCTAACTATACTGAAGAAAGATTTTTGAAAAAAAAAACGAGAAATGGCTTAATACATCAATACCAGTACATAACTGGGCTACGAATTCTACGGGACGCCCAAGGAAGCATTTCTAAGAATTACATGATCGTAGTAAACGACGAAATACAAAAGAACTCCGCGAACAAGTACCTGTTGAGGAGCTTACCTATGCAGCCAGCGTAAGTCAACGAATGTCTGGGAATGCCGCGGCCTCTAAACTAATAATAGATGCAACTTCAACACCAACAAGAGCCAAACGTTACAGAAAGGTAATAAATACTACTCCGAAACCGAAAGTAAAAAATTACACACCTGAACAAGCTTTGCAAAATCTTTGTTAAAGGTGACTTTACAAGGAGGCAGTGGGAGTTGTTACACAATTCCAATAAGGGTATATTTTCTTGTTATACTCCAATTAGAGAAGCAAAGAAACTCTGCTATCCAACACCAGAGTCAATCCGAGTTACGGAGACGAGCGTTGAAGTTGTGCTTCAGGACTTACTTGATCACACAGTAAAGAGACTTTGTTTTTATCTTGAGATAGATTTTTTATGGGAAAACATACAGTTACCCTAAGTTAACATATAAATCGATACCCATTACGTTTTTTTAATATTACTCCCCCCATCCCTCCCCACCCTAAGTCAGCACCCCTTCACCCAATTGGTAAAGTAATGCCAGAAATGAAATCGGAGCACTTAAAAACATATAAAACAATAACCATTACGTTTTTTTAGTATTACTCCCCTCCCCCTCCCCACCATAAGTCAGCCCCCCTTCACCTGATTAGTAAAATAATACCTGAAATTAACTTAGCACCCTCAAAAATCCCCGCATATTGATTTTAACACGTCTAGAGTCAAAAACAACGACTTTATTAATTTTGTCCAGTTTTTGAGGCCAAATGCTCGTTAGTGCGCTGTCGCTTCATTAGTTTGTGGTATAATTGCCATTGGAAATATTTAATGCAGTATCTTTCAGCGCGCCTGTCCCCATAGTCCGATTTTAATTCTGTAAAAATATTTTGAAAGTAGAAGTATCATTCTACAAGCCCATATTTTTATCTCTTGCATCAAAATGAAACACGTGATAAATACTAGCAATTATGGCCGAAATCGACCGAGCGGGTAAAAGTAAAATGGTAGTGAGGGCTGCACGGCTGTATTTTTATAGCATATACTGTTACTTTTATAATAAAACCCTTTAACTACTGCTAACTCTATATTTTTGGCGATTTTTGCTTAAAAAAATTCCAAAAACCACGGTTTTTTTTCCATTTCTAGAGTGGCGTTCCCGCTTAATAAATTTTAACCTTATTTTTGTACGTGCAGCAATTATTTTCAGTAAGGAAAGTTAGTCATGGCTCAGTGTAAAATTTACAAGCATTATAATATAGCTAATATGCGCAACAAAATACTATAATAAATATAATTTATTAAAACTCGTTGAAAACAAAATCAACCTACATTTTCCCAATAATAATAACACGAGAAATAGATACTGAAGCTAGATAAATCGGAAGTAGGTTACCTAGAAAGCGGTATCAACGAAATCTCGACAAATCCACACGTAACATACATCTTTGAGCTACATAAAAAATCTCGTATTATTTAATTCTGCTCTTTCGTGCATAACAAGGATTATTCCATCTGGTAACGGTTCGGATGGTGCGATTATTCATATCGTTTATAACCATCTGATTGTGAGCAAGCGTGAGACAGAAAGTGTCTGACCCTGTAGTATTATTTCGGAAAGGAGGACGTAGGGATTTTTTTAATTGATTTTCCTGCTAGTTGCGAAACAATCGCAGAGCTGTAAAACTAACGGATACAGGCATAGACCTGAACAAGTCTCTCTTAGAGATACCAGTTTTTTAACTATAAATAAGAAAATTTCGAAATTTGATCCTAATGCAAGGAAATATAGAAACTTTTAAATTCACAATATAGGCAAAGATTGAAATCAGCTAGAATTGAGTTTCGTGCCACTCTTAATGATGTCACTAACAATAAATCAAAGGTTATTTGGTCAGTAGTAAGTAATTTAAAGTAAAATGAACATTTTCTGAGGATGGTGTGATGTTGTCTGCTGAAATAGTAATTTTATTGATACATTCGCTTTAGAGGGAAGGTTATGGGAATGTGGTTTACTACGATTTTTTAAAAGAAAATACAATACCCTTTTTATAGTAAATCAACATTTTTTAGTTCAGTAACTGGACATGGAGTTAATAATTTGTTTAATTCTCTCAAAAGTTCTCATTCCAGTGGAGTTGATGATATTCCAATTATACTGCTAAAGAAATATAAATTGGAACTTACTAATATTAATCATTTTTCTTATAAATAAAATGTTTTCGACTGGAATATGTCCAAATAAATTAAACGTAGCTCGTATAATCCCTATTTTTAAGAAAGCAGATCCGAATCAGTACAACTATCAAAATATAGGCCTCTTAACCAGCATTTTCAAAACCCTAAATTAGCCATTGTGCCATAGTTAACCAGTTTCTTTGTAGATAACAAATTATTATCTTTTTGTCAACATGGGTTCACTCAAAATTTTGCTTCTTAAGACTTTCCTAAAACGGTCATGAATGCTTTGAATCAAAATCGTTAATCAGTTGACCTTTTCATAGACTTTTCTTGGGCTTTTGGTTGTATAACTTAGATAATTCTGCTGGAGGAACTTGTTTTTAAGGAGATCCAAATCTGTATAACAACTATCGAGCTATAAGCCTCTTAACCAGTATTTAAAAACGCTAAATTAACGATTATGTCGTGGTTAACCAATTTCTTTATAGATAATAAATTATTATCTTCTTGTCAACATGGGTTCACTTAAAATCTTGTTCTTTACGACTTTACTAAAACGGTCATGGATGTTTTGAATCAAAATCGTTAATTAGTTGACCTTTTCAGAGACTTTTCTTGGGCTTTTGATTGTATAACTTAGATAATTCTGCTGGAGGAACCTGTTTCTAAGAAAGGAGATCCAAATCAGTACAACATCTATCGAGCTATAAGCCTTTTAACCAGCATTTTAAAACGCTAAATTAGGGATTATGTCGTAGTTAACCAGTTTCTTTGTAGATAATAAATTATTATCTTCTTGTCAACATGGGTTCACTCAAAATCTTACTCTTTACGACTTTACTAAAACGGTCCTAGATGCTTTGAATCAAAATCGTTAATCAGTTGACATTTTCATAGACTTTTCTTGGGCTTTTGATTGTGTAGCTTAGATAATTCTGCTGGAGGAACTTTTTCGTTTATGGAGTAAGAGGAGTTCCACTTTCTCGTGAGTCATATTTGTCAGATCGATTCTAGCTAGTCCATGTTAAGGGTGTTGAAAGTGAAAGTAGACTTATATTTAAGGAAGTTCTCCAGGGTTCTGCCCTGTCGCCCTTCTTATGTATTATATACGCTTATGGTTCGATTCCTGACTTGTGTGAGAGCTATATGCGATGCTGATAATACAAATATATTCATTACAAAAACCAACTTTACAACTACAAGCCAAGTGTGAGAGTGTTTTTGCGAGTGGTATTCAGGGGACGTCTAAGGATGTGTTAAGTGTCAATAAGGAAAAAATGTCATATTTTTTTACTCTTTCTGGACATATTAACTTGACTAGTAATTAATGATTTTACCATTTTTGATAGTACTGATAAAACGATTTTTTGTTGAGAAATCACTAAAATGCTGTATTTAAGTCGATCAAGGTTTGCAATGGCACCCTCAGATTGGTACGCTTTGTTATAGATAGGCACTATGATTTAAATTTTATGTCAAGTCAGTGCAGTCCTAGTGTGCTGGTCACCTCATATTATGCTAACTTCCACAATCATCTACGCTATGGAATTTTATGCTAGAAAAACTGCAGTCAGGCTCTCCGAGTTGTTATACTGCAAGAATGTGCTGTAAGCATTATTTTCAAATTACAACGCCGGACAGAAAGGTTTTAAAGCAGGGCGAAATTTTAACGTTATATAGCATACATATCACAGAGCTGTGTCTCTATGTGTTTAAATTACTCCCTGTAGTAGCAGAGCTCCACGTTCCTATTCCACCAGGAGTTATTCGCAACTACAGTCTCCTGCACATCGCACAACAGAGTACCAAAAATGTTTTTATTTTAATTGCATAAAATTTTATAACACGCTTTCTCAAAATTTGAAGGATGCCCATGCATTACAATTTTTAAGCAAATGCTTTGTGATAGGGTCTGCTACAGCCTGGATGATTTTTTACCTGATTTTTTTACTCTTTTATGTAACTGGACTTCACTGATAGTTTTTTAAAATGTTTTTTGTTAGGTTCTAAAGTTAAAATATGTATCTCTATTATGCATTTGTTAGTTTGTAACTTTGTGGCTATAAACTTGAGGCTTTCTTCAATTTATTGTAACATATTGGATACTTTTTAAAAATTGGAGAGTCAGCCTATTATTATTCTAAAACTGATTTTGGTTATGTTGCCGCTATTGACAAATTAGATTTTTGCCACTACAACTTGGCTTAAATTTAATTGTAAGTAATTTAATATAAGGGGGAGTGACGAGAATCAAAGCCACGCCTTGTTTTTTGCTCGTGTTCTCGAATTTGCCACGGTGGCGTTATTGAGACTTTGCAACATGACCGTGTTGTTTAAATTTAGTGCGCGAATAGGCCTCGTAATGTCAATTACATGCACCAGAAAAACAACGCAACTTTAAGCAATAATGACACAAATTTATAAAAATCAAATTCGATAAATTGGATCTATTATATACAATAAAATACCAGAACGAAATGTTAATCTACGTTAAATGCTTATTGAACTTTATCCGTTGCAAAATGTGTGTCGCTTGCATCACATTCTAATGCAACAGCAGATGCCCTTGTTGTCTTGTTTCCATATTACAAAAGAATATCATTAAATGGCAAAAAATGGATTATTTACGTAGCCTAGATTTGTTTATCTTGCATATAAATTTAATTATTTTATGTGTATAATTTTGTATATGTTGCCTGAAAATGGAATATAATCGAATAATAGACAAATTGATGTATTCATCTACACAAACTACAGAAAAGATTGTGAGATAGTAAGGACTCAAGAAGCGAATCTAACCTCTTTTTTAGGATGTGGTCAGTTTCACAAGAGTAAAAAAAAATCGAAATTACCCATTTGTACACAAGACAGTACAGTGTGACAAGCGATAGCGAGTTGACAAATTTAATTTTTCTGAGGAGAGGGGCAGCAAGATCCCTGTTCAAACTACAACAGGCGAGCGAGTCTGTTTTTTCTAAATTAGAAGCCCAGGGAGGGAACGATTGTCCCCCTTGCATCCGCCCCTGATTCCACGTCTTATCACCGAGTGACAGTGGTTCGGAACCTTTTTTAAATTGTTCTTCCTAGGTCTAATCACTGTTTTCACCTTTTAGGATCCACTGAAACAGAAACAAACACCTTTTTTGGAATGCTTATAAATGTCGATGTGCATTGTTGCACTATCTACTATTTAAAATCCATTTTATAACGACAAACAAATAAAAATCTTTGGCTTTGTTTACTATGATATGACGTCACGCGTGTCACGTGACCAGGGCCATCACTCTGCGTTTCGATGCACTTTTTTAGCATTCAAATTTTTTAATTGATTTTTACCGAAAATACAATAAATCACCAGAAAATGTTTATGAAGTGTGTATATTAAGTAGTGAGACTGGCATTTTGGATGCGAGACTTGGAGGGGCGACAGGGAACATGTGATATGCCTTCAGTACAAGTTTAAACTCGCTAGAGTCATTAGATTGTCCGTAGCGATTTTTTTTAGTGAAGTTAGAATGTATTGCAGGTATTATCTACGTATATCAACTAGACTATCGGTTTCACTGTAGCTGTTCAATTCCATGTGATGGAGGGATCATGATCAATAACCAAATAGTTTCCTAGAACGTCAGTCTACGGACAATATCTCAACCATGGATCTAACCACTCTGTGGTAACCAAAGTTTAGTATAAACACCACTGAGCAATAAAAAATGCATCCATCTTTGATATGTTGAAATTGTGCGATGTATGTTCTGTTTTTGAGACTGACTGTATATATTTTAATAAATAAGCGTATCAGTTACTTTGACTGGTTTATTTATCAGTTTTATTATATTTCATATCATCATTTCATTATTTGAAATTATTATTTGTTCAAGATTCCCGGATGGATTTTGATCGGACTTTTATATCAAGCAAATTTCCTTCGAATATTTCGACACCTGAAAATATTGGATCAAGCAGTACTACCGTTTTTCATGTGATCATATTGGATCACTTTTATGTTTCTAACCCGAACTAACTCATCAATAATAACTTGTACTAGATCTAATAATAGACAAACGATTTAGAACATTGATTTATCGATCCCATTAAGTCATAAGTAACCCATTGTAACGTCAACGATTTTAAATTACTTTGTTCAGCAATAATTAACAAACGAATACAAATTTTATGCACTTGCTGGGTACGGAGGTTTACTACATTATGATTAATGGCTTATTGTACTTTAACTATCGAAAGGAGTAGTACCTTTTACGTGTAGTAATAAGTAATGCTGGAATTTTTATGTAAAACAAAAAAAAATAAAATAAGTTTAACTATAAAGAGTATTTCAGAACAAATATTCAATAACTCGAGAGCTATTTTAAGTAAAGTAAATTATATTAATATTCTCGCCAATATTTGCTCGATGTGTAGATAAAAGTACATGTACAAAGTACATTATTATTGATAAGCGTACATATAGACATGATTGATTATAAATAATTACAAAGCAAAATATTTAATAACTGCTACGCAAGCCTCTCTGCGACAGGTAGATATAAAAAATGTTAATTTTAGTAGTTTGAGAAAATGATGGCAAACGTAAAATTCATCTTCGTTAACAAAAACAGTAACAAAAAGTTATAGTTAGGGTGAGGAAGAAATAGTGTATGAATATAACTAGCAAAACAATATCAAAATGGATCGCGGAGGAGATTATACCATCAAACAAAAATATATGAGAACAACAACAAGCCTGACAATACCGTCAACTCGGAAAGGAAAGAAAAACTAATGACGCAAACTAATAGATTATTGGAAGTGATAAGAGAGTTAATCAGAAACGACAAAAGAAATACACAAAGCAAAAGAGAGATTTGAATGCCTTCAAAAAAGAAAACACATACAAACAAATTAATTAACAAGATGAAAGATAGACAGGAAAATATAACAGAGAATAGAAGAGAAGTATGATAAATAACAGAGACATTCTACTCGGATTTGTACAAGTCAGATGTAGATAACGCTAATATCTAAGAAATAAACAGAGACGAAAAAAAAGAAAATATGCCACGTTGGCCACGAAGAGTTGCAGAGCATTGAAAAAGACGAAATTGAAAGAGCCTTGAGACAAATAAAAACAGCAACAGGTGAAGATAACATGATACCTGAAACGATCCTTTTAATTCATGCTTTCAGAAGGGAACAACACCACAAGACTGGAACACCCCGATAATAATCCTGATATATATGAAAAAGAGACCCAAGCAATTTCGAAAATTATAAACCAATAAGTCTACTATTACAGATTCATAAACACGTTATGAGTGTCTTAACAAACCGTCTAGAACAAAAACTCGATGCTTACCATCCCCATGAACTAACAGGCTTCAAAAAAGACAATAGTATAATAGAATACCTCTACACAATCAGAATAGTAATAAAAAAACGAATACAATATCCCAATGTGGACCGCATTTATTGACTTTTAATGGGCCTTCGACACCGTAGAAATTCCAGCAATACTAACATATATGAAAACGGCAAAGATAGATTAGCGATACATTAACTTTATTGAGGAATTAAACGAAAGATCTAAAATGAAAATAATATTGCATGAAGACACCAAAGAGATAGAAATTCACAGAGGCGTTAGAGAAGGGGATATTTTATCAACTATATTATTTAATCTGGTCTGGAATATAGCAGGAAAAACACTTAGCCACCTCAGATTCGCAGACATTAGAGTTGTCTTTGCCACAGACTGTGCGGAACTAAGAATAACTGACATGATTAAAGAAATACAATTGAAAGGAAGTTCGTCCTAAAATTGAACGTGATAAAAACCAAATTTATTGCAAACCAAGAGACAAACATAGAAATGATCAATATATATGGACTCAGCAAAATTTTCTAGCTCAATTATATTTTGACGTAACAATTTTTTGGAAGGCATTAGATCGGCGCATTTGTCCCATAACCTACTTGTTTGGAAATATGATGGAACAACTGGATTAGTTTTAATTTATTCCTATATTATTATAAAATAATATTAATAATACATGATGATGAAATGTCGAATTTGAATCCTAATTTGTAAACCAACTCTGCTAAGACGCATTATTTCGTAATTATATTTGTTCTGTTAGATTCTCCGGTTGGGAAAGAGATATGAAGTCGTTCATGCTGGATATTTTTTCCGGTTTTCAATCTGTTCGTCAGTAGAAAAATCTTCACGACGTTTCGCCAACATCTCAGCTGGCATTTTCAAGTGATGCTTCCTCGACGGCAGCACACTATATGGCGTCTGGAGGCGAACAGTGAGAAATGGAAAAGATAAAGCAAAAGAAGCCCTAAATTGGTATAATTCCATTAGGTCTGACGGGAGTTATTAGCACTTTAATGAAAAAAGGTTGACGTTCCCCCACCACTTTATATTAAAGAATAGAGTAACAAATGTGAAACAGAAAAAGTTTCAAATTTTCCCAAGATTAAGATCCAAATATTTTAAGTACAACTTCATCGAGAAAATTATGGAGAAAATCTCTTCTCAATTTACCATAGTTGTTACGCCCCCTAGCGATCATCGCAGGAACTTATAAAGCATTTTCAGCTATTTTTTAGATCTGTTTTTACTATAAATGTTTCTTTAGGAAGCGGTACAATTAACGTTTTTTAAGATATAGCCGGCTTCCTCTCTTATTTAGCTATTCGGTACTCTATGTTTTTAGAAAATGTTTCTGAGGAACCTGACTTTTATTTTCCCGAAAAAACGGGATTTCAGTACCAAAAACAGCTTCATACGACTTTTTATGGCTAAACACTGTTTTAGGCAAATATATGGTTATAAATCTTTTCAGTTCGCATGTTCTGTCAGAAACCTGCCAATGACAAGAAGATAAGCCTCAGCTCAGACCTACCTTATCTTAGGCGTGCGATACTCTTATTAGTGCCGATATTTGGTATCGATACCTTGACGATACAAATATTTTTATTATTTATACGAAGGTCCGAGAAATCGTGTCTGACTTTAAATAGCTATTATTACAATGAATACATTCCGAGTTCTTCAATCAAATACACACAATTAGAAATATCGATAAATACAATAATTATTTCAAATAAAGTATTATTGTACTAAAACTCTTTGATTACTATATAGAAACAAATACGTGTTATAAAAAATAAATATTATGTACTTAATAGTTTGTAATAACTTTCCCATTTATACATTTTCAACAAAATGAAAATGTAAAAGAAATAATTAACAGATAAGTAAAAATAAAACAAAATATGAACGATATAAGTAAACATCTATGAATAAATCAATAACGTATTTGACGTTCTTCGTGCATTAAAAATAAAAATATAAGTTGCACTGTTCAAACTTTAACTAACAGGTAGAAAGTAGAAAGTTGAAACAAAACAAAATATAAAGCAAATAAATATTCAAAAATCTGTTAAAATACCAGAAGCTAACCTGCCAGCTACCTTAATGCAACCTGCAAATTTTTGTAGACCCTGTCCTAGTGTGATTGTATATTTCGATACTTAACCAAATGTATCGTATCGCCCATCTTTCTGTTTATCGTGCCTTAAATCAAATCTCCACAAAGACACTCTTAACTAAGGCAAAACTAAATGGAACACAAATCCAAAGCTATGTAAACAACATAATAATAATAATTCGGAAAAAATGCTGTTCTACCAAGTGTTAAGTAAATATACAATTATTCAGCAATCTAAAACACTTTTTGATTTTTTTCTGACTTTTAGTGTAATTATTTTGAAGTAAACTTAGTTATTTGAAGAAGATTTCTATAAAAATTAATTATTCTTTGATAAATACGTATTATAAAATTCAAATATTCTTCCCACATATTTTTTTTAAATGTAGGTGGCTAATTTAGTATAAAAGTAATTTAATCTTCGGCTCGTGTCAATGACAAGCACTTTTTTCTTAGATTTTATAAATCTTTTGTTTTCCTACTATGGAAAACAATTATTTTTAATAAAGTTTACCTGAAATTATTTTATATGCGATATTTCGCATTAAAATTCACTAAAAAAATTGATAATTGATTTAACTTTAATAACTTGGTCAGACTGTGTCATAATGTCCCAAATTTTCAAGGTTTATTTGTTATATTAGGGTCACCAATCAGAATCTTTTTTTGAATAAAATTTAGTAATTTTAGACTGAGGAATGTTAATCGATATAGGCTTTTAAATGATTATTTCGCTTAGCAAATTTTGGTTTATTTAAATCCTCTTTCGATTTCGATTTACCACATTTAGCCCTACTTTATTTAAAATAATCAAAAACGTTATGTCTGTGTAAAATTTTTGCAACTAGCATAAATCTCAATGCAAATAAATCCTAGTTTCTGAGTTAGCTGTTATTGTATATATCTTCTCAATAAATATTTTGGCTGTCACTTTAAGAATATTTAATTATAATCGGTGACGAAAAAGAAAAGAATATATAGTTCTTAACAACATATTGAAAAACATTAGGGGCGAAAAATATATCACAAATTCGTAGTACTACACGTAGAAATTTTGGCACTTACTTTCAACAGTCTTTCTAATTCAAATTAACAAAAACAGTGAAACTAAACAGTAAAATAATTTTATTTTATATTGAACCGACCTGAAAAAATTGTACTAAAACGTACAACAACTGTTTTATATTGTAACTAATCAATTTAAAAAACTGTGAATTTACTAAGCATAGTTTTGGAGTCGGTACCAATCCTAAAATGTATTGAGAATACATGTAAACTACAAAAATACTTTCTTGTAAATCAAAAAGAAGTGAGAAATAAATCAAAATAATTATTTAATGTTATGGAAAAGAAAACAGTTTTCCTAGAATTTATTTTAAAATAACCCTTGAATTTCTGCAGCCTCGACCTGAGCTCAATAATGCAGATTGTGGAAGTTGGTGATTCCCTTCCGAGAAAATTTCCGCAAATGAAAAAAGAAATATTCGTCCAACAAAAATTCGCTGTAGGTGTATGGGGAGCGGTAATCGGAGGAACTTTCATTGGGCCATATTTTCTTCCTGAACATTTAAACGGAGACAATTACTTACAGTTTTTGAAATATCATTGAACGTTAGAAATAGAATAATTTTCAAGAACGACGGATATCCAGCACATCATCGGTTTGACGTAAGAGATTTTTTAAATGAAACATTCCTTAATCGTTGAATAGGAAGCAACGGTCCCATATTGTGGCTTGCGAGTTTCCCAGACTTGACGTCTATAGATTTTCACATCTGGGGACTTATGAAAGAACTTGTCTATAAAGTTGAAATAATAAACCTTAATCAACTAATTGAAAGAATTAATAGAGCAGGTGTCACACTTAAGGAAAAAATGAGACTAGGCGTAACCACCACTAAGTGAGGAAAAGGGCTCGAAAATGTATTAGAAATAATGCCTCACATTTCGAACATAACAAGTAAAATAATATTTAATGTGATTTTGGTAATTTTAGGAGAGTAAAAATAAATATAGAAAATTGTTAATTTCGTTAATATGAATATCGTCCCTGAATTTAACGTATGTAATATTTTACTGATACGGGTTTCGATACACCACTGTAAAGGTAATTCAACAAAGTTATTTTTAAAATAAATTGAATGCATTTATTTTATTCACTGTTAGAAAAACATCACTCAAATCTAAGAATGAAATTTAAATTTTCGTAGATGAATAAAATTTTTGAGTGCACAGTTTTCTGTGTGTTATTTTAATTTTAGTCCTCTTGTTGTTATTATAGTTTATGAATCAAAGAATAAGAAAAAAAATATTTCAAACTGAAAAATTATACCAGTATCATAAAAATTAAATTTTCATTCACCAGTTGCCAGAAAACCGAAAAATTATAAAATGTGCTGTAACTCGACAACCTTACATTTTTGTACTAAAGCATATATAACATATATTGATGTACCAAACACCCTATATATATATATATATATATATATATATATATATATATGGCTCAGGGTAATTTTCCGGATTGTCTAAAGATAGTAAGGACTGTTCCTTTGTTTAAAAAAGGAAATGTCGATTCCATGGAAAATTATAGACCTATATCTTTGATTCCGTTATTGGGGAAAGTATTTGAGGTAATACTGAAAAACAGCTTGAGTCGTTATTTTGAATATCACAATTTTTTGCATCCTTCACAGTTTGGTTTTCGCCGGAATTTTTCGACTATTCAGGCAGTTGCTGCGGTTTTGGAGGGCGCGGTTGAGGGAACAGAAGGTGGGGAAAGCGTGGGGCTTTCACTGTGTGACCTCAGTCGTGCCTTTGATTATGTTTCTCATGAACTTTTGATTAGAAAGCTTCATAGATACGGTGTAAGAGGCGTTCCCCTCGATTTGCTTTTATCTTCCTGTCAAATAGAAGGCAGGCAGTCGCATATGGTGGAGAGATTTCTGAGCCTACGGCGGTACGATGTGGAGTGCCGCAGGGTTCGGTATTGGGACCTCTTCTTTTCATTATATATGTCAATGATCTCTTTAGGTATTTGTCACCAGGTCTGTGTATTTGTTACGCTGACGACACGGCGCTAATTTGTAAAAGTAAAGACCCAGAATGTTTAATCAATGAAATGTCTGTTATGGAAGAGCGTGCGAGATGTTGGTTTGCTAATAATTCCCTTAAATTGAATGAAGAAAAACACGGAATTTGTTTTTCATGAATGGACGTGGAGTGGTTGATGATTCTTCGGTGACATTGTTGGGTATCAGTTTGGACGATGGTTTGAATTGGTATTCTCACATTGCATTATTGAGGAATATGTTGGCATCCTCTATTTTTGTTCTCAGGCAACTTTGTAGGTCTCTTCACTGTGACACCCTTCTCTCTGTTTATTACTCCTTGTTGCATTCTCATATTTCGTACGGTGTTCACCTTTGGGGTTGCTGTGTTGGCGCGCTTCAAATCTTTAGAATGCAGAAGAAGGCTATTCGACTTGTCGCTGGTATCGGCTGTAGGCCGCACAAATTGCGGGTACTAACGTTGCCTAGTTTATTTATCTTATACCAACTACTGGAGATTCATAAAAACCGTGGAAAATTCCATCAAAATTCCCACTTTCACTCTTATAGCACTAGATCAGCTAATTTAATTAGGCCTTCGAGGTATAGATTGGAGAGATCTAAGAAAAATGCACTGAATGTGTCATTGTACAACACGTTGCCTGAAACATTTAAAAATTTAGATTTTATGAGATTTAAAATTAAATTAAAGGAATTTTTGTTAGAGCATGCATTCTATTCGGTGGATGAGTACATGGAGACTTCTTCTAGAGCTTGTTGTTAGGACTTTTTTAATGTAATTTACAGATAGCTTTAACCTTATTTTTATTTTGTTTTGTGACATATTACAATTGTATTTTTTTGTACATAATGTAATGAAATAAATTTATCTATCTATCTATCTATATATATATATATATATATATATATATATATATATATATATATATATATATATATATATATAGATAGATAGTTCGCTCGTAGACGCCATACTATGAGATTTGAAAATGGTGAATGAGATTTCACGTCAGCTGCCTTACAGCCCTGAGAGGGACTCAGCACATACACAGGATGCCCAAAAACCTTCGATTACATATATATATATATATATATATATATATATATATATATATATATATATATATATATATAATATCTTTTGATTTATGTAGCTTTTTTGTTATGTGCTTTGGAGGATCGTTGCCAGGTTGACGATATATATACTTGATTTTTCCAGGGCGTTTCACAGGGTGAATCATACTTGTTGCTTAACTAAATTCAAATCTATTGGTATTCAAGATCCGTTCTTCTCCTGGATGCAATATATATATATATATATATATATATATATATATATATATATATATATATATATATATATATACACAAGGACGAATCTAAGATCTTTTCTGAGTGGGCATGCAAGGAGGAGACTGACAAAAAGTGTTTTAATTTTTGCTGCGGGGGCATATATATCTCATTCTTTTTAGAATCGGTTAAACCGTTTTTTAATCATTTTTTACTTCTTATTTAAATTTTTTTATACTTGGTTTAATTGAAAAAAAAACTATGCGGCTTGTTTTTTTTTTTTTTTTTTTTAAATTTTATAATGCGCTCTTATTATAAATTTAATAAAAAGCATGAAAAAGTTACAAAATGTAAAAAGTAACTATGTAATACATTTTTGCTAAAACGCTGCACACGTCTACCTTATACCCAAAGAAGGCAAAGAGAACTTTACAAAAATATAGTTTATTAACCATAAAATAATTTTAACCTTTTATATAGTGGATAACATGAAAAAAGTCTTAATTAACGATTAAATACATCCTGGTTTACCAGATAACTGATAATCATTAAGTTAATATGACTTATAAGCTTATTACCTTATAGGTTGAAAAACATAAGCAATGTATGTAATATAGTTCAGCTTCCTGGATTCTAGATAGTTGTAACTCATAAGTCATAACGCCAAGTTGGGTTTGCAACATGTAGCAATGCAAGGCTGTCGCTTATAAAACATTAAAACAATAAATGTTATAAATTATTATTTAACATTATGAAGTATAAATAAATATTAATTATTGTTGTCTAGGCATTCTGACGCTATTAATATCAGCAGGATATTAAAAGTAATAGTATCTATCTTTAGTGTAGTCGATCGTGTGTAATTGTTATATATGTATACTTCACTTTCAATAGTAAATATGTTCAGACATTTACTAAGTGTAGATTTTATATTTATATTTAAATACGTGAGGAAATTAAAATAACGAACATCATCATTGTGATTTAAAAGTAATATTTTATAACATTTAGTAGAGTGTAAGGTCGAAATTTTTAAAAATATTTACACTCGTTTGCTTGAACTTTTGTTAAGCCGATAACAAATCGTAATATCTATAACCGTTCGTTAAAAAAATACGTATTTAAAGTGAGGATCCGCCTTTTACAACATAATGTTGTTCAATTTGTACCTAATTTTTTGGGTACCGGCTACTACACACTTTATTCACCAGTCGACAATTGGGACGTTGACTGTATTCAAATAAAAATATAATTTTGCTGCGAAATGGTAGTTTCCACAATAGAAATCCTTAAAAAAAAACAATATTTTTCTTTATTTTAAAGGAATTTTATTTTTAATTATTAATAAAAATGTAATTAAATCTCCTTCAAGTCACGTGACAATGCACACCAATGCGACTATGTGGCGAGAACCACAAAATCATCTCGAAGACTGTTACTTTTGTAGCGTAAACGTAAACGGTCTAAACACTAAAAATCGAGCTAAATGGCAGTACCCAAGTACTAGTTGTGTTCAGCGTCCAGTGCACCAGTCACCTGACTTTTCAGTGCCTAAAAATATGTCTGAACTCTTAGAACAAGACAAGGAAGGACCAAGCTCATCACAAAATGATGCTGATTTTGAAGGTATATCAAATGAGCCAAAATGCTTTTCCCAAAAGAGTTAGATGATCTTTTAAGAGATTTAAATCTTTCTAAACAAGCTTCAGAATTGTTGGCATCAAGACTGAAAGAAAAAAAAATAATTTCCTCAAATACTAAAATAACTTTTATCGTTAAAGAGATAAAGAAAAAATAGGTTTGAAACAATACGAACCAAACGACTGGGGTTTATTCATTGACAGCTCAAAACGTAGCCAAAAATATATTCTATTATATAATGGAAATAAATACGCTGGGGTACCTATTGCCCACAGTAAAAAGTTAAAGGAAGAATATTGTAACATCTCGCTAGTCTTAAATAAAATACAGTACAATGACCTTATGTGGCAAATTTGTGTTGATTTAAAAATGGTGAACATTCTTCTTGGTCAACAAAGTGGTTACACTAAGTTTCCCTGTTTTATATGTCGTTGGGACAATAGAGCTAAACAAGAGCATTGGGTAAGGAGAAACTGGAAACAGTTTGTTAAATCATTAGATAAAGACGGGGACTAATTTTCTTATATTTGCCAAAAATTTCCTCAGCTCACTATGGAAAAGATTAAAACCGGTATTTTTGATGGCCCCCAAATTAGACAACTTACGAAAGATACTCAATTTAGAAATTCTATGACTGAGTTAGAACTAAGGGCTTGGACAGCTTTTGTCTCTGTGATGCAGAATTTTCTCGGAAATAAAAAATCAGAAAATTATATTGAACTTGTAGAAGACCTTCTGTTACAATTAAAAATTTGGGGTGCAATATGAGCATAAAACTCCACTTCCTCCATAGTCACCTAGACAGGTTTTCGGAAAATTTAGGAGATATGAGCGAAGAGCAAGGAGAGCGTATGCATCAGAACTTAGCGTCATGGAAGAGCGCTATCAGGGTTTCTGGGATACGAATATGATGTATGACTATTGTTGGTCTCTGACACATCATTTTCCTAAATCTACACATCAAAGAAGAGCTTTAAAACGTAGTTTTTTAGAACTCAATGATTAACTTGGTTTTTAATGAATTTTTTCTTAGTAAATATACATGTTTTTTTCTGTTTCATACCTACATAGCTGAAACTCAGAAACTAGAGCTGATAAAAAAATGCTAATCACATATTTGAAATTAGCATATCATATGTAGTCAACAACAGCTAAAATTTCTTCGGCAACAGATGTACTGTAAACTAGTGTAATCGGTATTTATAAGCTCAAAACTAGAATAAAACTAGTAGTTCTTATCAATATAATATTAAACATTATTAATTACGAAAACATATGGATATTTTTGAGACTTTGACGTAGTTCAAGTTTAAGATTTATTTTTTTTTATATATTTTGTGCTTTATTACAAAACACATGGTATACTCATATGCATTTATTTATTAATTTAGCGAGACGATATGGAATTACAATCAATATCCCGATATGGGCTTGTCTTTCAAACGAGTTACGATCTCCTATCGAATAAACTCAACTCAAAGGTTGTTTCTTCCGTCAACAACGCAGCAGTGGGTATATCTTCAAGTCGAAGTAACCAGGTTGCAACCAAGGTCGTCCCAGTAATCCATTACGGAACGCTTTTTGCGTCAATTGTATCATTGCACTTTATATTTATTGTCTTTTTATTGTTCGTAAGGCGTGTGTTAGAATACAAAAGATTAGAAAATAATGCTAATCGATACGAATAAATGAATAATTTGTATTATTGTAATGTTACCGCATTTTTCTAGTAGAACATAATCAAAAGCGTATTTTCTATTTGAGGAGTTTTTTTTATGTGGCGCCTGATGGCGGTTTTTTGTTCGCAATATATTTTTCATTTATATATACATACATACATATATATATATATATATATATATATATATATATATATATATATATATATATATATATATATTTATACAATAGTGGAAAAATGTATGGAAACTTTTAATTATGTTCGTATTAATTAATATATCAAGAGCTTTTTACATTTCGCTAAAATGCAGAAATGACTATCGCGTTTTACAATCTAAAAAGAAATGCTGTGTATATTTTTTTTGCGATAAGGAATTTGTGGTTGGAAATAAGTATGGAAACTATATTTAGGTTTTAAAGTATTCAGTTTCAGTTCTACAGTGCAAATATCGTGTAAAAATATTAATTTATCATGCCCAAATACCGTTATTTTTCATGCGATTTTAAACAAAAAATTTAGGATTTATAATGGGAAGAAAAATTCCTTGATTGCAAAATATTTAAATATTTCTGTGTGTCACGGAAATAATACCAAAATATGATAGTCGTGATGATGTTAGAAATGCGCCACAATCGGGAAGACCTCGTAAAATTATTTCTTGAATCGATAAAACTATTTTAAGGATCTCAAAACTTAACCCCAAAACATAGATGAATATGGATTTGTCAATAATTGACGGGTTTTTGTAGTTAACGCCACGCAGATGTAAGGAAATCATCTAAAACAAAGGATACACCAAGTACTAGATCTTAATATTCAATTAACAACGTTTAGTATTTAATTATGGACTTCCATATATTTTTTTACCAAATTATTGTTCTGTTTATCCACTTTTGTCCAGAGAGAAAGTTAATTTTTGCAGTTAAAGAATAAATGTTATAAAATAATGGAAATCTGGTTGTATTCTAAGTACCCTTCCATCTTGAGGAAAAACATCATTATTATTGTTTAGCAAACAAATATTATTTGATAAAAAATAAAATATATCCTTTTAAAAATTTTGTTTATCCACTTATGGCCAATACTATATATATATATATATATATATATATATATATATATATATATATATATATATATATATATCACACTCATAAAACTCTTCCAATGTATAGAAAATTTTTTTACACAAAAAGATTTTTAGGACACACTTTAATCTATTTCTCGGTAGTAAATGTACATTTTTAGGTAACGAATTAAAAATTTTTATTTTAAAAAATTCGACATTTTTCTGCAAATAACTAAAGTTATATTTATCAGGAAGCAGATTTGTTTTATTTCTGTAGTTATGTTTAATAGATGCACCCTCAAAAAGATCCCTGTTATCAATAATAAACATCATCACTATATTGTTACTAATAAAGATATTTCTACAACTGTCTCGTTATTTCATTGCAAAAATACACCGCAAACATCTTTTTTGCAAAATCAAAACTTATATTAATTTCACATGAATTACCCCAAAATATCAAACCATAACTGAGTCTGGACTGTACAAATGCATGATAAACTGCATATATATATATATATATATATATATATATATATATATATATATATATATATATATATAATTACCGTTACTTACTGCTACTCTAGCATAATAAAAACTCCTTTCCATAAAAAGAAAATTCAAGAGAATTGCAGTATGCTATTGTTTTTCTGTAAATTATAGTTTTAAAATACGTAGCAAAAGTATGAAAATTCATATCCATCGGTTTGATTTTCATGTAGTTTTATTTTTTCTAGATTTTAATCTTAAAGGACGTAAAAATACGACGGAATAGGAAATAAATGTTAAAATAATCAACCTGTTTCAGGCGCCAAGGAAACTTTATAGTTCCAGTTTAAATCAATTCCATGTGCATTGGAAAATCGTTAATAAAAACATTAAACAGCGATTTAAAACCTGTTAGTAATTTTGAAAGGATTAATATGAATGCTGCCTGTTATTTGCTTAATTACTGAAAACACTTTAGGCATAATTAGCTTGTTAAAAACATTTTATTAATACGAATTTATTTAAAGTAAATGTACCTGAAATATAAATAAGATTGAAAACATTTTATTGTTATCGCTAATGGATGGAATCCAATTCTTGAACCAACTCAGCTTAACCTTAAAACATCCCATATATTTGTACTGGAGATGAATAGGAATTTCAAAATTAATTATTAAGATAATTTGGCAAGCTTAACCTCCAAATTTAATGTTTCTCTCTCTTTCGTAGCAAAAAAATTGTTGCATATGATCTTTTATTTCAACCACTTCTTCGCACTACATTACTTCAGCAACAGATGTACCTTCTCACTTTCTATCTCTTGCAAAACGTCAAATGACTATTTCGGATCTCATTATTTATTCGCGTTGAATTCAGTAAAACATTCCTTGAAAGACTGTAATACTTTTGTTTTAGTGATCACCAATTCCTCGTCAAACTAGACACACCGACCAGGTAGTAAACACTATGAATACCACCTGTTTTCATTTTAGAAAAAAACTCTGTATGTTTTCAGCCTGATTTTTTCAAATCATGCAATATTCTATCAGTTCTTAAGAAGATGTTGACAGAATATATGCCTGTTTTGTCCAAAATTTAGCTCTTGTATCCTATACATACCATATTTTCTAAACTACATTTTAAGTTAAATAATACATAAAAAGACCGGTTCACACATCTTTTTGTCCTATATCAATAAAAATATTTTTATAACAAAAATCCTAAACAATGCTTTACCTTCCAAGTAATCATTGCAATCATCAATGCATAAAAAACATGTTTATAGGTTATTATATTGTTATACTTAGATTTAAACATTCCTAAGATTTTTTTTAGACAATAGCCACGTCAGAGTAATGAAGTGGCGTGTTAAAGTGATATCTCACGACCGTGATTTTCAGTTTTTCATTAGAAAACTATGTCAGTGTTTTATTTATTATTCGCTTGGCAGATATGCATTAATTGAATTTATTTTATTGAGTTTAGCTTGGTATAAAGATATAAAATTAAATATGAAAAGCCCGACGTAATTTTCCTAGTTCACTAACATGGTACAACTTTAAAATTAATAAAATTTGACAGCACAAAACACGAACAGGTTAGAAACATATACGTACTAATTGATCAAAAGAGCCGTAACGTCCAATTCGACAATAGCGCCTTTATGGTGGTGGCACAAAGTAATGCATATGGCGGAGGCGTCGGAAAATAGAGAAATTATTTATTGTTATATTAGGATTAATGTTTAACGTTTTATTTTGGCTTTTTTTGTATTAAAATAAAACTTATTATTTGATAGGAAGAAAATCTGAAATTTAAGATTTATACAAAGTTTTATTTGAAAATGCTTATAATTCAAAATTTTGAATCAATTTTAAGTGTTCAATTATTTATTAAATTGACATAGCATGACTTACCTATTTTATTAGTTCATGAAACAAAATTTACTTTAATTTTACTATTTGGAACAATATTCTATTTTATGCTATATTATCGCTATGTTTAAGAAACTGATATAATTGGATTAAATACAACTAACACAACAATCAAAAGACATAGAATTAGTAACACTAAAGGAAATAACGAAAGAAATAAAAGAAAATATCAACCCTAAAAAGCCCCAATATTCAAACTAATTATTATAAAAATACTAAAACAACTATAAAAGAAAAAAAAATAAAAGAAGTTAGAAGTTATAATGCTACCAAGACCGGAAACACCTAGAAACAAAGTAAAGTTACATAGGCTTACTTCACTGCTGCCCATGATGTCTAAACTATTTGAAAAGTTATTTTTAAGGAGAATGAAGGTTATAATAAAGGAGAGTCCCGAACCATCAGTGTGGATTTCTCAACAAACTTGTTACATTTGATCAAGTACAACGTATAACGGATATCGTTGAAAAATGCCTAGAATAAAAGAACATATACTTGGCTATCTCCGTGGATCTGACCCAAGCATTTGACAAAGTCTGGCGTGAAAGACTGATAGTGAATTTAAAAAGATGTTTACCTGTTCAATATGTGCAGCTTTTGGAGTAATATCAAAAAGAACGTTCAGAGTTAAACAGAAAATTGGATACTTAGAAGTTAAAATCATAAACGCAGGAGTACTTCAAGACAGTGTACTCGGACATGTGAATTTCCAGTAGCATAAAACGTCAATCTGGCCACGTTTGCTCATGATACTAAAATACTAACAATAGGAAACGCAATAGAAAAAACAATAGTCGCTCTCCAAAACACAAGACAAGTGGGAAACATTAAAGAAAAAATCAAGAAGTTCACCAGGAGGCACGAGGAAAGGCTTCATAAACATCTCAAAGTTGAAGTGCTTCAACTTCTAGATAACCAAACTCGGGTGCGAAGGTTCAAAAGGAAAAAAACTTTTTGAACTCGTGAGATAGTACAGGGATTAATAAAAAGCAGTGCATTGGTCAGTGCAGCCGCATTAGTGTAGTAAGCAATAATAATACAGAAATTAGAATGGACCAGTGGGAATATCTAGACACAAAGAAACGTAACAAATTAAGTCAAATTCGTAATATTAATTAATCTTAAGATTAGATGCGTTATTAAATAAATAAAAAAAAATGTTTAAGAAACTTTTCTATAAACTACATAACATCCCACAACATCTTCCATTAGTTTCCACCATATTTCCTCATTATGGTAAATACAAACAAACAATTAATTCCTAAAAAAATGATTAAAAATCTGCCAAATACTGACACTGCACAACTTTGACAGTCCTTAAGAATACAGCGGCGTAATTGGAACAGTAAATTGACAAAATGCTTTATTCTAATTAGTCCGTTTACTGAAATTTTCAGATTCATTAAATTTGAAGTAGATGACAGTATTGACAGTTGCGATTGGTTCAGAGTTGCATAGATCTAATTAACATTGAAGAACTAACTCGGTTTTAAACTTTAAAAACTGGCGTAAATAGAATTATTTTATTTTCGACAGACGACTATCTATGATTTCTTTCAGAAAATTCGCCATTTTTGACGCAATTCTGGCCCATGCGTAATTATTTCAGTTAGTCACTTATTTGTAATATTGAAATGTTTGCTGTAGCCAAAATACTAATTTATAAATCCAAAAAATGTTTTTATTAAAGATTTTTTCTTTTTTTTTTCAGGTAAGGCCCCAATTTACGTCAATCGTGCCGCACGCCTCGTTCGGATCATGTGCAACAAGTCAATTTCTACATTGTTTCCGACTGCTAAATTGATCGTTTCACGATATTGTAAACTATATCGATTGGCAACAGTTAAGGTAATCGATGTGTTTTAATGGTTTCGGTTTCTCAACTTCGCTGCCACGAGGCGAATGTTACCTTCGTTTGTGTAATGATATAATACAGGATGTTAGAAAAAATTGATTTTTTTAACATCCTTTATCATTGTTTCTTTTATCTTTTGCATTAGTTCTAACTTTTATTTATTTGAAGTCGATTATTTCCATTTAAATTTTACTTCTTTTGTTTTTGTAATTTAAAAATGAAAACGCGGAATTTCATTCAAAACGATTATATTAAAATATCATTTCAGTCCGGTATTTTAAATTTGTTATATTAAGAGTTTAAGGTATAAGTTTAGGTTTGTAATTTGCCTCCGGGAAAATTTATAAGTCCCAAATTAAATCAAAATCAGGCATGGTTAAATGAGTCCTCCCCTATTGGATCTTGATTTTGAAAATTTAGAATGTTAAGGTTTATATTGCCAACGAGCACATCTACAACTGCAAGCTCCGTATTGTGTTTAATTAATCACAATTTACTAAAATTCATATACGAAAACCATTCTCACGAGATTTTCCAGATATGGAAACTGCATCAAAATTTATTTAACGATAATAAGTTATAAAAAAAACAGACAGATAAATATAGCGTTTCATAAATATAGAGACTAAACTGTACAGGGTGGATCTTTTTGGATGTTTTTACATCTGAGAAACCGTAAAAATCTAATAAAGTATTTCGAAAAGTATAATATGGTAGAATCTTCGAACATACCCTTGTAGAGTTAGCATAACGTCAGAAATAGGGCCCGGTTGTTTGAACGCGGAATAACGTAATAATATTTTTATTTATATTTGAAAAAGTGTTGATAAACAGGAGATATTTCATCAATTGGTACACACATACCGATTTTATGCTATCTTTTTCTAATTGCATTATTTAAACGAATATCATATGATAATCGGTTCGTCAATTCTAGATATGAATGTATGGTTGCCTAAATTATCATTATTGTTATTTTCAATATATAAACAATATCTAACAATATTTACCAATAAAAATAAGTTTTTAAATCCCGTTTTTGTTAATATTAA
Source organism: Diaprepes abbreviatus (assembly GCA_034092305.1). Lineage (NCBI taxonomy): Eukaryota > Metazoa > Arthropoda > Insecta > Coleoptera > Curculionidae > Diaprepes > Diaprepes abbreviatus. The sequence goes on along the minus strand of JASJET010000070.1, from coordinate 12,608,264 downwards.
TTGCAAACTTCATATTTATAGTAATTTCTAACACTTAAAAACACTGAAAAGGGTCACGACAAACAATTAAACTGAAGGAAAGATAAGTAAACATGTTTATGTCTGTCAAACATCAAAGAAACCTCTCCCCCTCTGACCATAAACAGCCTTCAAACAAATCTATTGTTGTTTAAATCTATAGGGTATGATCGAAGGGTAGAATGTTATATATATATATATATATATATATATATATATATATATATATATATATATATATATATATATATATATATATATATATATTTGCCTTTAGCGGAAAGTATCAGAAGCCACGGCTCATAACGCAGGAATTATCGAATCCAATAACGCTAATTTTACATAAAAATGGGTAGCAAACAGTGGACGAGTCAGATGGCCACCTAGGTCACCTGATCTTACCCCCTTACATTTCTTTTTTTGGAGGTATAGAAATAGAACTCTAGAATAATTACAGGAAAATTGTGTGACGGCTATGCGAAGTATTACTAATATTCCTATTCATAAAACAGGAGTGCAAAGACGTTGTCAACTGTGTCTGGATAACAGTGGATAACAGTTTGAACATTTAATGTAGTTAATTTAGTTTTTTATTGATATTTTTGCCTTTTTGAATTTTATTTCAGTGCATTTTTCATTTGTGTATTTTAATAACTTATTGGTCTTTTAAAATGTGTTAACAGAGACATGCACAATTTGGCTCTTCTGAGACGTTAACCCTTATGAGCTAGTTTGTGAGCTTAATAAAAAAATAAAAATATGTTTTTATCCTATTTGTTGTCAATTTATATTGACAATATAATATATTCTTAAAGAAAATGCAAAATAATGTAAAAAATACAGAGTGTTCCTTTTAAAAAATTAAAATTTGGTATTATATCTCCGTAATTAAAACTAAAATTAAAAATCTGACTACGCCACTGGATTCTACAGAAAAGTACCTGAAGGTAGTTCACTAGTGAAACCGCTTTTCTTAGAAATGTGATCGAATTTGAATATATAGTTTACAAAAGTCTTTTATTTAATATAAAAAAAAAGAAATTTTTTAATCGTCTGTTGGACGAAATATTAACAATTAAAATATGCATAATTAACATGCTGGATGTCACTACATATAACAAAATGCCAATACATTTTGGAATATCTCAAAAACGGTTTTTACCATATTTTTTAAAAACTAATGCAACGTAGATCCAAAAATTATGAATTTTTTAGAAAAAAACCCGGAATTTCTTGACCGTTTTGTTTAGAAAATACAGATTTTTTAAATAAGAATAATTTGAAAACATCTGACGCGTAGTGGGGTACAGTGATCACAACTTGGCAACGCGCGATAATTCAAACCTAAGTTAGTTAGGTTAGTTCTTCAGAATGTGAGATTTTTTTAAATATATTTCTCGATATTTTTATTTATTTTCTCAATGTGTTGGGATGTCAACATAACAAACTGGATAGGTATGAGACTCACACTATATGAACGTTACTACACACACGTTTACTCTATAGACCACTCAATATAGATATTTGCGGCGCTGCCAGATTTATTATATTTAACGTTATTACTGTATAAGAATGTGTGTATATTGAAAGTTAACGTGTGTTAGGTACAGTCTCGTACAAAAACAAAATTCTTTAGACCTGAGAATCTTTAACTTTTGGTACTTACTTAAATGCTATACTTTTGTCTACTTTTAATTTGCTTGAATAGGTTTATCATTTATGTATTTAGTTAAAGTTTCATCCAAATCAGTCCAGTAGTTCCCGTGATAATCGCCTATATACATACTGCATGCATGCACACGCAGGTAACCGTGATCTAATACGAATATAAATAAAAAAAACAAGCTCCGACCGTTTTTAATTAGTATTTAAATAATAATCTTTGTTTCTAAGAACTGGATCCTCATTTTATAAAAAAAAATGGCATATAAATAGCTTTGAACATAATTTATCATCGGCGCCCCAGCGAAACTGACCAAAACGTCCGTCTGGGCGTGTTCGGTAATGACCGAGGCGGCAAAGAAAAAAGCCACAAAGGGAACAAAAAGATTGACCCCTCGGAGCCGGCGGTCACGACCCGGTCTTGAGATGCCGCGGGCCTTCAAAGCGCCAACAACCTCGTGTGAGAAAATCCTAGATCGCGAAGATGCGAGGCGCGGCTCGATGGTACTTCACATTTCACCTATCGATATTGGGTTCTTGCTGAACCAGTAATTAGTACCGCATTAGGTAGGACTGCTTTAATGAGGTTAATTATCGGTGATATGAAATATCTGACGTGTGGTTCCATCACTTGGAAAAAGATGCCCTGAATTTTTTTTCTGGTGCTTATCGATAGTCTACGGGGATAAAAGGGTCTTAAGTGAAGAGGATTTATTCAGGGTAAGAGCGGTAACTATGATATGTACCAATATCCTGAATTTTTATTTGAAGAATGAAAGGTCTTTAACTGTATTTCCGGTGACAAAAATTTTGATTTTCGGAAACATAAAAGTCAGATTCATTAAAAAGATCCAAATTTTACACCGCATCTAGTTTTCATACTATGATCTTCCTCTCATTGATTAAGTCTGTCCAGGTTGAACATGCATATGTCAACGCTGGGCGTACACTACCGCTCAAAAGTTTGCAAACACGAAGGTAATTTTAATAAAAACCGCAATAATAAGTTAATAATAATAAGTTATGTTTTATTACACTTAAATCTTAATTAAACCTTATACTTATATGCCCACCCTTATTAATAATTATTTGTTCACAAATTTCACTCATTTTTTTGATTAATTTACCTAAGTATTCAGAGTCCAGTAACTTTCATTCGCTTTGGAAATATTCTCACAACTGTGCTGAGCTCAATGGACAACGATTCTTCACTTTTCGGTCACGTTCATCCCACAGTAACTCAGTAGGAGAAAGATATGGTGATTGTGATGGCCATCTCATAATTTGCAGAACTTTTTCATTTCGTTTTTACTCTAGCAACTCCTGACATAATTTAGATGAATGTTTAGGGTCATCGTCTTGTTGAAAAACAAAACTTCGGCCAATTAGATTAATTCCAGAGGGCATCGCATTTTCTTGAAGTATTTTCAGATAGCCTTCTTTATTCAGTTTTCCGTCAATTTGGATCATATGGCGAAACCCGTTCGTCTTTTGATCGTCCAAAGGACTTTTTCCCCAGTTTCTATATGTTTTAGCTCACTCCACTTTATTTGTTTTATGAATACCGGTTAATCTAGTTTTTTTAGCTGCTACGCATCATCTCAGCCCAGCAGATAGTAAACGTCGTTTTATAGTTGTTATTGAAACTGGTTTTTCTCATGTTTCATTTAAAATAGTGGCAATATGAGGCGCATTTCAACGTCGATTGCGTTTCGATAATATAACGAACTTATTCCTGTTTTGTTGTAGATTTGGGACGTCCAGATCTCTTTCGGTCTTGATTTCCTCCAGTAGCTGCTTTTCGTATAAGAGTATAATGTCCTCCTTTACATGAAACCCGACCTTTTCTGCAATTTGGCGTGTAGAATATTATTCCTTGCTCACAGTACTGATAGCTCTGCTGTTCAAGAGAAATGTATCCATTTTTGAACTCTAAACTAATAGTTTTTGAAATTATATACCCATATTTAAAAGATTAGACTCTATTCAATACAAGAACAGTGACTAAAGCAGCCAATTCTAAGAAATCAACAACTGGCAGTGTAGCAACCTTTGTGGTCATAAAACACATGTGTCGGTCTTTTTTCAAAATAAGGGAGAATTGATAAGAAATTAGTAATTATATTCATTATTGTTATAAGCACGGTCTTAAAAACAGTAAACTCCAATAACAACATGTATATTTGTAGATTTATTGCAGTTTTTTTTTGTCGACTACAAAGAGGGTGTTTCCAAACTTTTGAACGGTAGTGTATATTGGTTTTTTATATAGTTATTTTGTTTCTGGGGGACAGCTTGCTATCCCCTTCTGAGAGGTGGAATAAGTTGTCCTAGAAGCTTTTGGCGCTCTGATCATGGCGACATCCATCCATCCGTAGACGAGCCTTAAATATTTCACTTTTGGTGTTAGGAATGATTTATGTCCGTACAATATTATTCGTGTTTTTGTGGTGATGTGTTCTTGTCCGGTTCACTTTGATCTTTCAGTGGTACTTCCATTTCGTGAGAGTGTCTAGGAGTCCTTACCGCCTCATAATTATATGTTTAATCTCTGCACGTTGAACTGAGGGCTATGTTGTCTGCATACCAGAAGAGGCTGGTCCTAGGTATGATTGCAATGTATGTATATGTGGTAGAGATGTGGGGATCCTGGAGAATTCCCGCTGTCATTGGCCTTGAAATATTTTGTATGAAAATATTGTGATGTTGAAGGATTATCCGAACTTAATCATCTTGACCCCTAGTGCGACACGTCAAACTTTGTCGAAAGCTTTCGGTATGTCCAGCATGACGGTGCTTAGCCTTTTTGTTAAAACTGTAGTGGTTTATTGGGCCAATCTAATCATGTGGTGTATTTGGGAGATATTATCTTGTTATTGATTTGGTGCTATAATTTATTTATTTTTCAACTATAAATAAATTGACTTTATCTCGTTTTGCAGACAGATTACAAGACTTGAATGAACTCGTTACACTGCAACATTCGATAATTCCTTGACCTCTCAATAAAACCGAATTCAAAATATCAACTAATATGTTAATTTAATTCAATTAAACTCCGATTTTGTAAAAATATTTACATAATTCGTTGCAAATGTTCTTTTTGCATTACGTAATTGTTTTATGTGTGTTGTCGCTTGATTTACATAAATTTACGTAGAAAATCAATAAATTTTTAAATAATAGACCATTTCCCCAAAACAATAGGTTGTTGTAACAATAAGTTGTACAATGTGAGTGTAACTGTGGTGCAAAGACGTCTGTATTATATAATACATGAAAGTTTTTTGGTATAAATTGAATCATCGTGTGAAAAAAGCATCACAATTTAGAATCAATTGGGAAATATAGGTTTATTAAAGTATTTTGTCACTATGTTTGGAATATAGAGTTATGTACTAAACGCTAAAAAAAATTATCAATGGTGTATGTACCAATCCAAGTCATTTTAGCTATAAGAGGAGTATGGAGTTGGTTTCTTGTTTAACCGAGAGATAAGAAGCAAAGATAGATGCAAATGGAATTTTTATTCTTAGAAATTATTCTTACAGACAAAACGGTTCTCATATTTAGAGTCTCGAATTTTGTTTGGCAAATATTCTTGTATATAAATTAAGAGCGAAAAATCGGCTGTTTTCATTTAATTCTAAAACTTATTGTTTATATTCAAAACCGTACCATTTCGAAGTTGTAGACAATCAACAAAATCTTTGAAATATTTTTTTCGTAGTCAAATCTGTTTGGGCGTTATCAAGATATTTACAAAACGGATACCAGCAGAGCAACTCCAATCAGTCTCTTTCTCGCTCTTTTTTACCTCCTTTACAATATTGCGACAGCACAAAACAATAAACCATTTCGAAGAGTACAAAACGGTGAGAAACAGAATCAACAGTCAAATAGCTCAAGTAAAGAAAGAATACTGGGAAAAGTATTCAAAAGACATGGAACACGACCTATATGGAGGACAAAAGAAAATATGGAACATGCTGAGGAACAGAAAAAAAAACAATCAATGAATACGTTCAACTAAGTTCAATCGACAGCCAACAATGGGTCAGCCATTTTAAGAACTTACTCCAGGCACCAGCTACAGAAAACAACCTAGACGAAAACCAACAAGAAATCACAGAACTAACAGATGTTAACATCAGTGAAGCAGAGATGCACCTGAAAATTAAGAAATTAAAAAACAGAAAATCACCTGGTACCGACCAAATTACGAATGCGATGCTAAAGTACGGAGGCCCCAGCCTTGTCACAGAGCTCACTCAGTCAGTACCCAACGAATGGCGGAAAAGCATCACAATCCCGATCCACAAAAGAGGATCAAAGAAAAAACCCGAAAACTACAGGGGAATCAGCCTACTGAATAGTTCAGCCAAATTGTTAACCAAAATACTGTCACAAGGGATCGTAGACAAGTTAGGGGCGTGCGAAGAACAGCAGGGCTTCCGCAATAACCGCTCTACTATCGACGGTATATTTATTATCAGACAGCTGGTTGAAGAATCTATCGAATACGATAAACCGCTGTTCATTTGTTTTGTGGACTTTACACAAGCGTTCGACCGAGTCAAACTGGAACACATAACAGAATTACTGCGAAGAAAACAAGTAGACGAAGCAATTATACGCACAATATACGAACTGAATTCCAAAAACATCATGGTAATTAAAACAAATAACACTCTAACAGAGGAAATCCCTCTATCTATAGGAATAAGACAGGGTGATAGCCTAAGTCCAACACTTTTCAATGTAATCATGGACGAAATCATTGATGAGGTAAAAAGCATAAATATTGGGTACCCAATGGGACACAACACCGTTCAAATTATATGCTTTGCAGACGATGTTGCCTTGACAGCAGATAGCGAGGACAACTTACAAAGAATGCTTTTCCATCTCAATCGAACAGCCAAATAGTATAATATGAAGATATCTGTGGAGAAAACCAAAGCAGTGGTAATAGCAAAAGAACCGGTAAGATGCAAACTAATGGTTGATGACAAACATATCGAACAGGTTGAGAAGTTTAAATATCTAGGAGCACATAAAACAAGTAACAGGGCAGTAACGGAAGAAGTATGCACACAGGCCAACAAAGCGGCCTTGATATCAGGCCAACTAAGAGACATAATCTGGAACAATAAACATATGACGGTTGAGAGCAAAGCAAGAATTTACAAGGTCTGTGTAAGACCGATACTGACCTACGGCGCAGAAACAAGAAATGAAACCACAAAGACAAAACAAATTATGAGAACCACAGAAATGAAAACGCTGAGAATGATCACGGGAACAAATTTAAGAGATAGAATAAGAAACGCAAAAATACGCGAGGACAGCGGAGTGGGGGATGTTGTGAAGTGGGTTCGAAACCGTCGTAGGCAGTGGAGAGATTACATGGAACGAATGGACGATAACAGACTAGCAAAAACCGTGATGAGAGAGAAACCAAGCACCAAACGGCCGCCTTGACGGCCCCCCAAAAGATGGAGAGACAGCTGGATTTCGACCTCAAACGAGGATTGATAAGGCATTGTATAGATAACAGAACTTGGTTCTACCTAGAAGAAGAAGAAGAAGACAATATTGCGAACATCCAACCCGCCTGCATTGCAGTTTTTTTATTTCTGTACCTTATTTAAATAATTTTGTTTAAATTAAATATTTTGACCTCGTTATACAATATTGCAACTTTTCAATTGCCTGGCATTTAATTAAAACTAACCAGGACACTTGTTTCTCATTTTTTTTTGCAATTTCAATAAATATACGGGTGGCATAGCGACCGGACTTACTATGCCAGGTTGTTGGTATATATACAAATTATCTTTGTAATAAATTTCCACCTGCAATAAAATATTTTCAAACCGTTATCAGCTTTCGTACTATGATTACTTTAAAATACATGCACCATTTGGAAGTTGCAGTCTGTCAAAGTGTAGCATTTTAAAGATGTCAATATATTCAAAAAATATTCAATTTTCATATAAAACAAGACTAAAACTTAATGGAGAAATGAAAACTAATATATAGGGTTTCCCACTGAATTAAAGTTTCTGAAGAAAAAGTTAAATAAACGAATAATCAAAGCTTTAATCGAGTGTGGGTACTTTTGAAAAAACCTACGTATGCAGTTACGGCCTCGACCACACCCGTGTCAATACCATTTCGCGATCATGTAATAACGTAACGTGATCTTTAAGAATTCCGATGGCGGAAGAAAAAAAATGGCAGCGAATGAAGATCATCATTTAGTATAAGTAATTTTAATCGGATCATTGAACTGATTCCTTGATCGCCGAGCCGGTTTTGACACCCTTTGTTGTCGAGGAAGTTAACCTCTCTGATATTGTCACTTGAAATTGTAATTATGCCATATATGGGTGGCATTAAATTGATAATTCGAAGGCAATTTTTTGGGTTATTCTTTAACAATAGAAAAAAATGAATTAAAAATATTTAAAACTGTCTACTCAAGCGTCGTTCTAATGGCATAACTAATAATTTAGAATAGGAATGCGATTAGACTATTATTTTGATCTAAAACCTACTTCGCACCTAGTTAAAGCAATCCGATCATGTCCAAAATAACAAGTATTCCCTCCTCAAGCTTGTATTCATCTCGACACAACAAATTAATATATATATATATATATATATATATATATATATATATATATATATATATATATATATATATATATACATATATATATATATATATATATATGAAGTAAAATGCGAACAGTAAATGTAAACTTCGTTCCAACCATATCCTTTTCGTGTTAGAGGTTGCACAGTTTGAACAAATTGCTAAGGAAGACAATTTATCCTATTCCACCATCATCGAGATGATGGCCTACCTGTACCACCATACCGAGAAGAAAGTCAGAAACTTACCCTCCCTGCCACAGTGATACGGCAGAGGTACATGTTTCGTCTCTACTAGACTCGTCAGGGTACCGACATGCACCTGGCTGTGCAAAGGACAGATCGTAAGCACAGCCAGGTTCATGTCGGTAACCTGTTGAGTCTAGTAGAGACGAAACATGTACCTCTGCCGTATCACTGTGGCGCGGAGGGTAAGTTTCTGATTTTTTTCTCGGTATGGTGGTACAGGTAGGCCATCATCTCGATGGTGGTGGAATAGGATAAATTGTGTTCCTTAGCAATTTGTTCAAACTGTGCAACTTCCAACACGAAAAGGATATGGTTGGAACGAAGTTTTGCATTTACTGTTCGCATTTTACTTCATTTATACGCGGAGCTGCATATAGTTGTACGTTTGCTGAATGTGATTTCAGCACTACAACGGCATAATGTGGATATATCCACTGCTATTGCATCTCACACGGAGGGATCCGTGAAAGCCGCATAAACATATATATATATATATATATATATATATATATATATATATATATATATATATATATATATGGGTCTGAAGTCCATAGAGAAAAAATAGCTACCTTTAGGTTAAGGTTGTTCGTTGAAAAGGACACGTATTTCTTTTTTTAAGTGGTAATGTTTAATTTTAAACTGTATTTTTTGAAATTTATATATCTAATGGAGATCAACACTTGATCGAAATGCCATAAAATTTAACGGATAAATGACCTTAGGGGAGTTTATTTGTATATTTTCTCTCTACGAACTTCTGACCCAAGCAAGTTATTCCAAGAAAAATATATTTCCATGGTTCAAGGGAAATGAAAAAACAGAAATATATATATATATATATATATATATATATATATATATATATATATGTATATATATATATATATATATATATATATATATATATATATATATATATATGTATATATATATATATATATATATATATATATATATATATATATATGTATAAATATATATATATATATATATATATATATATATATATATATATATATATATATATATATATATATATGTGTGTTGTTGCGTAGTGTTTCACGGATGGAAACATGTGATTCAGTATTAATCCGGGACTACATCCGTTCGTTCGTTTGGTTTCTTGTAGAAGTTTGCAGACGTTTCGCCAAAATCTCATTTGGCATCTTCTGTGCTTGATGGTTATAGATTAACTTTGACCAACTGTGGATCCAAACGAACGTACGGATGTATTTCCGGATTAATACAAGGCCATTACATCCGGTACAATCCATTATCTTTCAGTCATGCACTATCTACAGGTTTTGAAATGTAAAAACAGCAGACAAGAGACGAATAGCGACATCTCGACGGTTCACTCAATAACACCAGAACAGCACCCATTAACAATATTGTATAAAAGCGCCATGTGGTATCGCGACGGTAAAATAAAAATATTTCAAACTCAATACACGAAGCATAGTACCCAAAGGATATATATATATATATATATATATATATATATATATATATATATATATATATATATATAATTTATTTTTGTATTCTTAAACCTTTTGTTAAATATTTTTTTCTAATATTTTCTTGGGTATAGGTTTTTCCATTAGAGAAAACAAAGGACAACAATTTCTCTGACGTTTCGCTTTAAATAGTGAGCTTCTTCAAAAGAGCTGGTATATTTATTCTACATCTACAAAATTACAAAGTTTTTTTATAATAAACATATATCACAGTAATACACATTTATATTTTTAATTTAATTAAAATTAATAAAAATGAAACAGATTTTAAAATAGTCGTGAAATTTAAAATTTAAAACAATACAACAGGTTAAAATAGGTTAAAAATAGTGAAAATTATAAAATAGTACATAACTTCAAAGTAGTTTTGTGTGTTTGTTAAAAATAAAGTTCAGTTATGATACTTGGTATGCATATGATATGTATAGATTTCTTTTTATAAAACTACTTTCAAGGTATGTACTATTTTATAATTTTCACTAATTTTAACCTGTTGTATTGTTTTAAATTTTAAATTTCAAGACTATTTTAAAATCTGTTTCATTTTTATTAATTTTAATTAAATTAAAAATATAAATGTGTATTACTGTGATATATGTTTATTATAAAATGTTATCCTTTGTTTTCTCTAATGGAAAAACCTATACCCTGGAAAATATTAGAATATATATATATATATATATATATATATATATATATATATATATGTAAATTTATAAAATTTAGATTTTTCTACACCTATGAGGATTGTTTAAGTGAAACAAAACATGTGTGCCATAAGGTCACCTATCTCACATGAAGGAATTTGCATGATTAGTGTTTTTTGTTAAGTTTGAAAACATGCCGTGTTGAAGGCCACCACACGGTAGTTTTGTCTCACACGATGATTGCATTGTCATCGACATTATATCACGAAAAGCTTAAAGCCAAAACAAAAAAGGCCTTGACTTGTTTTTGCCATTTAACGGTCCACACCGTCACGTTTTGTATTACTTACTTCCGACTTTAAATGGCCCAAATTTGCTGTTGAAGTTTTTTTCCACTAACATTAATGGCGCTATGTCAAATATGAAGTGGAAATATTTTAAGTCTGCTACTTAAACTAAACAAATGACGTCTTCTTGAACTCTGCGACTGAATAGGATCTCTGTCGCATAATTTAAACGCCTAAATGACAAAGATGGAAATACTTTCAAAGCAGTTGTAAAAGTAAATTTACACATTAAGCACGCTTATATTGTTCAAGATGTAATATAGCACCGATTTACTGTTAAACAAATCATAATTTTTAATCGAATTTTTGATTGATGGCTTGTAAATAATTATCTACCTATTTTGGTAATGATCTATAGGAAGTAGTATCGATAAAATTATTCTTATTTGGCTATGTAGGTTATCAATCGTACAGATGACGCTGCAACATTGTGTAGTTATGAAACAACCATGGTCAATGTTTGTTCCGGTAAATCTGAGTTGTTTCCGAATAATTTTCGTCTTCCTTTTAATAACAAGCTATTCGATTCTTCAAATCGTATCAATTTGTGTTATACAAATGGCCAAACAAATTCTAGTATTTTAATGATGAACTAATAGTCAGAAAAGTCAGGCAATATTACTAGTTTAATTGGGAAGTGTAAGTCACGCACTGTTAAAAATAACCTTAAATTTAATGTAAATTTAATATCCATTCTACATTAAATTTAATGATTTTGTACTTAAAATCGTGAATAATTTACATTCACTTTGAATTTAAAGCAATTCATTCAAATATCTGTTCATTGTACATTAAATTTGATTAAATGGTATCTTAAATTTCAATAAAGGAACTGAAAAGATATTTCAACTTTTTGCACATTAAAGTTAATTTACATGTACCTTAACATTAAAGGAATTTACATTATTATTCCATAGTTGATAAGGTACATTGCATGAGATTCCGGGAGATAGCGTATTTTGTATTGAACTTTTTGTTTAGCAAGCAACTGATATTGCTTAAAGTGTCCAATTTTCTAATAATAATAGTTTGTGTTGTAAAGGCGGTTGTTTTTTTTTCCAGATGCCCGACTAATTTTGGAGGCTTCATGTTTTCCACAGACATAACTTGATAACAAACAGCACATTGTGGCTTCTCATCCAAGTCAATAAATTCATATTTTAAATATGTTTCATTGTACAATCTGGTCTTTTTCTTTACTGTTCTACCAGATATAGATAGTGCATTTCGTTTTGTCACAAATTTATCCATTTAATTTAATATGATTTACAAGCCAAACGGCTTCGCACTCCCTCCAGGGATTATTCACTCATACCAGGCATACAAAGACATGTATGAAGCTCTGTGAAAATCCTTTTCATGTGATCGGGTCCTAGGTGACGTTGTCTGCTGTATTTCTTACGAACTTTCGGACAGTTCTCGCGGTTGTAAAGAGAACTGCTTTCTGCATAGATTTATACAGATGCTCACTAAGGCCCAGTCCCTTGATGTTCTGCAGGAGGTTCTTTGGTATCACTCCAGTTGTTGACAGTATTATGGGAATCGTTTGGACGTTGTTCATTGCCCATTGTCTTCGGATTTGGACCTCCAGATCTCTGTATTTGGCGATCTTCTCGGTTGCGGCAAACGCTTGGCATCCTCCAGTTATGTGCTGAATTGTCTCCGATGTTCGACAGCCATAGCTGCATTGGTCATTTTCTATTGAGGGATCTCTAATGATGAACTTCCGATAGTTCTTCGTCGGAATAACCTGGTCTTGGATAGCTAACAGGAAGCCCTCCGTTTCCGGAAACATCTGTCCTGAAATTAACCAGTAGTTCGACGCTGAGTTATCGACATTGTCCTGATTGACCTCATTTGGATGCCGTCCATGAAGTGGCTTCCGTAGCCAGGTTTGTAACTTCTCTTGGTCTGTTTGGTGGTGAGAAGTAATATCTTGTTCCCTCAACTGTAGCAGCGTTGAATCGTCTGCCTCGCATATTCCTCGATGTAGTGTGGAAGAGTCCGCTAACCTGTGGAAATATGAACGTAAGTTTATTATTTGTTGGTCGAGCTGCTTACCAATATCCACCAATCCTCTTCCTCCTTGGTGTCTTGAAAGCATTGTACGTTCAATAGCACTCCGAGGGTGATGTTTTTGTACTTTTGTTAAGAGTGTCCTTATTTTTCTTTGCAGGTTTTGGATGTCAGTCGTGCTCCATTTTACAGTTCCAAAAGAGTAGCTCAGTGCAGAGCAAGCATACGTGTTGTTATTTAATATTATTAATTTATTTTATTACCACACTGATATTAATTTATTTAACATCTATCGAGAAAAAATCTTGGTACGCATTTTCGTAAAAACGTAATTAATAATGAAATTATTCGTCTTGTTCCTTTGTTTTCATTACCAAAGGGCACTTTGATAAATGTCAAATTACCATATTGTAGTGGGGAGGTATGTATTTTTTACTTAACTTTTTGGCTTTTTACTGGGTCGCTATACTAAAAAGATTGGGAATCGATGCTTTATGGAATAGCAAGATTTGCTACAAGTGATATTTTGATATGCGTACATTGAACTGAAATCAACTGTTGTACATTTATATATTGGTTAGTAGTAAGAGAATAATAATTAATCTACAGATATTTGTGAATATTAGAAATATTTTTGTTCAACAACTTGGAAACCTTCACTAGCATAAGGTTATTGGTATTTGATTTGCCAGATTATTCTACGGCAAATATAGATCTAAGTTCCTTGAAATAATAATATTTATTGGCATGCTAGGAAATTAGACTAAAAACAAGCAGAGTCATTCCTTACCTTTAGCATCTCGAATTTTATTTAGCGCATATTTTTTATTATAATATTTAAGAGCCAAAAATCTGTTTTCTTTATTTAATTCCAAAGCGTAGCATTGCAATAAAAAAACCCTTTAAAGTACCTTTTTGTTTGTTTAAATCCGTCCAGTTGTTACCGAGATATTTGTAAAAAACTTTAAAAAAATGTCGTTTTTTGTTTTTTTTTTTAATTACTTTGCAGAAAATTGTTGAAATCGTTTATGTACTTATGAATAATACATAATTAGCAACACACAAAAAATTGTACTGTTGCAATTGTTTATCCTACTAAGATGAAAATGTATTTTTTTTTGTCATGTAAAAACTTACGAGGGTAGTTCCATAAGTATCCGACCTAACAAAGAAAACACAAAAAAATTGGGAGAAAATATCTTTATTTCTCAACATAGCTCGATATATTTTTTCCAGTGATGTTCAATAGCTTCGATACTCAGTTTATAGTAAGAACCGTCGAACATCTCAAAATAGCCATCAACCGCATACCCCACCTCTTTATTGTTGTTTCCCATCTAGCCATTTTTTTAAGTTTTGGAAGAGGAAAAAAAAGGAGGGAGCTAAATTTCGAGAATAAGATGCAGGAGAAAGCGATACGGATGTATGAACTTGATAAAACAACACTTTCATTGTCGCCAAATGCAGGTGTTTTGTCTTGATTTAATAACTCAAACGCTGCAATAAGTTCGTATAATACTCGCTGTTGATTATTTTTCCTTTTTGAAGACAATAAATAGAAATTATTCCATGCGCATCCCAAAAAATTGACGCCATGACCTTGCCAGTAGATGGAACTATCTTCGCCTTCTTTGGAACCAATTATTCTCTTTCAATCCATTGTTTTAACTGTTCCGTTGTTTCAACTGTGAAAATATGGACCCGTGTTTCATCCATGGTTATTAATCGACGCAAAAACCAGCTTTATTGCTGTGAAACATTGCAAAACATTAGATCGAACATCCTGACGGAGCCTTTTTGTTCTGTTATGAGCAAACGTGACACATCCATCGTGCGTACAGCTTTCTCATGTCCAAATTTTCAGGCCATATGCTATATACAGCACTTCTTGAAATTCCCACCATGTCTGCTAGTATGCATTATTTAATTTTAAAAAAAATGCATACTTCAATACTATTTTTAATTTCTATATCTTTAATATGATAATGAAGAAACAAGTCCATAAAATGCGATGGAAACAAGACGGAAAAGATAGTACATTTAGTCGGAGAAACGTTGCAAATTTCTATAACGGGTGCATATTTCTCATCCGTCGAGAAATGCCCTTCTTCACGTGCATTCCAGACCGTTTTAGACTTTCAAATGAGCTTGCATTCATTGGGGATATAAATAGAACTTACTTTATATCAGAGGCGGCGATTTTTATATTTTAAAACAGTCCTACTTTAATTTGGTAGATCAAACAGAAGCAGTGTCCGACCCAACATATTCTATGTTAAAAGGAACATTTACCGTCTTTAAATTTTTCACAAAATGTTGAATATATTTTGTATAAAAAGGAGTTGAAATTGATAAATTTTGAATTATGGACGTAAAAAATGGAACATATGAACAGGTATTTTGGACATATACCTGGCTTTTAGAATATTATTTCATTTATTTTATTTTATATTCAGAGTCTTTTAATATCTATGACTGTCGTATCTTAAGACGCAATCTCATGCTGGTTCACTGTATATTGTAATATTGGGTTTCACCGCAAGCGGCGCGATGGACCGCTGCAGGGTTCCATCGTGTGTGCCCCGTTTTATAAACAGCACACATATAAATAAATGATTCTGAAGTACAGAATGTACGAAAGGAGCAAATAATGTATGGATGAAATGACTTGTGGTTCTGTTAAATAAAAGGATTTTATAAAATTGTCTGCGTACGTATGATCTACGCCACTGCAAGGATGAATCCTGAAAGCAAGCAACATTTCTTGCAATTTATAATGCTTTTCTGGCTTTCCGCTTGTGTACACACGGACTGTAAGCGAATACGCGGAATATGTCAAGTCTTTCCGCAAAACCGAAGAATGCACTTCCTGATGATGACGGCGAGCCGGCGATATGCGATGCCTCCGCTTCTGTTTTGCCAAGATGGATTGCCTTTGTTGGGTATCAAGTAACCCGAAGATAACTGGGCATTGTTAAGAAATTGAGTAAAATATATAGCAGTTATATCTAGTTCTATATCATTTGTCAAGCATAAGTATATCAGTGTTACCAAAATCTATGCATTTTACCTTAAGACTGGAATCCACTGAGATTCCAGGCATTATGTTCTGACCGATAGAGCTGCAGTTTCCTAAAAAAGTATGGGCAGAATATAACTAACTAAAAAGTTAAAATAAAAAAGCTCTAACTTTTTGGAGACATTAGTTTTGGGTCTAACAAGAGAACCACTCCAACCCGACCTCACCGATTTTGATAATTTTTTGATATGTTGTAGTACTTGAGGAAATAATAGATACTTATTTTTTTATCGGCTGACATTCGCTTTTAAAGGTGTGAAATTCATCCCCAAAGTCAACCCCTAAAATGCCTTTTTTCAATATATGACAGCATCTAATGAATATTTTTGAATAAAATCAAGTGGAAAATATTCGTCATAAAAAGGCACAAAAGAGGTTGCAACCTTTTTTTTAAAATTTTATATTTTATATTTTAAAAAAACTATATTTTTTATGAATATTTTTGTAATAAATATCGGGGATTGAACTCAGAAGAATTATAAAAAGCATTTTTGTTAACAACAACAGTTGTTAGTATTGGCATGTTTCGGTACTTTTGAAATAAACACCCCTAAATATCATTAACAACCCTTTACAGTAAAGGACCACATATAAGTGATATTTTTTTTAAAATCATCCAAAGTGTAAAGAGAATTTTACTAAAAAAAATGACAAATATATTAATTTTTATTTTTAAAAAAAAAGGTACCAAAAGGGTAAAACAGTCACCCCTAAAAGTGAATACCTAATGTAAAATAAGGTTTAATTATAATTCTTTAATAAAACAAAATTTAAAATAACTACTGTATGATTTAATATGGAGAATACTTTTTTTTAACATATTAATATTGACATGTAAGTGGTGAAAACCACCCCTAACGTTGAACTTTACAATTTACTTTTCCATGTGCAAGTTAAAAAATATTTTTCGTAAGAATCCGGAACTAAAAAGCGTATTTATGACCAAAGGGGTTGCAACCCTTATTTTATATTGTAAACACTAACACTAATAATCGATATTGTTAACGAAAATGTGTTTTATAATTTTTTAAGTTCATTCCTCGATTTTAATAAAAAAATATTCATAAAAAAAGTAATTTTTCTTAAATATAAAATAAGGATTGCAACTTCTTAGGTCATAAATACACCTTATATTTCAAGCTTCCTACTAATATTTTTACACTTGCTTTTATTCAAAAATATTCATTAAATGGTAAGGTATATCAAGATGAATTTTAAGGGTATACTTTAGGCATGATTTTCACGCCTTAAAGAAATGTTGGTATATTGAAAAGAATAATGTTGTTAGGTTTAAATTTTTTTTTATTAAAGAATTTTAATTCCAAAGCATGATGTATTAGGTATTTACTTTTAGGGGCGATTTTTTTCACCATTTTAGTACAATAATTGAATATATATATATATATATATATATATATATATATATATATATATATATATATATATATATATATGATATATATTTAACCTTTTACTTAAAACAGCAACATATCCTACAGAATGGCGTATTACAAAGGTTATACCTACTTTCAAAGGAGGGGTAAAGCACGAAGTAACTAATTATAGGCCTATTAGCATAGTAAATGCAACGTCAAAGTTATTTAAAATAGTGATTTTTAACAGAATATATGATGTAGTAAAGCACAGTATATCTGAGTGTCAACATGGGTTCTTACCAAATAAGTCAACATTAACTAACTTAATTACTTTTACACAATACATTCATAACTCTTTTAATAAAAAAGCACAAGTTGATGCAATCTACACGGATATGACAAAGGCATTTGACAGAGTGAAACATACCCTTATAATACAATCTCTTAAGCAACTGAATGTTACAGAGAATCTGATAAATATTATTGTCTCTTACCTGACTGATAGAAAGCAGTACGTTGAAATAAAAGGGGCCAAATCATATGTATATAGAAGTACTTCTAGTGTTCCTCAAGGGTCTAATTTGGGACCTCTTTTATTCTTAATTGCCTTTAATAATATATGTAACGTGATCAAACACTCAAAAGCATTACTGTTTGCAGACGACTTTAAACTTTTTAGGGAAGTATTGATGATTGTGACTGTTTGCAGCAGGATCTGAATGATGTTGTTGAGTGGTGTCGAGTAAACGGTTTTTGTCTTAATGACAACAAGTGCTCGTCAATGTCCTTTGCTCTGAATAAGAATGTTTTAAATCAAGCCTATTCTATTAATGATATAGTGTTAAAACGGACTTCTTGTCAGAAGGATTTGGGAGTATTGTTTGATAGTTCATTGAATTTCAATGAGCATATAATAAATAAAATTAATGAAGCTCACAAGATAATGGGTTTCATCATCAGATCTACTAGACATTTTGATGTCGATGTTTGCATGACACTTTTTGACAGTCTTGTACTGCCAAAACTGGAATATTGTAGTATAATATGGTCACCACAATATGAAGTGTGGAGTAGAATCATAGAACGTGTCCAGCGAAAGTTTTTAAAGTATATGTTTTTTTAAAAATTTGGATACTATCCTATTCAGGGTTATAATAACCTGGACTTATTGAATATATTTAACAGACTTTCATTGGAAAACAGACGTATAAAAATATGTTTGGTATATATATTCAAGATCTTAAAAAATAAAATAAATAGTCCAGACCTATTGCTGCAACTTCCATTTGTGGTAAATAAGGGTGGAACAAGACAAAAACCAACATTTTATCTAGAATGTCCTAGAACAAATACTTACAAAAATTCGCCCCTATACAAAATGTGTAATTATTTTAATACATACGTTAGTGATGTAGATTTAAGTAGTATTACTTTACGTAGATATAAGGATATTCTTGACCATAAATTGCTGGATTCTCAGGCTCAGATGTAATATTGACAATAATTTTAACTAGTAATGTTAGTTTAATGTTTTTAACTTTAAGAAAGGTATCTGTAACTGGCTTAACTGCTGTGGATGCTGTATTCAATAAATAAATATACATATATATATATATATATATATATATATATATATATATATATATATATTTACATTCGTTATAAATTATTTTCGCTTTACATATTAGATGAAAAAAAAATTTTTTTACCACTTATATGTGGTCCATCAGTGTCATTAACGGTATTTAGGGGTGCTGATTTAAAAAATCTAGAAATGCGCCAACACTAGTGATCGATATTGTTAACGAAAATGCTGTTTATAATTTTCTAAGTTCATTCATCTCTACATTTATAACAAGAATATTGATAAAAAAAAATGTAGTTTCTTAAAAATATAAAATAGGATTTGCAACCCCTTTAGGCTTAAATATATATCCTATTTGTGACTTTTTATTTTTCTTTTATATTTATTTATTTTTTAAAATATTCATTTAGATGCTGAGATATATTGAAAAAAAAAATTTTAAGGGTGAATTTCACCCCATAAAAGTACTACAACATATCCAAAAATGATCAAAATCGATGAGATAGGATTGGGATGGTTCCCTTGTAAGACGCAATCACCTCAATATACTCATATCGCCGAGACATGCTGCTAACCAACTTTTCCGCATAATTCGGCGATAAAATTTCCCATATTTTACGTATTTCTGCAGTTACTTGCTTGAGAATTCCTATTCGTTTTTTTCGAAGCTGAACCTTTCTTAAATCCAATAAATTTTCAATAGAATTTTTGTTTTGAATATAAATTTCATGTTTTTAATTCGTTTTTGTTATGGTCTCATGGCGTGTCTAGCGGCAACGTCCGATGGTGGTGTCTACAGAGCACTGACTGCTCTGTGAATCCTATATTTTTTATGATGTTATTGCTTGGTTTATAAAAGTTTTAAACGAGTTACTTGACTAAAAATATTTTTTTGACTTTGTGTTTTTTTTTGTTAATATTTTTAAATGTTTGTATAACATAAAACAGAGAAAAATAAATGTAGGAGGGGAAGTAATCTGTATTTTTACAAAGTGAACACTCATTTTTTGCTTGTTTGAAAAAATATAGAAAATATAAATTAATAGTAAATTTTGAAATACACGAAAAATTCTTAAGCCTTTACGAATTGAAAGACTAATCTGCTCTTGAAACAACTTTAAGTATATTGCTAACATAACGTGGCCATTTTTATTTTTACTTAAAACGAGACATTGTAACATTGGTAATAATTATAGTATTATAATAAAAAACAAATTTTATATATTGAGAATATATATTTATATAACAACACTTACAATCAAATAATACGTCAACCAAAAAATAGAAAAACCTAATTAATTTATTATTTTTCCGATAAACATATTGATTTTAATTTAAGTGGTGATCATTTTAAGTAACAATGACATTCGTGACAGGTTTTTTTAATATTTACCTTCGTTATTAATACAGCTTTAAGAACAGACAGCTGAAGTTGAGATTTTTCAGATATTCACAACTTATTCATCAATGAGAATACACGTTCTATCAGTTCATTTGTTCCAGACATGCTCAAAATATATTCAGTTAAAATGAAAAGGTTTACATGGTTTAGATCTGCCACTTTTTGAGATTTAATATAGTTCGAAATTAGTGAAAATTCATCAAATATTTCTATACCTTTATTACAATCAACGTATCCTTTTTCAATCAAAATATCTTTTGATCATCTTCCCACACAAGTACTTTTTTAGAATTTACCCAATAAAATATCTCCAAGTCTTTATTAAACACAGTCCATAGCTTGTTTTGTAAAATTCTCTAGTTGAAGTTTTCACAAATTCTCCGTCAATATCTTAATTATCTTAAGGCGCCAAATGGTCATAGATGCGCGCCTAAAACAAAATTCTCTCTATTAATTATCTTCTAACTTTTTTAATAAACTTCAAACTGTTTATTGTAGGAACTGGGTAATCTATTTTTGAGGCAAAATTTCTTTCAGTTAATTAATATCATTTGCAGCTTCAGTTGTTGAAATTTTCTGCCTTTCAATTTCCAACACAGCTTGATGAAAGCTTGCTCACTGAGCGTGCATAAAATAAAGCCACAGTTCTGAGCTGAAGTTTTCAAAAAAGTTTTGCAACATAATAGTACATTTTTTGATGCTCCAGAAATATTTTTTCAATGGCTCTTATATTTTCAAAACTTTTTCGATGGCAGACACCTGGTTTTGTTATAGCCAAGCTTTTTTTGATACATTTAGTGCTTCAACTCGAACTTGCCTAGCTGAGAGAAAAACAGGGCGAATATTACTACATGGTATCTCTCTCGCTCCAAACCGGGATTGACCGGCGCGCACTTCGAAAGTGTGATGATAAGGAAGGGAAAACAAAACTAAAGGTTCGGAACGAGAGAAACAGCATATAGTAATTTTTGCTCCATCTCTCTGTCATGTAACACGTGCGAAGCACTCAATGCTGCCTCCAGTATTATATACTCGAAAATTAAACCAATCCGTCCCATAAATAGTGATAATATAGTACGGACTATTTTTAACTGTACTAACTGGTCCGTTTTTACGATGGTATTGACATTGAGGTAACCACTTTAATAGCACGTACACAGTCGACATAAAATATGAAATTTAATTATATTTACTGTAACAGAAATGACTGACCGGAAAAATCCTGTTCTCTGTGCGCCTACCTCGTAAAATCCTTCCGAGAACGTACATATGTTTCGATAGTAAAGACCCACATTTACGTCAGGATCTGTATTCGAATCAATAAATATATTTAATATTTTATTTAGTACCAATAAACTAAGTTAAGTAAACGTAAAATAATCAAAAATTATCCCTAACGAAAGTTAATTTAAATTCGGTTTACGTTTCGATATTGACT
The DNA here is from genome assembly GCA_034092305.1 of Diaprepes abbreviatus. NCBI lineage: Eukaryota > Metazoa > Arthropoda > Insecta > Coleoptera > Curculionidae > Diaprepes > Diaprepes abbreviatus. The sequence goes on along the minus strand of JASJET010000070.1, from coordinate 12,586,259 downwards.
ATGCAAACTACAGATTTCTTCTCTGGGCATTCTGAAGATGCCAGCGTTTTGGGCTAGTTACTTTGCTTCCGTAGAATTATCCTAAAGTAAGATGAAAAAATCATGGATAGCCACAAAAAATATAACTAATAAAATTGACTCTTTTATAACTAATTATAGCAACTTTTAAAATCCATATTTTAATATGAAACTGTCGCAGCCGCATCGGTAATAGATTAACCAGTACAAAGATATCTTATCTGAAACTATCAAATATTAAGACAAATCGTAATGTACATGGGCTTCTTTTGTTATTGTTCATATATACGTGCTGGAATTTCGCTTCCCCTAATAAAAAATTAGATTTATTGACTATTGACGTTTGACAGTAACCAGACATGTTCTAAATTTATGTCCCGAGCAATTTTAAATTATATGTAGGTAGCCACCACCTTCTTAAGTATTTAATGTGTTCAGTTTACTTTGTTTTTGTTAAAGCATAATATTCATCAAGAATAGAAAATGTATCTATATAGTATAAGTTTGCTATAATTAAAAATATTTTTGTATCATTCAATGTATGGCTGTTAATAACTTTGATTGATTACTAAACTACCAAACTTTCACGATTTTTTTATTTTTTTTAAAAGATTCACAACAAACTCACAGAAGTTACAGTTTGTCTCTTATTAAACTCACTGGCGTTGACTTCCATGAAATTTAGCTTCAAAAATTTGGTCTTTAACTTAAATTCTATTATTATCATCGTTAAATCGATACATTTTAACTTCTCCAGGTTTTCGCTCTTATTTTCATACTTTTTAATTATTTTTAAACGCTAAAAATCTTTTCCACTTAAAATTCACATATTATTCTGTTTCCTCGCTCATCGGTATCGTACAGTCACATCAGTTTATTTGAATAAATTGTTAGGCAGAACGGAGTTCGTGTCCTGCTCAGTCAGGTGAATCGTTCATTTTCGCCAACGTCACAAATATAAATATATATATATATATATATATATATATATATATATATATATATATATATATATATATATATATATATATATATATATTGAATAGTTGCTTTATTGTTCAGGAATAATTTTCTTTCAGGACACCAGTTTAGTTTTCAGGCTTCTAGATGTACCTTTAATGCCATATTTACTAGGCTGTATTTGCACATCAACTAGGGTGACGTCTCCGCGATTGTGTTTTGTGACTTGACCAAAGCCTTTGATTGTTTGAGTCATGAAATACTTCCGCGAGAGCTTCAACACTATTGGTTTAGGGGTGGCGCCCTTGATTGGTTCTGGTTCTACTTTTATGGACGTTTGCAGTCGATGTCTCTCACCGAAAATATATATTATCTTTTACCTATATCTATCCTTGGACCCATACTATTTTTAAATTACATTGATGACATTTCTCACTTGAATGTTTCCGAAAATTCACTTTGTTTGTGGATGACACTACAATATTATGGCATGGAATTGACTCAGATCATATATCTAGTACGATTTCTGCAAACTCATTAATTCTTAATATTAACGAAACACATGTGTTACCTTCAAATGCATTCTGGAATTCCGCTAGGATCTGAGATGCTAAGAAGTTATGATCAGGTCAGATTTATTGAAATTTACATTGATGCTGGAATGAGACTTGAAGCACATATATTTTGCTTGCATCTGGATGCTGCGCTCTCCGTGTCATGTCTAATAATTTACATTAAGAGCGCACAAGGACAGCGTACTTTGCCCTTATAGATTCACCTCTACCTTCACTTCAGGATTCATATAATTAGGGCCTATTCAGTGTGATGTTTGCTCGACAGAAAAGAGCTGTACAGGATCACTGTCGGGCGATATTTCTAACTTATAGCATACTGACACTTGCTTCCATTTTTATTTTTGAAACGATATGCATTATACATAAAAAAAAACTGAGACTGCTTTACTGCAATCACGCCATATATCACAATATTCTCTAACCATTCCAACATCACAACTAAAAAAATTCAATTACCTACATAAGCTAACAAATATTTAATCATTTATCGCAGGAAATGATGAAAAACTGGTGCTGTTTTAAGAAAGAATTTGGTGTGACAGGGTTTTTATGCTGTGAGCGAGTTCTTCATTTACAGGTTTTAGTCATCTTCCGTAAACCTGACTTCTTTGCTGATGAGGTATGTTTACAGGAACTTTTAAATTATTTAGAATATAAATGTTCATTGTAGATTAATCTCATCTTATTTTATTTATTATATTTGTATTGTCAGTTTTAATGCTATGTATGTATAATTTTGGCTTATTAGTGTTATTTTTTATAGATTTTGTTTGTTATTCATTATTTTATTTAATATATTTTATATTTATTCATTATTTAACTTTATTTTAACATTTTTTTCTTTTTATTGACTTTTAGCACCTATCTTGCTTTTTAATGAGTATTTTACTTAGGATAATAGAGCACTCTGAGTTTGAGCATAATTAATTTTTAAGCTGCACACTTTCAATCTAATGATTATCAGAAAATTTCTTCATAAATATTTTTGCCCATTATTATTACAGTTAAATCTTATTACCCTATTAACTGGTTGCTTGGTGTTTAATGTTCCATGGCCGGTTAAAATTTGAAACCGAACGTGATATAATGTGTAGACTTAAGTCATAAATTTTAAATATTAAACTAACATCATCAACACTTTATGGTCGTTTTCGATAATAATTTGTGACTTTACTTCTCTGTTAAAAGAAACTAGTCGTGGTACCTTTTTGGCGTCGAGGGACGTTACTCTAGTTTTTTTTATGGTAAAATTAAGGAGCCGAATCTAATTATCAGTTATTTTTAAAATCTGTTACTTTATTTTATAGTATCCTTTCTGCCCGGAAATACATGGAACTTTTGAATTTAAAAGTCGCTGGTGTGTCGAATCGCATGTGCAATTTTTTATGTTGGTACAACTGTAAGTCATAATTATGTGAAGTTTCATGATGCTATACACATTAATAAATAGGTTACATGGACCCTAACCTGATATGTCATCGTGGGATTTCTTTTTATTGCTGAAAGTCAAGTTGTGACTGCGAGGACTTCATTTTGAGTCCATTGAAGACGTAAAAAAACAAACCGCGTACGTGGGATGTTTGAAAACTAGATAAAACGTTGGCATATGTGTGTCGCCTCGAATAGAGAACGCATAGAGAAATATGAATTATCATTTTGTTTTTTTCATAAAAAAGAAAATCATTTCACACACTAAAGATTTTTATTATTCAAAAATTAAAATAAAATGGAATCTATTTATAGAATATATGAATTTGGAACACTAGAGGAAAGCATAATATTTCTTTTAAGAAAATAAAAAAAATCTCTATCTTTAAAGGGATCAGGAAAGCTAGGTAAAGAATAAGAAATAACCTAATCTTCTTTCAAAAATCACAAATCCATCTGGTGAACTCTGAACCAGCGTAGTCATTGTACGCCCAGAGACCACGCATTAGATATTTGACCATGGGAGTTAGAGAAAAACTTTAAATTCACAAGGTACTAGATTTTTTTTTCTATATAGCAAGAATATGTTACTAAGAAAAACAAATGCTTATGAACAATTGTATATAAATTTTTAAATAAGTTCTCTTTTTTCTAAATGGAACACCCTGTAGGTTACTAAATATTAGAGCTTAAAATGCGCTTTTCAGAAATATATACACTGCCCGCCAATCACTTTTGCAATGTCTACGCGAAAACAAGTAGAACTTCAAAGTTCTGTATTTCAGTAAGGAATCATTACACGACAATTCTGAAAAAAGCATTTAAAAGCTTTTTGCGAATATATGCAGATGAGATAATGTGTAAGTCGATTTTTAATTTTTTAAAGGTTTTAATCGAGAATTAAAAAATAAAAAAAAAATCGACTTTATCAAATTCAGCGCCATTTTTGTAGAAAAGGTTGTGAGAAAATTCTGATCATACAGTTTTTTAGAGTTTTCTCAGAGGTTTAAATTACTTTTTTAAAGTTTGATCTAAGTGCATTTTTGACAAAAATACGGCTATTCTTACGAAAAAAAAAGACTTTTTTTCAATGTTTTGTATATTCTTAACTGAACTAGATAGAGAAAAACTTCAAAGAGAAAAAATGCCTATTTTTACAAGCAGAATGTTTTCCCCAAATTTCATTTTATAAATTTTTTAATTTTAAAATTTTTTTTTTAAATAAAAACGATAATATGCTGTTTACGACGGTTTACTTAGTATGACACCAACGCGTAATTTTCGGACAATTTTTCAAATGTTTTTACATTGATTTCTCTACGCAATTTCCAATTTTTAATTATTTATCATAGAATTAACTGTTTACCACTAAATTAGACATAAAAAGAATAAATTGAATATTTTTCCATGTAAAAACATTTCAAAATTGTCCGAAAATTACGCGTTGGCATATTACCGTTTTTATTTTCAAAAAAATTGAAAAATCGAAAAAAAAATTAAAAAATTTAAAAAATGAAATTGGCGGAAAACATTTCCTAAGTAACAGAGGTCATTCTGCATGTAAAAACAGGCATTTTTTCTCTTTGAAGTTTTTCTCTATCTAGTTCAGTTAAGAATATACAAAACATTGAAAAAAAAAGTCTTTTATTCGTATTTTGGTCAAAAATACACTTAGGTGAAACTTTAAAAAAGTAATTTAAACCCCTTGTAAAACTCTAAAAACTGTCTGATCAGAATTTTCTCACAAACTTTTCTACAAAAATGGCGCTGAGTTTAATAAAGTAGAGAAATTTTTTTTTTTTAATTTTTTAATTCTCCCTTAAAATTTAAAAAAAAAATAAAAATCGGCTTACACTTTATGTCATCTGCAGGTACTCGCAAGGAGCTTTTAAATGCTTTTTTTAGAATTATCATGCGATGATTCCTTACTGAAATATAGAACTTTGAAGTTCAACTTGTTTTCGCGTAGACATGGCAAAAATGATTGACGGGCAATGTATGTTGCTTATGTTTGCTCCAACCGTCTTTGAAATATTCAGCTGAAAACATATTAAAGTAAAATTTTACTTAGTCACAATAGCCATGGATGTAGTTGAAACAATAAAGGAACTTCGATTCAACTGTCAAACAATTTTGAAACTGTTAATTTTGGTTGACAGTTTATCGGAATTTCTTCAATTGTTTAACTATATCCATGGCTACTGTGACTTTGTCAAATTTTATTTTAAAATATTTTCAGCTAAATATTTCAATGACAATCGAAGCAACATATATATTTTTGACAAGGCACTTTTAGGTTCTATTTTAATAATTAGTAGTATACAGTGTGTTCCATTTAAAAAAAAAGTGAATTTATTTAAAAAAAATACAATTGTTCAAAGCATTAGTTTTTTTTTAGTACTATATCATAAAATCACCAGAGCTTGTCAAAAAATAAGGAACAACCCTGTATATATTAAAATATTCTGTGGATCTTTGGTTCAACATTTCAGCGAAATCAATTCAGCAATTGTCAAGTAAATCGTGAAAATTCATGCCTCGTTTTTTTGACATTGAAAAACAATACTTTCTTCACCTCAACAAAAAACCGAAAAAGGGTGCTGTACTATTTTATGATTAATTAATCAACAACGAGAAAGTTCGCGCTGCGTGGCTAACCATTTATTTGCATAACTCGCAATATTCGTCATCATTTTCGCAATATGTTCCTCGTTTATATTTCCATAAACGATATGTGTAAGTCACTGTTCATAATGAAATGGGCATCCTGCTACGTTATTGATACAACCCGTTATCGTGTCAAAGTAAATGATGATAATTTGTTTATGTACAGTTCAACATGAAATCAATTAGTCTCTTAAGTAACTGTAGCACCACCGGATTCTTGGACGTATGCAATAATTGTGTTTTCTGCATCTATAAAAATGATACTTAACTGTTCATTGTGCTTCTGGATAATTAAAAGCAATCCAGTGCATTTTAACTATCATTTTTTAATACAATTAATTTTGAAAAAGTTCTAGAAGCATTTAGTCATTAGTTAACTGTCTGAACGACATATTTTTCGATACTATATGTTGAAAGCGACATTTAAAAACTAGTGCATAAAGTTATATTAAGTAATATTTTTAAACTATAGATATACAAGGAAAAAAATTAAACCATAATGATGAAATTAAGCAAACCATCAACGACCATTTTTACACTAAAGATGCAAGGCATTTTTTAAGTGATGTAGAGGCTTTAATTAAACATTAAAAATTAATAAAAATACAGAGAGAGACTATATTGAAAAATAATATGTTCTTTTATTTTTAACCCTTCTTTACATGTTAGGGTAAGAATATATGGACCGCACCACGTGTGATTTTTTTTTAATTATAGAAGCCTATTACTATGAGGATTTAGATATAAATAATATTAATAATCAAAAATATAAGTAGTATACAAAAATAAACAACTTTTGGAAAAAATGTAAAATTAAAATAAATATTGAAAACATAGCCTATATAAATAGTTTTGAATAAAAAAAAGGAAAAAAATACAAAATAAAAATAAACAAATAAGTAGATAAAATTAATATTGGAAAGAAAAACCAATATAAATTGTAAAGGTCAAAATATCTACACTGTCTTTTAAGTTAAAAAAAAAACAAGGGAAAAAACTGCTGACCCTTTGTTTCAAATCAATGCCATAAAGTTTAACATAAACCCCTATATGGATTATATATATATATATATATATATATATATATATATATATATATATATATATATATATATATATATATATATATATATAAAATAAAATAGAAAATTTTCGGTTGTGCAGACATAGTTTGCAAATAGTCGATCTCCAGCCTGCAAACCACGTCGCTTTGAAAATGATGAATGCAATTTCAGCGAAACGTCAGCATTTCTCCAGCACTTGGATCTTCACAATTCACACGGAAAACCCGAAAATCTTCACATACCACACTCGTGAAAACCTTCGAAGTAATATGTATGTATATATATATATATATATATATATATATATATATATATATATATATATATATATATATAAATTTTCTGAGTTATGTGAGACATAATGAAAAATTTTGTCATGTCAAAATAATTTTGATCGCTGTGTATATAAACGTCAAATGGAACAAAGCTTAACCCAAAAAGATTTATTAGATAATCCCTCTTTTGAATAGCGAGTGGCTTCTTTGGAAAATTCAAAATGACGGTCTAATATGGCAGCTACATTGTGAAAAAATAATTGTTATATCAATTTCGGATGTAGAACTTTTGTACATATATATTAAAAATATTTACTATAAAATAATAGATTAAACAATATAACCAGTTTATAGTAATAAATAAAAATGTCGAAAACACAGAAAGTTAATAATTTTAGTTAGTTGGTACTCGTACTTTTCTTAATATCCTCCACACATTAGTCCAGCAAAAAGTAACATTCATCAGCATCTTTTATGCTTTCCTATGTTATGCTTAATGAATATTTTTTGTACGGGTTGTCCCCTTTTATTTTGAAAAACAAGGTTAGAATTCGATATTTTCAGTAATTTACTTTATTTGTAATAGTAGGCCATAACTAATTTATAAGAAACAAAAGGCAGATGTTCACAACTCACAGTTTTGTCAGATTGTTATTATTTATGAAATATTTTTGTTACATAGGTGTTCTTATTTTACTTTTATTTATATTGCATTTTCAATGGCCGTTTATGACAATTATGAAAAGTATAATATAATAGTATGTTTTATACAAAGCAATGAAAGTTCCCAAGAAGCTTCTGAATTATATTTCAACAGGTAATGTATTTAAAGCATTATCATTAGGATAACTTCTCATATCTAACGATCATTTTTGGTCATGTTAGGTATCCAGGCAACCGTTTCTAGGCATATTTACTCGTTTAAAAAGAAATCTAGATGAATACGGTTTCAGTCGTGTCCCAAAACATACTTCAAAGAAGAGGGTGAGTGAAGAAACAAATGTGTTATTTTACGCAGCAGCAACAACTTCATCATCCTGTAGAAAAATAGAGGAAGAAGTTGGTATAGCAAAATCTGACGCTGAAAGAATTTTGAAAAAGTATAAGCACCGTCCAAATAAATTTAAAATAGTGCAACATTTACACCCCGGAGATGATGAGCGCCGAGTAACGTTTTGTCAATGGTATTTAGAACAAATCCGCACCAATGAATATTTTGGCAGATTTGTCATCTGGTCTGACGAATGTTATTTTTCAAGTGCGGGAATTTTTAATCATCGCAACACGAGGCAGTGGTCTACAGAAAATTACCATTTAGTTTTCGAAAGAGCGCACGTAAATACCTAGAAATCCTTGAGGAAATCATTCAAGAATTGCTCGAAAATATTCCATTGGTCCATTTCAATTCCATTTATTTTCAATAAGACGATACCCCGAGCCACAGCTCTGGGCTGTTAAGGCTATTTCTAGACAATAACTTTCCTCAAACATGGACAGATACCAGTGGGCCAGTGAGATGGCCCCCACAATCTCCCAATCTTTCCGTTTGGGATGTTTTGTGGGATTTTATGCAAAATCAATTGTATAAGACACGGCATTAATGTATAGCGGAACTTCGTGAGCTAATTGATTTGGCCTTCCAAACTCATCATAATAGACCTATGATTCTTTTAAATGCCATTAAAACAATAACAAAACTGTGCCGATATTGCAATCGAGAAAACGGCCGTCATTTTGAAAATCATCTTTAAAAAAACTCTTGGTTATTTTTAGTTTCAGTGTTTACAATTGAAAATATAGAAAAACATTAAAATTAACTTTTAAAGTGTATAATCTTTGGTATAGTTATTATTGTCAAAATTTTGCATTTGTTTCTTATAAATTGGCCACGGCCTACTGTTACAAGTAAAGTAAGTTATTAAAAATACCGAATTCTGATCTTGTTTTTCAAAATAAAATAAACACATTTTATATTTTTGAAAAGTCTATCTTCTTCTTAAAGTGCCTATCCTCTTTGGATGTTGGCTATCACATTGGTCCATATTACTTTATTCACTGCTGCTCTGAACAGACCTGTTGATGTCATTCCAGTCCATGTTCGTAGGTTGCGCAGCCATGATATTCGTCTTCGTCCAGCTGATCTCTGGCCTTCCATCTTCCCCTGCAGGATAAGTTGGAGCAGGCGATATTTCTCATTCCGCATGATATGTCCAAAGTACTCCAATTTTCTGCGTTTGACATTTGTAAGGTATTCCAGTTCTCCACCGATACGTTGTAGAATGTTTTCGTTTGATACGTGGTGTATCCAAGGAACCCTAAGCATGCGGCGGTAGCACCACATCTCAAATGCATCTATACGTTTACATGAAGCATCGGTAAGGGTCCAGGCTTCTGCTCCATATAAGAGAGTTGAGAGTACATAGCATTTCAAAATCCTGATCCGCGTATGTATATTGAGGGATAGGTTGCAGAGTATGTTGCGCAGCTTATTAAAAGTATCTCTTGCTTTCTCGATTCGGCTTCTTATTTCTCGAGAGTGGTCCCAGTCCTTATTCAACGTGCAGCCTAGATATGTGATCGTCTCGGCTATTGTGAGAGTTACGTTGTTGGCAGTAAACTGTATATTGCCGACGTCGTTTTTACTGACAATAATCGTTTGCGTCTTCTTGCAGTTTATCTTCATACCATATCTGTTGCAAGCTGTCACTATTCGGTCGATAATTCTTTGAAGTCCCTCTGCAGTATCGGCTATAAGAACGGTATCATCCGCGTATCTTAGGTTGTTTATTACTTTTCCATTTACAATAATTCCATCTTCTATATTGCCCAGTGCTTCTTTAAAGAGATGTTCTGAGTATACGTTGAATAGAAGTGGCGACAGTATACAGCCCTGGCGTACTCCTCTCTTTATATTAAATTCTTCTGTTGTCTCATTCTCAACTCGTACAATAGCTTTTTGTTGTGAATATAGCTTTGATATTATCTCTCTGTCTCTGTCGTCGATTCCTGTCTCTTGTAGGATTGAAATCAGTTTACTGTGCTGCACTTTGTCAAATGCCTTTTCAAAATCTATGAAGCATGCAATGACGTCGGCATTGATGTCACGTGCTCTTTGAATCAGAACCTGCATGGAAAACAAGGCCTCTCTAGTGCCAAGTCCCTGTCTGAAGCCAAACTGCGTGTCACTTACGTTTTCATCGAGTTTTCTACATATTCGTGCTTGAATGATGTTAAGAAAAGCTTTTAAAGCGTGGCTCATCAAGCTGATTATTCTATGATCGAAGCATTTAGTTGTGTTCGTTTTTTTTGGGAATCGGGATGAATGTCGACAGTAGCCAGTCTTTTGGTATTTGACCGTTCATGTAAATTTTGTTAAAGAGGGTGGTCAGTAGTTTTATTTGTTCTGAGTCAATTAATTTGAGAACTTCTCCGTGTATCTGGTCTGGCCCGGGGGTCTATATTATACTTAATTAGAATCTAAGATAATATACAGAGTGTCTCATTTAAAAAATCCTAAGTTTGGCTAATATCTCAAAAAATAAACTTTTAGGAAAAAACTCACTGTGCCACTGAACTTTACATATAAAACTCTATAGAAACCATTTTTTTACCTTTTTGATAAATGAACGCATAACGGAAATACGAGATATGCCTAAAAAAACGAAGATTTTCAGAATCACCCTGTAGATTAAAAACTAATTCAGCCATGACAGCTGGAATCTTTCGTTTCGTTAAAAAGTAGGACACTAGAGTGAATGAAAACCGCAACACTATATCTTTAATAACTCCAATACCACCACAGAGTATCGAAAATGGGACACCCGGTACTCACTTGCATATTTTGCTTAAAAAAGCTAATATATACATTCACCAAATTCGGTTTATCAGTTTTCTGTAAGCACTTTTCCGACTTCTGTTTTCGACAATTTCAAGCCACTAGAGATGTTTAGATAATCACAGATAAAATGATCTAAGAGTTACATTTTTTCAAGGAATTTTTCCAATAACTTTTCTGTTAAAAGATTAATTTTATTATTTCTTAAAAGAGAATTGGTCGACATTGAAATTTAAAAAAAAAACAAGGGAAATTAACAACAGGAAATGCCACTTCCAACACTATTTTTAGTACTTTTCCAGTCCATAAAAACATTTCTATTCGTTACAGCTAATTTAAGGAAATAGTAAAATTCGTTACTCATTAATTAAACGAACCATTGTGATGCGTAACATACTTGTAACCCGATCGTGTTTATTAAAGACATCCGGTTCGATTTAACCCTAACACGGTTCAAGGCGTTTTAATTACGAAAAGAATACCAGTTGTACCATAGAAAAAATTAATATAATTTAAGTTAATAATGATCTATTATTCAATAGATAAGTAAAGCTGGCTGTTAGATACGACGGCAAAGCTGACGAAATAAGAGAACTTGAGTGTAGTATTGTCAAGTCAACTGTGATTATTAGCCCAGGAAACGGAGTGTTAAAAAAAACTCAAATACTCTCCGTGACCTGATTGCAGAAATAGGTAGGGAAAGGAAGCAGAAATGACGTCTCATCTTGTATCTCATCAAATTTTGGTTGGAACATTGTTTTTTGTTTTAACAAATAGGTCGAAAAATTATTTTTACCCGGTTTTTTGGATTTTACAGAAAATCTAAGGCATTTAGAGAAAAATGTTTCACAGACGAATTGTACGTCTTGAAAATATCTTCAAAATGAGTGTTGGTCCAAATCGAGCTGTAAACAAAAAAGTTATTGCAAATTGAACATTAAAATTGGCTTATTTTTCAATTGTTAATAACTTTCTTAATATTTATTGAAATGTTTTCAACTTTTACCAGAATGTGAGTTTTAAAGTGCTTAAAAAGTGTGCGGAAGTTGAGCGCTGTCGGTCCAATAGTTTTTGTAAAATTGCAATTGTTTATTAGAAAAACGAAAAAAGTGACTATTTTTGATTGGCTGTACCATCGTCTAGGAAAGTGCTACAGAGTTCTGTCGGTGCTCATTCATTTCGTAAAGACTTAAGCTATCATGTAGTAAAAAAAGTGGATATTTTTCATATTTTGTTTACGCAACATCGTCATGAAGATATGGGTGGTTTTTCGCTTATAAATAAATTAATTAACAACCTCATTTTTTGTCCGATTTGTTAATGAAGCATATCATTGGAAAGCTGGTAAAAAAAAACACGAATTTTGAAAAAAAAAATCTCTACGACTAATAGAAGCCGAGCTAACAATTTTATTTCAAAAAATCACAAAGCGATTGTTTATATATATTAAGAGCTGAATTTTTTACAGTTCATTAATAAGAGCCCAAAGTATATGAAATCATTCAATTGAGGTTAGTTCAGGTTAATTACTGTGTCAATCGTTTCTCTATTTGTACAAATGTCGGAGTCGCAGTTGGAGCACGCTGTAGTACACTTCATACCATTTTTCCTACAAGTACAAGTTTTTGTCTTGCACCCTTCCTGTACTTACATGGTACCTGCTTTAATTTTTTTTTCAAAATTCGTGTTTTTTTTTACCAGCTTTCCAATGATATGCTTCATTAACAAATCGGACAAAAAATGCGGTTGTTAATTAATTTATTTATAAGCGAAAAACTACCCATATCTTCATGACGATTTTGCGAAAACAAAATATGAAAAATATCCACTTGTTTTTACTACATGATAGCTTAAGTCTTTACGAAGAAAATGAGCACCGACAGAACTCTGTAGCAGTTTGCTAGACGACGGTACAGCCAATCAAAAAAAGTCACTTGCAATTTTACAAAAACTATTGGACCGACAGCGCCCAACTTTCGCACACTTTTTAAGCACTTTAAAACTCACATTCTGGTAAAAGTTGAAAACAATTCAATAAACATTAAGAAAGTTATTAACAACTGAAAAATAAGCCATTTTTAAAGTTTAATTTGCAATAATTGTTTTGTTTACAGACCGATTTGGACAAAGAAGAACTCATTTTGAAGATATTTTCAAGACGTACAATTCGTCTGTGGAACATTTTTCTCTTAATCCCTTAGATTTTCCGTAAAATTCAAAAAACCGGAGAAAAATCATTTTTCGACCTATTTGTTAAAAAAAAAACAATGTTCTAACCAAAATTTGTTGAGACATGAGATGAAAGGTCATTTTTACTACCTTCCCCTATCCATTTCTGTAATCAGATCGCAGGCAGTATTTGAGTCATTTTTACCTCCCAAAATTCGTTTCCTGGCCTATATGGAATTTAAAAATAAATCTGATTTTATTCATTAATAACTTTAAATTTATTTATTTACTAAGCATTTTTTGGAACATTTGCTTCCATTACTTCTGACACTATAATTTTACTATAATCAATAAAATTATTATTTCTGCAATATACATGGTGTTCCACAGCAAACTCCCGCTATAGATTTCTCGGAAACTTTGGAAAATTTTTAAAATTTGGCAGTTTATAGAAAGCTACGAAAAACTTGTTGAAAGCTACTGCATAATGGGATGTCGCATGTTTGTTAAAATACACTTCTTACACTCCCATTTAAATTTTTTCCCAGAAAACTTGGATGCGGTTAGTGACGAACAAGGAGAAAGGTTCCAACGAAACATATTAACAATGTAGCAACGCTACCAAGACAGATGAGATCCAGCAATGATGGGGGATTATTTTCTTATGAGAGAAAGCGATCAGGAATATAGACGAAAGGCAACATTTGCAAAAAAATTATGTACAAAAGACTTACTATAAATATATTTTCATGTGTATTTTTGTAAGTAAATCCTGTTATCCTTAAAATATCTTGTTTTTTTTTTATTGTTTTGAACTTATGTATAAATATTATATAAAAATATTTGTATTAAATATAAATAACTGATACCCAATCAGGATGCTTTAAACTCCTACGAACAGCCATCAAAACATCAGCCGCAATTTTTTTTTTGTATTTCTTGACTAGGGTTATTCGTTCTACATGTCCCACAGAGATTTCCTTTCATCTTTTTATCTGACTAATGACTGTAGACGTCCTAATTAGGAAAGCCGAATATTGTGTAGTTTAATAATTCCTTGAGTAAATAAATCGATACTTTACTGAATTAACTAACTTTTTAGTGCAATTTAGTAAACAATTTGTAATGTATTAAAATCGATTCTGTTAGTTTCTTTCAACTTTGACCGAACAAAATATGGTTGCCGCCCATAATTTATCCTGAATTCGCCATGGAAGTGGGGCCAGACATTAATGGCTTGACCCAATGAACTCTTCAGTTGACCGATTGATGAAATTGTTCTCTTCGCTGATGACCTTTCGTCGTTCCTTCGCTTACACACCCCGTGACTAATTAAGTTTTTAGGATTATATCTAAATTTGCACTTTATTCAGAAAAAAACGAACTTACAAAATGACAGATAATATACGAAGTGTTGTATTGTATGTATAGTAGTAGTAAATACAAATATGTTGAATTGGATCTTCTTATTTGGCTGTTTTGATGATTTTTTGAAATATAATTTTTATTATATATAAAAAAACAAAACTGCTTTTCTTTCTATAATTTTATAATTCCATTTTGTAATAATATTTTAAAAAAACGTGATTTGTGTCAAGTCTCGATATTCAGGTTTTTCCGAGCATTCCAAATTAAACTCAATCAGCAAATACGATACTGCTCTAAAGTATTTGGCCACCCAGAAAAAGGCATTTTGTAAAAGTTTGAGTAAATGAAATGACTTCATAGTAATTTTAATTATTTATTAGCAGTTCATTAGACATAATAACAATACTGTTTTTAAGTTTTAGACTCGTCTATGTATCCACCTTTGTTCGCAACCTAGCCACTAATTTCTCCAATGTTCTTTTGGTTATCTTTTGCCATTCGTCTTCCAGTTTTTTCCATAAATTTTCCTGAAATGTAGAACATTTCCGTAACTGCGGAAGCCATGTGTTTAGGATCATTATCTTATTGAAATATAAATCACGAACCAATTGAAAGGGTCCCAGAAGGCACTGCACTTTTCTCTAATATGTTTTTGTAACTTTCATTTGTTGAAATTCCTTTTATTCGCACAAGATTCCCACCAGCGAAATCACCAATATAGCCCCAAACCATCACAGACTATCCATCATATTTAATTGAAGCCACAGTATATGCCTCATTCACCCATTCGTACTACTGCCGTCGGACGAAAACTCTTCGTTTGGATCCAAACATTTCAAATGACTGATGAAGTCCAGAGGACTTTTCCCAATCTGCAGTTGCCCAATTCTTGTGTTCTCTAGCCCAATGAAGTCTCTTCTTTTTATTAATTGTTTAAAAAAAAAGGATTTAGGACCGCTATGCATCCCTTAATTACTGCATCAAGAAGTTTCCTTTTGACTGTAGATGCATTGACAGGTTTATTACGGCCCACATTGAACTGTGCTACTATTTCTGATGCAGTTAAATGTCTATCACGTTTGCTATTAACCACTATGCAAATTGTTCCTTGAGTCACAAATTTCTTCATAATATAGTCAACAGTTTGCCTTGATATCTTTTGTAGTCTTAACATTTCACGAATGCTTTTATCGGATTTATGAAGGCCGACAATTATGCCTCTTATTCCTTGGTTTTACCCATTTTGTTCAAAAAAAAAGCAGAATTAAAAAAACAAGAAAATAGTATTACATTAAGATAATTGAGCTATGGAGTGTGTGTTTTGTGGTCCAATAACTTCAGATAACTAATGCAAATTATTTTTTAGTAGTTATTCTAAATTTTATTTATGTTTATTACCCAATAAGTTCATCATACTGACCTTATTCTCGGAGTATGCCCGGTAGTCAATGATTGAGGCAGGGCCATTTCGGGGATACAATAATGTCATCTGAAACAACTAAGACCTAAGCATCGAAGATAGAGTATCACCACTCTTACTCATTCAGTATTCAGATTTAAAATGCTTGCCATTTTGCACTATTCATTTGTTCAACCTGTTTATTCGTATACTACTTCATAAATAGAGTTTTACATTATGCATGCCTTCAAAGAATATCTTTTCTGTTGGAATGCGTAAATACGCAAATTGAGGCCGTTTCGACATTTTCACGCATTTGACGGATTTTAGGCCACCGTCGTTATATAATGAAACAGACAGGTTGAAAGTTATTAAAATTAATTTGATCGTTTAGAACAGTAACGAGGAAATTTCGGAAACTGTGAAATATGTACGAGTAGATGAGGAACATCTAGGGCGTGTCGCATGAATTTGACTTTCTTAATAAACATGTATAAATGTAATAAAAAAAATAAATATTCAACATTTTTCACTGTTTTATAGATATTTGAGTTCAAGAAGTGTTTTAAACCAATAAAACTTACAATAATAAACCTCCTTAAAAAAAACTTGCTGAAAAGCCAAAAATAATTGTACAAATTTTGATATTAATTTAAGTCATCTAATGAATGCAGGGTTTCCAAGGTCACAAAAATGTACCCATTATATCAAAATGATTATAAACCACACTAAGTTGAATAAAGAAAAATTTTTTGATCCTGAGATTCATACGAAAATAAATTTAACAAAAGTATACTCCACGATAATAAATCCGCCCTATTAAATTTTAATATTTTAATTTTATATTCGTAATTTACGCCCCTAACCCCCCCCCCTCCTATATAAGCCGTGGGATTAGCCTGTTTAAGGCGCTAGGACTGATAGGGATGACCACGGCCAGGCGCTGATTCAAGCCCCGTGCACAGCAACTTATTTAAAAAAGTTGTCAGACCATTAGAGGATAGTCCCATTTGTCGGTAGACACTTGACTGACAGAGTGAAAACTCGGGGTTAGTTGAGTGTCGAGGACCGTGGTTCGGAACCCACGTTATACTGTAGGTGCGGTCACTAAAAAATCCAACGGGTTGATGTGTCGTTAATTAATACTACTCACTCACTCACCCCTATATGAATCGAGAAATGGAGTTTTTGGAGCTCACCCTATTGAGTTTGAAGAAAATAATTTTGGAATTGTAATAAATAAAAGTTGAAATCCATCTAAAAATAGGACGCATCGATTCCTTTCGCCACATTACAATAAGGAAGACTCATCATATCGGAATATTTGTATACGATGGCGTATCAATAAGTTTCTTCTAGTCGTTCTTAACAATATTGATTAAAATTTATTCCTTGTATAAAAAAATCAGTTTTATTTCACACTACCTAACAGAAAATACTTTTTTGCTGACCTGATAATTTTAAACTCGCAATCTACAGGTACGTCACCAAAAACTTCCAGATACCAAGATCGTAACGTTTAATTTTAAAAACTCTATTTTAGATTCATAATCTGCGACCTCGAACAATCATTTGTACCGATTTTGGAGGAAATCGGACGATATTAATTTTTTTCTCGGCTTCATCTTGGATTTTTTTAAACCAATTTCAGTGAGAATTATTTGGTTATCATGATCATGACGCAACAAATTTCGGTTAAATTGTTGGAGCCATTCCGAAGTAATTAAAAATGGCGGTCAAATTCAGAACCTCTTCCCCACTGAGATTGGTTAAAAGGAACATAGAAATGCATAGTAAGATTCAGAGTACTAAAAACGGATAATGGCCTCAAAAACTATTTAAAACGAAGTTCAATATTTCTTAGAATGTTGGAAAAAAATGTTCAAATCATAATTACATTCGATTGCTCAAACAATCTGAACTTACCATTCCTCATTATAATCCCCTCTCCTTCTATAAAAATGTTTCTATTTACATATTTGCAGCCACCATAAAAATTCATATAAATTTTGTATATTGTGAGCTTTTTGATATTCTGCCTGTTAAATCCAACTTTGTTCAGTGTGTATATTATTTTAGGAGCTATCTTTACCACTGAACACTTATATAGCAAGTACCATTAAATATCAACCACTTTTATATTTGAATACCAACTGTTTGCAGGATTAATTATTCATACTGCTGCGAGACTGACGATGAGTTTAAAAAAACTACTTGAAAGCATATCAATTTAACAAAATAATTTTCCTTCATATGAACACTGTTATGATCGATAACTGTCAGTTATAATTTTTTATTCCCTTGTGAATATTTGCGTTTAGCTTTAGCAATTTGTAAGATTTACTAAATAAATAGTTCAAAACAGCCAAATATATCATTTCAAGCAATATAATCTTTCGCTTTTCATCAAACATTTAAACGATTTGTAGGATTTACTCATTCGTAGATCGTAGTTCCGTGTCGCGCCATATTTTAATGCTAAATACCCATAATCCTCTCATCATCCAGTGCGACAAAGTTGCAATTTCCTGCAAATTGCGCGTATCTCCGCTAATCCTTCGGCGCATTCCTGGACGACGAGGGGTCGTCGATCGCAAAAGCCGATGTTTTAAATCCCGGCTCCGATTCGTGGTGCGGATGCCAGCTATTACCACTCTACAAAGGCAAGTATACATCTGGCTCTTTTCCCTTCTAATATTACCGTTAAAAAATTACACGTTAATTTGAAACGTTATATTTTAATTTCACGAACATAAAATGACAAATCGATCTTTCGGTAGCCGAATGGAAAATAAAATCAAGGAACTCTCTTAACATGCAGCGCTTTTAGTATTATTAGGCCCATTTTTTATTAATATGATAGCTTCAACTAAAATCCATCACTTTTTATCAATACCATAATAGAGTTAGGGTTACTTTGATGCGTAAATAATATAAATACAGCTCTAGAAAGTCTAGCAAAACTCTCCTTAAAAATATGCCGAATTGAAAATGAGGCTAAAGCAGTAGATTTAAACCAACAACTCCTAAATACAAGGACACAACGCTGATTCATGACGTCATCACAAGGAGGCCGTTAAAACAACACGTTATTATCTACTTTTTGTGGCTATATATATATATATATATATATATATATATATATATATATATATATATTTTTTAATTATGAACTTTAGATATATATATTTTGAACTTATAGTTAAATAAATTATGTGTTAACAAGGGTAACAACATGGGTAAAGAACTCTATAACATAATGATTTAAAAAATCACTTTATCTAAAATGTTTTACTGTAGTTCTTTTAGATAAATAAGTTGAGTGTTAATATAAATTATATAGAATATTGAACCTAAAGATTTTATGTATCCGCAAATTTCAGAATTTCTTGGAGGTTTAGGTACTCGAAGATTTACAATCAACTACATATTGAGAAAACTTTTCTGTGTTTCATTATTCGTTGACCCAGACACTTTATATTATATAGTATGTACAGTCCTTGTGTTTATGTATTTAATTTTCTTTTATGACCTTTGCCCAATTGATGATTTTGTCTGCCACAGTTACTTTTAATCCAAACATTGTTAATATTGGTAAGTAAAATGTTTGTCAGTACCTGTTTTTGCTCAGTGTGTATATTAAAAAGTTCTTGTTTAAGGACATGTTTAAATATGAAATTAGTCATAAATGAGCTTTAATAAAAAATGTTCAAGACAAGAAAATTATTTCGGTTTTGTAGTATGAAATAAAACTTATTTTTTTATACAACGAATAAATTTTAATCAGTTATATATTTTTCATTTTATTGCAGCTTCATGGTTCCGCGCTCGTAGAAATTTTGGTCCTTATAAGCAAAAAACTTAACCAAGTGCGATTTAAGGTCATCATCATTTGTGAATGTGTTACTATTCAGAGTTTTGCAAAATTCGAAATAAATGGTAATCAGATGGTGCCAGGTCAGATCTGGTCGGGCGATGCGACATAACTTCCCAACCAAGCTCCAATAATTTCCCATGAGTTACTGAAGATGAGTTGGGCTTTGCATTATCATGATGGAATACAGTTCCTTTGCGATTTGCCAATTCTGGCCAATTTTTCTTTGATTGTTTCATCCAGTTTCATTAGTTGTTGACAGTAAACATCTAATCACCTTTATAGCCCCATCAAATTCACATTATAACATTTTTTCGATACAATATAGACTTATATGTGTTTTTTCCTGGTTCATCACGTTTGGATCACCATTCACATATCTCTTTGTGAGCTTCAGCTGTTTTGTTTCCTTGACGGAAATAAAGAAGTAAAATATGCCCAATATGTTTCTGCAGTCCATGTTAAGATTAATCCTAAATGAATAGCTATAAACAAAATTACGCACAAGTGAGAGAAGTCCTTCAAAACAATTACAACGCTCTCTATGTGTGAGAACTAAAAATACTGTCTTACTGGCCCAATATTTCAATTACAGGATCTCGAAAATATGTGCTTAAGTTAGTTTATGACATTTAAATAATCTTCAACAATAGATGTTTATGGCATATCAATGGATTTGTGCAATAGTTGCATTTTGATTTCTTTAGAGTAATGTGGCTGCAATATTTTTCCAAATAATTCAAATGGGTATTTCTAGTTTTAGGTTATCCATCATGTTCTTCAATACACGTATTTTTTTAGTATTTTCATTAAAACATTCATTAATACTGTTCTGTTTGTTCTATTTAAGTAACTAGCGACGTTTTTGTTAAAATTTAGTAAGCCCTCAATCGAAAAAGGAATAAAAATTTTCAGTGCCATTTTTACATTTTGTCTTTCCAAGCTAGATAGATAAATATTTTGGACAACTAGGATATTTATCTTGGTATATTTAATTTTAAAGAGACTCGTTTTGGAGTTCTGTTGGGATATCTGTACTTATTACATTCCCAGAACAAGAAAGTTAGAGTATACCAGCCAG
Source organism: Diaprepes abbreviatus (assembly GCA_034092305.1). Taxonomy (NCBI): domain Eukaryota; kingdom Metazoa; phylum Arthropoda; class Insecta; order Coleoptera; family Curculionidae; genus Diaprepes; species Diaprepes abbreviatus. The sequence goes on along the minus strand of JASJET010000070.1, from coordinate 12,565,546 downwards.
GGGCGGATCCAGCCACTCTCTTTGGGGGGGGGGAGGTGATATCACAAAAGTACAGTATGGCAAGAAAAACAAGTTGTCAAAGGGGGGGGGGAGGGGTGGAAGCAGCTTTCTCATTCCTAATATAAAAGGCAGAATGGGTTCTATTTTCCTGAACTCAAAGCTCTTGGAAGGGGGGGGGGGGCGATCGCAAGCATACACATTCCTATACTCTATTCAAGAATTAGAGAGAGTAATAAAACTGTTACCAAAACCTCCAACGTACCTGCTCCAGTGCCGCAGGTACCTGAGAACTGCCGTAAATCTAATTATATTTCATTATATTTAAATATATTTTATAAATTTACTGCAACATAAAATTTCTGATAGTTTAATTTAATTTCTGTCAGTGAGCAAAGTACACCTTACAGTTTATTCTTAGTGATTTATCTTGTTTTTTTTTTCCTCAACGAAAAACTTATTACGATGAATGTTTATGATGCCTTAAGATATCAATATCTAGATAATAATGTTAAAAGCTCTGTTGAGATGTGTTCCAACATAACAGGAGCTGGAAAATCTACTATGTACAGAATACTGAAGGAGAAAAAACGATTGGAATTGTTAGTACTCCCACGCCACATTCGATCACAGGCAGACGAAAAACCTCATTGGATGAAGAAATGAAAACTGCATTTAAAAGGGTTGTATATATATTTTATTATGAGAAGCAGATCCCAAAATCAATGAAGATCGCAATTTACCTGAAATTAAAAGAACTGATCTCTGGAAATTGCTCAGAGAACTTAATTTTTGTTAGGAAAAACCAGATAGAAAATCTGTTCCTATAGATCGTCCGGAAACTGTCCGTTGGAGAAGTAAATATCTCTCTCAAGTAAAAGGTAGAGTTGCTAGAAATAACACAATTAGTAATTTAACTAAACTTTTGAAAGATTTTTTTGAATAAAGTTACTACGGAAAATTGGGAAAAATCCATATTATAATTAATTTCAGCGAAGATAGTTTCACTGACTTTGATTAGGAATTAAATACGTAATGTTTACTAGTGTAAACACAATTTATTATTGAAATTTTTGTTTTTGTTGTATTTTATTGTTTAATGTTGTTTATATGTTTTTTAATATTTTTATATATTTTTATATTAGTATGTCTCACTCTTTAATTTTATATATATTTAATTCTAATTAGCCGTAAGTTTTTTATTATTTTGTTATTGTATTTGTGTCTTTTTCTTAAGCGTGTAGAATTATCATGTTTATCTTATTTTTTTGATGCTATTATATTTCCATATAATAAAGTAAATTAAATTAAGGTATCAGTACAATAGAAATAAAAATAAGTAGGTCTAATTTTAATTACAACAAATAAAAAGTAATTACATTTGAATCCCTTTTTAGTGTTTAATTGTAATTCTGCAGATGGATTAAGAAATAAATAAACTGAAACGTTAAATACCCTAAAAATATTTTTAATTAATAATAAAATGACCGATAGCCCCAAAAATATTTTAATATTATATGGACGAATTTATTTTTTTATATATGTTTAACTTTTTGTATTTTTGACAATGGATATTTTGTAAGTATTTAAATTATAACTTCGAATTTTTTGAGAATAAGGCTACCTTTTAGTCCATTATTATAGACCGGTATTTTTGATTATAAAATTTCTAACTCATTTCTATGAAAAGTATATGTGTCTAACAGATTTCGCTAAAGACATCGGACTAAAGAACACAGGTAGTTTGCGAAGAGAAAAAGGGTAAAAAATGATTTATTACTCTCTCTAGTTCTTCAATAAACTGTAGTATAAGACGAAAAATCGGGTCCATTTTCCTAAACTCGCTCTTGGGGGGGGGGGGGGCGATCGCCCCCCCCCTTGGATCCGCGCCTGATACCAGCAAACTTTGCTATTATCACTCGGCACAAAACATTCATGATGATTCACTTTCTGCTATTTTAACTGGCTCGTATTATCCGACCATTTGAGTAATTTCCCTTGCAACCGGGTGCATAACATTTATACCTCTTCTTAAAAATATTTAAAACACTATTTCAAATTGTAAACTATGAAAGAACAAAGATATGGATAAATTCAAACCATGATAGACAAACGCAACGTTAGCGTGAAAACCAAAAAATACCGCAGATTAGACATATTGGAAAGGTCGATATTTCCCATTTTACTCGTCACTTATTTAAATTATTATCGTAAATTACCTAAACCATACTCTCCATCCTTTTTTTATTACAAGTCGACTGCAGCCTTTATTGTCTATGACAGATTGTTGAAGTCGAGACGAGAGGTTTTGTTAGATGATGTTAATGTCACAGTTCCATTAATTTAATTATTAAAAATTAACAAAATGCCGTAATATGTCGTTTTATGGAAATTCTTCAATTTTTTGGAACTCTTTTAAGAATGTTGACATAAAAAAGGTTTCATGTGTGGCAAAATAATATATTTTTGATTTACTCAATAAATATATTTGATTAAAAAACGAAGTAACTCATTTTTGGACTGACCTTTTTTTTAATTGAGTCGATATATGATTTTTTTTTTTGATTTCGAATTGCGATATTGGTATCGATATATCAAGAATCCGATATTTTTATTAACAGCTTCAACTGCAGATATATTATAGAAGTCGTTCCAAGATCGTATTATCGGAACCTTTACAAAATCAGGAAACGTCATCTGAGAGCTGTTGTTCAAACACATTTTTGTAACATGAAAAATAACACGAACATACTCTGAAATGAGTTGCCTAAAACCATAATTTATTTCGTTATAATAATTACACGAATGCAAATAAAGTATAATAAGATGCTCCGATAAGCAATAAGCGGTCGTACATCTGTTAGGTTTATTTGTCGTGCGCGTAAGTAATTTGCGTGATTTAGAGAGGTTCATATTTAGAAAGGTATGCCAAAATACATCCAGGAATATCTTAATTAAATTAAATAAAATGCCTAACGTTCCAGCCATTTAATTAGTAATAACATCTAACCTAAATAACTATTTTCAAGTGGAGCAGAAATTGGGGAGTCAACCTCAATACAATAATTAACCTAATATTTCGTTCCTAAATGAAATAACAATCCCATCATAAAATACCAGTAAAAAATCAACTCAATCATAAAAATTAGTCCGACATTTTAGTTTACTAATCTTTGTAGGTTTCAATATCCTGGGAGGGACTTTTTCATATGTCTGAATAAAAAGGAGGCAGACGGAGCTAAATCAGCACTATTCAACAGATAGTTCAGCTGTAAGAAGCTACACTTTGGCTTCTTTGTGAACCTGCGGGTGTTCGTGAGAAGCAGGTCATAATTGTGACATAAATCAGGATTTTTTTTGATCAGTAGCCGTACGTACAGGGTGAGTCAACGATTGGATGAAGTAGGTTTGTGCCTTTTCGGTGAAATTAACAAAGAAACTATATTTATTGTTTGATACAGTTTATTTTTACGCAGATTTTAAAAATATTTAGGACTCTACAGGATGAGCCAAAAAACTAGGACAGCATAAAGTTGTATTTTTTTAAATAGAACACCCTATATACGAATCGTATTTTCGATTTAGCTTATAATTTTAAATCTTTTTTATTAAGGGTTTACTATAACAAAACTTTATAGTTTCTGAGATAATTAAGTTTAAAGAAAAAAAGTCACATTTTCAAGCATCAATTCAATCCTAAATAACGTTTTCAATTTTGTGACAAATATATTCAAATTTGGAATTTAGCAAGGCCAAGGACAAGTTAACATAATTTTTACCTAATATTTGCAATAAAAACCCTGAAAGTTTTGTTCAATATATCCTATACCTATTTATAATAGTTTTTGAGATATTTCAGTTTTTATAATTTTCCATACTTTTTTACAGAAATAGTCTTCATTACCATAGTAGCCATGGCAAAAACAATGTAAAAGAACATTTTTCTGTGTGTCAAATTTATAACCGCAATCGCTTCTTTTGGTTTTTATGTAGTGTAGTTTGTTTTTTTTTTGCATTCATTTTATATTGTAAAATGAATTTTCCAAAGAATGAGTTAATAGATATGATTTATACAATAGGAGAGGCTCAAAAAACTGCCTTCTTGCTCAAAGAATTTACAAAATGAAGTATCCTGATCGACGCCAGCCTAATACCCATACTTTTCAAAACTTAATGCAAAGATTTGATTCTTCTGGTACTGTTGATTATCCAAAACGTAAAGTGGTCAACAAACCAGTAACTAATGAAGAAAAAGAACTACAAGTATTGTTAAATGTTCAGGAAAATCCTTATATTGGTAGCCGTCAGTTAGCAGCATTATGTGAAACATCACAAACCACCGCTAATCGTACTACCAAGAAATATAGGTATCATCCATATCACATGGAATTACACCAATAATTGCATGGACAGGATTTTGAAAGTCGTGTAAACTTTTGTCGTACAATAAATGCGGAGATTCAATTAAATCCAAATTTATTATGCAAGGTAATGTTTAGTGATGAAGCTACTTTTAGAAGTAACGGTGCCGTAAATAGACACAACATGCATTATTATGCCACAGAAAACCCATTTTGGATTAGAGAGGTGCAACATCAAAACCACTGGTCATTAAATGTTTGGTGTGGTATTCATCATAATCGAATTATTGGACCCCACTTTTTTAATGAACCACTAAATGGCCATAGTTACCTGAACTTTCTACAAGAAGAACTACCCCAACTGCTTCAAGGTCTCGATAGGGATGAGCTCGACAGTATGTGGTTCCAGCACGATGGTGCGCCTCCGCATTACCATCGTGAAGTTCGTGCGTTTTTGGACCAACGATATCCGCAAAAATGGATTGGACGTGGGGGTTTCATTGAGTGGCCACCAAGGTCTTGCGACATCACCCCATTAGATTTCTTCCTATGGGGTTATATTAAAAATAAGGTGTATGTTAATCCACCAACAACAGTGGAAGATATGCGAAACAGGATTAGGGATACCTGTAGAACAATAACGCCACTAATTTTGTCCAGGGTCCGAGAAAATCTGCAAAAAAGACTAAATTTGTGCATTGCACAAGAGGGTCGTTTATTCGAACACTTATTAAAAAGAAATAATTAATCTCAGTATTTAATAGGTAATTTTTTTGTTTCAATTTAGTATAAAAGTAAATATGTATTTGCCTTGTCGTTATTGTTGTGTTAATTTTTTCACATTATGTTTAATTAAACTATTGCCGTTGTAATATAACGAATAATGTGTTTCATCATATTTAACCACATTCTGTTTGTTTCTGTAGTTTTTTTTTATTATTTTACATGGCTACTATGATAATGAAGACTATTTCTGTAAAAAAGTATGGAAAATAAGAAAAACTGAAATATCTCAAAAACTATTATAAATAGGTATAGGATATATTGAACAAAACTTTTAGCATTTTTATTACTCTATTAAATAACATGAAAATATACAGGGTGTACCATTTAAAAAAAAAAGATATTTATTCATTTAAACTTGTTCAAATTTGAGCCGATGTGTTCAACACCCTGTAGCTTTTATTGTAAATATTAGGTAAAAATTATGTTAACTTGTCCTTGGCCTTGCTAAATTCCAAATTTGAATATATTTGTCACAAAATTGAAAACGTTATTTAGGATTGAATTGATGCTTGAAAATGTGACTTTTTTTCTTTAAACTCAATTATCTCAGAAACTATAAAGTTTTGTTATAGTAAACCCTTAATAAAAAAGATTTAAAATTATAAGCTAAATCGAAAATACGATTCGTATATAGGGTGTTCTATTTAAAAAAATACAACTTTATGCTGTCCTAGTTTTTTAGCTCACACTGTAGAGTCCTAAATATTTTTAAAATCTGCGTAAAAATAAACCGTATCAAACAATAAATATAGTTTCTTTGTAAATTTCACCAAAAAGGCACAAACTTACTTCATCCAATCGTTGACTCACCCTGTACATTTGTTAATGTATTACACCCGGTAACTGTTGTGCTCTTGTCACCTTTTCAAGAAGAATAACTCTAGCTTGGACCTAAAAGACGGTGGTCATAACCTTTTCAACTTTTTACCATTTTAATTAAATAAATAAATAAAGCCAGTGTGTGAGCAGCAAAAAAGGTTTGTTTGAATTTCTTCCATGGATTATATCATATCATTTCTGTATATAGTGTTACAGGTATCTTGTAAAACGACAAAATTAATGATACTAATACAGCGTTTCGCGGCAGTAATATACTATTTCATAACGTTCTAGCAATCTATACTTTTAAAATAAAAGGAAACGAACGACGTGGGTTAGTTGAACTATGTAATCCTATTATTTAAGTTCATTAAAGGTTGCAATAAGTGGTCACGAGAACAAAATCGTTATTAATTTATTCTTTAATTATTATGCAAATACCCACTATAATATTAAACAAATGCTTGGGAGGTGCTTTTTACTGTCTTATTAGATCGTTTAAGCTTTTGTCCATAATTTATATACATATTTTACGCCTTTCACAAAAATTGTTTTAATAAATTAGGTTCCGGGATCGTCTTTTTTTCTATAGGAGGTTCGATGTAATAAAGGAATGGATTATATTACTGGATTTCTTAGAAATTTTTATTGATCTACATATAAGTATAATTTTATTTTATTTATAGAACTTTACAGGCCATGAGGACCTAGGGCTAATTTACATAATATATAATATTATGCGAAATAGAGGATATATGTTGAACTTCCATTGTCTTTATTTATTTTTTTTTGTTGACTATCACGACGTTTCTACTAGTCATTTCAAGTAAAACAACAAATTCTTAGGCTTTGCAACTTTCCAAATAACAGAACAGACAAGAACCACAATAGCCATTTCAAAGACAGAGGACAATAGTTAATATATCTGCAAAGGAATTAACCACAGACGAAAACTCATGACTTACTAAAAATTTGAACTTCACATTTTATTCAAAAGAAGTTGCTATTGACTTCATTAGCTCCGCCGATTCAACAATCATTGAAGTTCCTTTTGCAGGTGAGTTCAAGTGGAAGGTAAGAAAGACTACAAAAATTTGAAAAAATGAAACCAAACATCAGCAAAGACAAGATACCTGCCCTAGCAAACCTATAGAAAGATTCCAGTATTAAGATCTACCAGCAAATAAAGGAAAAGCCATAGACGTCATGAATGTTGAGACATACAAGCAAAAAATTGACAATATTCTAAGGAAAGGAAACTATATATCTTTGACTAAATATCCTACATCAACAATTGAAGGAAAAATCAATAGCGTTCTTAAGAACTTGAACGGTATATATATTCCTGAAAAGGCCTGGACTAAGTTAACACCACACCATAAAAAATTCCACATGTTTATAGACTCCCAAACATACCGAAACAAGACATGCCTTTACGACCTATCACGAGTTTCCGAAACTTGCTTGCCAAATTCCTTCTTCCAACCCTAAAATCATTACAAGAAAATGCATCGTCCTGTGTTAAGAACTCGTAACATTTCGAGAAATTATACGCGAAATAAAAGTACAACCAGAAGACCTTTTTATTAGCTTTGACATGGAAAACCTATACACTAACGTTCTACTTATGGAGTCACTAAAGATCATAAGGAAGAAACTTGAAGAAGACCAGATCTTAGCAAAGAGAACATCTACACCATCATGGTCTTGCCAGAATATTGTTTAATTAATTTTAATTTCCCAGAAAAGGAAAAATTCTTTATCCAAGATGATGGACTACTAATGGGATTCTCGCTCTCACCGGGTTCACAAACATGTTCATGGAATGGTTCGACGCCCTTGTAATTAAATCCACAAATTGGAAACCAAAATTATGGCTTAGACATGTAGATGACACAATTATTATCTGGAATAGAAAAGACTAAGAACTTAAAAACTTCCTGGAATGGAAGTCGAAATATATCTATTTACTATTATTTCAGCATTAAGGTTTAGTCTTTATACTCAATTATATTCCATTCACAGTTTTTCCGATGATTCCTTGACAATTCCTTTTCATATTCTTCTTTTCACTGTTTTGCTTTTCTTCTTAATTATATCTAGCTTTTTTCAAATATTCCTTACGCTACGCTGACCACCATCTTCGTATTTTCCCAAAACAATTTGCAGGGGTGTATTATTTAATTTAATTTTCATTTGTTTTTTTAAGTAATTAAAACAACTGTGGATTTGCTGTGATTACGTTTAAGGAGATGATCTGTAGCTATATTTTAAAAGTTATTTAAATTTTAAAAAGCTCAGGACCATTGAAGTGTTCCTGGCAAAAGAATAGTAAGTTTGAGTACTGGCTGCACAGAAATGGTAATTGTAATCCCGAAGGGAGTTAAAAAAAAATTAAAAGTAAAAATTGTGTACAATAAGGGACCCAAAATATTACCCTGAGGCACTCCCAAACGAACATCCAACAAGGACGAATGATTCTTATTGCACACTACCTTCTGTGTCCGATCAGATAAAAAACAAATATAATGGAGAATTAATATAAGAATTTCATGACTGAGCATATCAAATGCCTTACTGAAATCCAGCAAAATCAAGACGCTCGTTTTATTTTCATTACTTGCTCTCAAAATATCATCATTAACATCTGAAAGAGCTATAGCCAGGTCTAAAACCAGATTGCTTGGCGGGTAAAATTTAATTAAAATTTAAAAAATGTTCAATCTGACTCTTTATAACCCTCTTAAGCACCTTTCATAGAGTCGGGAAAATACTAATAGATCTTAAATGGGTTAACTCAGAGGGAATATTTATCTTGTGCAGTGTTATAACCTGGGCACTCCTCCAAAATACAGGAAAGTACGAATTTAAAATACAATCATTAATTATATGGATAATATACGGAACAATGAAATAACAACAAAAAAAATTAACGTAATATTTATTTTATCAGCGCCAGTCGCTTTCGTTTTTATACTCTTTATAAAATTAAAAATATCGTTTTCTGTAGGAAAATTATTATTTTGTACCTAATTAATAAAAAATTACTTAGTTCGTTAACGTCCACCAAATGATCGAGAAGAATGCGTTGTTTGTCTTTAGCAATATTAATCATTAATATTAATTCTCCAGTTTGTCCTCATTTGATTTTTTTTTAAATATCACATTTCGCTCGCATATGTAACTATTGCTCTAATTATAGTCCTATAAATTATTTCTTTTGTTTTTTCTCAAGACTGCCTCGTCTTCATGTTGCGGGTCCTCCATTATCATATACTTCGTTTTTTATTAATTTATTCTCAGTCCATAGTTTTTTGTCTACATTATTATTCTCGTAACTTTTTAAATTCTTTTTTGCTTTGTTTTATTACTGTTAAATCATCAGGAAAGGCTATACATTCATGATCATTCTAGAATAATATATCTATGATGATTGCCCTCTAAAATTAATAGGTGTTAAATCAACTGGACAAAGAGCACTAGTTTATTTCAACAAGAGTACATCAGTAAACTTAATTCTTTATATGATGATGAAGCGCCTACCGTGGGCGTTGTTGGTTCACGGACGAGTCGCGTGAAGATCGTCGGTTGTAATGCAAGAAAATATCGCTGCTGTGCATGCACTGATAATTCAAGATCATGTGACACCGCGAGATTGAGTTATCCCTCGGTACTAGTAATACCAGCGTGTATATGGCTTGTGCAATTTGACAATCACCCAATTAAAGGCATGTGTCCATTGGTACAAGGAAATGCTCCAAAAATACCTTCGCGGGGTGTCAAAAAAATATTGATAAGATCGCGACAGGTGTATAATTTTAGATCTATGAGTATGAGCTTGAAAGTACAGCAGTCAACCATATGGGTCATCCATGATGAGAATTGGTTTAAATCCATGCATTTTTTTTTGTTATTCCCGAATTACAAACGCCCACCCTCCTATAAGCTCATATTGTCAGGATACAACGTAATCGAAACGTTGTACAGACAAACAAAAATAAAGGCAGTATAAGTCCGACTGTCTTAGTCACATAATTTGTTCACTAATGAAAAAAAAAATATATTTTTAACCCAAAATATTACATATACGTTTGTTTGATTGAAAAATTAAAGATCATTTTCCGTCAACAAGAAAAAATCCCGCTTCAGGTATTTTGGCACCGATTCAGAAATGTCGTTGAGCGTTTGGCAACGGGCGAGACGCACGCCGGACTCGATGGCATGCGGCGCTTTTTCGCTTTTTGCATTCCTGATTCCCGCAATGCACATCTAATTGAGAGAGGTAATGAGCTCCGAGGTTGCCGCGCGTTGCCAAAAACCGAAAAAGAAAAATACGTTTGTCAACTGCGTATGTTTGTTTTGGGATAATGCTTGATGTCAGGCCTGAGTGTTTCTGCCGGAACTGCGAATGGACGTCTTCATTAAATCTTGAATTATTTCATGGAAACTGATTTAAAACACTTAGAGCGATATTTTACGGGAAAGAAACGTTAATCAAATAATAAATATTATATAAACTCGAATCGTTTCTATATTCATTAGGTTATTAATTGGCAAGAAGATTTTATACATTTTTTATTATAATATATGATCGTAAACACGTGTTTTCTTGCACATTTATTTTCTCATATAATTTTTGAAAGTTGTTTTGTTTTTATACTGCCTGTAATTAGAATCGATATTGAAGAAGAAAGTACGGCAAAATATTTTCAAAGTTTCTGGTTTGAGGATAAAGAATAAAATGATATTGTATACTTTTATATTACTATATTATCAACATAATTATTTATTTATAATAATTATTTATTATATATTTATATCAATTATTATAACGATTCTTACACAGATTTGTTACTTGATGAATAAAATTACTAATTCTGTAATTAATATCATATTAATTAAAATTAAGATATTACGTGATATTCAAGAAGGGGAGGGGTCAAGGAAATCATGTTTAATCGTATGGATGAAGGGGGGATCACGTAATTTGTGGACTGTCCCGAAATGTCAAGACAAAAATCATAGTATTGATAATATGACTTAAGAGTAGGCAAACTTATTAAAGTTTATTTATTTACGGTCATTTTTACAATATTACATTGATCGTGTCAGTTCGAATGATCAGTCGGAAATCTGCTTAAGTGTGATTGGAAATAAAATTTAAATGGGAAATGGCATTTGCATGGTGAAATAGGAACATAGTAAAACTTACAACAGTATTTTGTTGCCGTATTTTCTGACGTTAGTAGATAATGCAATAGTTTCGTAAATGCACAAAAAAAAAAGGAAATTTTCAGGATTATTAAACAAGGATCAGTCCATATTCAAAAAGTACAGGGTATTCTAAATTCTATACTTTTAGGGAGTTTCTCGTTCACTATTAAAGTTAGAAAAACACTATTGTAAGCTATTTTTGGGACTAACGAAAAATATTTGCGAACAGAACTGGAAAATTTCTTTTTGATGTATCTCTAAATAAGTTCTGTAGAGTGGGACTAAAAGATGTCTAATAATTTTATAAATCCACTAAGGATCTTTACATAATATATATTTTATTTTTTCCTTGTGGAAAATCTCTTGACTTTTAAAGAAAAACTTAAGAAACAAAAAAGTTTCAAAATATGATGTGAAAGCTAAATCAGTGAAAAAATTGAATCAGTAGCGCCTGAAAATAAGTCCGATGTAGTAAAATGTTACATGACGCGGAAAAAAGCACTCCAGAGTCACATTATAATAAATTTATTTTATGGAAACTGCAAAAATTATTACGTGTACCAAATATACTTAATTGTTTTTAAAATCAAATAAGATACTTGTAGAAAACTGTTCCTCGTATGCTAAAATCTAAGCAGCATTATCGAACATACCAGGGTGGTTCGATAAGTTCTCGGCCTGAAACAGAGAGGGCGCTAGTAGGATCAAATAACTATAATATTTTGTAAGCATTAACTTTGAGGTGACGCCCTGCAAATTTTCAGATGTTTGCGTGCAGTTGCTTGTTTGTGGCGATTGAGTGAACACATAAGGTTCGATATTTTACAAAAGATGGATAAAATTGAAGTTCGAGCGGTTATAAAGTACTTTGTTGTAAAGGGCTTAACTCCTACGGACATTAAAAATGAGTTAGATTCTACTTTAAAGCATTCTTCTCCTTCGTTTTCGACAGTAAAAAAATGGGCTGCTGAATTTAATCGTGGTCGTACATCAGTTTAAGATGATGAGTGCTCGGAATGCCCAAAAACCACTACAACTGACGAAATTGTCACAAAAATTCACAATGTCATACTTCATGATCGCCGACTGAAAGTACGAGAGCTTGCTGGTATAGCAAACATCTCGATAGCTGGTGTCCACTACATTTTACATGATTTTCTTGTCATGAAAAAGCCTTCTGCGTGATGGGTGCCGCGTTTGTTAACAGTCGACCAAAAACGCCTTCGAATGAACACCTCGCAAGAGTGTTTAAACTTATTCAGACGCAATCCTGCTGAGTTTCTTCGACGTTTTATAACTGTAGATGAAACATGGATTCACCATTACACTCCAGAGACAAAGCAGCAGTCTAAACAGTGGGTGGGGGCAGGTGAAAGTGCACCAAAAAAAGCAAAAACGGTTCCGTCTGCAGGAAACGTCATGGCATCAGTTTTTTAGGATTCACATGGCGTGGTGCTTATAGACTATTTAGAACAAGGCAAGACCATCACCGAAGAGTATTACGCTTCACTACTGGACCGTTTGCAGCATGTGATTAAGGCTCAACGTCCAAATCTTGCAAAAAAAAATGCTGTTTCATCAAAAAAACACGCCTGCACACAAATCTAGGGTTGTTGCTGCAAAATCCCATGACCTACGTTTCAAAGTGCGTCCACACACGCCATATTCGACGGATCTGGCTCGCAGCGATTATTTTCTCTTCCCAAACTTGAAAAAATGGCTCGCTGGACGAAAATTATCTTCAAATAACGAGGTCAGAGCAACGACAACCTATTATTTTGCAGAGTTGGACAAATCGCATTATATTACGGGTATTAAAAAAAAAAAGTACAAGGAGACTATGTTGAAAAATAAATAGAAACATTTTTGAAAAATCTTTTGTTTTCTTTATCAGGCCGAGAACTGATCGAACCATCCTCGTATGTTTATTTGAACTGTTTTTCTTAAAATAAGCTCAGGAATAACTACTTCTTTTTTTTTGCATTTATTTGGAAATACCCGTTATAGTTATTTCTTATTATATGGCAAATAGATATAATAAATAATTTTTTATCACGTGTTTCATAACTTTTTGAAAAACTGTAGGGGCTTGCCTTCCTCACATGACAAATTATAAATTCGACTAGTTGAAGTACAAGAAATGGAAAATCGCTCTTTGCAAATTTCAAAATATAATTACAAAACTAAGTAGCCCAAAAAATCTGAAACTTATCTCGGTATAATTTTACGAATGGAATATACAAATTATTATGGAAATCGGAGACATCGTGGTAGGATGTAACATAAAATGACCCACGAGTCCTCCCTTAAATATCGCCACGAAAAATTTAAATTAATATCATCACATGTTTTACAGGAAAAGGTTTGGCAGTAACGACAAATTTCACTTTAATAAGACACAAGTTGAATTTCACTTAAAATTGTGCTAGACTTAGGAAGTAATTAATTAAAAATAAACTTGTTTATTGACATTATTTGTACGTGTAGTATATTATGTATGTCACATAAAATATTAACCAAACAGAATCTATGTTTTGTAAACTAATTTAAGTATGTGTTCTTCTAGTCAGGGAGCTCAGTGGGTTTTCGTAGCCGATGATGAGACATAGCTCTATCAAGGTTTCCTACAGACAGTAGCATCTTTAACAAGATGCAACCTGATCAGTTATTGCGAAGACATTAATTCTATCATAATTGTTCTAATCGCGGAATATCAGCTTGAAAATACTGTCTCAGTGAGGTGTTATTAATAAAATGTGTACAATAAACTTTTTACTGTACGATATTGTATTTTATTCATTATGCCACATTTTAAATAGGGATTGTAATTATTATGCAGAACAGTCATCAAACGGCTCGCTCTCAAACACAGTTATAATAACTTAAGTCCCTTATGCTAATGTATTGTTTATTTTATGATTAGATACTTTTATATATATATATATATATATATATATATATATATATATATATATATATATATATATATATATATATATATATATATATATATATATATATATATATATATATATAGTCATGGACTGCCTTTTTTGTTTATGTCTTGGACATATTTATGGAAACATTATTTCTTCTGTGCATTTTTAAAATTTAAAATCATTGGATTAGTATTGTTGTGCCACTGTTGTCACCGTATTAAGAATGGGCAGAAATAAGTATTTTCGAAAGAGGTGCGACTTAGCGTTGTTGAGTTAAAAGACAAGGTGAAAAGCAATGCACTATAGCAAAAAATTTAGGTTTAAGTGAGGGTGTTGTTTCGAAAATTCTAAAGAAGTTTTGGTTATTGGGGAATGTTAACAATATCGGCCAAAGTCAGGTCGTCTTAGAAAATCTACCCCTTATGTTGAACAGTGCATTCAAAACTTTACCAACTTATTGTTGCCTTTGTCAATTTAAACCCTTTACTAGACCAGTTTTAAAGTTAGACCATGTGAGTGAATTAATCCTATATTTAACTATTATTCTTTTACTATTTTTAATTACTTACTTGTGCCATTTTATAAAATACAGATTTGTTTTTATTTTCCATATGTTTTACAATAACTGTAGAATTCGAATCTCTGCTGCATGTTAGCAACAGCTTATCCTCTTCAAAATACTGAATATGTTTTACTGAGTCTTGATAAATTTTTCCATAACTTTTTTTCTTTAATAAAATCCTGAAAGTTAAATGAAGTGAGAAAAAGAAGTTGGTGTTCAGTATAAGCTAAAAGCATATTTTTTATCCTTACCAAACTTCATGTTTTTCAGTGTTTATCCAACAAACCATATACGAAATATGTTAACGACATTCCATTCCATAACCAAAGTATTCTGGAGACTGTTATGGAGAAATAATGACATTTACTTACGCGACATATTACAAAATACTATGTTGCCCAACGCCGAAGAAGAAATGCCGCTGTTATGAAGATATCAACACGATATTGACCCCAAACACTCATCTCGTTTAGTAAAAAATTGGTTTTTAGAGAAAAGCGTTGATTTACTAGGGTGGCCTTCTCAGTCACCGGACCTAAATCCGATTGAGCACCTTTGAGGACACTTAGGGCGAAAAATTAGGGAAGTCATAATGAAAATCATGTATGGGAAGTTTTATAAGATGAATCGCGGAAGATTCCAGGTGATGTATGTAAAAATATTGTCGATTCAATGCCAATAAGTATTAAGACAAAAAGGTCAATGCATCTCACCATTATTCGGTATTATTGTACCCATCTCCGAGAATATGGATCTATTTACGCATTTACCAGGTTTACTGGAATAATTTCATCCTTCAGGAAACGTGGAACTTCGTTTCCGTCCGGATTAATTTATTTTAAGATTTTTCGCATTATCAATTATTTGTGTAAAACCTAAGTTTTAACACAAATCAGGGATTGTTGGTAAAGTCCTGCCAAACCTCCCGACTAGAATGAAAACTCTTCTTTCGCTCACCGGGATAGAAAGGGAATGCGTGAAGCTCAGAGTTCACGAAGATTAATTAAATATTATTTTATTAAGGGAAAACTTCTAAGAAATGAGTCAGTTAGGAAGAGGTTATCAAGTAACATTCGTCCTTAACTCTTAGTTAACTTTTCATTCACTTTTTTTTTTATTTCAGTACTCTTTTCTGCAAGTCAAGTTCGGGATTATTTCACTCTCCACTGTCACGTTCGGGATTATTTCACTCTCCACTGTCACGTTCGGGTTTATTTGTCAAGTCGGAATTTTCATAATTTTATAGCCAACACGAAGCTGACTATTAGTCGCAATGTCAATTTCAGGTTATCTCCACTTTGTCACGTTCTAGTAACTATGTTTAAAATCAGGATGCGTTTTTCGGGATTACTAAACCCTTCAGGACTGGCAAGAAATCTTTTATTGTTTAGCTCTGGCGAGCATTACACTCGACTCGTAGCTCTTCCTAAACCAAACGTACGATCGCTTTGATTTATTGGCAAGACCCTTACTAAACAAGATTTAGTCTCCGAATCCCGAATTATTTACCTCTCCCGTGAATGTAAGAATTCGTACGCGCCACTAACCTCGCCTTTTTATCGACGATCATTTTAATTTCTCTTTTAGTAATGTAGGACACGTGCACGTTCTCTATTGCCAGATGAATTAATATTTTCCAAGACAACCTACTTTAAGAACCACGATTTGTCCTAATAAGGGAACAATCTAGTGACCCCCGAGAGCTAAACTCAGTCGGAAAAAGGACAAGTTGACTCTAAGAGAGCAACTCGCAATGCCCTTAATTACGTTGCTGCCTTTCCGCTTTTATAGTAGTGGTGACGTTGCATTTTGAATTCGGCGAAGCACTGCGCCAAAGAGCCGCCACCGCGCCGTTTAAGGTCTGAGTTTCCCCGCAATCGAAGAATTGTAGTTTTAGCACTGTATGCCGTATTTTTCAGAATGTTTTATTTAGGGAGTTTTTGGGGCAATATTAAATCTGAAATTTAATATTTTGTCGTAAAATAAGCGTGTATTCACAACAATACATATAAAAAACTTTGATGGAGCCATGGCTACAAAAATTCATTGGGCTCCCGGACTAAAATTAGTGTCTCCATAAACATAAGAATTTTTTGTTATATTTTGTCAACACGTTTTTGTGAAATTAATTGTATATAATCATCTACGTTTTTAGATAATTTTAGGACACTCAACGAGGAACGTTGAGTAATATAGAAAATTAATTCTGACTGTAACGCGAACGTGAAAATTTGGTCAACTTTTTCGTCTTCTTCAGAATGTCTTGGCAAAAGCAAGTAGCAAAACAACAAATAAACAAAATTCTTATACTAGTATTTTATCTGGCTGTCACGCAACGGACGAGGATCTCATCACCCTCGTTAAGAAGGAATGCGTGTCTATTTTGTCTACAAAATTAAATACCAGTAGTAAAAGCCTCTATTCATGGGACCGTTCTCGATGCAACCATCAAGCAAAACACTAAAACTGTAATTACATCGAATAAAATATCTTGAAAGATATACGTACCAACAAACGACCGAATGTCGTCGTGTATTTTCGTTTTATTATGGAAAACGTTCGGATTGCAAGGCCGTATGTGCAGTAAAATATGTAAAATATTTACGAGAATGTGCGGGAATTTGAAAATAAATTGTACGATGGAAGCGTTAGTCTATGTAATTTTATGAAGGAAGTTGCGTTCCTGGAGGTATTAAAGTTTTTACGGACAATAAATGCCGGTCTTTATGCCTAATAAAAATATTATAGCAATACATGAATGTTTTAGATTCATTTAGTTCTGATTCCGGTAATACAGCTTGCAATAAAATATTTATAGTTAAGAATTACTCATTTTAGATGATTAATTATATTCGTCTACTACACAGTAGTAAAAGTTCTCTCCACGGTTTACACACAAAAGTTAGCTTATGATTCTTATTCATAATTTTTTTTGAATTGACCATGCTTCCTGAAAACTAACATCAAATTATTATTTCCTCCGCAAATCGGAGTTTTAATGAACTCGAGCGAAGTTCCTGAACGCACCGTCCCCGAGGACAAATCACGTAAGATGCCGTGCGCTTTACCATTATCGTCTTCATTGGTCTTATGTGTCGTTTACACGCTTCCGGGGTTAAACACCCGGAGCGCGGGATCGAGAAATACTGGAATGACCGGATCGGGACGTTTAGAAAAATACGATAATAATATATTACGGGAAGATATTAAGAATCTGAAGATTGCTCGTGTGAATATACAGGAAAAATAGCTAATAGTCTACCAGCTAGATAAAAAGAGTAGTTATATCGATAAAATGCGATTCGGAATATTATTGTGCACCAAAAGTATATATGTAAAAAACGAACCGAATCCTCTGTTTCTATTCCCATAAATATCAAGTTGTCACAGTCCAGGCCAAAAATGTGCACAATTTGTTTCCTTTCCGTTGATTCGTATCGTCATCAATGATTGCTTTTCCGCGTTTACTATTCATCTCGCTATACGCCACTATTCAAAGATTAACATTACATCTCGAATATGGAAATTATAGTTGGCCCTAAAACTTTTGAACAAATCTGTACTGTTATATAAAGAAGAAGAAAATTTCTGTTTGTTATAGATAAGCGAAAAACCTACTTAACCAATCAGAACAAAATTTTAACCCTAGTTTCTTGACATAATTGGACAGGTTTAAAGCTATATTTTATCTCGAAAAAACATTAACATCCTTTAAAAGTAACCTTTAAAAGATAGTGCTTCAAAGCGTAGTATATTTGCTTTCCGCTAGGTGGCGAATACGCTATGGCACGTCACATTAGTGATTGTGGATCTGAATGAGTTTTTTTACATTTATATAAGAGAAAATATTGTTCTCAACCAACTGAAAAAATCTTATACTATAAGGGCAGACGTATTCTGCATTAACATGGATAAAAACAAAACACTATCTCAGATTGGAAAGGGTGGAAACCTCTCCCTAACCTGAGGATTGGTTTCAAAATCATTGATTCTTGTCAGTATAAGGTAGACAAGCGCATCTAACCACAAGAAAAGTCAATCTGTAGAATAACTGTTTCGTATTTTCAAAACTTTCAGAATTTGTGGAAAAATATGCTATATAGAAAATAGGTATATTTACCTAAAATATGAAAAAAAATATAATCTTAAAACAATGTTTTTCTTGAATAACAGCCTACATAGTTGTCTGTATTTTTTTAGCGTGCCGGATCTGCTGCATTTATCAATATTGATAACGGAGCATAGTTTCAATAACTATCTTGCCAAAAGCACCAAGCTATATGCAACAAGTTTCATAAAAATTATTTCAGAATATAGTTCTGTAGTTAAAAAACTTTGCAGTTGTAGAAAAACCTTTCGTGCCAATTCTGTCCCAATTGTATAATGAAATTTTCGTTCTACTATTACGTAAACATCTCTTTAATGGCAAAAAGCCACTCACTACATAATAAACATTTTCTTAAATTTTTTGTTCCCAAATATTTAATTGTTTACTGTTCACATAATTACCCGGATGTCTTGCAGTAGCGAGAAGTCTTTCTATTAACAATATGCTTATATTATCGTCGAAGACGCATATAATTTTACACCATTTTGTCGAAGTGTTTGAGATAATCTTCGTAAAAACATACAGGATAATAAAACTAACACATAAAACAACGCTGGCAATGAATGAATAGGAGATTTTCAAAATAGCATCGTTTATATAATTTTACTTTACTAGCACTTAAATAAACATTAAAGGTTGTTTATTACCCAATGTTTATAACTGTTTTTAAAAATACGCTACTGGATAGTTCTTGGCATCCCAACTCGCTCAGGTTAGACATATTGAGCTTTCCATAGATCTGTTTACGTCCATTCCGTTGATCATTGACTAAATAAACACAAAACTGTTACTTGAATGCTATAATTTTGACGCTCATAAAATGGACATAACTCATTCATCATTACAATGTTGCGAATGATTGAATATCAGTAATAAAATGTTCTATACATGCCTTTGTAATAAGTATAAAAGAATTTAAATTGTTGAATTTCCGTTCAAAACGTGGCAATGTTGCATATCCCTTCTTACAGATTAAAGAAGATAAACTCCTCCTTGTTACCACACAGTTGCCACTTCCTAGCGAAAGAATTACCTCCGGGGTCTCTGAATAAGAAACCTATGGTATGTTCCTATCATTTAAATAATGAAGATTTTATAGATCCAGAAATTAAAAATTCTTTGATTTTGAGAGTTCTTCAAATACCAGTATTTAATAAAATCGAACAAAATAAAAATTTAGTTCGTCTTACATCCTGTGTCTTGAATTTTAGGAAATTAATTTTTGATTCTTAATTTACGTCTCCAAAATCCTTTAATACCGATTTTGAAAAAACTTGAGATATGTACATTTTTAGTCCGACATATTTCATTCAACCTACTGAGTTTGGAGAACTTACTTTACATCCGTAATGTTCGCCCCTTCCCCCAATTTTTGGAAGAATCAGAAAAATATAATTTTAAAGCTATGATTTATGCTCCCAAAAACATCCATTATCAATTTTGGACAAAATTATAAAAATATAAAATTTTTAGTCTTTCATACTCCTTGTCAACATGGTTTCAGACAGAACAAATCCATCGAGACAGCATGCTGTGATTTACTTAATTTTGTATATACAGAGCTCGACAGGGGCAAGTATGTGATGTGTCTAATGTTTGACTTAACAAGTGCGTTTGACACTGTGAGTAGAGAGTTCTTATTGAAAAATCTCTTTGCTTCGGGTATAAGAGGAAATATCCTAAAACTCATCGACTCGTAGATGTCTGATAGGAGTATGTTTGTTCGATACCAAAAAAGTAAATCAGATTGCAAAAAAGTCGCCTTGGGTGTGCCGCAGGGGTCGGTTTTGAGGCCGCTCTTGTTTATGGTTAATGTTAACGACCTACCTAGATTCATCAGTAGGGGAAAGTTGGTTATGTTTGCTGATAATACCACGATAGCTATATCTGCGGATGCCCTAGAGGAGCTGTTGCGTACAGCGGTAGGGGTATGTAAGGAGTTGGAGATTTGGTGTCAGCGTAATCAGTTAATACTTAGCCCAACAAAGACTATATTTATATATATATATATATATATATATATATATATATATATATATAAATAAATTTCAATATTAAAAAACCATTGCTGGTAGAGGATAAAGTAACATGTAATATTGAAACCTTAGCTTATGCTAAATTTTTAGGCACGTGGCTTGATGAATCGCTGCATTTCTTTTCCCATATCGAGCATGTTTGTAAAAAATTAAATTCTACCTCTTTGCTATTTTGCAGATGAGATCATCTCTAGACCGGGCTGGATTGCTGACTGTGTATTATTCTCTGGCATACAGTCATCTGTCAAGCAATGTCATGTCTTGGCGAAGAGGGTGTGAGGTGAATAGAATGTCTCTGGCTCAGAAAAGAATACTGAGGTTGATATTTGGTCTTAAGCCGACGGATTCGTGTAGACCCATTTTTAAGGAAAACAGCATTTTGACTTTTTACTCTATTTATATTCTAAAATGCGTTTTATATGTAAAACAAAATTACTCAGAGTTTAAAACTCTTGGCCAGGGTCACATTCTTAGTATACCTAAACATAGAACGGCATTCTTTGAGAAATCCCCAATTTATAATTTCATTATTCTGTTTAACAAATTACCTGCAAAGTTAAAAAACATATCAAACAGTAATAAATTCAAAACAGAAATAAAAAAATTTCTTGTTCAGGGATCATTTTATTCTTTTAACGAATACTGAAGCCTGTAGGATGTACTGACTCTTTTACTGTGTACTGAGTGATAATTTCGTTGCGTCCTTCGCTGACCAGTGCTACGGATTGTGTTCTTATCGTTTTATTTTTTTCTTTCCTAGTTGTTTTAGGATTTTAATCTGTGGTTTTTATTATTAAATATTAGATTAAGTTATTTTACATTTCTTATATTATAACAAGTATCTTATGATACTAATATAACTGTTTCTTGTTTTTTCTAGCTTTAAGGTATGTTATGTATAGTTTTTTTATTTAATTATATTCTGTTGACGAAACCAATGCTGAAGTATCAGTCTTATGGCTAATAAATTATTTCATTTCATTTCATTGAATTAAACGAAAATTATTTGAAATTCTTAATCTGCACACTCAAAAACTACCCAGTATCAATTTTATGCAAAACCGAGGGATATTAAATTTTTAGTCCTCCTTATTAAAATTTTTCAAAATTATTTTATATTCGTAGTTTATACCCTCACAAATTACCCAGTACCAGTTTTAGACAAATTTAAGAAATATAAAATATTTTGTACGCCATTTTTAATTGAAAAAAAAAAATAATTCGGTATGTGCGAGACCGAAAACTACCCCACATCAGTTCTGGAGAAAATGGGACGCAATTAAATTGTTTGTGCGCCATCTTGGATTTTACTGAACCAATTTTGATCAAAATGATATGGGACTAACTGCAGAAATTTCCTTAACATAACGCAAAAAATGTCATTTAAATCAGCTGTTCCGGATTAATCAGTTTACATAAATAAATAAATAAATAAATAAATAAAGAAATATATATATATATATATATATATATATATATATATATATATATATATATACCGTTCGAATTTAGAAACTACTTTTCATATTTTACATTCCCAAAAACTCAAGTATAACACCTATTAAATCTAAATGGATAATATTGTTTTGTTCCTGTTTCATTTCCATAAAAACTCATCAATATAAATATAAAAATGATCGTCTGATTCATGGCAATATTTGCTTTGTAAATTTAAATGAATTATAAACGGAGGGATTAAAAGCTTATAACCGTATTTTAGATTTACTATCACGCAACACTGCATCGTCTCATGTCTTGGTTTTTTACTACTATTCACTATAACAAAATTTATTGAATGAGTTGGATTTAATACTTGGAAATTACTCATCTTGCGCTTTCGCCAAAAATAGTTGCCAAGGCGTCCATAAGCGGTGAAAGTCTTGTGTTTATTTAATCAATGCGTTGATCTTAGTTTTCTTCACTCACTGGTAAAAGTTTGTGCAAGAAATAGATAGGAATTTCATCTAGCTGCAAATTTATTTACCCCAAGATTTGTTCTTCCGATCTAATGGGGTCCCCGTTGCAAATATTTTTTTGTACAGGTGGTTTTTGAGAGTCATGTGTCTTATCATCATACCTCGGATTGTCTCGAGCAGGTTTTAGCTGATTAAAAGCAGACTTCTAACTAGTCAGACCCCTATCCCTCTTCGATTCCCTAACGATTTTCTGCTATTTTTTTATCCATTATTTAATGGTTTGCGGTGCCATACATCTTGATACACTAAAAGCAGGCTTAATACCTACATATCGAGTCGATGAGACTTTTGTCCCATATCCTTTCTGTGCTAGTACAGTTTTAAGTTCACTTGATATTCCTGGACTAGTCTTTAATACCTGCTATCCCATAAGGGATTTCAAAGCTGCTTATCTATCGATAGTACATATAAATTTACTTTTGATTCTAAGCCCTCCTTACATTTTCACGTACACTCTTAAGAATATAACTAAAGAAAGAAACGTCTTTTCTTTGTTATATCCTATATGTTTTTTATTTGTTTTTGATCCTTTATCAGATTAGAGTGCCAGGAAGTTTTCTTTTTGGTTTTCATATACTTCAAATTCACTATGTTAACCCTAAATAGTATCCCAGTTGATAGTGTTATATAGCCTATAGAGCATCATTCTTGGTTGAAGTTGAAATCCATTTCATAGCCCCGTAATGCAGCAAGCAATTCTTTGTACACCTTTTAACTTCAGCATAGTAGTTTTCTGCAATAGCTTGGACTATCGTACAAAAGTTAATACCAAAATTTTGCCCTTTCCCCAATGTCAATTTGACTCTGATAAAAAATTTATAGAGTCGATTTAATTATTTATATGATTTAAATTAGGTACAGCTTCCGAACCTATGTTCGCAAACTGTTTACAACGGTAACTTAGTCATACACACCTAAATGTTAACCACACATACAATCCATATCTAAATTATAATGAGTGAATAAATTTAATTTCTCCAATATGCAAAAGTGAATTTAGTCAATTAAGCTACTGGTTCGGTGAAAGCAGCTAAATCGGAATGACCTACGCACCTCTGTTTAAATAATAGGCATTGACCTCTTTATATGATATCGGCCCACAGGACTTAGGCTCGGTTTACACTTTGAGCAGTTTTAGGGCCTTGCTTTACAAGTGTTATATTTAAATTAAAATCTGAGTAAAAACATACACTGTTAAAAATAACCTTCAATTTAATGCAAATTTAATGTCTATTTTGTACTTAAAATCGTGAATAATTTACATTTACTTTAAATCTAAAGCAATTCATTCAAATATCAGTTCGTTGTACATTAAATTTGATTAAATGATATCTTAAATTTCAATAAAGTAACTGAAAAGATATTTCAACTTTCTGTACATAAAAATTAATTCACATGTACCTTAACGTTAAAGGAATTTACATTAATATTCATGGTACATTGCGTGAGATTACGGGAGATGGCGCAACTTGTATTAAACTTTTTATTTAGTATGATATAAGTTGCTTAAAGGACTCAATTTTCTTATGATGGAGCGTACATGTCTAGCGGTACTAACGGAAACAAATAAGTTCGAAACCGAACAGATAACGGGACCCTACCTATGGAAAATGTTGGTGCATTAAATATGTGATAACATATCTTAAATTCAATAAACGCTGGCTGTATATTTAATATACATAGTCACTGTAAAAAGTAATAATCAAAACTTTAAATTTGATTATTTTATGATTACATTAGATTTAATGGAATAAATTAATTTAGATTAATGTAAATTATTAAATTTAATGCATTAGATTAAACGTATTTAATAAACTTTTATGAAATTAGCTTGTGCTGAAAGCAAATTGCATAAACTGTTTATTAAATGCATTTAATGTTTAATAATTTTTACATTAAATCTAATGTAATTATAAATTAAAATTGGTATGTTTTCAGTTACTTTATTGAAATTTAAGATAACATTCAATTAAATTTAACGTACAAAGCTTTAATTTCAAAGTACATGTAACTTATTCACGATTTAAGGTACCAGATCATTAAATTTGATTAAGGAATGTACATGAAATTTAAGGTTATTTTTAACAGTGTAGCACATTTACCTTAGATTTAATGCATTTCCTATTTACAGTGTAAAATGGCGGGTGCTTATTGATTCGCCGATCTAGCGTTTATATTCAACAGCGTTGACAATTGAACAAAGAAATAAATTAAGGATTCTACTTGTCAAATGATGCCAAGCTTCAATCTCGCTGAATGCTAATATTGAGATTTTAGAAAGAGTGCAAAATTTCGATTTCTTTGGCAACCGTTTCGTGTGAAATAAAATATACTTGGGTCTTGAGATTCCATTGTAAATCTAGCCTTAATGTCGTGCGCGCTAAGTCACATTTAATTGACAAAAAGACACACAAATTGCTTGTGGTATACGATAAAGTGGCGCAATTTACATGATTTACATGCGAAATTATGTTTCCGCGCACTAAGATTTTAGACGTTGCATTTCCAGGATATTTCTTCCTACGCCGCCCCATTATGAATGAGCCATGGCTTAAAAATACTTAATACTGTAAAATATCCACAACCATACAGACACACTAAAAAGTTCTAAATTTTCAAGCGGATATATTTCGGTTGATCAATTTTGTTTGGCTTATGATATTGTTATAACTTGTATTATACATATATGTCAAAAAATAAACCTGTTTTGTGATATTCATAAACGAAATAGCTTTTATTACTAAAATAACTTATCTTCTCACCTCTGTTATTGTTCAGTCCTTTGAAGTATTGGTGTTTCTGTTTTACCTCCAACTGAAGAGCACCTAAATATGTTAAATTTATTTTAGTAGTTAATAATATTCTCTTCACAACTTAAACACTGTTAAAAAACTTTGTTTGATTTACTATGAGTAGCAAATTAACTTCATGGAAGATAAATTTTACTTTATAAAATGAAATATTAAATATTAAAATTTTGAAAATGTGACTCGAGCCGAACACAAGTTTCATTTCTTAAAAAGGTCAGAAGAAAACTGTACTTGTAATAAAGATCATTTAAAAAAAAAACGAAAATGTGGTTAAAGCTGAACACGAGCTCCAAGTACTTTTTACTTAGCATTATTTTTAAGTCAGCGCAAAATTTTAAATTTATAGAAAATACTTGCAAACTAGACAAAGCCTCTTACCTAAGACCAACAGAAATGGAGCAGATCAAAAGCTGTGTAAACAATACAATAATTATATAAATATGAAATCGGTTTATAATACCAATCCACGACTAAGCTGCAGACTTGAGGTTAGGTAAGGGGGTCCACTGCCTGAACTTCGCAATTTGGAATAATTTTCCGTTCTTAAAATAAAGACATTTTATTATTATAGATTTCTAAGCGAAACGTCTTCCATCTCCCTCCAGAGAAAATTGACTCATCCCAGGTATACAACGGTACTATAAGGATTGAGCTCTGTGGAGACCCTTTCCATGTTATTGAGTCCTAGGTGACGTGGTCTGTTGTATTTCCTACAAACTTTCGGACGATCCACACAGTCCCATGATGTTTTGCGGAATATTCTTTCGTATCACTCCCGTTGTTGATACCATTATAAGAATCGTTTTGACGCTGTTCATTGCCCATTTGCACCTTCAGGTCTCTATATTTAGCCACCTTCTCATTGTATTTTGGCCTTAGGTTGTTGTTTGGTATTGCAATGTCAATAAGCGTGTTACCAAATCGGCCTTGAGAGTGCGATGGTTCTTTTAGCCTGTTTCATACCTAGGTATTTGTATGTTCGTTGTCAATAAGCGTGTTACCAAATCGGCCTTGAGAGTGCGATGGTGCTTTTAGTCTGTTTCATAGCTAGGTATTTGTATGTTTGTTCTACTTCCATTGCAGCTATAGTTTCACCAGTCCGGATCTCAAATGCTCTTGGTTATATATTTCCTTTAACGATGTTCAAAATACTTCACTTGTCCAGTCCAAACTGCATTCCGATATATCCAGAGAACTCCTCTACAATTTTAAGTATTTGTTCCAGCTGGTTTCTAGTAGCAGCCATCAGTTTAAGATCATCCATGTGTAAAAAATGATTCAATCTTACTACCTCTTCGTTGTTATTTTTAATACCAAAAAACCTTATCAGGTGGAGTCTCAACAGGTGATACTGGGTTCATTGCAAGGTAGAACTACAATGGACTTAGTGAATTATTATTATTATTATAGAGTATCAAGTCAAACGACTTCGCACTCCCTTCAGGGAATATTGACTCATACCAGCTATACAAAGATACCAAAAGTATGAAGCTCTGTGGGGACCCTTTCCATGTTATTGGGTCCTAGGTGACGTGGTCTATTGTATGTCCTATAAACTTTCGGACGGTCAGCGCGATTGCAAGGAGAACTGCTTTCTGAATCGGTCTCTTGATGTTCTGCAGGAGATTCTTTGGTAATACTCAAGTTGTTGATAAAATTATGAGAATCGTGTTGACGCTGTTCATTGCTCATTGTCTGCGGATTTGCACCTCCAGATCCCCGTGTTTGGCGATCTTCTCATTGTATTTTTGCCTTAGATTGTTGTTGTTAGGTATAGTAATGTCAATTAGTGTAGTTCGCCTAGAAATTTTATCTGTTAGTATAATGTTTGGTCTGTTATGATCTGTAAGAACCGTTCGGTCCCAATACAGCTTCAACTCGTTGTTCTCGAGAATAAGCTCCGGGTTTATGGAGTATCTTAGCTGCTGAGTCATGTCTTTCTTTATACTAGGTTGCGGCAAATACTTGGCATCCTCCCGTTATGTGTTGGATTGTCTCTTATGATACACAGCCATATCTACATTGGTCGTTTTCTATTGAGAGATCTCTGATGATGAACTTCCGTTTCTGGAGACATCTGTCCTGAAATCAACCAGTAGTTCGACGCTGAGTAGTCGACATTGTCCTGATTAATCTCACTTGGATGCCGTCCATGAAGTGGCTTTTGTAGCGAGGTTTGTAACTTCTCTTGGTCTGTGTGGTGGTGAGAAACAATATCCTGTTCTCTCAGCTGTAGCGGCGTTGAATCGTCTGCCTCACATATTGCTCGATATAAATAAATAAATAAATAAATAAATGCTTTATTAACGGTCAAACCATTTAAAAATTTACAACACTTTACAACTACAAACAAGTTTCCAAATAGATAAAAAAAAAACAATAGTAAACAATAAACAAATAAATCCAAAGCATCCGGTAAAACTACAGTAAGCTCACATTTAAGACTACATAAAGAACAATGAGGAGTAAAAAAATTTGGACTATAGATTACGCTTTAAAAAATTTTTAAAACTATTTAAGGACATGTTAAAAATATCCAAATCAACGTGATCACGGGATAATTCATTAGCTAAAGTGCACATTCTATTTAGTGGTGCATAGGTGGAATAGTTGGTTTTATGAACATCCACAGAGAACACTTCAACCCATCGACTACTTCTCTGAGGCACATTGAAACCAATACGCATTAGTAGTTCTGGAGAATTTATTATACCATTAACGATTTTAAATAGATAAAGTAAGTCAATGTATTCCCTGCGATGTTCAAGAGACTTCAAATTTAATTGGAGCAGTAAAGCAGGGTAGTTGATATTCTCTTTAGGAACACCCAGTTTATACGCTACAAATCTTAAAAAGCGCTTCTGCACCCTTTCTAGCTCCAACTTGTATACATTGTAGAAAGGTGACCATATTGGTGAGGCATACTCTAATATAGAACGCACAACACTGCAATAAACATTTTTAAGACAAATAATATCATTGAAGTCAGACAAATTTCGTGTAACAAACCCCACTAATTTCATTCCCCTATTAGTGATATTATGTATATGCTCCTTAAAAGTTAACTGACTATCCAATATTACACCAACATCAGATATAGAATCGGTTAATTCCACAGACACACCGTTAATCTTATAATATAGTGTGGAAGAAAACGTAAATTTATTATTTGTTGATCAAGTTGTTTGCAATATCCACCAACCCTGTTTCTCCTTGATGTCTTGGAAGCACTGTACGGGCAATATCATTCCGAGGGTGGTATTTGTGTGCTTTTGTTAAAAGTGTTGTTATTTTCCTTTGCTGATTTTGGATGTGGGTCATGCCACATTTACCTAATTATGCTTATTATGTATTTAAATGTAGAATTAAGATTTCTGTGTCATTATAACATTTTAAATCATGTTTTGCAGGAATAAATTCATTAAAAGATAACCGAGTTAAAAATGTTTTTTCTTCTCTAACGCACATTTTTCTTATCCCGACGAGTACATTATATCCAAGTTTTACTATATTTCAAAGTATGGACAACATCTACAGAAAAACGATGATTTTACCTTTAGAACGACACTTTATGTACATACGTAGGTAATAACACTTTACCGCAAGCAATGGCCTCAAAACAGAATTGTTATTAATAAAGTTATCAATTTTACGATTAAATCTAACCGTACTTTAAGTAAAACAGATCTATTATTGTCAATTGATGTAGAGATCTATAAAGTTAAGTATTTGTACGGTTCAAAACGCATTACATTGTGGTAGAGAGCAGTATGCAGATAAGCGGCAGCTAAAATTATTAATTTCGAAGCGAAACATAATAATTTCAAATTAGCCGGCTCAATCTAACTAATGATTAAAATACACACCGTACAGTAACCAACATAAAACGTATTATTGTTGCCCGCATTGAGGTCACGTGACAGTGTAATATTGTGTATAATAATATAGAGATAAAGTTAACGAAATATTGATTAAGTAAAGACTTTCGACCTGGATAATGTCGATGTTGGCCAAAAGTTTACTAGAATTTGGGTTAAAAAAACACCAGGTCAAGTTCGATTTTATTTTGTTTGCATGTTAACATAAATATACATTTAAAGCTCAACCCACGCTATCGAGCCTCTCACGCTCTGCTCTTGCTCCAGTCGGTTTATTTTGCGTACGAACATGCATACATATATGATTGAGGCGAGAGCGGCTCAATAATGTGAATAAAACCTTAGGTTTTAAAAATTTCCCCAGAAAAAAATTTAATATTGTTATATTTCATAAGGGGAGAACTGTCATAAGCTAAACATTTATTCTGTATTTACTTGAAGAAAAATGTTATTTCTCGAAATAAACTAATTTTTTCTTCTTTCCAGAGGCAAATATGCCACAGTATGCCGAGCAGTACACAAAAAGTCAGGCACGCATTATGCAGCGAAATTTGTCAAAAAAAGACGTCGGAATCAGGATCAGATGAAAGAAATCATACACGAAATTGCTGTACTGATGCAGTGTTCCTCGACAAACAGGGTAATACGTCTTCACGAGGTCTTCGAGTCCACTACAGAAATGGTAAGTTTCGTATAAGTACTTGCTAATGCAAACTGCGTGCATCGTCATTTTCATACTGTCACCGCTTGCAGAGTGCTTGTATTTACCACAGCATAATTAGCCCAACCAGCAAGGTATATTTCTGAATATTTGAACTAAGAACTCCAGGTTGGACTTGAAATACGACTTGTTTCCCTGTTTTTATTTAAAATGTACATGTATTTTTTTTATAAAACCAAATCTATACAGAGTGAG
This sequence comes from Diaprepes abbreviatus, assembly GCA_034092305.1. NCBI lineage: Eukaryota > Metazoa > Arthropoda > Insecta > Coleoptera > Curculionidae > Diaprepes > Diaprepes abbreviatus. The sequence goes on along the minus strand of JASJET010000070.1, from coordinate 12,535,144 downwards.
GATTTTAAGTCCTTCCAAGGCAAAATGGGGGAACGGTTTGGAATATTTTAATAAAAGACGGGTGAAATGTATTTTTTTTTCGTCAAAAACTACTTATGTACGCCAAAAATCTTTGTATTTGGTCACAATAAAGAAAAAGAGTTAAAATCTACGTTTTCATATAATACCTGAACTATATATGGCTTTGTTGTTGAAACGTTCCAGCAAAATCCAATTTTATGCCGTTCCAAAGAAGCCATATGTCATTTAATATGGGTAATATATTCAGAATGCTTTATTTCTAAGAACAACATGGCATAAAACCAACACATTCTAAAATACAAGGCCTCAATGCTTACGCTTGACGTCATCACATTTGGGCCATTCATTTTTACGTATATATCAGAATACAACGAAAGTATTTGTAATACTGCTTAAAATTTTTGTGACAATATATATTTTATCATAACAGCATTCTTCAAGAACAGTTGACATTTTATGTTCAATGAGGCATTTTAAAATTATATCAGTCAAAATTGATCTTTTGTTTAACACGCAAAAGAGTTTTATTTTGCAAAATTCACACTCAAGTTTGTTTAAAGCAGTATAACAGCATTATCGGCTTAAATAGGTTATTACTAGCATTTTATCTCTAATTGCCCCAATATCACAGTTTTGGATACTAATTTTAGATAATATAATTCGTGAGCGAGGTCTTCTAATCTTCTTTTATATCTTTATTTTGGTATAATAAGTGAAGACAACTGTTTAGAAATGAAATTTAAATATTCAGAAAACTTATCATTAAAGTCTTTCAAATTTTCAAGAATATCTGAGTCAAATTTACAAATAGTTTTCATTTTATCAGAACTAGGCTTACTCATAGAATTTTTTGTACTTAGTGTACTAGGGACATTATCAGTTTTATTACCTCAAGGAATTGACATCACCGTTTCATGAATAATATCGGTCATAATTTGAATTTCATCCGAACTGCTAGCAATAAATGAAGTTTTGGATTTTGATATGTAAACACTAAGGTATTGGCCATATAAAAAGGTTCCTAATTTTAAATTTTTGTCAGTTACAATTGCCCTTGTTATAGAAGGGCCAGGTGCATATTCAAGCTTAAATAATATTATTTTATCTCTGTTGTTTACTGAAAACCAGTCTTTTTTAACTTTAAAAGTGTTAAACAAATTTTATGACAGTGATATTTCTGCTTGCTTTCTTCAACTGCTTTTAAAAAACGCACTTCATCGAGTTCATCATCTTTACTTCCACGATTCTGGACGTTTTTAGAAAAATATTTAGGACAATTTGGAACAGAGGATTTTTCAAACTATATGAAACAATTTTACTTGTTTGTGGGTCCTGCTTTGAAATTGTTGGAATTATGTTACCTTCAGGCAAACAAATCAGTGTGGATGCAACGCAACAAGTGAATTGCTTAATAAATTGCTCCATTCGATTCTTTACAAGTATTAGTGTCTGATCGCTTACTCTCTACCTTCTCTATAGGAAAGAAAGAGATAGCGAGAGTTGCCTGAGGGTGCGATCAAGGAACAAACGATTATTCACAAGTCCTATTAACCAAATATGTTATTCAGTCGACCAACTAAGTGGTGATTGAGTTTACTGTGACTGTTAAGCACTGTAGCCTTATCTTCTAGGGGGTATTGATAAAACATGCTGCGACTTATCTAGGTCGTTATTAATAACAGCCGAAGATACAAATTTTAAAGAATTATTTCCTTTTTTTGGGTGCAATAACGTTAATATCTGAAAAATAAAATACTTGTAAAAAAGTATCAAAGAAACGCTTCACCCAACAGCTTGTCAAGCGTTACATTTCATGTCCCAAAAACATTACGACTAGCAATACATGAAAAAGTAAAACATACACATATAATATGACTTACTCAAAAAACTAATCCAAACAAAGAGCATGACTTTAAACCGCTAATTTAAAATTATCATACAACAGTAAAAACAAAAAAATCGATAATTTTCTCTACGATTGTATTTTATTTTTAGGTTTTAGTACTGGAGTTGGCCGCTGGCGGCGAACTACAACACATCCTAGATGGTGGCCAGTGCCTCGGTGAAACCGAGGCCCGGAAAGCAATGAAACAAATTCTAGAAGGCGTGTCATACTTACATGACAGAAACATCGCTCACTTAGACCTCAAACCACAAAATTTGCTATTGTCATTGGAAGACAGCTGTGATGAAATTAAGCTGTGCGACTTTGGCATATCAAAGGTTTTGCAGCCCGGCGTTACAGTACGGGAAATATTAGGTAGGTTACTGAACATACGAAATAAAATTTAGCATATCATAAATTTCTTTATCTTCAGCGACTATACAACAATTTGTGAATTGCGATTTAAAATCTCTATTCTTCTATTTCAGGTACTGTTGATTATGTAGCCCCCGAAGTGCTTAGTTACGAGCCCATAGGCCTATCGACGGACATTTGGTCTGTGGGAGTATTAGCTTATGTGCTGTTGTCAGGCTTCAGTCCCTTCGGAGCGGACGACAAGCAGCAGACCTTCCTCAACATATCCAAATGTGCGCTTAGTTTCGAACCTGAGCATTTCGACGACGTGTCGAGTGCGGCCATAGATTTTATTAAAAGTGCCCTTATTGTAGATCCTAGGTAAGTTTACTAAACAAATACATTGTTATTGCTTGTTTGTTATAATTTTTTACCAATTTTCAATCATTTTTCAATATGTTGTTCTCAACTACTAGAATGGGATGAAAAGTTTTTGGCTTTCCCTAGAGATGGCGCTCACCTCGCTATTGTGACTATTTTTAAGGCCTTTCTTTAGAGAGCTGTTTGTTTTGTTTTTATTCTGTGATTTGACCAAGATTTCAATTTTTGTTATTTTCCAAGTATAATAAAGGTGCGAACCACGATATCAAAGTTTTGTCTCCTACAGAAATTGAGGAGCAGAATTAGCCGCTACATTGGGAGAGTCTGCTCCTTCATTTACAGCTGTAAACACGTGGATTGCAGACTTCAAACGTGGTCGTACTCAAGATGCAAGAACGTTCTGGAATACTAAAACTCCGCCACAATCGAAAAAGTGGTCCACAGAGTCGACAAAAGCATGACAAATGCAACCAAAAATTATTTCATGATATCTTGGGGATAAGAAAAAACAATATTAACCTTTAAAATTGTATTAAACCATTACTACAGAATTAAGAATATATATATATATATATATATATATATATATATATATATATATATATATATATATATATGCTTTGTCTGAATTAAGAGAAATTAAGGCAGAAATGCACGAGATAACGAACTATTTTCTATATACTAGTGACATTCATGACTTTGACCACAATACAATCGCCACCTTTGTCGATGACACTGCAAATATAGCAAATGATGATGAAAAAGTTGATAGGAAGCTCCATGAATCAATTGACCAGATTAATATTTATATTAAAATATCAATACATCAAGTTAAATGAAAGGAAAACCTTTCATGTCAACTTCACCAATAAATAAAATTCACATCTACCTTTTAGAATAAATGACTCGCAGATCCCATTGAATGACTCGGTACAGTATCTGGAGAGTCCATATCAAAAAGAAACGTGAAGAGTTAGGTATAAAATAGAAGAAAATGTATTGGTTGCTTGGAAGAAATTCCAAGTTGTCCACATGGGATAAACAACCCCCTATAAGCAGTTGAGTCTAAGAGCGCTGCTCTCTGTTTTCACAAATTAATGCGAACTCTGTCCTTGTCGATAGTTTGTTATGTATATATTTTTTCTGTCTTACATTTATATATTGTACTGTCGACAATAAAAGCAGTTACTTATTATTATTCTCATTATTATACTGAAATCTATATGGACATAGGAAATTCAATGTTGGGGTTACGACAGCAAAAGGAACATTCAGACCGTCCAATAATTACAACACAAAATATTTAGGAACATTGCAGATGCACCTCAGTATAATCAAAACAGTGATACCCATACGGACCTAGAAATTGAAAACTGTTGAAAGACTATATGAAGATTTGGCACTAGTCATGAACGCAGGCTCTTCAATCACATGAACAACACTAATCCAGTCAGAAGACTAAAGAGGACTAAACCCTTCAGAGTTAGTGTAAAGCAAATCATTGCGTGACAGTGTGCACATTGTGTAACTAATTGAAGTTAAAACAAAATTACTCATTGATCTGCTCTTGAGCAGATTGTAATATTCATAAATATATTATAAGAGACATTTTTTAAAAAATGTCTCAATTATTGTATTTTCCCCGTTAGGCAGGATATTTTCCATCCCATCTTCGTATTTTTTGCCAATACCTGTTATACTAGAAACCCTTCATTTTGAACAACCTTTTTTACAATTACAGTAAAAAAATTTTATTAAGTTTTTCCAGGTAGTCCACCACTAGTTTGAAAATAAAAAATTTACAAAACAATGCCAAAAAATATAAGTCAGTAAAAGAAAATTTTTATTTTCAGGAAAAGGCCCACAGTTCACGAGCTGTTAGATCACCCCTGGATCTCCCTGAAATCGAACCTACTCCCCACCCTGTCGATGAAATCCTCTGAATCGATAAACATCACTCCGAAATCGACGCCCATCAGTCAACGAAAGAGTTTCAGTTGTATAACGACGGAGAACTCCCCAAAATCCAAAGACTTTCAAACACACAAGCGCAACGCTCTGAACGGATCGTTCACAGACTCTGCAGTGCGTACGTACACAGTCACCGCTAACTGTCTTTGTTCGCAGTATGGTACGGCGTGCAGGCATCTCTCTCACACGCCAGTGTCCAAGACGACAATCACCATTGATCGGGGCATTCTGTGTTAGTGGTTAGTCTGAGGGGGGCCACGGCAACGAAACGGTGCCGTGGCACCTTTTGTTGATGCTTTTGGGTTTGTTTGATGGGTAGAGGCTATGTGATTTGGGTAATAGAATGGATGCGAGGTTTACTAATGTTGTATTTTTTTATAGTAAATGTTGTTTGTTCACCTAAACACTTCTTAATTCGGTTAAAGCTTTGTATCCTTGAACTATTTGATGGCAAGAAAAAGAACAGTTTTATATAACTATATTTATTTAACTTTTATTATAACTGATAATTTACCATGACCAAAGCTGAATGCTCTATTGTATTGGAGATTTTTTTTTAATTTGTCACGATTTTATTATTGAAAAGGTAAACATTTTTATACTTTTTACATCTTTGAAAAAAAGTAGTCGTAACCAGAATAAGTAAACAGTGTTTACGTGTAGCACCAAAAGATAAGAACATTGAATTGTGCATTAATCGCTCTACGGATTGGTTAAAAAAGGATTATAACATTTTCGAGTAAACCAATTGTTTACTGGTTGTTTAAATGCCTTTTAAAAAATATTTTTTTCCTTATGAATTTACTAATTATACAAGGCCTCTTATGTTTTTGACAGGTATAGGACACAAGTCATTTTTAAATACCATATAACGTGTACCTCTCTTTTATTTCCATTTAGAATATTTTGAGTAACCAAATGGTTTAGATGAAGGAAAGACAGAATTCTAAATAATATTGTCTGAATTTAGCCTCTGTTTACCAAATTACCCCAAAAATACTGTGTTAGCTAATGTTACTTTCTTTTGCTGTATGTATGCACCTTTTATGTTTCGTTATACCCTCCAAGCGCAGCAGGTTTTTCACAGTTTATATTCCAATAAAAATAAGTTAGTGACTTATCGACAAAAAGAGGCAACAAGACGATTTAATTCGGTTAATTAGGATTTTATTATTTTACATTATTTTATTAAACAACCTCGCCTTTGCAGCGTTTTCCTTCGGAAAAATTAGCGAGCTCTGAATATACAGAGTGATCAAATACGTTTTTTTTTTCGTTTTTATGTTTACATAGTTGTGGGAACTTTAATTTATCACAAAAAATACAAAATATATATGAATATATTTTGTTTAGGGCAGTTTTATGATCTTAAGCTTCAATGGTTTGGTATGTGTTGCAATAATCCTGATATATAGAGTGTTAAATATAAAACTGTATAGTTTTAAAAGAAGCAATGAATTAATTGTTAAAGACAAGTTTGTTTTTTTTATTCTCTTGTTCTTTTTAGTTGAAAATTAAATCAAAAATTTACTTAATACACTACAAAGATTCAGCAATTCGACACACCATATTTAATATAAAATGTATTAGACTTTTATAAAGAATCCAAATATAATATACATATAATATATTTTGGGTTCGATTGTATCGTGGCCAAAAATACAAGATTGAAATTTACTCAAAAATCTAAATTTTTCTATATAAATACATAACATAGCTTTGTTAGTTTTTGAGATATGGGGATGATAAATTTTATAATTTCTATCCTGTGTTGATTTTATGAAAAAAATTAGTTGATGGTGCTGTATGTTGCTGCTCACCAGTCTTCCTGGTGGAAAACGCTTTCAATGTCAACATTTCATTTTATTGGATTATGACAGTTGATTAATAGTGTTGTGCTTATGCGAGGTTCATGTACAGAACTAGTTTTTATTTAAGCAATAATTTATGTTTCTGTTGCTTTTTTACTTTTGATTGGTGTATATCTAAATAAAGGTTGATTTTTGTCAAATGGCAGTCTTTTTATTTCATGGTGGTGTTAGAAAAAAGATCCGATTTTCCATTTTTCTATATTTTTCGCGTTTTAAATTTAGAAGTTAAAAATAGCAAAGATAGATAACATGTTAGAAAAGTTAAAAATTAAATCAGTAAGACTGATAACTTATTTTATATTATGTTTTTTGTGGGAAAAATAGTAAAACGAAAATTAGATCATACTTAATCGAACTTAGGTCCCTTTACGCAGAAATTACAAAATCAGTCGTGGGGCAATTTAATTTTGCAAAAACAGTTATGTGGTTTTGCAAAATGTTTTCGCAAAACCTAGTTTGTGCTGACTGATTTGTGATATGAATAAGAATGAATTAACAGTGTGGATAAAAATTTTGCAATATACAGGGTGTACCAAATTAAGAGCGCACTGTTGCTAACTCTTTTTTTATTATAGGTACAAAATCGATCAAATTAGCAAAGTAGTAACATTTTTTCTGCTGATTAAGACGGTTAAAGCAGAAATTCAACTGAACATATCATTCACGAACGGTGAAACTATATTTTTTTTAAACGGAATATTCTGTAAATTTTTTATCGTTACGTGTGCAAATTATTATAAAATTGAAAACAACCGAATTACTAGCATAGTTGTCTTTTAGACAAGTATGAATTGCTTTATTTGAGCATAAGAAGAACAAACCTCTATTAAATTTACAAAGACACGACCATTTTGTTCAATACATTTTCGAGCATTTTTTTAGTACCATAATTTGGGGCTTTTAAAACCGTTCTGCATCAATGGATGCTATAATATGTCTAATACTTTTTTGAAGTTCACATAGTTTGGCATATCTCCATTTATAGATTTCCTTGACATAACCCCAAAAGTAAAAGTCTAATGGAGTTATGTCAGGAGATCTTGGGGGACAACATACTGGACCATTTGTTGATTCACCTATGTTGGAAAAGCCTTCCTAACAACATTCTCACTTCGTTAAACTTGTTGAAAATATATTCGGTTACATGCCTTCAAGTTAACATTATTTAAAGATTCTGACAACATATCAACCTGCCTGTCAAAGAGCCTTCATAAAAAGTTGGCCCAATTATTTGGCTGCTTATTAAACCACACCAAACATTAAAACTAAATTGTACTTTCAGATTTCTGAGATGAGAAATAAATTTTCTCTAGATCAATAGTGCATGTTTTTACGATTAAAACATACCCTTATTTAAAAAATTCGCTTCTTGGCTCCAAAAAATGTATCTTAAAAAGTAGGGATTCACATATATTCTTACCTTTGCAAAAAATTAATCTTCTTTCATTATCGCCTTCAAAATTCTACAAATTGTAGATGAACTTAAAGCATCGGCCCTTGCCAAATCTCTGGTTGAATATATTTTTATATATTTCAAAATATGCCAATACATTTACTTCTACTTGTTCACTTATTATAGTCTTGCAAAGAACACATTCATTGCTCCTAAACTTTGTATACAGCTTTAGAAAATAACTTCTGTTTGGTTAATCATGTTCAGGATACATTTGATCACACACTACATGAAGCGGTTCTAACCCTGGAACAAAAAAGGTTAGGTTCTAACGTATCGCATCTTTCTAATTGCGGGAACACCATTTTGTAATATTTATAACTGAAAATCTAAAACCACATTCAATATGTAAAATTACATAAAATTTTTGCTTTTCTTGACAGCAGACGCATGGAATGAAGTTTTTGTTTTAAAAATACACAGCCAACTTGCCAAAAAAATAACTATGCTACCTAATAGTTCGGTTATTATCAGTTTTAGACTAATATTCCATATGAACTTTTTTGTACTATACATGATTTTTAAATGTAACTTTAAAAAATATATATAAAGTGCATTGTCATCATTCACGAAAATCGTATGTTCAATTGTTTTTCTCCTTCTTAATCAGCAGAAAAAATGTTACTATTTTGCTAAATTGATTGACTTTGTATCTATATCTTTTAAATTAAAAAAAAAATCCGTTAATGAAAAATGAAACATCCATATTTACTATTTAAATAAATAGGCTTTAAAATATAAATTGTTCTAATATCGTTTTCAACAATGATACTTATAAACTAGTGACTGTAAAATATTTAATATCGTGTTAAAACTATTTAAGATTACTATTGTACTATTAAAATTTTTAAAGTTTATCTCTATTACCCTGCAAAAATATATTTCTGTGATGAACTGATTTAGAGCAAAAATTCTTATTAATAAATTTTTACAATTTAAAATTGCCATCCTTTTAAACACAAGTGATTCTAAATACCAGTACATTAACAAAAAGTTTTTTTCATCTCGCGGTGAATTGACAGATTATGTTATGAGGCTAAATTAATATTTTTCTGCTTAAGGAGTAAAAAAATCCTAAGATGGGTTAAGCATGTTGTATTTCACAAATTTAAATGCAATAATGGTTCTTATGAAAATGTCATACATTTGGCCAAATTAACTTGACCATCTTCAGGTATGGAAAAATATAATCACAACACCATGTACGTTTATTTTATTACTTCTGTGCCTGAAGATAGCAAGATAATTTGTCGAAATATATAAAATATTTTTAAAAGAGTGATTTTTAGATTTATTTTGGTAGCAAGCAACGCCTTTTTACGCTTCAGAAATGATCTACTATAAAATTTATGATAAAATTATCACATCTTTAAAGAAACTATTTTGAAAATCTAGACATCCTCACAAGTAAATCCATTTAGTTATCGAGGAAAATGACATTTAACTAAATATATTTAATTTCACAAATTTTTTTTTTCCAAATAAGTGCAAAAAATTTTAATAGGTTATTCGTAAGCTAATTTTAAGCATAAAAGTTAATATAAACATATGTCCGACAATACTTAGTTTTTAAAATACAGGGTGTTAAAAAAAGGTGTAATTTTTTTCAGTGTTTTAAATTTATCTTATTAGGTTTGAAAGATAATTAAGTCGAGTTTGATACCCTTGATAAATTTTGCAGTTTAAAATTTATTATTATGTAAAAAAATCCACAGAATGATGCTTTTTTCTGGGTCATGAAACATTTTACTCCAAAAAACTTTTTTTTAGGCGCTACTGACTCAAGTTGATTACTTAATTTGTTTTCCCATTTTATTGTGAAACTTTTCTTTCTCTTAAGTTTTACTCTAAAAGGCAATAGTTTTTCCACAAAAAAAAAATAAAATTATATCTGTACATTATGATTTTTTACATAATATGTATTATATTTATTTTATTTGTGGAAAAACTATTGACTTTGAGAAGAAAACTTAAGAGACAAAAAAGTTGCACAATAATTCTGCAAAAATAATCCAGTAATCAAAATGAGTCAGTAGCTTCAGAAAAACAAGTTTAAAGGGGTAAAGTATTACTTAACTCTGAAAAAATATCATTGTTTAATAATAAATTTATTTTATGGGAAGTTTGACTTAATTTCTTTTAAGAATAAATAAGGTGAATTCAAAAAACTTGAAGTATTATAAATTCTAACCCTCTATATTCAAATACTAAGCATTATCCGAACATATATTTATACGAACTTTTACGCTTAAAATTATTTCAAGAACACCTTCATAAAATTTTTCGTACTTATTTGGAAACACCCTGTATACATTGCAAATACATTTTGTGTTGTTTTTAACATTACCAATGGATAAAAAACCGTAACATAGTCTGTCAAATAAAAGTTATTGTGAAGCTTAGAAATACTTGCCCTTTCTTAAAATTAGGTAAAACTATATCGAGGAATATAGATAGATAGGGGGATAGAATTCCCCTGAATGATCACTGCCTACTCCTTCAAATAGATATAGTAATTTCACGCTATTGCCAAATGTGTATGTGAAGAGGCATATGCCATCGCCGACAACAAAAAGATTATTTATAACTTCAACAAAAACATTTTTTTAAAGGAAAAAAAAATTTTTGCTTAGCAATCAGTGGCGATTCGCCATATAACACATGACCTAAAATTTCCTGCTGAACATTTTTACTCCTGCTTCTCTTCTCATAACTGTAATTACGCCACTGTAACCAAACACATTTTCCCGCCTTAGAGGTCTGTTATATGTATATTAGTGCCTAAAGAAAGCCATCCAAAAAGTACAACACTGGAAATTCTATACATATAGTCAACTGTATATTATAATTACATTGGTAGTATTATTACATGTTTTTTGTAGTATCTTTTAATATTCGTTTTAAAATAAAACACTGATTATTGTGGATCTAAACCAAAGGAGCGGGAAACTTAATTGGTCTATAATAACAATCAATCAAAGAAAAGACCTGAGTTTATGAGATCACTGCCAATTCCACAATATTCTACCGATTATGGTTGTGTGAAAAACCTACACAAATAATATACTGCCAATGAAATTGTATGTATATCAATCGATTGTAGTTATATTATCAAATCATATCGATATTTTTAAATACAATGACACGTATTGTATTTTTTGGATAGTATCGATTCTGTTACTGCCTCCATGTTGTTGTGTATATTTATGTCAATTATGATTGTCAATAAGTATTTTATTTTTAGTTTTATTTTTTTGAATCATTGGTTGTTTCATTCAATTCATCATATTACGGTTTATCGCCATTCTTAAAACTTAACATCTTTTAAGGATTCTACATTCACTATTATATAATTTATGTGTGTATAATAGAAAACACGGAAATTTCGAGTATATACTTCAAGAGGCTACATGCAATGCACTGCGCGCATTGCACGACAGAGAGAGAGGTGCGAATATGGGCTCTTGCTCCAAACGATAGCATGATTCCATATTTACCCCCTCTCCTCGCCGTATAACGCTCACAAAGCATTGCATGCTACCTTCAGTAGTATATGCTTGAAGTTCACGGTAGATGTTTTCAGAATGCTTTTTATACAGAGTTACAGTCACCAATCAAATTTTAAAAGTAGTTTTTCAAATTAATCATCTATTCTAAAAGCGTCTTAAAATCTTCAATTTTTTCGGTTGGTATCATTTCTTCTTTAGTTTCTGAAATGCTGACTGATGAATGGTCAAATTTTCTCAAACTCAGGAAAAATATAGTTCTTGAGTAGTAGAACAAAAGCTCCTCTTATGGACACGGAGCTCAAAAATGCAAAGTTTTTGAGTTCCGTTTGATATTATGGACTTGAAGTTGCCATTTTGCGAGGATTTTGGTGAACCACAAGAATTGATGTCCTTGAAAATCTCAATAACTAAGGGTTCTGGAGAAAAACTTTAAACACAAAAGTTGTAGGATTTTTCCTAGATCATACGAAAATCTATAAGTATGTTACATGAAACAGAATTGTTCGTAGTTTTCATTTCTGAAATGAATTTGAGAAAGTCAACTTCACTTAAAAATAACCTTGAAGGTCGAAGTCAAGGGTACTAAAAGAATCCCAAGGAAAAATCGTACTACTTTTGTGCTTAAAGTTTTTCTCCAGAACCCTTAATTTTCGAGATTTTCAAGGGTATCCATGCTTGTAATTCAAAATCATTCATTCCCAAGAACTAACTTCTCCATGGGTTTGAGAAGATTTGACCAATAACCAATTCTCATAATGGTAATGCGGGGTTCTTTAACATTATTTTAATCAAGTGAATAATATGACTAAAATATTGACGATTTCCATAACTTTTACTTTTTTCAAAGTACACAGGAAATATACTTTTCCTGTACTTTCGACAATATGTGTTCATACTGCTCTCTTGACTCCCTGGGAAATAATACAATTAGCTTTTTGGTCCATTTTTGGAATTGCCTCTGTTGTTTGAGAATTTTTTGTTATTAAACACACAAAAGAACATTTTTTTTTGGGTTTTTTAAAGGTTTCTGTAACTAACAACAATAAATACTGTCTACTTCACTAGTGTTTGTAGAAAAAGCAGTGTATAAAATACCTGTTAAAAGCAATGTTCTAGAATCTAAAGAGAAACTTTTCTTTCTAGTATTTTAAAATTAATATGATTGATATATTTGGTATGATGGCAATTCTGACATGTCAGCCCAAAGGATAAAAACTATGATTTAGATAAAATAATGATGCTATTGATTGAATCAACCGATGGTTCCGTTATTGTTATTTAAAAAAAGTATATGTGAATGTATGTAGTAGTACTTAGTTTTTTTGGTTTGTGGAATTGAATATAAGTCAGTGCCACTACATAATGGTATTAAACTACTAGCTATGTTTGCATTAAAAAATTGTAAAATTGTTTAATTTAATAAAGATTCCAAATAAAACTGGCTTACGTTTTTATTTTTGTTTTCAGATACCTCTTCCTTTAGTGGAGACGAATCGGCTGACAGTAGCTGACCAAAACTTTAATAAATCCTCAGACAATGTTTTAATTGGCTGTAAATAATAATTTGACGTTATTTTCCAAATTGTATGTATATTATTTATTGATGTTTATGACGTAAGATGTTTAATAAAATGTAAATTGAAAGAAATATATGTAGTGAAAAAATTCTTATCCAAAAATATAAAAACCCAAAGTCGAGTCCTAATTAGGGATGCAAACGATACATCGATATTTGTAAAACGTCGATATTTCGTTCATAAACATCGATGTTGAGAAGAGCGATACATCGCCGATACATCATAAACAAATTTACTATCCATCGCCATCGTTCAGTCATCTCCCTTTCTACATTCATTCTAGGAATGTACGATCTGACAAAAATAATTGGTTCGAAATTACTAGGCCCATTGAGAAGTTAACAAAAGAAATTTCGGGAGATAATTACGTAACGGTTAAAAAAAGTTATTCCACTAGTCAGTTGCGCCCAAGAAGCAATAAAATATATGAAGCCTAAAAATGAAATATTTATAAAATTTAAAGGGGAGATAAAAAAACAACTAGGAAGAAGGTTTTAAGAGGTAGAGCATTCCGCTATTCAACTATTCTCGACCTCAGATTTAAGTTCATGCAGTTCAAAGATGCTGCGTCCAAAGGCAAAGTAATTAATTACTTAGAGACCTATGTACGGATACATAACAGCTTACTGTTGTGAATACACGCTTATTTTACAAAAAAATATTAAATTTTAGATTTAATATTGCCCCAAAACTCCTTTAACAAAATAATCTGAATAATAAGGCAGACAGTGCTAAAACTACAATTCTCGCGAGACGGGGAAACCCAGAGAATAAACGGCACAGCGGCGTTTTGATTCGGTGCTTCCCCTAATTCCGTATGCGACGTCACCACTGCTATAAAAGCGAGAAGACAGCGGCGTAATTAAGGACATTACGAGTTGCTCTTTTCGAGTAAACTTGTCCTTTTTCCGATCGAGCTTAGCTCTCGGGGGCCACGTTGACTGTTCTATTTTTAGGCAGCTCGTGGTTCTTAAAGTGGGTTGTCTTTGACAACATAAAATTCTACAGACAATACAGATCGTGCACGTATCTAAATTCCTGATATTGACACCGTCGATAAAAAGACGAGGTCAGTGGCGCGTACGAGTTACTGAACCGACGCGTCCTGACTTTTAAACATTATTACCAGAACGTGACAAAGTGGAGAGAACCTGATATTGACACTGCGACTAATAGTCAACTTTGTGTTGGCTATAAAGTTATGAATATCGATCTTGACAAAACCCGAACGTGACAGTGGAGAGTGAAATAATCCCGAACTTGACTTGCGGAAAACAGTACTGGAAAAAAAAAAACATTAAATAAAAAGTTAACTAAGAGTCGAGGACGAGTGTTACTTGATAACCTCTTCCTAATTGGCTCATTCCTTAGAAGTGATCCCTTAAAAAAAATAAAATTTAATTAATTTTCATTAATTCTTGAGCTTCACTCATTCCTCTTCTATCCCGGTGAGCGAGAAGAAAGGTGAGGCGGCTAGAGTTTTTATTCTAGTCGGGAGGTTTGGCGGGACTTCACCAACAACCCCTGATTTGTGTTAAAACTTCGGTTTTACACAAATAATTGACAAAAAAAAATTCTTAAAATAAATTAATCCCGACGGAGACGAACTTCCACGTTTCTTGAAGGATAAAATTAATCTAATAAACCCGGTAAATAGGTCCATATTCTCGGAGATGGGTCAAAAAATACCGAATAATGGCGAGATGCAGTGACGTCTCGTTAGAATTGAAAAATGGTAAAAATCGCGAAAGGTAGTTGAAAGAGACCCTTGGAAAAAATTATCTAAAATTCGGTAAATTAAATTGACAAAATAAAAACACACTCATCATCCGTTAATACGACATTACCTACATTCAGAAATAACACATCTGATGAGTCTGATAAAAAAGACTCACAATTTGACATTTGGAAATACCATAAGCATTTGACACACAAAAATATGAAAAATAAATCATCTACAACTCGGCGAAACAGAGGTTCAGGTATATCTGTCGTCTCCTCTCTCACTAATAAAAAGAGACGCCATTGAAATCTGAGAGGATAAGTAATCTCTTTTTCCAGCACTTAGATAAGATAAGATCATTTATTAATGTCAATGCACAAAAGGTACTTACACAAGTCAATCAATAAAAATAGTATACAATCAAATAGCTTAAGTACTAATAAAACTAGTGTGTGTATAAAAATTAAAATGTGTACAAGTAAAAAATGCAAGAAACATATAGGTTAGCAAGACAAAGTAGCAACAGATATGCTTGCTTACACAATATAAACATTTAAATGAAAAGAACAGAAACAACACTATATTATTTAACATATTATTTAAAGTTATAATTTATAAATTCCTCAGTGGAATAAAAGGCATTTTGGGCAAGAATTTGTTTTATTTTATATTAAAAATTTAAATAGGGTAGATATTGTAATTCTCGAGGAATTTTATTAAAAATTTGATACCCCAATATCCCGGGCCACTCCGACACCTCTCCACACGTTGATACATAGGCACTAATTTATTCTTAAATCTAGTGTTATGGTCATGCACCTCTGCATGAGTTTCATAAACATGCCTATTCTTATGAATACAAGTATATACAAAGAAGGGATAGTTAGTATACCAAGAGCCCCGAAGGCCTCCCTACAGCAGTCCCTGTAGTTAAGACCCGACAAAACCCTGATAGCCCTTCTCTGTATTTTAAATACTCGAGATACCTGGGGTGCATGCCCCCAAGTCAATATGGAATAGGACATAACTGGATGAAAAAGTCCAAAGTATGCTGTTCTTAATACAGGCCTTGAGGCACTTTCTGCTAAAGAACGAAGAGCATATAAAGCAGTATTAAGCTTTTTAGCTACTTCCTGGATATGGCTGTGCCAACGAAGCCCCTCATCCATCTGCACCCCCAAAAACTTGACATTTGGTTTCTCATTTACCTCCTCTATATTTCTGAGTGAGAACACCATTTTATTGATTTTGCTTTTATTGAGAAGTAGTCTGTTTGCACAAAACCACTCCTCAATATTTCTCTGCACCCTGTCGACCTCTGACAAAGTATTTTTTAGCAAATTTGTCGACACAGCAACCGTGGTGTCGTCCACAAACAGGTGAACTTTGCTGTTGGTTCAACAAGAGATAAGTCATTGATATAGATTAAAAACAGAATGGGTCCCAAGACACAGCCTTGTGTCTTGGGACCCATCCTGTTAAGATCACCCTGTCCAGAAGACACCCCGGCAACCCTAACAATCTGCATCCTATTCTTCAGATATGATTCCAAGAAAGAAACACTTGCATTAGAAAAATTGTATTTTTTGAGTTTTTGAAGAAGTATTTGATGCGTAACACAGTCAAATGCCCTACTTAAATCACAAAATAAGGCACTCGTATACTCCATTTTGTTAAAGGAATCTGAGATTGCAATGATATACTTCTCTATCGTCGCCACGTCTGTGCAGAAAAAAAACGGGAATCGTAATAGAAATATTTTGAGTATTTTATGAGAATCCGACGTCATCTACAAGAATTGCTGGGATTGAGCTTAACATTCTAAAATCGACTGTTCGTGATGTTTTAAAAGTTACTAAGTACCATCCTTATGAACCAACAATTGTACAAGAACTTCAAGAAGGTGATTTTGATTGTTGATAAATGTTAAGGAAATCTGACCTTTTTTGATAAATTTTTAGGGAGGGATGAAACACATCTCAGTAACTGCGGAGTTTTTAATATAAAAAATAACTATTACTGGGTTCGTAAAAACCCACAATTAGGCAAACCACGAAGATTACAAATATGATTTGGTTTTAATGTGTGGTAATCATCACCCAGAAAAGAAATGGGCTCCTAGGGACTAGATTATCTAAGCTGGTTTTCCTAAACTCCATTTCAAAATTGTTAAATAAATTAAAATCAAGAAATTTGGTATACTTTAAGTGAAGTCAGTAAATAGTGCACCCAATATTTTGGTTTGAAAATGTTTAAACTAAATTGAAAACTGTTGCATTGTTATTTCTAATTTATTTGAAATTTCTGATGATTATATGAATATTTGTAGTTTTTATTTGTGTTTTTTAAAGGCCCGTGACCTTACTTTAAGTCGTATGATGATAACAGAATCACCAGATATAAAATAAGGTCACTTTTTAAACATTTGAAAACATCGATGTATCGCTCTTATGACCGATATTTCTCAACATAGATGTTTCCAGCATCACGATCAGCAACTCGAAAAACCCCTGTATACCAATATGTTGATTTTTCAAAATTTCCTCCGCCATATTGGATCTGCCATAATGCAAATTTGACTTCATATTTGACCTCGAAAACTGCTTAATTCTATGCATTTTTTGAAAATATTCATAACGTATTTTTTTGTGAGATGTCTTAATAGAACCGCCATTTTGAGGTTATGTTTGAAAAATACCAGACGGCATTAAAAACTAGACTTCAAACGAAAATTTTGATACCCCGTTTTTTTTCGTAAAAATAAAATAGACAGATGGGGTTTTGAAAAAGAATGTCCTATAAATATATATATATATATATATATATATATATATATATATATATATATATATATATATATATATATATATATTCGCAAAAGGCCAGCGCTACACTTTAAAAAATTAAGGAGATATGAATTTCTGAAAAACGTTGAATTTTCCGGTTTCCTTCTTCCGTTACTAAGGATCCGTTGAGTCGATCCAAGGCCTAAGTTTGTTGGTATTTTAATTCTCAACAATTCATCTCTTTACACCATGGGGATTGCTTCACTGGTTTTGACTATATAAGCAAAAAATGAAAAAACCAATTTTTGGTTTTAATTATTTATAACATTAATGGATTATAGTAGAGAGTGGAAACAACAAAATATCACTGCGATTGATGATTATTTTTAGTATGATGGCACAATTGGCATTCTGATAGTATTTTTGTTACAGAATCACTCATTTTTTTCCTCTAGTGATTGGTCCTATTTCAGAGTATATTTTTTTCTGGGTAATCGCCTAGTAGGCTACGGCCGAAACAATTAAATGCACAACTGCCAAATTAGTCTTATTTACACGGTAACTATAGCAACTACGTTAAAATAAAAATAGTTTTAGTTTATTCTATAGTACGAGATTTTTTTTCATTTAGAAAAGAATGGGGAAAAATATAACCGAGTTTACTCATCACTGCGAGTTACCTTTTTTGCAGACAGATGAGGATATCGTGAACCAATATGTTGATGCCGGTATTTGTATTACCATACGAAGGTTTATTCGAAAGTAAGTTTTATTCTGTCTATTGAATAATGATGATAACACCTTATACAGTAAAAATTTAACATGAATAAACATAGTTGCTGTCAGAATTAAATCCTGAGCAAAACGGAACCTAATTTTTTTATTCTGGGAGAGGAACTAAGATTTAGTAGGTTTTATACCTCTAATACCATGTACAGATGTTTTTTTCGGCTTTAAGCTAATTTAAATTTAAAATTTCAATTTAGTTAATTTTGTAAGTATATAGACTGCGGATTCTATAGCAGCATGTTGGCTCACACTTAAAAAGAGACAGAGCGTTTTCAGTGAGTAGTACCTCTCTTTCTAATGGCGGAGCTAGGCACGATACTCTAAACGTCATTAGATATCCCAGTCATTGGCTTAAATGACGGTGCGGGGAGACGTAGCCGATCCAGGGTCGCCTTCAAGTCCCTTGATGAAAATGAATAAATACCAAGGGTCAAAACGGGTGCAAAATAGTAGGGCACTTTCAAAAATCTGCGGGGAGACGCACATCTTCTTAGTTACGCCACTGATCACAGTCACAAGATATCCATTAGAAAGAGAGGTACCACTCATCAAAAACGTTTTGTCTCTTTCCAAACGTGAACCAACTTGCTTCTATAGGATCCGCAATCTATATATTTTTGATTTTGTTGGTTAAATTAAAAGCTGCATTATAATTTTAATAATTATGTTTTAATTATTCGGATTAAAACATTAATAAAATGATTAGAGAATAAAAATAGGTAATAATTCTTAAAGAGTGAAATGATAGGAAAATGACGTTTTTTTGAAAAAATTTTGGTACATACCCCCTATTTCGAGGTCGTAGAACACGATTCTGACCTCGGTTTTCCATAATTTTTCGTCAATTTTGCGGAAAACAGCGAAAAACATTTTTCACTTTAGATTCAATTTTTTTTCACTAAATCGTTAAACTTTTGTCATAACCATAAATTCCACAGGGATGGAAACTCCTGTATTATACAATAATTCAAAAATATGCCCTTTTTTTATCGAAAAAATCCGAAAAATTATCACGACAAAAATCACAACAAATCAAAAGAAAACGGCCGCTAAAGATGGCGTACTTGTTGAAATCGGCGATGTTGCCAGATTGCAAAAACGATTTCATTGAAATTCATATATATTCTTCTCTTTCTATTTGAATTGGACAGAAAAGGTCCCAAAAAGACCTTTTCCCTTTCCTTTGATTATTGAAGTACTATTAATTACTTTTGTCTATGTCTTTGATGTGCGATTTTGACTCTAAATATTAGAGGTTTTAAGGATTATAGTTGCTTTTGTCTGTTTCCCTCCAAATACCAGTAGTTTTAAGCAGATAATATGAATTGATCGTATTGCTTATGTCCGTTAGCAGAAAGTGTTTTTTAATTAATAAATCTAGGCCAATTTAGGTTAGTTTAGGTTAATTTTAGTTTTTTAAATTAACAAAAACCAAGCTAAACCTGTACTAACCAGAACTAACCAAAAATTTTGAATTGTTAAAGTTAATTTTACCCTTTTTTATACATTACAAACATTAAACTATGTTGTTAACTGGAATGGATAAATTTTTAAATTTATACCAGGAAAGTATAAATTTAGGTTAATTTAGATTAGTTCAGGTTAGTTTCTGTTTTCCAAATTAACCAAAATCAAGCTAAACCTGAACCAACCTACCCTAACCAAAACCAACCAAAAATTTTGAGAGTTTAAGATTATTTTTACTTAGAAACGGTTTTAAACATTAAAAAAATTAAGCTATGTTGTTGACTGAGAAGGACAAATCTTATAGTTTATATTATGAAAAAAAATTACATCTGGCAACGTTGCACCTTTTCACGTGAGGAAAAATAGTGAAAAATCAAGGCCAGAATCGTATTCTACGACCACGAAATAGGGGGTAAGTATCGAAATTTTTTCAAAAAACCATTATTTTCATGCTTTTCACGCTTTACGAATTTTTACCTAAAAATAATTGGTATATTGTGACACCGTCAAAATCAGAGAAGGAGTGGCGACATCTGTTAACTCAACTGTAAATACAGAAGGCTAACCAAAGTTCTATAATTAACATCTAGATGTCGCAGTAAGTAGGTATGACTCGATTATGATAATATATAACTTTGTTGGTTGGTACTTGTTGGAAACCCATATTAGTTTATGATTGATAAGTAAAACACATTTTTTTACGGTACATCTTTCAGTGCACGGCAGCTTCTTCAGGTACTGAAATTATTTTTAAAAAATTCAATATGGCGGACAAAAAAATTAAATTTTGTCCGATTTTCTCCAAAATTGGTATGGGGGAGTTTTCGAAGACGCACATAACGAATTCAAAGTATTTTTAAAAAAAAATCAATGTGGCGGATCCAATATGGCGGACAAAAAAATCAATTTTGTCCGATTTTCCCCAAAATTGGTATGCAGAAATTTTCGGGGTCTCACATATCGAATCTGGAATTATTTTTAAAAAATTCAATATGGCGTATCCAATATGGTGGATAAAAAATTAATTTTGTCTGATTTTTTTTCAAAATTAATATGGGGGAGTTTTTGGGATAGCACATTACGAAACTGATATTATTTAAAAAAAAATAATTATGACGGATCTAAGATGGCGGATTAAAGATTTTACATCTCTTGATTTTGTCTGAAGTCAGTATTGGAAGAATTTTTTTAGTGTTAATTACGAAATTAAAATATTTTTTTGAAAACTCAATTTGGCGGATTCAATATGTTCAATTTTTCGATTTTCTCCAAAACTGAAATAGAGGGTTCTTGAGGGTGTAAATTTTGAATTTAATAGTATTTATTCAGGATTCAATATGACGAATGACTAAAAATTTTACATTTTTCAATTTTGTTCAAATGTGAAACTGAATCATTTTTGAAGATGTAAGTAACGAATATAAAATTATTTAAAAAAAATCTAATATGTCGTATGCAATTTGACCGTTTAGAAATTTTAAATTTCTGGATTTATCTAAAATTGGTATTAGGGAGCTTTGAAGGGTTTACATTTAGATTAGATTAAGACGTTAAAATTATTTTTTTGAAATTCAATATGGCGGGTCCAATATGATGAGATGAACATTTTACTTATTCGCATTTTTTCAGATTTGGTATTAGGGGGTTGAGGGTGGTGTGTTACAAATATGAAGTTGGGTTGATAAGATACAATATGAGGGACTAAAAATTTCACATTTTCTCGTTTTTTCCAAAATTGATATTGCGGGGTTCTTGGGGCGTATACAAATTCAATATGCAATATAAAATATATCGGGCTAAGAAATTCACGTTTCAAGTTCTTTAAATATCGATATTGGAAGGTTTTGGGGCCTATATTACTAATCTAAAATTAATTTGAAATTTAAGATAGTAGATTTACTCTGACAGGCATTTGTTTGACACAATTTCATTGATATTTAGAGAACTCTAAGAATCGAAGAATTTTTAGTGGTTCATTTTAGGGTGATTACAACTTTGGATAAAATGGGTACTTTTTTGTCATCTTGGAGTCACTGCGAGGTACACTAATCTCGACTAGCACTTAGTCCAAATAATTTATGAATATCAATGAATTTAAAACTAAAAGTCGAAAAATAAAATTAAAAAAAAAAAAAAATTGAACCGACTTCTAAACGTGCTCTAAAAAGTGGAAAATAACTAGGAATTTTTATATGAAATTGAAATTTTTGAAGTCGGCGCCAAATTATTTCTAAATGAAATAAATAACTACTAATATATACAAATTGGTAACGGTAAAAAAGCAATTACAAAGAAAGTATTTTTAATCTGTTTAGGCGAATCACACTTTGTCAGTTATTAATTTGGCACCGACTTCAAAAAATTTCAATTTTATATAAAAATTCCTAGTTATTTTCCACTTATTTCATGAGTTTCTGTAATTTCAGAAAATAATTAGTTTATTAAGAAACTTGTGTTACCGAATTCATAAATTAAGTTTGATTTTTTTTAGGAAACAGTCCTCCTGGTGTATTTTTGTTTTTTTTTTTTAGATTTACCATGGTGTCTAAGGCCCATCCAATGACACAATTTTATATTCGCTCGAGTCATTCTATTAGAACAGCGCAAGCTCGTCATCTCCTTCACCACTATTGCGTAATACATCCATTGAGCAAATTCGCACTGTATCGACAGTTTTTCCTGTTTTTCTTGTTAGCCGCATTTTATTGCATTCTGCCATTTCTGCTGCTTTTCCTAAGAGCGCATAAGAAGGAACCATTTCGGGTTGTTTACGTATTACAAGGTAAGTGACACTTGCGTAATTTAAATGATAATTGCTTGTATTTGGGTTTGAAAACATTCATTACGTATTTTATAGAGTTAAACTTCAAAACATTTTAATTTTTCTCTAAGACATCTGATTTTTCTGATATAAGATGAAGGTGATTCATGATGTTTAGGCCCCATTGGGCCCTTTACATCCCACCATGACATGTATCTCTCTCTCACTTTGTCGACCTCTGTCCATCCACTCCTGGATGTAGGTATCTCTCAATTGTTTCCATCTTTCTCTATTCTTCGCCAATCTCATCCACTGTTTGCCCGCCACTGTCCTTATGTCGTCTACCCATCTTTTTTGAGGTCTTCCCGTGCTTCTTGTTGTCTCCCTCGGTCTCCATTCCAGGATTCTTCGTGTTCATATGTTGTCCTCATATCGGGCTATATGACCAGCCCATCGCCACTTCATCTTTGCAACCTCCTCCACGATGTCCTTGACTTTCGTTTTGCGTCTTATCTCGGTGTTTCTAATCCTGTCTCTCAATGATATTCCAAGCATGTTTCTTTCCATCGCTCTTTGGACTGTTTCTAATTTTTTAGCGGACTTTTTGTGAGGGACATGGTCTCTAATCCATACGTACACACCGGTAATATGCATGTGTCGTATACTTTTCTTTTTAGATTTATGGGAATTGAATTATTTTTCAGGATGTACGCAAGTTTACCGAAAGCGGCCCATGTCAGCTGTGTTCTTCTTTTTATTTCAGCATCCTGGTTTGATTTCCCTAGCCTGATGTCATGACCCAAGTATACATAGTGTTCGAAGTTTTCTTTCCTCTGGTTCTGTATTGTTATGTTTGCCTGTTCGTGGCTCATTATTTTTGTTTTGTTGTAGTTCATTTTAAGGCCTACATTTCGTTCAATTCTTGGAGATTACTTGCTATTAAGATTATGTCATCAGCAAATCTGATATGGTTCAAGTATATTCCGTCGATGTTTATATCTTTGATGTCCCATTTAAGTTCCTTAAAAATGTCCTCTAGGACTAGGCTGAACAGTTTTGGCGATATAGTGTCCCCTTGTCTCACTCCCCTTTGTAGTTTTATGGGGTTCGTTTTCGTCTTGTCGTCTATTTTTATTTGAATGGTTGCATTTTCGTATATGTTCTTTATGATGTTTATGTATCTTGAATCGATTCTTGCGTTTTCTAAGGATTGTAAAACTGCCCATATTTCGACGGAGTCGAATGCCTTCTGGAAATCTACAAAAGCCATATGGAGCGGTACGTTATATTCAGTGCACATGTAAAAATTACATGTATAAAGTAGTTATACTTCTCAGATTTACAAGCCAAACGGCTTCGCACTCCGTCCAGGATTTATTCACTCCTGATGAAGCTCACTAAGGTCCAGCCCCTTGATGTTCTGCAGGAGGTTCTTTGGTGTCACTCCAGTTGTTGATAGTATTATGGGAATCGTGTGGACGCTGTTCATTGCCCACTGTCTGCGGATTTGCACCTTTATATCTCTGTATTTGGCGATCTTCTCATTGTATTTTGGTCTTAGGTTGTCGTTATTAGGTATAGCAATGTCAATCAGTGTAGTATGCCAAGAAATTTTATCTGTCAGTATAATGTCTAGCCTATTATGAGCAACTGTTTGATCTGTTAGGACCGTTCGGTCCCAGTTAAACTCGTTGTTTTCAAGAATAGGTTCTGGATTGTATTTGTAGTAAGGCACTTTTCTTACCTGCAATAACTTTAACTTATCTACTAACTCTTGGTGGAGTATCTTAGCGGCTGAATCGTGTTTTGCCTTATACTCGGTTGCAGCAAACGCTTGGCATCCTCCAGTTATGTGCTGGATTGTGTCTGATATTCGACAGCCATATCTACATTGATCTTTTTCTATTCAGGGATCTCTGATGATGAACTTTCGATAGTTCTTCATCGGGATAACCTGGTCTTGGATAGCTAACAAGAAGTCCTCCGTTTCCCGAAACATCTGTCCTGAAATCAACCAGTAGTTCGACGCTGAGTTGTCGACATTGTCCTGATTAACTTCATTTGGATGCCGTCCATGAAGTGGCTTCCGTAGCCAGGTTTGTAACTTCTCTTGGTCTGTTTGGTGGTGAGAAGTAATATCTTGTTCCCTCAACTGTAGCGGCGTTGAATCGTCTGCCTCGCATATTGCTCGATGTAGTGTGGAAGAGTCCGCTAACCTGTGGAAATATGAACGTAAGTTTATTATTTGTTGATCGAGCTGCTTACCAATATCGACCAACCCTCTTCCTCCTTGGTGTCTTGGAAGCACTGTACGTTCAATAGCTCTCCGAGAGTGATGTTTGTGTGCTTTTGTTAAGAATGTTCTTATTTTCCTTTGCTAGTTTTTCGATGTACGTCCTACTCCATTTTACAATTCCAAAAGAGCTGCTAAGAGGAGAGCATGCGTACGTGTTGAGTGCCTTAAAAAAATTTCTACTATTTAGACTAGTTCGTAACAACCGTCTTACCCTCCTGACAAATTCGGTTGTCAATTCAGCCTTCATAGTGCGATGGTCAGTTCGTTTAGCCTGTTTCATACCTAAATACTTGTATGTTTGTTCTGCTTCCTTTGCAGCCATAGTTTCACCGTTCTACATCTCAAATGCACCCGGTTGTATTTTTCCTTTAACGATGTTCAAAATGTCAAGTCCAAACTGCATTCCGATATCCCAGGAGAACTCCTTCACAATTTTGAGCGTCTGCTCCAGCTGGTTTTTGGTAACAGCCATCATTTTAAGACCATCCATGTATAGAAGATGATTCAATCGTACTACCTCTTCATTGTTACTTCTAATAATAAAGCCGTATCTGGTGGCGTTCAAAGGGCGTAACAGAGGGTTCATTGCAAGGCAGAACCACAATGGGCTTAGTGAATCACCTTGAAATATTCCCCTTCGTATTGGGTTTGTATTAGTTTCGATGGTATCGCTGGATGGCACTTGCAATTGGATCCTAGTTCTCCAGGTTAACATGATGTGTTCTAAAAAGCAAATAAAATGACTATCGACCCTATAGATTCTCAATATAATTTTGAGCCTTTCATGTGGCACTGAGTCGAAGGCTTTCTTATAATCCACGTAGGCAGCAAAGAGGTTTCTTCGGTTGGTGCAGGCTTGGTTACATATGACAGAGTCAACAATCAATTGTTCCTTGCATCCCATTACTCCCCTGGTGCATCCTCTCTGTTGAGTTGCGATGATGTTATTTTTTTCACAATGTGCATAGATGCGTTGTGTCAAGCAGGAGGTAATTACCTTATATAGTGTGGGAAGGCAGGTGATCGGCCTATACTTAGCTGGGTCATGTGTGTTATGTTGGTCCTTTGATAAGAGATAAGTAATACTTTCTGTAATAAACAATGGCATTTTTGCCGGATTTAGAAAAACATCATTAATAAGGTTAGCCAGTTGATGATGTATACACAAGACCTTTTTGAGCCAGTAGTTCTGGATTATGGGTGTTTATTCCTGAGATTTCCTCGGTGGTAAATAGCTCAAACTGCATCTGGCTGTAGTGATTGGTGTTCTTCATTGATCCAGCCGGCTGCGATGTTACAACTGGCTGGTGTGAAAAGTTGGTTTCCCCAGAACTCTACCTGCTCTGTGTTAGAATATCTATTATCTGCCATGTTAGGTGGAGAGTTTAGCTTAGGGTAGAAAGTGTTTTCTGATCTTCGGAACAGCGCACTTATTATATATATTATATTATTACAGGACGTTTCGATTCTTTCGAATCTTTTTCAACTGTTTGTATCCGAGGCTTCTACAAAAATGCTTTTGTTAATGTGTTATATATATATATATATATATATATATATATATATATATATATATATATATATATATATATATATATATATATACAGTGTGACCAGTAAAGTCGCATGCGATTTTTTAGTTTATATATATATATAAATATATATATATATATATATATATATATATATATATATATATATATATATAGCTTTATTCGAAATTTGACTTTGGCATCAATTTCTGCTTCGATCGAGATGAAAACTAAAAAAATTTAGTCACGTAATTAGCATTATCTGTCAAATTTTAATTTTCTTTACAAAAAAAAAATCAAAACTGGGTTATATCTCCAAATATAGAAAAAGGTTTTCTAAATGCAATTTTTAGCCCATGTGCAAAATTTCAGCTGTATAAGATAATTTAGATTTTTTGCCCGTTTTTTGTGAATTGCACCACTGTTGCAAAATAAGACTCAACGCACCTACATAAAACTTCTTAGTCTTGACAATGCTTCATTCCAGACATATTTTGTTGAAAGTAGCGCCATATTAAATTTGTGTTTTTCTACAAAATCCAAATAGGGCTATTAAAATTTGGTTACATGTGATGTTTTTGACCCTGCACAAGTTAACTTCATAAAATAGATATTTTTGAAATGTAGTTTGTGTCTAAAAGTAATACACAATAAGCTTAAGAAAATAGTTTAATTGAAAAGACTCAAATTTTCTAATAAAAAAATCATAATATAAAAATTAAACGCATTTAAAATTCCACCTTTTTAATTGATAACATGTTTTTGATGCATCATCGTACAATACTAATTAATTTTTTGGAAACTGCACTTAAATAACAAAAGACTATTTTAACTTTTTCAATAACATAGCTTCATAACAAATTTTAATAATGGAGTTTTAAATTAATAAAAATTTATTTTCCATCCAATGCAAACTTTATTGATGACATTGTGTACTTGTTTGTCTAAATTATAATGTGTATTACTTTTGGAAACAAAGTACGTTTTCAAAAATAGTTATTTTATAAAGTTACCCAGGGCTGTCAATTTTCCAGTAATTCATTGCATTTGCCAGGAATAATTAGCTATGCCAGTAATTTTGCCAGGAATACTATCATGCCAGGGATTTGCCAGCAATAGATATCTTGTATTCAAAAACTGATAAAATATTAAGGCAAAATGTACATACAATTGATGGCAAATGTATGAAAATCGATAAGATGCCCCATCTCTAAAATTAAATCTTTCTACTATCTCTTTTTGTTTTTCACATGTAGTTATTTCTTGATTTATTTTATGGTTTTGCAGTCTAAAGTTTAAACTTTCGATTCATACCCTAAATTTAAGCAACAATAGATTTGTTTGAAGGCTGTTTATGGTTGGTGGGGAGACGCTTTTTTGATGTTTGACAAACATAAACATGTTTACTTATCTTGTCTATTAGTTTAATTGCTTGTCGTGACCTTTTTCGGTGTTTTTAAGTGTTAGAAATTATTATAAATTCGAAGTTTACAATTAATATTAACAAAAGAGCATTTAAAAACTTATTTTTATTGATAAATATTGTTTACGTACTGAAAATAACTATAAAAAAAATTTAGGCAACCATATATTCAGAATTGACGTATCGATTATCATATGATACTTGTTTAAAAAATGCAATTAGAAAAGGATAGCATAAGATCGGTATGTGTGTACCAAGAAATTAAATATCTACTGTTTATCAACACTTTTCAAATATAAATAAAAATATTATTACGTTATTCAGCGTTCAAACAACCGGGCCCTACTTCTGACGTTATGCTACTTCTACAGGGGTATATTCGAAGGTTTAAACGATGGACAATCTTGTCATCTGTCTTTTTCTAATATTAAGTTTAATTGAACAATATCAGCATTTTCTTATCACGCGCATTTTGCCAAGAATAAATATAAAACTTGCAAGTATTTTTCTGTGGAACATTTGACAGCACTGAAGTTACCTTATACAGGGTCAAAAACAAATAAACTTTACTTCACATGTGACCAAATTTTAATAGCCCTATTTGGAATCTGTAGAAAAACACACATTAAATATGACGCTACTTTAAACAAAATATGTCCGAGATGAAGCATTGTCAAAACTAAGAAGTTTTATGTACGTTGCGTTGAGTCTCATTTTGCAGCAGTGGTGCAATTTCCAAAAAATGGGCAAAAAATCTAAATTATCTTATACAGTTGCATATGGACTAAAAATTGCATTCAGAAAAACTGTTTATAATAACTTTTTTCGATATTTTGAGATATAACCCCACTTTTGAATTTTTAAAAAATTAAAATTTGACAGATAATGCTAATCACGTGACTAATATTTTTTGGTTAATTTTCATCTTGATCGAAGCAGAAATTAATGTCAAAGTCAAATTTCGAATAAGGCTATTGAAAAAAAAATCTCATGTGAAGTGTACTTTACTGATCACACTATATATATATATATATATATATATATATATATATATATATATATATATATATATATATATATATATATATGAAGTAAAATGCGAACAGTAAATGCAAACTTCTCTCCATTATATCCTTTCTGTGTTAGAGGTTGCACAGTTAAAATAAATTTTTATAAAACACAATTAATCCTATTCCACCACCATCGAGATGATGGCCTACCTGTACCACCATATCGAGAAGAAAGTCAAAACTTACCCTCCCTACCACAGTGATACGGCAGAGGTACAGCCAGATTCATGTCGGTACCCTGATGAGTCTAGTAGAGACGAAACATGTACCTCTGTCGTATCACTGTGGCGGGGAGGGTAAGTTTTGACTTTCTTCTCGATATGGTGGTACAGGTAGGCCATCAACTCGATGGTGGTGGAATAGGATAAATTGCGTTTTATAACAATTTATTCTAACTGTGCAACCTCTAATACAGAAAGAATATGATGGTGGGAAGTTTGCATTTACTGTTTCGCATTTTATTTCATTCATTTACGGAGCTGCATATAGTTGTACGTTTGCTGAATGTGATTTCAGCACTACAACGGCATAATGTGGATATATCCACTGCTATTGCATCTCACACGGGGGAATCCGTGAAAGCCACATAAACATATAAACGCCATCCGGCGGGAGGTCGGCGAAGCCGCGTTCAGTATTTGCATGCTTCCTTCCGATTTGTCCTTTGTACAGCCAGGTGCATGTCGGTACCCTGATGAGTCTAGTAGAGACGAAACATGTACCTCTGCCGTATCACTGTGGCGGGGAGGGTAAGTTTTGACTTTCTTCTCGGTATGGTGGTACAGGTAGGCCATCATCTCGATGGTGGTGGAATAGGATAAATTGCGTTTTGTAACAATTTATTCTAACTGTGCAACCTCTAACACAGAAAGGATATGATGGTGGGAAGTTTGCATTTACTGTTTCGCATTTTACTTCATATATATATATATATATATATATATATATATATATATATATATATATATATATATATATATATATATATATATATATATATATATATATATATATTTATCTATATATACATAATAATTAAAGTTTTACACATTTTAGTGTTGTATATGTGTGAAATGGTCTTCCATTGTTTTACTGGATATTTTGAGAACACCATAATTTTTATGGGCCCGAAACACATTTTGTTAAAATATCTCAAGACCTACTTAATTTTTGATTTAATTTCCATAGTTCCATTTTTCGCTAAACGACTTTTTTCAATAATATTTCACTCAGATATACCGATGCAATATTGGAAATTATACTTACTTTGCGAGAACTTCAAAATAGCAAGGTACTGGTACTGGTTAAACAGCTATAAGGTAAGTACTTACAAACACAAAACAAATTTTCCATATTATAATATTATATAGCCTAAATCATTGAGTAGGCAGGAATTATTTTGATTTTGATGATTTTCGATTTAAGAAATTAATTTTAGTAAATTTTTAGATTGCCCAATATCTTAAAAACTTTTCTATCTTAACGGACTTTTAGTAGCAAACACAGTTTTCAACTTGACAAAGTTCAAAGAATGGCTCGTGTGGGAATATTGAGTGAGATGAGAACTGCTCCCATCAGGGCTCTAGAAGTCGTGGTGAACCTACCTCCTCTCCTCTTATACATAGAGGACGAGGCTCTAAAGACTGTTTATCGTCTCAGTGGAATAGGTCATCTCGGAATTGAAACGGGCGGTTACTCAGGTGTCTGTGAAACCGTGGGGAAAGATATCCATCACTCCCCATGCAGACAGATTATGCAGCGCCGCTTTTAAAACCTAACCCCTCTCTGGATATATTTCTGCTAAGTAGAGAGGATTGGGAAGGAGAGCAAAATCTCCTGAGAAATGGATCCCGGTACTACACGGATAGATCTCGACAATATGAAAGAGCTGGAACCGGAATGTTCGGCAGGAGCACGGGAGTCAGAGAATTCTACTCTCTCGGACAACGTGCGATGATCTTTACAGCGGAAATTTATTCTATTCAGTGTGCCGGTCTCTGTGAGAGGGACATAAACAAGAATACGGTAATAAGCATATGCTCAGACAGTAAGGCCCCGATAATGGTCCAGTGTCGTAACTTTGCGACTGGTGTGCGAGTGCAAGGATGTACTAAACAGTTTGACAAGGAAGGTCTGCACAATTAGACTCGTGTGGGTCCCAGGTAACTCGGGTATACGCGGGAATGAGGAAGCGGACCGTCTGGCAAAATTGGAGTTCGCAACTGAATCATATGGACCTCAACCAATTCAACCTGTCCCAATTGCCGTTGGGAATTAAAATTGGCTCCTGAAATGAGATGTGCCAAGGAACATATAACTGGACTTAGCGTATGACTTACTAGAGGCTATCTTCATAAGATCGGTGTCGTAGACGATCCGACGTGAAGATGGTGTTTGGAGGAGAATGAAACTGTTAACCATGTCCTCAGAGAGTACCAGCACTCAATGGACCGAAACACAGTCTTTTAGGAGATGCTATTTTGTTACCGGAAGTAGTTAAGCAAGTTCAATCAACAAGGCTGCTTGGGTTCGCAAAGGCGATGTTCCTCGAATGAAGTGAAGCTCTGATTTGATATAAAGGGCCCAATGAGGTCAACACATCGGTGATCAAATATCACTACCTTTGTTCATTCATTCATTCATTCATGGTTACTTTTTGCAGTCTTATAAACTCAATTTAATTGAAAACTAAAAATCGAAAAATAAAATTTTTATAAAAAAAAATTGAAACGATTTAAAAAAAAACGCTAAAACTAAATTTTTATATGCAAATTAAATTTTTGAAGTCGACGCAAAATTATTACTAAATGAAATACATAACTAATAACATGATATACATACAAGCTACAGTAAGAAATCGATTACAAAAAAAGTATTCCTCACACAAGTATTCATTTGGCGCCAACTTCAAAAATTTCAATTTCATATAAAAATTTATAAGGTTATTTTTTACTTTTAGCTCTTTTCTATAAATCGGTTCAATTTTTGTATTAAATGGAGGCTTTTTCGAGGTAATTTTGATTGTCAATTTTTATTTTTGATGTTAATATTCAATTATTCCTTAGTAATTTCACAAATGTATTAAAAAATATTTATAGACTTGTTCAAATAAAAAACTAAAAAAAATTATGTATTGAGAACAAATTTTAATGTATGGAGACTTCTTTGACTTACTGGTGCTCTTTAATTTTTAGTTAATGATGGAATACTATCAATTTCCCAAGAGTGTATCTTCAGGATTGGGATTTATTATTAGAATATGTTTCGCTTTGTTTCTTGCATATTCAATAAGACAATGTATTCAAAGTTTTAACTTCCTGCACTTGACATACAGGGATTTGGAGAGAGTGGTAAATTTTGTTGCTTAACAAGTATTCTACTATATTTATCTCTTTAATGGCGTGCGAGTGTTGTCCCTATTGTTTTATTAATAGACGGTCAACTGTGCATAAGGTGAAATGAACTCATTTTTTTTGTCTGCCCTTTGGAGGGCTAAAAGATCTAAATAAGTTAGTGAATAAAATCTATGGGGTCAACCCTGGCAGCCCCTTCGAAAATTCGGAAAATCAATTTTCATTTTCAAAAAAAAAAATTGCTTTTTCCTGATCTCAAATTGTGTGTCAATAAAGTGAAAGGGTAGTCACCCAAATTAAATTAACGGAATAAAATAGCAGACACGTTGCAGAGGTCGAAGAGGTGGAAACGTAGGAGTAAACATATCTTCGTCTGTCAATGAACAATATGAAAGATAGAGTAACAAATTATGTGTAAAAAAATGGCAGACGGTTTGTCCATAACGAAATCTATTTTTCCGGTGGAAAATTATGAGAAAATTTCGACCAAGTTTTCACGATCAGAATTTGTCTGCCGATGTGTCTACTTGAAGATAATACTAATTTGTGAGGGCTATGAATTTGGCAGACAAAGTGGAAGTTGGGAAAATTGTGACAGACAAAGGAAAAGTCGACAAAACACTTTTTATATTTTCCCTGATTTATTTTTGTCTGCCATTTTGTAATTCGATTGGAGGTATCATAAAATGTTCTTACTTACATTGGCAGACAGTACAGCGCTTCGCAAATTTATAAATAAATTGTTGAAAAAAAGTGAAAATTTTCCTTATTTATTTTTGTCTGCCATTTTATATTTCGATTAAAGGTATCATAATATGTTCATACCCACATTTGCAAACAAGTACAGGGTGAGTCAACGATTGGATGAAGTAGGTTTGTGCCTTTTCGGTGAAATTAACAAAGAAACTATATTTATTGTTTGATACAGTTTATTTTTACGCAGATTTTAAAAATATTTAGGACTCTACAGGGTGAGCCAAAAAACTAGGACAGCATAAAGTTGTATTTTTTTAAATAGAACACCCCATATACGAATCGTATTTCCGATTTAGCTTATAATTTTAAATCTTTTTTATTAAGGGTTTACTAAAACAAAACTTTATAGTTTCTGAGATAATTAAGTTTAAAGAAAAAAAGTCACATTTTCAAGCATCAATTCAATCCTAAATAACGTTTTTAATTTTGTGACAAATATATTCAAATTTGGAATTTAGCAAGGCCAAGGACAAGTTAACATAATTTTTACCTAATATTTGTAATAAAAGCTACAGGGTGTTGAACACATCGGCTCAAATTTGAACAAGTTTAAATGAATAAATATCTTTTTTTTTAAATGGTACACCCTGTATATTTTCATGTTATTTAATAGAGTAATAAAAACCCTAAAAGTTTTGTTCAATATATCCTATACCTATTTATAATAGTTTTTGAGATATTTCAGTTTTTCTTATTTTCCATACTTTTTTACAGAAATAGTCTTCATTATCATAGTAGCCATGGCAAAAACAATGTAAAAGAACATTTTTCTGTGTGTAAAATTTATAACCGCAATCGCTTCTTTTGGTTTTTATGTAGTGTAGTTTGGTTTTTTTTGCATTCATCTTATATTGTAAAATGAATTTTCCAAAGAATGAGTTAATAGATATGATTTATACAATAGGAGAGGCTCAAAAAAATTGCCTTCTTGCTCAAAGAATTTACAAAATGAAGTATCCTGATCGACGCCAGCCTAATACCCATACTTTTCAAAACTTAATCCAAAGATTTGATTCTTCTGGTACTGTTGATTATCCAAAACGTAAAGTGGTCAACAAACCAGTAACTAATGAAGAAAAAGAACTACAAGTATTGTTAAATGTTCAGGAAAATCCTTATATTGGTAGCCGTCAGTTAGCAGCATTATGTGAAACATCACAATCCACCGCTAATCGTACTACCAAGAAATATAGGTATCATCCATATCACATGGAATTACACCAAGAATTGCATGGACAGGATTTTGAAAGTCGTGTAAACTTTTGTCGTACAATAAATGCGGAGATTCAATTAAATCCAAATTTATTATGCAAGGTAATGTTTAGTGATGAAGCTACTTTTAGAAGTAACGGTGCCGTAAATAGACGCAACATGCATTATTATGCCACAGAAAACCCATTCTGGATTAGAGAGGTGCAACATCAAAACCACTGGTCATTAAATGTTTGGTGTGATATTCATCATAATCGAATTATTGGACCCCACTTTTTTAATGAACCACTAAATGGCCATAGTTACCTGAACTTTCTACAAGAAGAACTACCCCAACTGCTTCAAGATCTCGATAGGGATGAGCTCGACAGTATGTGGTTCCAGCACGATGGTGCGCCTCCGGATTATCATCGTGAAGTTCGTGCGTTTTTGGACCAACGATATCCGCAAAAATGGATTGGACGTGGGGGTTTCATTGAGTGGCCACCAAGGTCTTGCGACATGACCCCATTAGATTTCTTCCTATAGGGTTATATTAAAAATAAGGTGTATGTTAATCCACCAACAACAGTGGAAGATATGCGAAACAGGATTAGGGATACCTGTAGAACAATAACGCCACTAATTTTGTCCAGGGTCCGAGAAAATCTGCAAAAAAGACTAAATTTGTGCATTGCACAAGAGGGTCGTTTATTCGAACACTTATTAAAAAGAAATAATTAATCTCAGTATTTAATAGGTAATTTTTTGTTTCAATTTAGTATAAAAGTAAATATGTATTTGCCTTGTCGTTATTCTTGTGTTAATTTTTTCACATTATGTTTAATTAAACTATTGCCGTCGTAATATAACGAATAATCTATTTCATCATATTTAACCACATTCTGTTTGTTTCTGTAGTTTCTTTTTATTATTTTACATGGCTACTATGATAATGAAGACTATTTCTGTAAAAAAGTATGGAAAATAAGAAAAACTGAAATATCTCAAAAACTATTATAAATAGGTATAGGATATATTGAACAAAACTTTTAGGGTTTTTATTACTCTATTAAATAACATGAAAATATACAGGGTGTACCATTTAAAAAAAAAAGATATTTATTCATTTAAACTTGTTCAAATTTGAGCGTGTTCAACACTCTGTAGCTTTTATTGCAAATATTAGGTAAATATTATGTTAACTTGTCCTTGGCCTTGCTAAATTCCAAATTTGAATATATTTGTCACAAAATTGAAAACGTTATTTAGGATTAAATTGATGCTTGAAAATGTGATTTTTTTTTCTTTAAACTTAATTATCTCAGAAACTATAAAGTTTTGTTATAGTAAACCCTTAATAAAAAAGATTTAAAATTATAAGCTAAATCGAAAATACGATTCATATATAGGGTGTTCTATTTAAAAAAATACAACTTTATGCTGTCCTAGTTTTTTGGCTCACCCTGTAGAGTCCTAAATATTTTTAAAATCTGCGGAAAAATAAACTGTATGAAACAATAAATATAGTTTCTTTGTTAATTTCACCGAAAAGGCACAAACCTACTTCATCCAATCGTTGACTCACCCTGTACAGTGCTTCGCAAATTTATAAGTTAATATTTTAAAACATATGTTACAACATGCAGGTTTCATATTTATGGAAAAATTTCCCTGATTTGGTTTTTTGGTCTGCTATTTTGCATTTTGGTTATAAGTAAACATTTCTGGCGATAAATGTGGCTAAAAAGCTGTACAGGCAGATGTAGATACATATTTCCGTACAAATCTTTATTTCTGTGACTTTGAAATTTGTTAAAATAAATTGCTAAGTAAGTGACACTTTTCGTTTTATGTACAAATAAAATATCTGCTTTGTTTTTCTCTAGTTTAACTTTGATGAGATCATAACAGCTTAAATTAAGTGTTTCTTGTATCATGAATAAAATAGCGTTTAATTCATTTAAAATCGAAGAATTTTAAACACGTTGAAAATATCTCATAAATAACGACAATCATATATTTTATTAATAATTTTTATGTTATAACAATAATTGCTATAAGAACAATTAGACCAGGGCTTATCTGTTTTTACGTGGATGTGAAATGGAACATGGATATTTTTGCATGAGAGCCTTCATAATAACCTGAGTAATGATAAATTTGATATGAGTCAATTCAAAAAGTTGGACAACATTATTTTTATTACTAAAATATAAAATTATCGAAAAAAAAACACCGTTTTTTTTTCAACTTTTCTGTCGTGTAACTTTGAATATATTCATTTTAGAGGAAAGTTAAAGAGGAAAAAAAGTTTCGTAATTAAATTTTCCATAAGATAGGGTTGATCGGAAATCTCAAAATATATTTCCCTTATTGCAAAATAGCAATAATTAAAAAAAAAGGTAAAAAAGCAGTTTTTTAATCAATTTTTTTCGACCATTAAAATTTCTCTAAGGACCTTCATATTAGAGCAAAGAAAACTTTATGCCATGATAAAATAACACGCTAAAATTCGTTAAGATCGAATAGATAGTTTTTGCACAATAATTGGCCATTTTTCAAGTTTGTCTGAATCCAAAATATCACGTTAACGTATTTAAATTTATTTTCGACATATATTAGGGAACACAAGTTTTCCAACACTTTTTTCAGAATCAAAATCGGATGATTTGGACGCCCTCAGGAATTGTTTAAATACATTGTTGATATTTTTGCTTATAAACAAATAGATTATCTCGGCGGATTTTTATTCGATTTTTTTTGCAATACATAGTTTGAAAGTACTTGGAAAGACGCTTCTTTTCATGGAAAAAATTTTCAAATCCGTCAATTTGTTTCCGAGATACAAACTGTCAAAGTTGACAGCCTGTTACCGTGAACCTATAAATAATACAGACCTGATTCTTGAACCCAAAACTTTGTCTTGCCGAGTTTTTTTTTGATACAAATATTTAAATGTTTATGTTATCGGAAACTTTAATAAAAAAATGAAAAGAACATCGCCCACGCGCATGAAAAATGAAAAAAAGGGTGGGGAGCTCTCATTTTAAAATTGAAATCGAAGATTTAAAATACATATCTGAAAAAAATTTTCACTTTGTCGGCTTCAAATAGAGCAATTTTGATAATTTTTTTTAAACCGATGAACTGCGAATAATGGAGCGCAAATGTCATAATGCCATGAGCCCATCATGCATTCATTTTGTTATAAACAAATGACGTTATTTATGCATCATACTTACAGCATACTGCACCCTATAGTATTGGACTTTCCAAGCGAATCTTCGTTTATTAATATCATTAAGCATACTATGACGATATATATATATATATATATATATATATATATATATATATATATATATATATATATATATATATATATATATATATGTAGAAAACGTTTTTCTGCACTCTGCAAAGTTTGTAATATAATATTTATCGTTAAGAGTGCTTTATTGAATTTTTTGAACATAATTTATAAAGAATATTATTTTATTTTTATCTGTATTTTACGAATAAAATACTTTAAAGCCAAAATTTTTTTCAATTTCTTTAAACAATTTTGATAATTAGAGTAAATATATATTGTTATGGTATGCTTAATTATATTAATAAAGATTCGCTTGGAAAGTGCAATACTCTAGGGTGCAGTATGCTGTAAGTATGATACATAAATAACGTCATTTGTTTATAACAAAATGAATGCATGATAGGCACACGATATTTGAGCTCCATTATTCGCGGTAAATCAGTTTAAAAAAAATTATCAACATCGCTCCATTAGAAACTGAGCAAATGAAATTTTTTTTCAGATATGTATTTTGAATCTTCGAATTCATTTTAAAATGGGAGCTCCCCACCCCTCTTTTTTTCATTTTTCACGCGCGCGGGCGATATTCTTTTCATTTTTTATTAAAGTTTCCGATAACATAAACATTTAAATATTTGTATGAAAAAAGAACTCGGCAAGACAAAGTTTTTGGTTCAGGAATCAGGTCTGTATTGTTTACAGATTCACCGTAACAGGCTGTCAACTTTGACAGTTTGTATCTCGGAAACCAATTGACGGATTTGAAATTTTTTTTCACGAAAAGAAGCGTCTTTCCAAGTAATTTGAAACCATGTATTGCAGAAAAAAATTCAATGAAAATCCGCCGAGATAATCTATTTGTTTATAAGCAAAAATATCAACAATGTCTTTAAACAATTCCTGAGGGCGTCCAAATTATCCGATTTTGATTCCGAAAAAAGCGTTGGAAAACTTGAGTTCCCTACTATATGTTAAAAATAAATTTAAATATGTTAACGTGATATTTTGGACTCAGACAAATTTGAAAAATGGTCACTTTTTGTAAAAACGAACTCGAATTGCAAAATTATTGTGCAAAAACTATCTATTCGATCCTAACGAATTTTAGCGTGTTATATTATCATGGCATAAAGTTTTCTTTGCTCTAATATGAAGGTCCTCAGAGAAATTTAAATGGTCGAAAAAAACTGATTAAAAAACAGATTTTTTTAACTTTTTATTAATAAAAACAATGTTGCCCAACTTTTTGAATTGACTCATATCAAATTTATCGTTATTCAGGTTATTCTGAAAGCTCTTATGCAAAAATCTCCATGTTCCATTTCACATCCACGAAACCCCAATATTTTACAGATAAGCCCTGGTCTAAATTGCAATGAAATCTAATTGAAATTAGTTTGTGTATTTCAAAGTCTGAAACTTTAATTTCAACAAAGTGCGCTGTCCGTTGTACAAAACGTATTAGTGACGTTATTTTTTCATACAACTGTCAATTTTTTCTACAAAAAATTTTACATTTTACAATATAATGTAACATTGCAAACATAAAAAAAATGGCACATAAAAGTAAGCCAGATTAATCATAAATGTATTCACTTACTAATAATCTGATGTCTAAATTATGACGAAACGCTATCCATAGGATGCCACATGGACGCATAGTCAGGCGCGGATCCAAGGAGGGGGCGGTGGGGGCGATCGCCCCCCCCCCCAAGAGCTTTGAGTTCAGGAAAACTTTCCCGATTTTGACTCATACTATAGTTTATTCAAGAACTAGAGAGAGTAATAAATCATTTTTTACCTTTTTTTTTCTTTGCAAACTACCTATGTTCTTTAGTTCGGTGTCTTTTGCAAAATCTGTTAGACACATATATTTTTCATAAGAATGAGTTAGATATTTTATAATCAGAAATACCGGTCTATAATAATGGACTATTTGGGTTGGATAGCAATAGATATTTGGATGTGTGAAGTGTTAAAAAGGATTTTAATCCTTATCATAGGCGTCGGAAAGAGGTTTATTTTATCACTAAATATTTATGGCGTAGAATATTATTTCGGTAATAAACTTAAAATAAAAAGTTATTGTAATATTATTTTATTTCTTATGATTTCTTAATAATTCACATACATTAAAAAATATAGATAATTTTGACATATTTAACACAAATCACAACTGTATTTTTATTATTTTTAATTTTCGCATAGAAAGCGTTTTAGGCACATTCAGACTAAAACGTAGCCTTTTTCTCTCAAAAAAATTTATATTATAGTTATAATTTAAATACTTACAAAATACCCATTGTCAAAAATACAAGAAGTTAAACATATATAAAAAAATAAATTCGTCCATATAATATTAAAATTTTTTGGGGCTATCGGTCATTTTATTATTAATTAAAAACATTTTTAGGATATTTGATGTTTCAGTTTATTTATTTTTTAAACCTCTGCAGAATTACAATTAAACACTAAAAAGGGATTCAAATATAAATAATTTTTATATGTTACAGAAAATTTAAATAAAAAACATTACGTATCTAATTTGTAATCAAAGTCGGTGAAGCTATCTTCGCTCAAATTAATTATAATTGGTTCCTCTATCTCACCGATCATGAGATCGAGTTTTCACATTTTCTTTTATTGTTTTATTACATGGATTTTTCCCAATTTTCAACAGTAACTTTATTCAAAAAAATCTTTGAAACGTTCAGTTAAAGTACTAATTTTGTAAGTTGTGTTGTTTCTGGCAACTCTACCTTTTACTTGAGAGAGATATTTCCTTCTCCAGCGGACATTTTCCGGACGATCTATAAGAACAGATTTCCTATTTGCTTTTCCCAGAAAAAATTGGGTTCTCTGAGCAATTTCCAGACCTCAGTTTTTTTAATTTCAGGTAAATGCCGACTTTCACTGATTTTAGTTAAAATTTTGCGGACGGTTGGGATTTGCTTCTCATAATAAAATGTATGTACAACTCTTTTTATTGCAGTTTACATCTCTTCTTCCAACGAGGTTTTTCGTCTGCCTGTGATCGAATGTAGCTTGGGAGTACTAATAATTCCAGTCGTTTTTTTCTCCTTCAGTATTCAGTACATAGTTGATTTTCCAACTCCTGTCATGTTGGAACTCATCTCAACAAAGCTTTTAACATTATTATCTAGATATTGATATCATCGTAATAAGTTTTTGGTTGAGGAAAAAATGCCCTGGTTTAAGGATTTTGGAATAAATATAAATGTGGAATTCATATCTTTTGGGTATCTCACTAATCTCAAATAATATATAAAAACAAGCACAAACAAGATAAATCACTAAGAGCCCACTGTAAGGTGTGCTTTGCTCACTGACAGAAATTAAATTGAACTATCAGAAATTTTATTGTTACAGCTTATAATATTTAAATATAATTAAATATAATTAGATTTACGGTAGTTACCTGCGGCACTGAACAGGTACGTTGGAGGTTTCGGTACCAGTTTTATCACTCTCTTTAATTCTTGACTAGAGTATAGGAATGTGTATGTTTGCGATCGCCCCTCCCCTTCCTTTGAATTCAGGAAAATAGAAACGATTGTGCCTTTTATATTAGGAATCTGTATGCTGCTGGCACTACCCCCCCCCCCTCCGCTGTAAACTTGTTTTTCTTGCGAAAGCCACCTCCTAAGAGCTTTGAATTCAGGAAAATAGACCCGATTCTGCCTCTTATACTAAGATTGTGTACGCTGCTCGCATCCTTCCCCCCTGTCGACAACTTGTTTTTTCTTGTAATGCCTCCCCCCCTCTCCAAGAGCTTGAAATGCAAAAAAATAGACCCGACCCTGCCTTTTATTAGAAATGTTAATGTTGCTGGTGTCTCCCCCCCCCCCCCCGGCGACAACTTGCTTTCGCTTGCCATACTGTACTTTTGTGATATCACCGCCCCCCCCCCCCAAAGACTGAAGCTGGATCCGCCCCTGCGCATAGTTGCCTTTTTTTGTAGAAAAATTGCCTATGAATCTTGAATATTTCAAATAAAAATCACACACTCAAACACATGATATGAAAACATAAGAAAACAAAAAATTTCTCTCCCTATATGTATATATTCAATACTAATTATATAACCTAAAAATTTTGATGCTATGTTACAAACGTGTATCTGGTATATGATCATTTGCAACTGCTGATTAATTTGCGAAGCGCTTTACTTGTCTGCCAATGTAAGTATGAATATTCTGATACCTTTAATCGAAATACAAAATGGCAGACAAAAATAAATCAGGGAAATCTTCACTTTTTTTTAACAACTTTTATTTATAAATTTGCGACGCGTTGTACTTGTTTGCCAATGTAGATATGAGTATTTTATGACAAGAGGAATACGTCAGTCTTAGTTTTATATAGATTCTGATCGTGGAAACTTGGTAGAAATTTTTGTTAGGAGCAAACCATCTACCATTTTTTTACGCATAATTTGTTACTCTATCTTTCATATTGTTCATTGGCCACGAAAATAAATCAGGATTTTTTTGATTTTTTTTTTTGTAAGTTCATCCTACGTTTCCACCCCTCCGACCATTGCAACACCGTGAATTCAATTTGGACGACTACCCTTTCACTCTGATGGCAGAAAATTTGAGATATTAAATATGTAATTTTTCTATCCTTTTCATACTAATAAACCTTTATATTATTTTAAGTTTATTTTTTACAGTTATTGTTGTATGTAGCCCCTTGCCCATTTTTCTGTAAATTGCACTACTGTTGCAAAATAAGGCAAAATAAGACTCAACGCAACCTGCTTAAAACTTCTTAGTTTTGACAATGCTTCATTTGAGACATGTTTTATTTGAAGTAGCGCCAAATTAAATGTGTGTTTTTCTACAAAATCCAAATTTGGTCACATGTGATGTAAAGTTTATTTGTTTTTGACCCTATATAAGGCAGGGGCGGATCCAGCCT
Organism: Diaprepes abbreviatus; assembly: GCA_034092305.1. Taxonomy (NCBI): domain Eukaryota; kingdom Metazoa; phylum Arthropoda; class Insecta; order Coleoptera; family Curculionidae; genus Diaprepes; species Diaprepes abbreviatus. The sequence continues at coordinate 12,492,715 of JASJET010000070.1, read as the reverse complement.
TTCTCTTTGGGAGGGGCGGTGATATCACAAAAGTACAGTATGGCAAATGAAAGTAAGTTGTCGCCGGGGGGGGGGGGGGGGAGACACCAGCAACATTCTCATTTCTAGTGTAAAAGGGCAGGGTCGGGTATATTTTTCTGAATTTGAAGCTCTTGGGAGGGGAGAGGCGATCATAAGAAAAAACAAGTTGCCGACAGGGGAGGAGGATGCTAGCAGCATACACATTCCTAGTATAAGGGGCAGAATCGGGTCTATTTTCCTGAATTCAAAGCTCTTGTGGGGGGGGGGGCTATCGCAAGAAAAACAAATTGTTAACGGAGGGGGGGGGGGGAAGTGCCAGCAGCATACACATTCCTAATATAAAATGCATAATCGGTTCTATTGTCCTGAACTCAAAGCTCTTGGGAAGGGGAGGGGGCGATCGCGAGCATACACATTCCTATACTCTATTCAAGAACTAGAGAGAGTAATAAAACTTTTACCGAAACCTCCAAAGTACCTGCTCCAGTGCCGCAGGTAACTGAGGACTGCCGTAAATCTAATTATATATAATATATTAGATAATAATGTTAAAAGCTCTATTGAGTTGTGTTCCAACATGACAGGTAGTTGGAAAATCTACTGCGTACCGAATATTTAAAGAAGAAAAAAATGACTGGAATTGCTATTACTCTGAAGCTACATTTGATCACAGGTAGACGAAAAACTTCGTTGGAAGAAGAGATGTAAACTGCAATAAAAGGAGTTGTACATACATTTTATTATGAGATGCAGATCCCAACCGTCGACAAAATTCTAACTAAAATCAATGAAGATCGGGATTTACCTGAAATTAAAAGGACTGAGCTCTGGAAATTGCTCAGAGAACTTAATTTTTGCTGGGAAAAACCAGATAGGAAATCTGTTCTTATAGATCATCTGGAAAACGTCCGTTGGAGAAGGAAATATCTCTCTCAAGTAAAAGGTAGAGTTGGTAGAAATAACACAACAAAATTAGTAATTTAACTAAACTTTTGAAAGACTTTTTTGAATAAACTTACTGCAGAAAATTGGAAAAAAAACATATAATAAAAGAATAAAAGAAAATGTAGAAACTCGATCTCATGATCGGTAACATAGAGGAACCAATTATAATTAATTTGAGCCAAGATAGCTTCACTGACTTTAATTACCAATTAGATACGTAATGTTTACCTGCGTAAACATAATTTATTATTTAAATTTTCTGTAACATATAAAAATTAATAACATTTGAATCCCTTTTTAGTGTTTAAGTGTAATTCTGCAGATGGTTTAAGAAATAAATAAAAATGAATGGTCAAATATCTTAAAAATGTTTTTAATTAATAATAAAATGACCGATAGCCCCAGAAAAATTTTAATATTACATGGACGAATTTATTTTTTATATATGTTTATCTTCTTATATTTTTGACAATGGGTATTTTGTAAGTATTTAAATTATAACTTTATTATTGTTATCCAATCCAAATAGTCCATTATTATAGACCCGTATTTTTGATTATAAAATTTCTAGCCTATGCCTATGAAAAATATGTGTGTCTAACAGATTTTGCCAAAGACATCTGACTGAAGAACACAGGTAGTTTGCGAAGAAAAAAAGGGTAAAAAATGATTTATTACTCTATCTAGTTCTTGAGTAAACTATAGTATAAGAGGCAAAATCGGGTCTATTTTCCTGAACTTAAAGTTCTTGGGGGGGGGGGGGGGGGGGGGAGCGACAGATAATGCTAATCACGTGACTACTATTTTTTTCGTTAATTTTCATCTCGATCGAAGCAGAAATTGATGCCAAAGTCATATATATATATATATATATATATATATATATATATATATATATATATATATATATATATATATATATATAATTTCATTCCTGTGTTAGAGGTTGCACAGTTTGAATAAATGGCGATAAAACACAATTTATCACATTTCACCACCATCGAGATGATGGCCTACCTGTACCACCATATCGCGAAGAAAGTCAAAACTTACCCTCCCCGTACAGTAATCGGCAGAGGTACATGTTTCGTCTCTTACTAGACTCATCAGGGTACCGATATGCACCTGTTTGTGCACAGGACAGATCGGTTAGACGATGAACTACCTTAAGGTAAAAAAAAAAAAGATTTTGCACATTTCTGGTTGCTACATTATAGTAATAGCAATAATTTTCCTAACTTTCATTTTTATTTTTTAGATATTTCTTGATTTTTATAACATGATTGAACAACTGCTTAGTGTGTCGTATGGTGGAGGACGTGAAAGTAATCGCAATGTCGTTTTATCTATAGGCTTTCTGTGTTTCGGTTTTATTTTTTTGGCGAAGACGATGTGTGTTTTCTGGCAGCATTTGAACAAATATTTTTCCACATCTTTCAGTGAAACGTTAACCTATAGCCAGTACGAGGCCTACGCTACTTATATTGGTCTTTCTCCCGAATTAAAGGTCAGTAAATGACAACTTTTGAAGTAAAAATTAAACAGTACTCCTTAATTAAAAAAAAAAATAGAAAATCTAATTTAAAAAATCACAATAACTTGTAGAAGCTTGCAGACGTTCCGCCAAAATCTCATCTGATATCTTTGGTGCTTCCTAGTTGATCTTCAACTAGCAGCGAACAGTGAATATATATATATATATATATATATATATATATATATATATATATATATATATATATATATATATATACAGGGTGTCCAAGATAAGGATCCTAAGCATGGGGATCTCGGAAACAGTTGGAGATACGAGGTCGGTTAAATTAGAGAAAAGTTGCGCAATTTAGTGCTAAATTAAACGCAGATAAAAAAATTTAAAAATTTCAAACACTTCCGGAGATTTCCGGAAAAAAACGAAATTTGGCAAAATCGTTTTTAATTTTTGCAGGCTTTATTTAAAGAGATATCAGAAAATAAAAGGTAGATTCTCATTGCCACTTTTTATTTTTTATAATATGGTCTAAACAAAATTTAAATCCGACGTTTCGTTTCTGAGATACCATCATGAACTTTCATTTTTTATATGGAACAAAAAAAAGTATCCCATGTATTTGATAGCATTTTTTATTACAAATTCAACGATGTATCACCCTTGCATATCGAATACGTAGTTCAAGTACTTTCCATAACGGCTCCATGAGAGCGAGAGAGAAAGGTATATCAGTTTTATAAAAGCCAATGAACTACACACTTGATATGCAAGTGTGATACACCGTTGAATTTGTAATAAAAAATGCTATCAAATACATGGGATACTTTTTTTTGTTCCATATAAAAAATGAAAGTTCATGATGGTATCTCAGAAACGAAACGTCGGATTTAAATTTTGTTTAGACCAAATTATAAAAAATAAAAAGTGGCAAGAAGAATCTACCTTTTATTTTTTGATATCTCTTTAAATAAAGCCTACAAAAATTAAAAACGATTTTGCCAAAATTCGGTTTTTTCCGGAAATCTCCGGAAGTATTTTGAATTTTTAAAATTTTTAAATTGCGTTTAATTTAGCACTAAATTGCGCAACTTTTCTCTAATTTAACCGACCTCGTATCTCCAACTGTTTCCGAGATCCCCATGGTTAGGATCCTTATCTTGGACACCCTGTATATATATATATATATATATATATATATATATATATATATATATATATATATATATATATAAGTAAAATGCGAACAGTGAATGCAAACTTCGCTCCATCATATCCTTTCCGTATTGGAGGTTGCACAAGTTTGAATAAATTACTAAAAAACACAATTTATCCTATTCCACCACCACCGAGATGGTGGCCTACCTGTACCACCATAGCAAGAAGAAAGTTAAAAACTTGCCCTCCCCGTTACAGCACTACAACAGCATAATGTGGATATAACCACTGCTATTGCATCTCACACGGAGGAATCCGTGAAAGTAGCATAAACATATATATATATATATATATATATATATATATATATATATATATATATATATATATATATATATATATATATATATATATACAGGGTTATTAACCTATACGGCACGGATATTGCCCACAAAAAGAAATCTGGTGCATTTAAGTCCGGAGATCTCGGAGGCCAATTATGAAATCCGTCTCTCCCAATCCACCTGTTTCGAAAGTTGACATTTAAAAACTGCCGAACCTCGCGATGATAATGAGGCGGAGTTCCATCCAGTTGAAGCAACATAGTTGTTCTAATATTTAAAAGGATATCTTCTAATAACACTGGAAGTTAGTGTAAAAGAAAATCGCGAAACATCAAACCATTTAAAGGGCCTTCAAAAAAGAAGGGTCCAATTAAGTATGGACACAGTATTCCTCCCCATACATTAACCGACCACCTATTCTAGTTTCTCATAACTCTGTATTCATTTGAATCAAAAAAGTAATGCAACCAACAGTGCATTCTGCTCTGCTGAATTTAGAAATGTGAAGACCTCCATCTAAGTTATATACCAAGAATTGTTATTTCCGCAGTCGATAGTGAATACTTGATAGTAATCATAAGGATTTATAGGCTCAAAATTAAAATAAAACAACTACAAAACATAATTACCCAACTTTAATTACTTTATTTCTAACACAAAATTCCAATTCTCATCTTTAAAAACTTGAAAAATAATAAATTTTAATATTGTGCTCTCCCGGGATTAATACTATTATTTTTCCGAAAAGTTAGTAAATAAATATTTTAATATTTAAAAAGTAAAAATTTTATAAAAGGAAAAGTCTGAGTAAAGTATATTTTATTTCAAAATTAATAAATAAATCTTCTTCAAGTCTTCAAAAAATATTACAAGTATTTCCTCTGAAAATCAATAACAGAAAAAAAATCTTCATTAAAATTAAAATATTAAAATAAAATTATATTACCTAAGACCAAATTTTTCTAAGTCGCGCGCTTCTTGCATCGCCTCTTTACCAAATTCGAATAAAAAATAAAATCTGAATCTAAACCATAAGATATGTGACGTGTTTTGTTCTGGAACGCTGAAAAATAAGTAGGCCAAGAAAGGAATGTCCGTTTTCTGACGTCGAAAATCGCAAGATGTCGGTAAAAAAACACTATTTCAACATATAGTCTCGATCACGCGATTTTTTTTTGGAAAAGTAGGCCAAGAAAGGAATGTCGGTCTGGTGACGTCGGGATCACGAAACTGTGGTAAAGAGCCAACATCACGCGACTTATTCCTGCAAAAGTTGGCCAAGAAATGAATATCGGTTTGCTCACGTCGGGATCACGAGATTGGGGTAAAGAACCAACATCACGTGACTTTTTCTTGCAAAACAAGTAGATTCGAAACATCCAGATTTCTGCCAAGACGTCACGGCAAATGTTGTTTAAATACGCGCCATCTCGTTATGAAAATGGGTTAGTAAAGAAAAAGAGTTAAGTACGGTTAATTGAAGTCGAGAGTTAAGTTGAGATTAAGAATTAAAGTTAATATCGGTAGTTAGCGAGTTTGTTCAAAAAAGTGTTATAACAGTGAAAGCATTGTATTTATCACCGTTTTGCAGAATAGAAAAGAATTCAGTTTTTAAGTCCAAGCGCGTTTTTGAAAAATTAAATATTCTCTCAAAAATTTTCTGACATAAAAAGTCAAAAAGTGAGTGTTTTGCTAATAAAAATTTATGAATTTTTACTAGTACCAGGGTGGCTCAAATACTGTTAATTGTCTCCCTTTCTTTTTATTTATTTTGTATTACTTTTGGCATTTTTTTATAAACAATTAATAAAGAGAAACAAAAGGGCCAGACGCTACAATATAAGAAGAATAAACAAATATTATCAAAACTTACATCAAGATGATCTTCACAAAAATACATTTTAGCAGAAGCCCCGTTTTCCTATTATTTTCCGGACGTGGAACATGAATGAATCATTTTTCAGGTGTTTTAATTGCGGTACTTGTATACTGAGTCGCCGCACAACACATATAAAACTTAGAATTCATCTTTTATTACAAAAATTCCAAAAAGACTTTATATCTCCTTGTCAGTTTATCAGCCTTTAACAACATGTGACGTTACAGCGGTGAAGTGACAAGTTTCGCTTTTTGGAGCGAAATTTGAAACGGAATTTAAAATAAAGGGTGTTTTTTATAGAGGTATAGAACTTTTAAATGGAATAAAACAAAGATGAATTTTTTAAATTAACATGAAATTTACTTTATTCGAAAGAGAAGCTTCTGGCATTATAATTTAAATATGACTTCTGGCATATGGCCGCCACGGCTGGCTCGGACGTAGTCTAATCTGGAGGTCCAATTTTCGATGACTTTTTCCAACATTTGTGGCCGTATATTGGCAATAACGCGGCGAATGTTGTCCTCCAAGTGATCAATCGTTTCGGACTTCACGGCGTAGACTAGCGACTTCACATATCCACATAGAAAATAGTCTAGCGGCGTTAAGTCGCACGATCTTGGAGGCCAATTCACGGGTCCGAAACGTGAAGCTATGTGGTTACCAAACGTTTCCTTCAATAAATCAATTGTGGCACGAGCTGTGTGACATGTTGCGCCGTCTTGTTGAAACCACAGCTTCTTCACATCATGGTTGTTCAATTGATGAAGAAAAAGTCAGTAATCATGGCTCTATAGCGGCCACCATTGACTGTAACGTTCTGACCAGCATCGTTTTTAAAGAAGTATGAACCAATGATTCCACCAGCCCATAAAGCACACCAAACAGTCAGTTTTTCTGGATGTAACGGTGTCTCAACATACACTTGAGGATTATCATCACTCCAAATACGGCAGTTTTGTTTATTGACGTATCCATTCAAACAAAAGTGAGCTTTATCGCTAAACAAAATTCGCTTATGAAAATCGGGATCAAAGGCAATCTTGTTTTGGGCCCATTCACCGAATCTACGCCTTGCTAGGTGATCGTGTGGCTTCAATTCTTGCACGAGTTGGATTTTGTAAGCACACAAGCCAAGATCTTTCCGCAAAATCTTCCATAAAGTGAATGGACACATATCCAATTCCTGTGCACGATGGCGGATAGACTGATTCGGGTCTTCCTCTACGCTACGCTCTACAGCAGCAATGACTTCTTCTGTACGCACTGTACGACGTCTCTGTGGATGCGTATTATCATTTAGAGTAAACGTGGTGCGAAAACGTTCCACAGTTAATCGAATTAATTGCTCTGATGGACGATTATATTGACCGTAAAATGGACGTAGTGCGCGATACGTATTTCAAACAGAACCATGATTTTCAAAATAAATTTACACAATTTGGAAGCATTGTTCAGGCGTCAGTCTATTCATGTTGAAATGCCAAACCAAACTAAACATAAATCACTTGACAGCTGACAAAATGGCCGCCAGTTAAAAAAGTGTTGCCAACTTAAAGTTCTATACCTCTATAAAAAACACCCTTTATATATTTTTTAGAGTATTAGTTGTATTAAAAAAATAATATTAAATATTTTGGGCTACATTAGGTACTTATGCATGGTTTTAAGTACTTTCCCAAAAATAGTCATCACTAATCAGGTCGATTTAACTAGTAACTGTCATAGATAGTTGGACCAGGCAGATAGCTTTATGATAAAATTTGAAGAATCCTTACTAAAAGAGCTTACAAACACACGTGCCGTCATCAGTTTTGGAGAAAGAGTAATTTATTCTTAAGTAAGGCTATTATGCTATTTTTATATTTTTTTAGGAACGAATTTATATGTTTCTAGACTTCAAATATCAAAGTGAATATTATAAAGAAAAAATGATTAAGGAAATTCTTAATGTGGATTTAATAAAAGAAACAAAAAAAACTGTTTCCAGATCAAGAATAGAAAAAGTAAAAATGTTCAAAGCAGTTCCAGATGACCTCAAAATCCAACTTGAGGAAAGGCTTTTATCCGACATATTTTTGCCTGGGGACGTCATCATTAAAGCTGGTACTAAAGGTGAGTAATCCCCATTTTTAACTATATTTATATAAAATTTTTATGAAATAATTGAATCGACTTCTAAAAAAACGCGAAAAATACCTATATAAATTTTTATACGAAATTGACATTTTTGCACTCGGCGCCATATTAATTTTTTTTTAATAATTTTAATCTCGTAATGGCTTTGAAATTTAAAGCAGAGATAATTATGATTTTAGGTAACTATTTGTACTTTATTGTGAGTGGAACAGTCGTTGTTACAAGTGCCCAAGGGGAACATATTTGCTGCCTAGAAGATGGATCTAATTTTGGAGAAATTGCGTTAATTTTGAATCAGAAAAGGGTAAAGTTTAACGATAAATTTTTTTTAATAATACAATAATCAAATGTATGTATACGCATACGTAAACAAAACTATGGAAATGTTAAAACCTTTAGTAGAGCAAAGATCTTTTAATTTCAGACATTACTAATTTCTATAGCAACCATTTTCCAAGTGGTATACCGGGTGTCAACGAATCTATTAGACAAGTCATAATTTCTAGAGTATTATGTGTAACAAAATGAGAATTGGTACAGGTAAATGTTATGTGAAGAGGAGAGTTTTTGCATATTTTCCTTTTTCCGGTCACTTCCGGTTTCACCGGAAATGGCCCTGGTTTTGAATTCTTAAATAGAACATCCTGTATATTTTAACATTTTTGGATTTCTGAGACAATTCTAGATCAGAATGTGGCATTTTAAAAACTTTTTACGTCTACTTCATTTTTTTAGAGCCACTTTTAAAATTGCATCTAGGTGGCCATGATCGAACGCAAACTAATCTAACGGCCGTAGGTGATGTCAAAAAAATACAATCGCAAAGTTTTAGTGACTAGTATGAGAGACAGGAATTGGATTAAAAATTTAACAAAAAACTAACAAAATAAACTAATAACTTACACGACGCACTTAAAATATTTGAAAGAACAGTAGCTGAATTTGTTAAAAAGTTTAGTGTAGTAAATGTTCAAAGTGCATTCCTTCTTTTTCACGACACATTTCAGCTCGTTCAATTGTTTCTCTCAACACGTTTTGTAGCATTTGGGGCGTTATACTTCTAAATGCCCGTAAAATTCTTTCTTCTAATATTTCAAGAGTAGCTGGGGCTGCTCCATAGTAAACCCTTTCTTTAACATATCCCCAAACAAAGAAATCTCTCTTCTAAAACAGATATTCCAAAAAAAAAATTAGTCTCGATTTGTTTTTGGCGCATATTTCACATTTTAGCTATTTTGCTAAATAATAGTTTTATTGTAAAAAATAAAATACAAGGTGTCTCAAAAGAAAGTACACATTTGTTTTGCTTATTGCGTGAATGCACTATTCCGAGCGGCGCGGGGGGTATGTCAATCGGTAGCCTGGCTCTTGGGAATTTAGTCGCTATGGAGCGTTTCTCGGGAGCGGACCGTGCTTTGTGCGTACGTGAGTTTTACAAAAACGGTAATTCAGCGACTGTAGCGCGTAGAAAATTTTGCAATTTTCGACATATTCGTCACTTAAATGATGCGCCAAGCGCTCGGCTTATTGGAAAATGGGTCCAGAAGTTTGAAGAGACCGGTTCAACACTAGATAAACCAAAATCCGGGCGTCCGAGGTCTTCGAGAACGGTCGAAAACGTAGAGAGTGTTACTCAGTCTGTTCGTGACGACCCAAACGTTTCGATTCGTAAGCGTGCTGTTGCTTTAAATGTGCATAGGTCATCATTATTCCGCATTTTACACAAAGATTTAAAGCTGAACCCCTATAAAATTCAGTTGGTGCAAGAATTGAAGCCTCAGGATGCTGGTCAGAGGCTTGACTTCGTAAACCAGATGACTGAACGCTTTTCAACGTTTACCAACATCTTCTTTTCAAATGAAGCCCATTTTCATCTTAATGGTCATGTAAACAAGCAAAATTGCCGCTATTGGAGTGCAAACAATCCAAAACACAAACATCAGAAACCTCTACATTCGCCGAAAGTGACTGTATGGGCTGCGATGTTGGCGCGAAGAATTATCGGCCCATACTTTTTTGAAGATGAAAGGGAACGCACAGTAACAGTGACTTCTTCGTGCCTGAACTGCAAAATTTTCTTGGCTATAACCAAAGAACATGGTTCCAGCAAGACGGAGCAACTTCACACCCGTCCAACATGTCTCTGCCACGAGTGCGTGGAATTTTTCCTGGCAAATTGATCTCAAAGAAAGGTGACATAAGTTGGCCTCCACGCAGTCCTGATTTATCACCTATGGACTTTTTCCTATGGGGTTATGTCAAATCAAAAGTTTACGCCAACAAACCGACTTCCCTGGCACAATTATAAGAAAATATCCGCAACGAAATGGCAGACATCACGGAGAATACCTGCCGAGCCTCATGGGCAATTTTAGTGCTCGATTAAATGAATGCCGTGAGCGCAACGGATTACATTTGGACGATATCATTTTTAAAAAATAAATTCCCAAACAATGTATTTTAATATGTAATAAACATTTTTTCAATAAAGTCCTGACTTTTTTTTAAATCGATTTTTTAAATGTGAACTTTCTTTTGAGACACCCTGTATGTAAACAGTCATAGAAAAAGCGTTTTCATTTATTTATTAGAACTGACATTTCATGCTTGTTATCTAAAAATAATAAAATTGTTACATATTTACGCTGTTCCAAAGAAGTTAAAAAAATTTGCTTTATTGGAGTTGCTTTAAACAGAAAAATTATAATTTTGAGGAAACTAAAAGTAGAAATTTAAGTTAAATATTGTTTTACAGAAACAATTATCTTGGGCTGCGATTCTATAAGAGTAAAGGGAAAGAGAATGTCATAATAAGGATCTTCTATCTTTGTTCAGTCTGTATTAACACATGTCCTAAAAGAGATAAGGAAAGAGAATGTCCAAAAATATGCTTACAGAATCGGAGCTCTGGTCTTTTTTATTGAATATACTCGATTAACCTGTCAAGTAAAACAAGGAAGAGCGATTTATTGTTTAAGATATAGTATAGAAAGAGATAGTTATTGTCTAAACCTGTTAGAATAATTGAATTGACATTCCTATACGACACATTCACGCCAATGTAAGAAACTAGCAGGGAATTCAATGTTGCCATACAAATCATTGCACCGAATGGCGACTAATAAGGGGGGGGGGGTCAAAAATTATTTTCATGATCAGTCCAGTTTTATATCTCAAGTTCGTGAGTAGTACTTACTTAGAGAAGTTATTGGTCCACGCCCTTCCCTCTTCTACGCGTTCGGCAACACACTTCTTAACTTAAACTTCGAATGGTACATTCTTCCTTTGATTTACTAAAATATTACATTACGAAATTCGCTGATATGTGTGGAGTATTTTTGAAAGTACCAGGGTACAATTTTTTTTTTGGTAAATCTGAGAAGTCAAAATACATTGTAGTCGTTTGTCTTCTCCAATAATCCTTGAACTGAATATGTTCAATATATTTCAGACTACCACAATAACAGCAGCAACTCCTTGCGAAGTACTGGTTCTAAAGCGTTGGGACTATGAATCGGTTTTAAATCCGTATCCAAATATAAAAAAGAGATTAAAAAAGGAAGCGCTGCAGAGATTTAGAGCTACAATAGAAAGTGCAGCAGAGGGTCCACTTTGTCACCTCTTCGATTCCGGGCCAAATAAAAGCCAACTAAATATTATCGAACATGAAGATGAACAAATTAGGACGGCATTTGTTAAAAAACTTCAGAGTCGTACTGATTTACAATCGGTCGTCACAGATTCTTCGGCAAAAATTGTCAAGGGAAGCAGGACCGAGTCACAGAATCGAGATGATACTGATAAACAACGTCCCTGTTAACTGCTGTATTCCTATAAAGATGAACGACCTTTACGTAGCGATGTTGAGCTGCAACGAAAGCAAACAAAGTTATATAGCTCTTTCGTCACCAGTAACGTAATAAAATTTAAAGAATCAAATTGATTCTTGCTTCAACTACTCATCTGTACTACATTTAGTTGTTTTTATTAAAGTTGTTAATTAATGTTAAGTAATACTGAATTGTTTGTAATAATTGTTAAAAGTTGAAAGATAATAAATAAATTTGAATTTTATATTTGATTTTTTTCTAAATAATTCCCTACTAATTTATAGAGCTATTAAATTACACGATATTCAGGATTCCTAACTAGGATGTAAGAGTGGGAGAATATTAGAGAATGCTAATTACACAGTCCTGAATCAGAATCCTAAATCTTGGAGATTGTGGTCCAACGTTAAACAGTAATTAACAATATGCGTTATTACTGGAAACAAAAAAGATAAAATAAATTTACTTTATATATATATATATATATATATATATATATATATATATATATATATATAAACTTATGTCATTTTGTTTTTATTTTGTCTTTTCTTGGGTCTAGGTTTGTTATTTAACAAAAAAATCCAAAACAATTTGACGTTTCGCCCTTTATTTAAGGCATCTTCAAAAATTGTTTGTCATTTTATTTATTGATATTCCTAAAACTATTTTTTATATAATTAAAAACATTCGTTCAAAAATATATTTACAATTTTAAAAAAACAAACAAACACTTTAAAAAACTATTCAGATTTTTAAAAAGTATTTAATTTTACCAGTACATACTCCAACATTTTGTTTATTTATTAATAATGAAATGAAAATTTTACATTGTCTATTTAGGTACTGAGGATACATGGAATGCGAGTGTGTTTTATATTTTACAATGCACCAAAAAAACCGAAAGGATGCATACATTTAATTTTATGTTTAAGAGGATGTTCAATTTTTGATGTTTATTAACAGGATCGAATACTTAATATTTTTGTTTAAATTAGGCTGGTGTAAATGTGGCTCAAATTTCCTATATCCGTTTTGCCGTTAACAGTGTTTTTATCTTTTTCAATTTCTATCATTTCATTTATCTGCAATTTCCTGTCTTGTGTGTGTTAAACAAACACACACGGGACGAAAAACTTATATTCGATTATAACACGGCCATAATTAAAAACAAAGATATGAATTATCAAAAATTACAGATAAAGGAAATGACAAATTAAAAAAGATAAAAACACTGTCAACGACAGAACAGATATAGGAAATGTAAGCCACATTTACACTAGCCTAATTTAAGCAAAAATATTAAGTATTCGATCCAGTTAATAAACATCAAAAATTGAATATCCTCTTAAACATAAAATTAAATATATGCATTCTTTTGCTTTTTTTGGTGCATTGTAAAATATAAAAAGAAAACAGACTCACATTCCATGTATACTCAGTACCTAAATAGACAATGTAAAATTTGCATTTGATTATTAATAAATAAACAAAATGTCAGGGTATACACTGGTAAAATTAAATATTTTTTTAAAAATTTGAATAGTTTTTTAAGTGTTTGTTTTTTAAAATTGTAAATATGTTTTTGTATAAATGTTTTTAATTGTATAAAAAATATTTTTAGGAATATCAATAAATAAAAAGACAAAGATACGTTAAATAAAGGCGAAACGTCAAAATGTTTTGGATTTTTTGTTAAATAAAAAACCTAAACCCAAGAAAAGACAAAATAAAAAAAATGATGTAATCTATCGTTCAAGAATCTGGAAAATATAATATATATATATATATATATATATATATATATATATATATATATATATATATATATATATGTTTATGCGGCTTTCACGGATTCCTCCGTGTGAGATGCAATAGCAGTGGATATATCCACATTATGACGTTGTAGTACTGAAATCACATTCAGCAAACGTACAACTATATGCAACTCCGTGAATAGATGAAGTAAAATGCGAACAGTAATTGCAAACTTCGTTCCATCATATCCTTTCCGTGTTAGAGGTTGCACAGTTTGAATGAATTGCTACAGAACACAATTCATCCTATTACACCACCATCGAGATGATGACCTACATGTACCACCATACCGAGAAGAAAGTCAAAACTTACCCTCCCCGCCACAGTGAAACGGCAGATGTACATGTTTCTTTTCTACTAGACTCATCAGGGTACCGACATGCACCTGGCTGTGAGTGTAAGTTTTGACTTTCTTCTCGGTATGGTGGTACAGGTAGGCCATCATCTCGAAGGTGGTATAATAGGATGAATTGTGTTCTGTAGCAATTCATTCAAACTGTGCAACCTCTAATACGGAAAGGATATGATGAAACGAAGTTTGCAATTACTGTTTGCATTTTACTTCATATATATATATATATATATATATATATATATATATATATATATATATATATATATATATATATATATATAAGTAACCTCTAACACGGGAGGGATATGATTGGGGCGAGGTTTGCATTTACTGATCGCAATTTACTTCATTTATACCCGGAGTTGCATATGGTTGTACGTTTGCTGAATGTGATTTCAGCACTACAACGGCATGGTGTGGATTTATCCACTGCTAGTGCATCTCACACGGAGGAATCCGTGAAGGCCGCATAAACATATATATATATATATATATATATATATATATACAGGGTGTCCGGTAAGTACCTCCTAATTTCTCGGGAGCGTATAGACGAGGTCAAATTAACCCTACTTTGTCACAGAAAAAAAACTCCTGAAGTGCCCTTTAACGGAGCCCTAAAGAGGTTCCCAGCGATTTACCTTATCGGCTCTTTCGAGATAAATCGGTTTTTATGGGAAAAACTCAAAAGTTACTAATGCTAAAGACAAACAGGTAAAAATAAAATTCCCAGGATATGCTGATAAACTTTAATTTATAGGGAAGGGCTGTCGAACAAGAATATGTTAAGCTGAAAGATTTCCAGCTCAGACATCAATCAAGTCCAGAAACCTTTCAAAGGGTTGATCAGGGCTCAATTAATTTACAATGTTATTAAAATGCAAAAAACGCTAAATAAACTAAATGCGTATTAGCATACTCTGCGTAATAATATTCATTTTTTAAAATTATTTTTACTTGAAGGTGGTTATGGACAAAGTCCATCATTAGTAATTCATTATGCACGAGACCGTTAAGCAGACCATTAAAAACGTTACCATTCTATGTCAATCATAACCTGTAACCCATTACCTGGTAAACGCCAAAAAAAGCCTAGTGAAAAATTCAGGTTTCCACTATATCCAGATAAATTACCAATGTTTCTACAAAATAATACTCTAAATTATATTTAACCGCTGAAATTGACTTTTATTAGTGTAATTATCATTTTCTTGTTTTTATTCACAATTATGCACTGATTTTAAAATTTGTTAAAAATATCTATTTTATACTGATTTTACTATGAGGTAAATAGTTGCGAAAAAAATTCTTTTTTTTTCTTAAATTTAGGCTATAAATATTTTCAGAACATAGGATTATTGCCAATGCACAGTAGAAATAAATAACCAGTAGGGTCATTTGACTTCTCGGTGCCCTTATAAAGGTGATCCTGAAAATAATTTAATATAATAGCAGAACGAAAACTCTAGAACAAGAAAGTTAGATAAGCTGGGGGAAGAGTGTCACCAACATATAGATTTTTATATGTATATGGTTGCAATATTTTTACGAACGCCACTGTCATTTTGAGGCCATTTAATTTCAATTCTACGACTTAGAATTTTCGATAACTTTAAGGGATTTGATATTTGGTGATTATGCCAACTAGTTTTTAAAGTATAATTAAAATAAAATTTATGTAAAGCTAACGGCGATGATTTACACAGTAAAGAGGAATAGTTTTCTTTGATATTAGATTTTATCATGAATTGCAACAATACCCACTTTAGGAATAAAGCAGTAACATCCTGTATTCCACATCGATTAGAAAAAATATTTATAGAAACGTACAAGACTTGCTCGGAATGAGCCAGTAGGTATACGAATAAATATGAAGTTAACAAATGCACCATTTTCTAAAGTTCGTGTATCAATTTCCTCCATCGTGGGTGTGGTAATCCGCTGAAAAAAGCAATTTTTCATTAGGAGAAAAAATCATCGGTTCTTGTTCTAGCATTGTACAGAACAGTGGATACCAAAACTCAGACGTCCAGAGTGGTACAATCAAAATTCCTCTTATTTTATCATTTCTGATTCTTTGTAGCACTCGAAGAATTATTGTGAATGGAGGAAAGGCATAAAAGAATAATTTTTTTTGCAATTAAATATAAAAGCATCTACAGTAACACATTCTAGATGTATTTTTATAAGGATATATACCGCGAGAAATACCAATCATTCACCATAGTGTCAAGAAGATTTACAAAGATTGATTTTTAAAAAAGTGAAATATACGCCTTTGAAATTTCACTTGGAAGAAAAAAATTTGGGTTTATTTATAAATACTAAAAATTAAAGTGTACGAAAACTGTTTCTCTATATCAGAGAAGTAATATTTATCCAATCCCAAACTCGAAGTGCTTAAGAGGGAATTAATTTGTTTTAATGTTATTTCTACTATACATTTGTATCTCTTTTTATGAAAAATACAACAAAAATAAACTGTTCTTAAAAGTGTAGTTTTATTTTTTTAATTTCTAATGTTCTAAATCTATTTTATTATTTATCAAGGTAGATCTAGTAAAATTTTATAAGCAAATATCATATTTATAAATGCGAGGATATACTTTAACATACGTACTTGTACCTTTAATTAAATAATTATAAAATGATGGTGACTTATATTTTGACAAAAATACTCAAGTTCAAGTTTAATTTATTCTCATCTAGAAAAAACTTACCCTTTGACAAATTGGATGATTTGTGTGACAGATGATATGTAGAATTAAGTATATGTTATCTACTATAACACATTAATTAAATTTATTTTTTGATTTATTGGTTACTTTCCTTTAAGAACTCGCATGTCGCACTTAAACTTTCCACAGTATCTTTTCTCTAATAAAATATTTATCTATTTTTATTTTGTAACTGGCTGATAGTCCATTTTAACAGCTCCTTCGCAGAACAATCAGAAACTAGTCGGCTCCAATAAGATCGTCTAAAATCAGTTGGAAAACTGATCACGTGACTCTTTTTGAAGATTTTTATTGGCGCTGACTGGTTTGTGCTACGAATATTATATATTACTTTACATTTTTTTTAGGCTTTTTTGACAACTGGATATATCCTTTACAATAAAACTTATTTTGGCATTATAATATATGCATAAACAAAACTTTTAAAAATATTTTGGCAACGTATTTGCAAGTTTGAGTTTTATTACAAACCGCCAAGAAGACGTGGTTGTTTGGCCATTTTACCTTGTTTTAATTTACACTCTCACTACAAAGTAGTGTTTTGAACAAATAACAACTTTGTTAGATTATACCGGTTGATAAGTTCAGACCGGCGGCCTCGAATTGCGGACTGACTACCTGATTTTTATAATTTGGTTCTTGTTGCTGACCAAACCAAGAAGACCCCTTTTTTAAAAAGCATGAATTGCGGACCAAGCTTCATTTTATATAACTAAGGTGGGGGTAATTTATTTTTTGTTTTAAATAAGAACGTTAAAAGTTTTTACTAAATTAATTTTAAATCGGACAACTAAACTAAAATATTAGGGTAGTTCAGGTTAGTTTTGATTGCGTTCGTCTTTAGTCCGCAATTAAGGATTATTATTATTATTATATATATATATATATATATATATATATATATATATATATATATATATATATATATATATATATATATATATATATATATATATATATATATTTATTTATTTATTTCCAATAATTGTATTACATTAAATTTAAATATTCCTTCAAGTAGATTAGGTAATAAAATAATTATTAGTATCAGGTAGGTCGGTTACCGGGCAGGTAGATTCCAGATGGCCCTTTCGTTTTTGGTCCGCAATTTATGGGTTATTAAAAACACATCCCAAAATCTGAAAATTGTCTATGGTTTTTGGTTCGTAATTCATGTACACTTGTTCAGACTCTAATCAAGTAATCAAAGATCCTCACTTTCCGCGTTTTGGGTACAAAATTTCACTATTTAAAAATTCTTCAGTATATTCCAAGATTGTTTTCATTTTTTTCTTTCTTTACTAAAATAATATTTTTTTTTTGAAGTTTCTGGTTACCAATTGATTATTTTTTCAGGGTGTAATTATAATTTTAAATCTAAGAATACCCTCGTTTACCGGAAATGTTATAGTTTATTGGTATTTTTTAAGTAAAGTTATTTCTATATATTTTTTTAAAAGTTAATGTTCTATTTTTGCACCCTTTTTTCAAAGGGGGCTATGGCTTTGCTGCTGAGGCAATATGCCAGCCCGGTGCTTAGTTCGAGCTTGAGCTACCCTTCTGGATAGGTTACAGCACGCACGTATAATTTCGGAAATCCGTGGGTTACAGAGACTCCGGTTTGTGGGCACTAAAACGGTGGGGACTCTCGGATAGTCGGGAATGTAGCCCCGAAAACCCACTGCTACCCTGATTCCCGCTTTTGTCCCCTTATCGACAAAGTGTTGTCTGTTCAGTGACCAAAACGGAGGTCTTTAGAAGTATATAAACTGCGGATCCTGTACAAGCACATTGGCTCTCGCTTGGAAAGAGACAGAGCGAAATAAGATGCTAGTACCTCTCGCTCGGTCGGAGATAGGCACGAATCCCCAAACGTCATTGAATACTCCACTCCCCCGCTATTAGAAAGAGAGTTACTACTATCCTATTTTGCTCTGTCTCTTTCTATGCGAGAACCAACGGCTTCTATAGGATCTACAATTTATATACTATTATGTCTATGGAACCTAAGAACACACACACACTGGTGTACTAAAAATGTGAATTGGTGCCTTCTTGATAACTGTTTCAATAAAAACAAAAAAGTTGGTTTTTCCTTATTTTTTTTTTATAAAAAATGGTGAGTAAAATTTAAAGCATTGTGCGAATTTTATTGCGACGTGGCACCAACTGATAAAAATTTTATGAACCAGGACCACTCATGTCATATGTCTGTTTATTCGGTACTTTGATTATATCACGAATTATCGGCTCCATGCAAATAATTTTTTATTTTTTTAATTGAAAAATTTGCTTTTTGACTGGTGGGCGATACTGAGTGATACCCTCTTGAGAGCGAGTCCACACGATATGAAAAATCTGGGCGGCAGCGTAGCGTAATAAGACATATGTCAAATTTCAAGCATTGTGATTTGTTAGATTTAAAAAAAAAGACCGAAGATTTCCCGCCTAAATCCGCCTTTTCCAAGGTCATTACGCCAAATGATGTTGAACTTTTCAGCGGACTGCTTTAAAAATGGTGGAAACTGTTTATTTTCAATATTTTGTATGAAAACATAACCTATGTTTTTTTTTAAACTTTGTTGTTTTATTAATATAATTTATTTAGCGAGTTTTGAAATAATGGATATTTATGAATTATGTTAAATTGTTTTAATTTATTAAAAATGCTTGTTACCGAAGATCATTACTGCTTGGTCCTCAAAAAAAAACGATTTTTGTTAATTTTATAACAATTGCAATAATACAGGTGTTCGTTATATAAATTAAAGCTTATGAAATAAAGGCCATTATATAATACAATTTCTATTCAACAACAATCTGTGATATCGAGACGCTAATCCACAGACATGCCCTTAGCTATGGTTACCAGATCAAATAATGAGATTCCCTGACAATATCCCAAATGTTTCTGTAAATATCCGGACATTTTATCTGAATGTTGTATGTTAAGGCAGTGAGATTTTCAAAATTTTTGCAATCAAAGCATTAAATGCCAATATCGAGTGAGTCTTCTCATTAATGGGAGCGTAGTGGACTAAGGAGAGACATAGACTGTCTATATTGTTATAAGTTTTGCCTTTCGCTGCCACCAATGTTATAACTTTGCTAGTTCTGCTTTTAGTTTATCACTGGTTTCGATGAATTCAAATAAATCTTCTAATATTACTTTTTTAATATTTTATTATAATGTTCACTAAATCATGAGGTAACAACAGTTTTTGTTCTTAATTACTAATTTAATGTTACTATTGTAGTTTTTTGATTTTAGTTCCTCTCGTCTCAATGTTCATGTCCTAGTTACATTCTATTCTGTATCTAAATTATATATTTTACAGTCATAGGCGTACTAACAAATATAACTTATAACTATTTATTTACATGATTACTGAAATGAAAAAGTGTGTATTTATGGGACGATGAAAATATGAACAAAACTAATGGTCTCTGTAAAAAGTAAAGTTTTAGAGTTTCGGAGATTAAGGCATGCTTTTGTTTGAGCCTATTAGAACATAAATTTACTTAAGATATAACTGTTTCTTAAGGGAGTATTAAATATTAGACTATAATTATCTATTAATCCATAAGAGTAACTTAAAAATATATATAGTAATTTAATAATTGATAATTTGTAGTAATAGTTGGTTTACAACAATGTCTCGTGTTAAGGTTCTGCTCTAGACACAATTTAACTTAAAGAACATATCATGTGAAGAATGTCATGAAATGGTTATAAAAGTCCAGCAATTGCCAAGAGAAACATCAAGCAATAAAAAGTACGAAACTAAATTTATTAATATACTAAATTAACAATTCAGTCATTTTGTTAACGTTTAATCAATTTATTTTTTTCTCACTAGAATGATTAATAAATATTTTTTCATTACTTATATTTTCCTCTTTTAATTTCAAAAAAATACTGCCAATTGCAGTTTTTTCCTCTTTCTTCCTAACAAGGGGCTAAAATTTCAGACATGTCAGGAAAATTCCTGTTGTTAGGTAACCCTACCCTTAGCAAATTTTATATAAACCTATTATAAACAATTAAAAAGTAAAAATTAACATTAATGGGAATTTAATAACAGAAATCCAGTTAGTGTTATACGTAATATATTCTTCTAAAAACTACAAACAATTGTAATTATTAAAACGATTGTTATGACACTTTATATTGAAACTCTCGTCTTTGAACTCTTTGGCAATTCTTTACCAGGTAGAAGTGGCAAACTTTGGAAATAAAAGAGTCTCATATTATCGCACAAGTAACATGACTAATTTCAAAAACACTGTTTACCGACTCGGAATTCGCACTGTTGCTTTCACATGCTGATTTCATCAGCTAAATATCACAATGTTTTTTCAAACCTAGTAATAAGGGTATAGCTATACACATTTCAATAGTGTGTTTCCTATTTATTGGCCCAACAACAGCTTTTCAAACTCACCAAGAGTAACAGGAAAATATTTTTAAAAAATCAGGATCACTTTCTCGCATTTCTTGAATTAAATCATTAGTATGTCCAAGCCTTTCTCCAATTTCCAGAAAAATGCTCTGAACAGAGTTACTCATCTGGTGTATGAAAGAATTATGATCATGTCCAATTTGCTTCAGCCCTTGACTTTGAAGTTTCTTATCTCTTAGAAAACTAAAATATTGATAACATTTAAAAATTATCATACATCATATCCATAAGATTAAACTTGTAACCCTTAGATTTACAATTTGATTCTAAGGTTTAATTTCAAGTTATAAAGCATTCAATAATAAATAATTATTATTGAATGCTTTATAACTTACTAATTAATTACTAATAAATTTACCAGATGAAGTATTTGCACGTTTTACGATGAAGAATCGCATTTTTTAATATACCAAAAAAAAACCATAAAATTCAAGGTCCAGTTTGAAATTTTCAGTAAAACCATTGACGGTAATATTTTCTTTGGTATGAGGAAAGTGACCCAATTGACTCATACCGATTTAATGAGACTGTGTACACCAGTAGTGATCGTATTAACAGGGTGACACAGAGCTTTAAAGTGAAACTGATTTTATATTATATCTTGGCAAGTGGACATGACATCAAATTCAGTCAAGAAACAAAATATAGCTTATA
This sequence comes from Diaprepes abbreviatus, assembly GCA_034092305.1. NCBI lineage: Eukaryota > Metazoa > Arthropoda > Insecta > Coleoptera > Curculionidae > Diaprepes > Diaprepes abbreviatus. The sequence goes on along the minus strand of JASJET010000070.1, from coordinate 12,470,882 downwards.
TGTCCAGTTATATTGTAGCTCTAAAAGAGAATGTACTATGGAGCGAAATACATTTTTCTGCCCTAGGATCAACGAGAAAATTAATATTCTGATTGCGTTGATAATTAAGTATTCATACAAATCTTTCAATATTATGGGGCCTTATTTGAATGAGTAATAATAGAAGACGCCTTCCTCAGAGTCTGAATAATCAACTTTTTGATATATCTCTCCTCTACAAATCTCGTTAAAATGATTTTTATATAGTTACCATGGTTATAGCGGGGTGAAGGTTAACAAATTAAAAGAGCTTAAAGTACTGCAATTTTGGTTTGCTTTAACCAAAATTAAGAAATTATCTCCAATTTTAACGGGCTATAGAATGGTTCTATGCAATGATCACCGTTGAAATAGGCACAATGTATAATTAAATATAAATAGGAATAAGTCCCTTTCTCTGAGAATGAAAAATTGATAACAACTAATCTTTAAAAGAGTGACTTCCAACTTAGGTGAACCAAAGGAGAGAAAATAAAGTACTTTAGATCTATTATACTCTTGCCAAATATTTGAAAGAACTACTTACCATTAATTTTGAAAAATCTGAACATATATCAATATACCACGTAGAGGATACAATATGTTAACGGCGGATTTGTAGTAGTGGGTATTGATGGTTGAAGTTACCAGACACATTATTTGGTCTTTGTGTTGTTGACCTGTAACTTTAAAAACAGACATTTCTTAACATAAACTATTAGTCTGCAATAGTTTTTTTTTTTCGGGAAAAAAAATTAACGAACAGTACAAGAAATTGCTCACATATTATGTAATTTAAAAATTTATAAGGAAAGTTTGTGGTAAGCTGAAAAGTTATAAATCATTACATGTTTGTGGTGGTATATAGGTGTATAGTTTTTTTTAGTTACAACCAAATATTGGGAATGGGGAAATGGGATATTTACAGATAAAATTAAACAGTTTCCTCGGTTAACGTTATTAAAACTTACATACAAAAATCATTTTGTGCCTACATACTTTTCTTGTACAAAAATTGATTACAACAAAAGCTTGAAGAAATGTTTATTTTAAATCCAAAATCTTATCATTTAATAGCACTGCCGTTTTTTCCGCATCTGAAGTATTTCATAAAATTGTTATAAAACATTAAGAATGGTAACAATTGTAGGCCTCAATATTTTGTTAACAAATTTTTAACGAACTCAAAGACCGACACAAAAACAAGGTTCATGCCAAAATATGCATTTTATTTCTTTTTTTATCTATACGGCTTCTACTTCAAAGGGCAATCAGCAAGCTCATTAGGAGGATTCCCTGATCGTGTATGTACTCCTGGTGATTATTTTTTATTTTTAAAATTCGAGTGCAGACTGAATAATTTAAAGAAAAATTATGAGAGAATATTTGAAATTCTATAAGGAACGATATATTTTTTACTTTTTCCCCTAATAAGTAGTTATAACAACTTAACGCTTTATAATAAATAAAAAAGTTTACATTATATTTTTTACCTTTTTGGCTTTTGCTCCCAAGGATAAAGAGCCAGCCCGTTAGGAGAATTCTCAGGTACTCAGGGTTCTTCATAATTTTGAGCGTTGTATAGTAATAAAATAAAGTTTTTTTTTACTTTTGCTCTCTCAATAGTGCAAATCGATGTAATAACAGATTTAAATGAAGTTTTTTCATTTTTTGTAAAAACAAAAGTTTCGAATTTATGGGACATGACGTAATTTCGAACTCTATTATTTTTGGTTTTACCAAAATTTTGGATCGATAAAAAATGAAAAGCTAAATTTTACACATTGAGATACTTTCATACCCATTCAGTCTACAGCTTCAAAATTTTTTTAGAAATTTAAGTCGATATTAAAAAATGGTATCATATACAAAGTGTCCCACTAAAAATAAAAACTTCATTTCCACAAAACAACCACCTTCGCATAGAAAAAATGAAAAAATATGTCAGCTACAAAATTTAAGCGAGTTACGAATTGTTTTGAAAAATTAAGGGTTAAAAATATTTTCATGACAAAATGGTGAATGTAACTAAAATTTAGGTTTAATTGAAAAAAATAGCATCCATATAAATTGGAAATTGGAAACATTTAAGAACATTTAGTATATATTTTGCTATTTATTTATTTTAAAACTTTTTCGAGTGAGAAAATTAAAGGAAAACTTCATTTTCAGTGAAAATCTATTATTATTTTATAAATTTAGGAAATACTTCTTAAAGAACCTATTAATGTAAAACAATAACATCAAAGAGGCAGCTGAAGGTGAATATAGGCAACTTGGTAAATTCTACGGCAGTAAACATTTCTTTATTTCTACTGAAAATGTCGCAAAAAGAAAATTAAAGAAAGTTGCAAGTAGTCAAGAGACGAAAAAAAAGTATAAAAGAAAAGAAGCAGTTATTAAAAGAAGGAAAATATAGATAATTTAGACAACTCTAAAGAGAACCAAAAACCGATAAGGAAAGACATGGAGAGATACTATATATACACAAATACTGGAACATATCTACTGTATGTCACTTCTGCCCAGGGGCGGATCCAGCCTCTCTCTTTGGGACTCGACTGGGGGGGGGGGGAGACGCTAGCAGCATTTTCTAAATTCGAAGCTCCTGAGGAGGGGGAGAATCGCGTCTATTTTCCTGAACTCAAAACTCGTGGGTATCGCCCCCCCCCTGGATCCGCGCCTGCTTCTACCAGAATATTCAGAGTACGTTATGATTAAAAAGGGCATAAGACAGGGCGACGCTCTAAGCGTAAAGTTTTTCAACCTCCGTCTAGAGGATGTTTTCAGGAAGTTAGGTTGGAGAGATAAGCGTATATTATATGAATCGACGGAACAAGATCCACCATCTTCGATATGCAGACGATACTGTTCTCATTGCTTAAACACTTGGGTAACTGCAAAGAATGCATACCAAATTAAATAAATATTGGAAGCAATAGAACTTTGATAAGATAAGAGTGATGTGTCAAGTAGACTTTCATATCAAAGTGTTGAAAAGAAAGTATATAAAATGTTCAGAACTACATCTCTCTTGGACATATGTTCAAACATGGACTGAAGATGGCTGATGAGATGAAATGAGACGGTTTTGTGACAAAATTGGAAAAACCAAATACTTACAGAAACAACTCGTGTAAGTTCCTTCGTCTACTCGTACATTCGTTTGTCACGGTCCTGTTTCTCAAAATGAAGAGCTGATAGTTGATACAGTTACGGTTAGAGCTAATTTTACATCCCAAAAAACGACAAAAAAAAATTTAGGTTTAACTCTGTTGGGTATAAAATAAAAACTAATAAAATATGAAATGTGAAAATATAAATTTACTTTGGTGACCGTGTAAAAAAATAACAAGAAAATATTGAAAAAATATAGAATGTCCTTAATTACTAGCGCATTGCCTAATACGATTTTTAAGAAAAAAAAAATTTTTTTTGGCGCCTGCCAAGTAAATCAATAAATAAACTCGTAGATTTTAAATATTTTACGGAACACTTGAGTTCAATTAGCATTTGACGGTTTTTAAAATGAATTAAATATTTAATTACACTTTGTAAATCAACTTACCTTTAATACATATTTTCCAAGGCTTCGGCAACTGTTTCGACCTTCCTTGGTCATCATCAGTGTTGTACGGCTCCGAATAGAGCAACAACAGACAGCTGCTTACTCATTATCATTATACGTACCAAAAACACCTGAAACGTAAACAGCTGCCAAGAAAACACCAACAACTACCACACATATCGATATCGGTGTGTTCTTAGTTTTAAAAATAAAAACATACTAAAAAAACAATTTGTAATGATTAACCCTGAAAAAAAAATAGCAATCCTGAAAAAGATCATTAGTAAAATTTAATCAAACAGTGTTATAAATAATAGAATAAAGAGATTAAACCTGAAAAAAATAGCAATCCTGAAAAAGATCATTAGTAAAATTTAATCAAACAGTGTTATAAATAATAGAATAAAGAGATTAAACCTGAAAAAAAAATAGCAATCCTGAAAAAGATCATTAGTAAAATTTAATCAAACAGTGTTATAAATAGTAGAATAAAGAGATTAAACCTGAAAAAAAATAACCATCCTGAAAAAGGTCATTAGTAAAATTTAATCAAACAGTGTTATAAATAGTAGAATAAAGAGATGAACTCTTAAATTCTCAAGCTTTAGGTCTAAAAGGCCAAAAAACTAACTCATTGGTCACTTTATCTGATTCTGAATGTGTTAATTGGCACTATTTTACAAAGCAGTGGTTATTTTGGCCAAAAATCACAACTTGCCTATGAAATAGTGCAAATTAATCAAAGACAGAGTGACCAAAAGAATAACTTTCTCTTACCTTTTTGACTCAAAAATTTGACATTTGATGGTTTATCTCAATACTTCAATATATGCAATTGTGTGCAACATTTGGACTTGGATTTGCAAAATAATGCTAGTTTGTTGCAAAATCTTTAAAAGTAACTGAAGATAAACTCGTTTTTCAATGCAACAAGATTTCAAATGGCTGACTGCTTATTTTTAATATTCGGACCCCTAAACCTATTTTCTTATAGTGATTATTCAAGATATATTAATGCACCTAAAAAAGAAGAAAAAAAGCATTAAACTTCTTATGTGATATATGCTGTGAGAATCCATACTGGATTTATAAGGGTATATTATTATTAAACGTTTAAAATTTAAAATAAAAAATTCGCATCTAAAGTAATAATCTTGTACCTACCTCTTTTAAATATTTATTAACTAAATCTATCTTTAAAATGTTTTGTATTTAGACAAAAACCCAAATAGATAAAATGTGATAGTTCTGCACCCACCGGAAGAGGTGGATCCAGGAGGAATATGCTAATTTTTTATTAGTTAATAAGGATTGACCTAACCTGACTCCGGTTTTCCCCTTTAAACAATGGTTTTAATGACCGTAATACTGTTTTAAAGGGTTATTTCTATTGTTTTGAATGGATTAACCTAATTATTCTGAATTAATGAAATAATCGTAAGAAATCAAGGGCAAAAAGGAGGATCTGGCAACATGGCCACCGGTGGGCTTTTTTGGTGGATTTTTTGGGTCTCGTCATACCTGCTTTCTACCGTCCGCCAGATGCGTCATTGGGTGCGTTCCACTAAGCACCCACAACGATCACGCTCATGATAGCAGTTTTTCCCGTTCCACTAGCTTGTGAGCATTCTAATTATAAACCCAAGTGGAATGGGATTGTGGACGTCTTAAGCGTTGAGTTAAATATTACAAATGGCGGATTTGAAAATAAATCAGTAGCTTGAAAAGGTTATGTTATAATTTTTAAGCTTTAATATTAATAATTTGTTATAATTATTGGTTAACTTGCTTTATATTAAAGAAAAATACTATTTAGTTTCTTATATTTTATTTTAGTGAAATCTTTAAGTAATTTACGTTGAAAAATAATCAAAATATCTTTTGTGGTGACAGTTGGATATTTAATGGTGGATCGTAATCATGCTTCAGAAAGTACTTCATCTAGTCCAGATGAAGAATGGAATGCAGTTTTACAAAGTCAGGAAAAGCGAAAACTTAGGCCACGTATTATTGATTATGAGAATGTTATTAATCGTTATTCAGATAAAGAATTCAAGTCATTTTAGGGTAAATTTTATATAATTACTACAGTCTATAAATGTGCTTGTATATAATTACTACATTTTTTAAATGTATTTTTCAGTAACACCTTCTGTGGATTGGACTACACCATCTAATTCAGTGTATTTTGAATCTAAACTAAATTATACTTATTTTTTTCTCATATGTTACACTGTAATTTTGAAACTCTTACATTCAATTGTCTTTAAATTTAAAAAACCGCGCCAAAATTCTGAACGTCCACTTTGTCCCACCTTTTCAGATGGGTCGTTGTGAGCTTGGCGTGAGCGAGAAGAATGACGTCATTAATGACGTTTTCGCCGCGACCGCGACGACCGTAGTCGTTATGTGGAACGACTGAAGGAATATTTTGAGCGTTGTGAGCGCCTAGTGGAATGCACCCATTACCTGCCTTTTTATCAGGTATAAATGGTTCTATTCTATTTCCGCACCCATCTTTGTCGAGACTTGTCATACATGCTTTTTACCGCTCGCCAGATGCGATATTACCTGCTTTTTTCTTAGGTGCTAAGGGTTAGAATTTGAAAAGAGGTAAAGTATGTTAATTGATATGGCTGATGTATTTGGGTTCTATATATTCCTTTCATGAAACCTTTGTCTTTATCGATTTTTTTATTTTATTGAAAATAAACTATTGCATCGGATTCCGGACTCATTATTATCGAGATTTGTCATACCTACTTTTGATCGCCCGCCAGATGCATCATTACCGTTTCTTTTATTAAGTGCGAAGGGTTAGAATTTTAAAAGAGGTAAAGTATGCATATTGGAATGACTCATGACTTTGAGCTCTATACACATTTTTAATGATACCTTTTTGTTTGTGTGAATAAAAAGATTAAGTTTAGAAGACACATATCCAATTCCTGTGCACGATGGAGGATAGACTGATTCGGGTCTTCCTCTACGCTACGCACTACAGCAGCAATGACTTCTTCTGTACGCACTGTACGACGTCTCTGTGGATGCGTATTATCATTTAGAGTAAACGTGGTGTGAAAACGTTCCATACTTAATCGAATTAATTGCTCTGAAGGACGATTATGTTGACCGTAAAATGGACGTAGTGCGCGATACATATTTCGAACAGAACCATGACTTTCAAAATAAATTTGCACAATTTGGAAGCGTTGTTCAGGCGTCACATGTAATGTTAAAATTCCTTTCTTTAAATTATTCGTACCTTGCATTCATTTGATCTGTATTTGCATTGTATAAATGGTATTGGTTAAATAATCATAAAAAATCAAGAAAAGAAAAAAGGATCTGGCAACTTGGCCACTGGTGACATTTTTGAGCCTAGTCATACCTACATGCTATGGTTCGTCAGATGCGTCATTGCCCGTTTTTTATGAGGTGTAAAGAATTGCTAGAATTTGAATAGACATAAAGCATGTATATTGATATAACTAATGAGTTTTGGTTCCATTATCAGAAGTATTATATCACTGATATCTAAATCATTATTCTTGTTGGGATTGCAGCTCGAGGTGTCGATATTATTAGAAATATTAGAGTTTTATATATCATTTTAATAAACACCCTTTCCTTGTATAGACTTTTTTTTTATCTCATTTAAAGTAATATTTGGACTATTGAGGGTTTAGTGAACAAAAGAGATTAAATTTAGAGTTTAATGGATTTATATAAAATTTATGTATATACATCTATTTGAACGGTATTAATGTTGACTGTTTTCCCGTATCAATAAGTTTTGTATCGCATTTTATGTGATTTTTGGAACAATTCGAGTTTTGCAAGTCAAAAAAGATTAATTTTTAGATATGTTTCTAATGATATTTTGTAACTTTTAAAGTCATCTCCGCTAAATCGGATTGAGAATATATCTTTTTCTGGAAACACGCCAATTATTTCTTATAGGAGGCGGGATTTCACGAGATACATAAATACGAATAAAATTGGGATAAATTTCATCAGTTATATCAACTCACTCTTTTAGTTATCAGCAGAAAAAATCATTTTTATTTTTGTACAGTGTAGAATATATCCTAAAAGAAAATATACTTTTTATCCAAGTATTTTAACTTATCAAAAACGTCTGTATATGTGTATCTATGTGCGTATGTAAGTGGATACACATATGCGTATGTATGCGTGTATATATGTATGTATACATAGTTGCGTGCGTGCGTGCCTCGGTGTGTGTGTGTATGCGTATGTGCGTGCGTGCCTTGGTGGTATATGAGCGTATGTAAGTGGGTATAAATATGTGTCTGTATGTATATATATATATATATATATATATATATATATATATATATATATATATATATATATATATATTATAAATTTACTTAGATTCTGGGTATACCCAAGACTATTACTTTTATACACATGTATCGAGTCTATATATGGCGATCATGTTACCGTGCTTTACACCAACACTGATTTGTTAATTTTATATGCTGAAACTAGAAATTTTTATAAGGTTATGTGTTAGAATTTACACAAATTTGGTATGTCTAATTACTCTAAGAACCGCCATCATGTTATACTTGTAAACAAATCTAGCGAAAATTTATCCTGAAATGTCAACTTTCCTATCACATTTGCACGATCTGTATGTCGAAGTTAAAAAAAGGTAGCTATATCTTACGCAGGGAGATGACCACTATTTTATACCTATGCTCGAATACACACCTGAGGGTGTCATAGTTTGGTTTTGTAAGAAGAATTTTATGGCAATTAAGATAGGTAACTAACCTGCTCGCATAAAACATATATCACAGATAAGACAACATTCAGGCTGCAGTATAAAGACTTTTCTACCCTAATGTGCTATATCACTCAATCAATCAGTCAAAGATTTCTCGTATAAAATATGTTTATTATTATGCGTTGTATTAAGCCAAGTTACATTTTTAATACCTATTTTAATATACTATGTCATCCTATATATAAACCTACATGATTCTACAATCTTTACATACTCAGTATACGTTAATTAAATTTCTAACATTTTCTAAAAGAATTTCAATTTATACAAGTCTTCATAATTTTGAAAAAAGAACTTCATTGATCTTTTGTTGCAAATGAAGCAAGTTATGCTTTATTATGTACAAATAAGTAGTAGACACGTCTCTGTAAGTTAAGAAAACACATTTCTTTTATACCCTTTTTCGGATTCGGAAGAGGATAGGTATAGGTATATATATATCTATATATTAGAGCACTTAACAGATGCTGGAGTTATACAAAATTTAAGTCTCTTAGTAAATATCAGAAAAACTAACAATGCACTACCTAAAATCTCTGCATTACATATGATTTTTTTTATCAGGCGTAGATTAAGAAATGAAATGTTTGGTCCTATAAAAGACGTACTGTAACAAGTTGAGTCCTATTTCTCTTTGTTTTATTTTTAAAAATACAAGGATAAAAATATCGTATTATTATATTACTACAGCGGTAAAATTGGAAAACTTTGTTTATTTTATTTCTATAAAAGCCTTTATTTGCTGACTTTAATAATATAAATTAGACCAATATTATAAGCAAGACAAAACAGTCCAACTAAGAGATCCAACTTTCTTCGCAACTAAATTGGCTCTAAGTCTGAAACCTTCTTAGTGAATCTTGGTGAAAAAGTGATAATCTAAATTTGTTTAGATCATCGACTTCAGAACACTAAATATATAAAGATAGAATATCACTTGTTGTATGAGCTATTTTTTAATTCAATGTATCAAAAAATTTTATTAATGTGAGTAACTATAATCGACAATAAAAAGTAATTTTATATAAACCTACCCCTGTCATTTTTGCTTTTATAGACATCCAAACATAACTTGATATTACACTTAAGTTTGACTAAATCTTTGTCTAGATTCATTATCACCCCTCAGGTATAAGAATTGTTAGAATTTGTAAAGGGATAAAGCCTATTTTAGACTTTACTAACAGAAATATTGTCGCTCTATATACCCTTTTTGATTTACTAATCACGTATTATTAGTGGTCTTACATTCATAGAAACATAACAGTAATGTAACATATATTAAGTAGAATTTGCAAGATCTATCTATTGCAACGGTTTGATGTGAGTAAAATACCGCCTTTAATACTAATACTATATTGAAATGATGCAAGATACTAATGAATTGAGGGTACTGAAGACATTTTTATATTATGTCTCATCACATGGAAAACCAAACCAAAAACAACACATCAGAGAAACAGCGAGACGAGAGGAGGTTCAGACCCAGGGAAGCAAGGAAACCAACCAGGCAGAACCAAGGTATAACCTGCGCAAGCGCCAAACAATAAAGAGGCAGATAGAGGACCAGTACTCTTGTTCCAAGCCGAGCAGTTGTTGAGGAAGCATCACTTGAAAGTGCTAGCTATGTATGGATGCTATCACTAATTAAACATTTTAGGTGAAGTTTCATTTTGTTTGCTTAAATGCTCTGGAGATCTAGACTTTCACCAATTTTAAATGTAACCGTAGGTATTAGATTTGTATTGTGAGAGGACTCGGAGTATACACATAATATAAAAATGTCTTGTATATAGTGTTGATATTAAAGTCATTATTTTAATACTATATAAAACTTTTGAGATAGTTAGATCATACAAATTCTACTTAATATATGTTACATCACTGTTATGTTTCTACGAATATATAAGACCACTAATAACATACAAAAAGGGTATATAGAGCGATAATATTTCTGGTGATAGAACCTAAATTAATACGCTTTATACCTTTTCAAATTCCAACAATTCTTATACCTGAAGGGTGATAAAGAGTCTAGACAAAGATCGAGTTTGTCTGTAGACTTTATTAAGCTTAAGGATTAAAATGATCTTTCAAATAAATGGATAATTTAAAAAAAAAATACAATTTTAATATTGCGCGTACTTATTATATATAAATTAATTAAATTCTAAACTTAATCTCTTTATTCACTGAAGTAATAGTTGGGCTGTTTTTTTTTTTGCTTATGATATTGGTATAATTTATATTACTAAAGTCAGCAAATGAACGCTTATATAGGAATAAAATAAACAAAAATTTCCAATTTTACCGCTTTAGTAATATAATGATACGATATTTTTATCCTTATATTTTTAAAAATAAAACAAAGAGAAATAGGACTCAACTAGTTACAACAAATCTTTTACAGGACTAAACATTTAATTTCTTAGTCTACGCATGATAAAAAATCATATATAATGCAGAGATTTTAGGCAGTGCATTGTTAGTTTTTTCTGATATTTATGAAGAGACTTAAATTTCGTATAACTGCAGCATCGGTTAAGTGCTCTAATATATAGATATATACCTATTCGTATCCTCTTCCAAATCCGAAAAAAGGATATAAAAGACATGTGTTTCCTTAACCTACACAGGCATGTCTACTACGTATTTGCACCCAAAAAGGCATAACTTACCTCATTTGCAATAAAAGATTAATAATATATCTTGAAAAAAAATATCTAAAAGTCTAGGATCTGTGAATAAATGTAATTTATAAACTTATAAAGCAGAGAGAAATAGCAGTTAACTTGTTACGGTAAATCTTTTACAAAATTAGACATTTAATTTCTTAGTCTACATATGACAAAAAAATCAAATATAATCTTAGGCAGTTCCTTGTTTTTTTTTTTTGAAATTTATGAACATTTTGAAAATCTTTTAGGAAATATTAGAAATTTAATTAGGGTATATTCAGTATGTAAAGACTGTAGAATCCTATAGGTTTATATTTATAGGATTGTGACAGAATTTGATTATAGATTCTTGCCGATGACGTATTGAGGTAGCGTTAATTATCTTATCTATAATCATTTTTGCCCCATATTAATTAGTAACTATTTTAATAACCTACAATTAAATATCATAGTAATAAAGACACTCTGGAAGTCTGGTCGTTCAACTTCTCTCTTGATGCTTTAGTACCAAACACTACGGTTATTAAAGCTTACCACAACCATGACTCAGATCTTCAGGACTCAGGAAAGGCTGCTAATTAGTTGGTCAGTAGAAATCTCTGGTTTTGTAGATCTCGCAGCCGCACACCCGCAAGTTAATTCGCGTGAAGGTTTTAATTAAATTGAATAAAACAAGTTTCTCAAAACACTTAGTCTATTAACAAATTAAATAGAATAAAACGGACTATTTACAATGAGAAACTTAAAACTAATAACAATTACGAAAAACTAACATAGTTGCTCTTCTCGGCCGTTATTTTAACCAAAAATATAAAACCCAATTTTGAAAAACCGTATAAATAGCTTAATAAAATATTAAACAAAAAAAAAAAGAAATAAAACGCGAAAAACAGCTATTTATATTACTTAATCGAACCGAATGAAAATCGCGAAATGCCCCACTAAAATAACACACGATAATCCCTGAATTTCCCAAATTAAACAAAAACAAATCAAACAAAGAAAACCTTCATATACACTACGGCACTGGGCTTATAGAATGGTACCGATCACCCTTATTCGAATTTCAGATTGGAACTAAAATTTACTATTCCTTAAACGAGTGTATTCGAACCTTACACCCCCTCTCCCTTTGTTTTCCGTTTGTATCCAAATTAGGCGATGGAACCCAGCAAATTTCTTCCCTTAAAGTTCGAAGATTTGGGAGTTTTCTTACTGAGAGCGTTAGCTGTACCATGCCGGATGTTTGATTCACGAATTGACCTGTGAGCATCTTAAGCTTAATTTTTATATAACACAATTGATAAAACTATTCTACTTCTTTCTATAACTAAAAGAATATATGTTAAAGACTGTAAAAAAAACTATTCACTTTTCTTGGCTGTTTTGGCAAAAAACATCTTAACTCATTATTTCTTGTGAATAGAAAAAACAATTATTAATCATAATTCTTTTTACAAATGGCCAAACGATATATTTCCATTATAGTGAGTTTATTTGATCATTCTTTTGTTTCCCAATAATGGGAAAATCGTTCAATACTCTAAAACACCTTAACGGTATTCCACATACCACATGTTAAAACTACCCTTATCACATCTGGTCCTATATACTTAACCAGGGCAGGATTACTTAGACGGATTTATAGGCAATTCTAAGAGAGGGTCTTTCACGTCTTCATAAATTAACTGACTTTATGTATTTTTTTAAGAAAACATTTAAACGACAAAGATCATAAAAGTTAAGTTCGATAACTGATTCATTCATCCTTTAGACCTTCGTGGACAGTGATAAAAATATAACCACCCTGTTTCCACGGCACATCCATTCACAGAGCGATTATTCAATTATTCATTTTAACAGAATATAGTTGACAAATGAAAATAATTAACATTTGTTCCATTACAGGATGACATACTATATTAAAATAGGTATTAAAAATGTAACTTAGCTTAATACAGCAACCCTATGAATAAATAAAACATATATTATATGGATAGTCTTTGACTGATTGATTGAGTGATATAGTACATTAGGTTAGCGAAGTCCTTACACTGTAGCCTGAAGGTTGTATTATCTGTTATATCTGCTTTGTTCGAATAGGTTACTTATATGTCTTAATTGCCATAAAATTCCTCTTGCAAAGCCAAATTATGGCATCCTCAGGTATGTATTCGAGCATATGTATAAAATAGGGCTTATCTTCCTGCGTGAGGTAAAGCTACATTATTTTTTCTTAAGTTTGACATACATATCGTGTAAATGTGATTGGAAAGTTGACATCTCAGTATAAATTTTCGCTACATTTGTTTGTAAGTATACCTGATAGTTGTTCTTAGAGTAATTAGACATATCAAATTTGTGTAAATTCTCATACATATCCTTATAGAAATTTCTAGTCTGAGCATGTAAAACTATTGAATCAGTGTTAGTGTAAAGCACGGTAGTATCATCGCCATAGACTTGATCTATGTGTATAAAAGTTATTCGTATAGTCTTGGGTATACTCAGAATTGAAAAACCTATCTAAACAAGTTATATATATATATATATATATATATATATATATATATATATATATATATATATATATATATATATATATATATATATATATATATATATATAAACTTAATGAAAGTCTACATCATCTTCCTCGATTAAATCATAGGCTTCAATAGTCTAGTTGTCGCCGCCACCTCTTGTTCCCGAAGTTCTTTGCAGTACAAGCCTCTTTTTATTCGAGACATATTAAGAAATTTATACTAGTATACAGGGGAAGATTAGAGCCTTTTTTTGACTAAATTTTAAAAACTTTTTGTTAGTAATTCTTGTTAAATCCATACACATCAAAATATGTTCTCCAACATTATTTCATTTAATACAGAAAAACCTTATTGTCCAATGTCAACAGGTGAACAAAACTAGTCTTCTAGCCAAATTGAGATGGAAAAATATATACACACATAATATAAAAGATTCCTTCAGCACCTCTGATCGATAAGTATCTTTCAGTCATTTCAATGACTGGGGATTATGGTATTGATATTAAATTCATTATTTTAATATCGCATAAAGCCTTTGCAATGGTTAAATTTAGTTAATATAAATAACGTCACTATTATGTTCTATTAATATATGAGACCACTAATAACATGTGATTAGTGAAACAAACTTTAAAGAGTTAAGATAGTTAGCAGTAAAATCAAATTACAGCTTTTGGAACAACCAAAAGAAAATATCGTCAGTCATAGAAATGGGGTGGTTTATTGGTGATATACCAATTAAGTTGAAAGATCACATTCTTATAGTTAGAAATGTATGTTGTACTTTAACTGATAGTTTACTGAATGTGCTAACACGTGTACGTCCTGATAATAATTTTGGTAGTGATTTGAAAAATATAAGGAAATTTTTTTACTTACTAACGCACATAGAAAAGACTTTCTCCAAAATAAAAGAATTAATTCAAACAAAAAAAATTCACAAAATGTCAATATTATTTCAAAGGTTTTTTCAACTGAAACGAATTTTTTTCATTTCTTAAAAAATATCTAATTATTGAATCAAAACAAGCAAATGTTACTAAAATCTAAAGAATCCAGCGAAGATGGGTTGGAAGATGGTAGGGATATAAACGAGCTTACGGGTATATTAAGAAAATGTGGGTAAAGTAATGGAAATGGTGCTAATACGTCCAATATATATATATATATATATATATATATATATATATATATATATATATATATATATATATATATATATATATATAAACTCCGCCGGCGATGGTGAATGGGTGAACTGAGTAGCTCAGGAACCATCGCTGCCGGTCCCAAGCCCGGATAAAGGAGGAGGGTTGAGCATGGGGCTAACAACCCTATCTCGTAAAAGAAAACCTGTTATGAAACAAAACGAAAAGCCTCGGACTAGGACTGATTACAGGAAACGACTCCGGCAAAGATCACGGAATATGAATTTTGGAATCTGGAATGTACTCAGTTGGTACAGACCAGGAGCAGCAAAAAGGACGATCCAACAGTTGGATAAAAACCGAATGGACATCATAGCACTACAAGAAATTCGATGGCCCGATACTGGAAACATTACTATTGACAGATACACAATCTTTTACAGTGGCAATAAAGATGGTCGGCACGAGTTTGGTACAGGCTTCGCCGTGAAAGAACATCTAACGAACCTGATAATATCGTTCAAACCCATAAATGAACGGCTTTGCTACTTGCGAGTAAAAGGCAAATGGTGGAACTACTCCCTACTAGCGGTACACGCACCAACAGAGGAAAAGGAGGACGACATAAAGGATGAATTTTACGAAGAACTGGAAAACACAGTTAATGGAATACCTAAGCAAGATATGTTAATAATTCTAGGGGATTTCAACGCCAAACTAGGAAAAGAACCAGCATACCTACCGCATGTTGGACCCCACAGTCTGCATGCTGAATCTAACGATAATGGCCAACGCCTGGCAGGATTCGCAGCAGCTCACAATCTAAAAGTAGTATCAACAATGTTCGAACACAAGAACATCCACAAGGAAACATGGATTTCGAATGATAACAGAACAAGAAACCAGATAGACCACGTTTTAGTCAACTCACGGTATGCGGGAAATGTAATGGACGTAAAAAGCCGAAGAGGAGCTGATGCAGACTCAGATCATTTTCTGGTACTTGCAAAAATCAGGCTAAGAATTAAAAATACAAGGAAAACACAACAAATAACTGATAGCATACGATGGGAAACTAATAAATTAAAAAACGAAGAAACACGGAAAAAGTACCAGGCGGAAATACAAAACAGACTGCTACAAAATAGAACGGATAACGACAGTGTAGAAACAAGATGGGACACTTTAAAATCGATTATTAAGTCAGCCACAGAAAAACAACTGGGAAAAAGAAGAAAAGCAGAGAAAAAGAATTGGTATGACAAAGACTGTGAGGATGCAGTAAACAGAAGGAATGAAAGAAGAATAAAAATGCTAGAGCTTCCCAATAATGAAAACATCGAATCATTCAAAAGAAGCAGAAATGAAGCAAGGAAATTAATTAGACAAAAGAAAAGAGCAGCCCAAAGAGAAACGCTGGAACGGGTGGAAGAAAACGCGTTTGGAAATAGCAGAAGGTTTTTCAGTGAACTAGCCAGTATGAGAAATGGGTACAGACCTACACCCGGTAGCATCATAAGAAAAGAAAATAACAACGAACTAGTAACAGATGCAACTGAAATACTAAAAATATGGCAAGAATACTTCAACAAGCTGCTGAATACAAACAATCAGGGGGAAATAACGCGCATAACCTACCAAACAGCAGAAATCCAAGATAATGAACCCTCTATACAGGAAACTATAGACGCCATTAACCGGCTCAAAAATAATAAAGCACCTGGTTGCGATAATTTGCCGGCAGAACTATTGAAAAATGGGGGAACACATCTCCATAAAGAAATACACAAATTAATAGTAGATATATGGAACACTGGAATAATACCTGAAGAGTGGAAGAAAGGTATAATTGTCCCCATCCACAAGAAAGGGGATCGATTAAATTGTTCAAACTATAGAGGGATAACACTATTAAACTCAGCGTACAAAATATTATCTAATATATTATTGAAGCGAATATCACCCTATGCTGAAGAGAACATCGGTGACTACCAATGAGGCTTTAGGCCTAACAGATCCACGGTGGACCAAATATTCACAATACGCCAACTCCTGGAAAAAAGCTGGGAATTCAACAGAGATGTACACCAATTATTCATCGACTTCAAACAGGCCTATGACACCATAATACGAGAGAGTATTTGGATTGCCATGGAAAGCATGGGGATACCAAAAAAACTTATTAGTCTAACGAAACTATGTGTCAACAATACCGAATTATGTGTAAAAATAGGAAACCAAGTCTCTAGCAATTTCACAGTTCGAAGTGGTCTGAAGCAGGGGGACGGATTATCTCCACTTCTGTTCAATATCGTACTCGACATGGTAATCAAGAAAGCGAACATTAATACCGAAATATTCACAAATCAGGGACCACAAATGTTGCTAGCCTTTGCAGATGATATTGACACAATAGGACAAAATACTGTAAGAGTCGAGGAAAGTTTCCTACAAATCGAAAAGGAGAGTCAGAAAGTGGGCCTTAAAATTAATGAAGATAAGACCAAATATATGCATGTAGCACGCAATCTCCGCAGAGATAGAATCAGACAAAACGTAACAATGGAGGACTATAACTTCGAGAATGTCCAAAAATTCAAATATTTGGGAACTGTCATAACATCGGATAACGACATGACAGAAGAAATAAAAGCCAGAATACAGAGTGGTAATAGATGCTTCTTTTCTCTGCAAACGCTGATAAAATCAAAAATCCTGTCAAGGTCCTCAAAGATAAAAATCTACCAAACAATAATAAAACCAGTGGTATGCTACGGGTGTGAGACATGGACCCTCACAAGGCATAACGAACTTCTGCTTAAATGTTTTGAGCGAAAAATGCTAAGGAGAATATTTGGTCCTGTACAAGACCCAATTACGGGACAATACCGCATAAGAAGTAATGCTGAAGTAGAGATGTTGTACCATAGCCCAAATATAATAAAAACAATAAAATCCCAGCGACTGAGATGGGCAGGATACGTCCAAAGATCCCCTGACAACCGACTAATTAACATGGTATGGAATCAAAACCCAACAGGAACTAGACCCCTTGGACGACCAAAATTAAGGTGGAGAGATAATATAGCCAAAGACCTACAAACTATGAGTGTCGACAACTGGAGAGAAGCCATGATGGACAGAGACCAGTGGAGGCAAATCGTTTCTGCAGCAAAAACCCACGTAGGGTTGTAGCGCTACTATATATATATATATATATATATATATATATATATATATATATATATATATATATATATATATATAATTTGATTTTTAAAGAGTTGGAAATACTTGGTATAATTGAATTTTAGCCCAAAATGGCACGTTTATGTTTTTAATTTAATTCAGGATATGTTGTAATTACCCCCAAGCACAGGTCTTCACAAGTTTTTAACGAATTTGTGTCAAGATTTTATTTTTGGAAATAAATATCAATAAAGATAATCCAATAAAGTCTTAAAACTTAGAAGTTTAATTTATGAATATTTTCTATTCTTTAATATTTATAAAAGTTTTATATTTCTAAGACACAGCTAAGCGTAATAAATTTAATTAAAAATTGATGTCGTTCATGATGATAGCATCATCATCTTCAGATATAAGTATACCTCAATGACTTCATTAGCATCACCACTCTAGTTGCGATCCTTTACAGCCATATTTATGAATTTCGTCTCGGCTTCGAAGGATGAATCATCTTCCCCAGGACCGTAATTGTAAGTTTCATAGTCGAAAAAAATCAGGGAGACTGTTCAATCTGAATTCGATTCATAATTAGAATCAGACCCATTGCTAGCCTGTTCAACTTGATTCTGTATATTGAAAAAAAATGGTATTACAACAAAAAATATTTAGTAAACAGTGATATCTAATAATAAACATAAATATATGTAATAATAAGCATTATGTGGTTGTGTTTGCATGCGTACATGTCTCATTATGGTTCGGAAGATTTGCTTCATCCTCCATCACGTTCTAATTATCGAAGCAACTACAAGTCAATATAAAATCAAATAGTGCTGCGATACACAAAAAACATTCTAAAAATGGCTCCCTGAAACGATATGCAAACAATTATAACAAAAATGAGCTTTAATATTTAAAAAATTTGAAGATCGTTAACACATATACTACACATATGGATATACACACACACACTCACACATACATACGCCTTTGTATAAACAAATATGTGTATTCACACACGCATACAGAGATATCTGTATACCCTTAAATACTCCATACGTACACATACACATATACCAATACACGCACGCATGCACGCAACTTTGCATACATACATATACATATATACACGCATATGTATACCCACTTACATACACACATACAGACATTTTTGATAAGTTAAAATATTTGTACAAGTGTACTTACATTTTAGGTGTATTTTGCTACACTGTACAAAAATAAAAGGATTTTTTTTCTGCTAATTCCCAAAAGAGCGAGTTAATACAAGTAATGACAATTAATCCAATTTTGTTCCAATTTATATATCTCTTGAAGCCCCCCCCCCATCTTTTAGAAATAATTGATCTGTTTCTAAAAAAAAATATACCCGGGAATCCGATTTAGCAGAGCTGACTTTAAAGATTACAAATTATCATTCATAACAAATTTAAAAATTAATCTTTTTTGACTTACGAAACCCGTATTGTTCCAAAAATCACATAAAATGAGATACAAAACATATTGATACGGGAAAACAGTCAACATTAATACCATTCAAACAGATGTATATAGATAGATTTTATAGAAATTTATTAAACCCTAAACTTAATCTTTTTTATCCACTGAACCCTCAATAGTCGAAATATTACTTTAAATGAGACAAAAAAAATTTATACAACAAAAGGGTGTTATTACAAGGATATATAAAACTCGAGCTGCACTCCGAACAAGAATAATGATTTAGATATCAATGATATAATTTATATATATATTCACATAATATTTCTGATAATGGAACCAAAACTCATTAATTATATCAATATACATGTTTTATGTATTTTCAAATTCTAACAATTCTGTACATCTGATAAAAGGCAGGCTTGACGCATCTGACGAACAACTGTATGTAGGTATGATGAGGCTCAAAAATGCCACCGGTGACCATATTGCCCGATCCTCTTTTTCTTCCCTTAGTTCTTTATGATTATATAACTTATATAGGTCAGATGAATGTACGGTATGGATAATTTAAAGAAAACAATTTTAACATTACGCGTAGCTGTTAAATTCTAAACTCAATCTCTTTGGTTACTGAACCCAGAATAGTCGAAATATTACTTTAAATGAGATAAAAAAAAATCGATACAATAAAAAGGTATCATTAAAAATGTGAATAGAACCCAAAGTCATCAGTCATATCAATATACTTCACCTCTTTTAAAATTCTAATCCTTCGCACCTAATAAAAAAAGCAGGTAATGACGCATCTGACGGGCGGTCAAAAGCAGGTATGGCAAGTCTTGACAATGATGGATCCGGAAATCCGATACAATAATCGAAATATTACTTTAAATAAAATTTAAAAAATCGATACAGAAAAACGTTTCAAGGAAGGGAAATATAGAACCAAACTCATCAGTCATGTCAATTAACATACTTTACGTCTTTTCAAATTCTAACGCTTAGTACCTAATAAAAAAGCAGGTAATGACGCATCTGACGGGCGGTCAAAAGCAGGTATGGCAAGTCTTGACAATGATGGATCCGGAAATCCGATACAATAATCGAAATATGACTTTAAATAAAATTTAAAAAATCGATACAGAAAAACGTTTCAAGGAAGGGAAATATAGAACCAAACTCATCAGTCATGTCAATTAACATACTTTACGTCTTTTCAAATTCTAACGCTTAGCACCTAATAAAAAAGCAGGTAATGACGCATCTGACGGGCGGTCATAAGCAGGTATGGCAAGTCTTGACAATGATGGATCCGGAAATCCGATACAATAATCGAAATATTACTTTAAATAAAATTTAAAAAATCGATACAGAAAAACGTTTCAAGGAAGGGAAATATAGAACCAAACTCATCAGTCATGTCAATTAACATACTTTACGTCTTTTCAAATTCTAACGCTTAGCACCTAATAAAAAAGCAGGTAATGACGCATCTAACGAGCGGTAAACGCATGTATGATGGGTGTGGAAATACAACAGAACCTTTCGCACCTGATAAAAATGCAGGTAGTGACGCATCTGGCGGACGGTAAAAAGCAAGTATGACGAGGTCCAAAAAGTCCACCGAAAAATGCCACCGGTGGCCATGTTGCCAGATCCTCGTTTTATTTATTCCCTTGATTTCTTACAATTATTTAATTAATTCAGAGAAATTAATTAAGTTAATCCGTTCAAAACAATAGAAATAACACTTTAAAACGGTATCGTGGTTACTAAAACCATTGTTAAAAGGAAAAAACGGGGTCAGATTAGGTCGATTCTTGTGAAATGATAAAAAAATAGCATATGCGACGTTGCCATTTCCCCTCTATCCGGCATTTCCGGTGGATGCAGAACTGTCACATCCTATCAACTAACCTACTCTAGAAGAAATATTACCATTACCGAAATATAATCATATAAAGAAAAAATATTTACACTCATCATACCCCACACTACTTCTGTTCGCTGCTGGTCCTTTGTTCTTTACTCTTCCTTCACAACACCAAGGTCACACAAATAAATCTCGTCAAATTGTTTCCAATCGTTGGTGTTCGGCACTTTTCACTCACACGCGTTCTGACGCGATGATTTGCCTTTTTACCATGGAAAGAAAGCATGCAAAAACTTACCTGGAACAAAAGAGAAAAACTATTAATTACACAATTAAAATATCATGATCATACAGTGAAGTGGAATAGACAAGGACAGTTTCAGTATCTTTCGAAAGCCAAATTAAAAAAAAAATCATGAAAGTTTTGTACCTCGTAAAAACATGTCCTAAAGTTTGTTGTTTTCAAAATACAAGATTTTCATTTTTAAAATATATATATAACATAATTGAAATTTAGTAAATTTTATTGATTAAAATTAGTTTTCCTCGTTTTTACTATCAACGTACGCATAGGGTTACTTTACTAAATTAATTTTAAAAAAATATTATGCTGCTTTTGCTGAACCTAATGAATTATTAAGAATTGTCTAATAAAATTACACTAAAGTGGCCTTGAGCATTTTCTAAAAATGAGTCTTGCAAGTATACATCTTTTCTGTTTATGTAATTTTAATTGATACTATATAAAAATTTATTAGAACACAGTATGTCAGCAACATAGCGGTGTGATTTCAATATTTATAAAAACCAACTATGATACAGAAAATTAAAAACTTAAATTTCTCTGCGGAATATACACGAAAAATAAAGTATCTTACCTTAGTCAAATCTGCAGACTGCCCTAATCCAGCTTGTGTCCCGAACATTTTAAGTTTTCATGATCGCACTTAATTACAGTCCCAGAAACTGTTTCAAAAAACAACTGCTTTTTGCAACAACTTGTCCTAGGAAACCACAATTAAACAGACAAAGGAAACACTGCATTGCTGACCAGATTTAGTTTCATATGAAATCAAGATTAAACTGATTCAAGATAGAAAAAGTGTGATTAGCATTTTTAAAAAACAAAAACGATTTAGCCAATCCTTTCTGTACGTTAGACTAAAAAAGACTGAATAAAGTAACGCGTGCAAGGTTTCCCTGTCTTATGCCACCCTGAAAAATTCGCGACCCGGCTTTTTACTCTCCTGAAACAAAAAAAAATTATCATTAGTTTTAAAATGTGATTAGATTATAAACAGAGTATGTCTTAGCCATTATTTGCCACTAAATAAGGAAAACTAATTTCTCTATTATCTTTGTCTATAACTGCATTTATGAAGGAGCATATAATTCGAAAACATTTAAATATAGTAACTCCGCCGGCGATGGTGAATGGGTGAACTGAGTAGCTCAGGAACCATCGCTGCCGGTCCCAAGCCCGGATAAAGGAGGAGGGTTGAGCATGGGGCTAACAACCCTATCTCGTAAAAGAAAACCTGTTATGAAACAAAACGAAAAGCCTCGGACTAGGACTGATTACAGGAAACGACTCCGGCAAAGATCACGGAATATGAATTTTGGAACCTGGAATGTACTCAGTTGGTACAGACCAGGAGCAGCAAAAAGGACGATCCAACAGTTGGATAAAAACCGAATGGACATCATAGCACTACAAGAAATTCGATGGCCCGATACTGGAAACATTACTATTGACAGATACACAATCTTTTACAGTGGCAATAAAGATGGTCGGCACGAGTTTGGTACAGGCTTCGCCGTGAAAGAACATCTAACGAACCTGATAATATCGTTCAAACCCATAAATGAACGGCTTTGCTACTTGCGAGTAAAAGGCAAATGGTGGAACTACTCCCTACTAGCGGTACACGCACCAACAGAGGAAAAGGAGGACGATATAAAGGATGAATTTTACGAAGAACTGGAAAACACAGTTAGTGCAATACCTAAACAAGATATGTTAATAATTCTAGGGGATTTCAACGCCAAACTAGGAAAAGAACCAGCATACCTACCGCATGTTGGACCCCACAGTCTGCATGCTGAATCTAACGATAATGGCCAACGCCTGGCAGGATTCGCAGCAGCTCACAATCTAAAAGTAGTATCAACAATGTTCGAACACAAGAACATCCACAAGGAAAAATGGATTTCGAATGATAACAGAACAAGAAACCAGATAGACCACGTTTTAGTCAACTCACGGTATGCGGGAAATGTAATGGACGTAAAAAGCCGAAGAGGAGCCGATGCAGACTCAGATCATTTTCTGGTACTTGCAAAAATCAGGCTAAGAATTAAAAATACAAGGAAAACACAACAAATAACTGATAGCATACGATGGGAAACTAATAAATTAAAAAACGAAGAAACACGGAAAAAGTACCAGGCGGAAATACAAAACAGACTGCTACAAAATAGAACGGATAACGACAGTGTAGAAACAAGATGGGACACTTTAAAATCGATTATTAAGTCAGCCACAGAAAAACAACTGGGAAAAAGAAGAAAAGCAGAGAAAAAGAATTGGTATGACAAAGACTGTGAGGATGCAGTAAACAGAAGGAATGAAAGAAGAATAAAAATGCTAGAGCTTCCCAATAATGAAAACATCGAATCATTCAAAAGAAGCAGAAATGAAGCAACGAAATTAATTAGACAAAAGAAAAGAGCAACCCAAAGAGAAACGCTGGAACGGGTGGAAGAAAACGCGTTTGGAAATAGCAGAAGGTTTTTCAGTGAACTAGCCAGTATGAGAAATGGGTACAGACCTACACCCGGTAGCATCATAAGAAAAGAAAATAACAACGAACTAGTAACAGATGCAACTGAAATACTAAAAATATGGCAAGAATACTTCAACAAGCTGCTGAATACAAACAATCAGGGGGAAATAACGCGCATAACCTACCAAACAGCAGAAATCCAAGATAATGAACCCTCTATACAGGAAACTATAGACGCCATTAACCGGCTTAAAAATAATAAAGCACCTGGTTGCGATAATTTGCCGGCAGAACTATTGAAAAATGGGGGAACACATCTCCATAAAGAAATACACAAATTAATAGTAGATATATGGAACACTGGAATAATACCTGAAGAGTGGAAGAAAGGTATAATTGTCCCCATCCACAAGAAAGGGGATCGATTAAATTGTTCAAACTATAGAGGGATAACACTATTAAACTCAGCGTACAAAATATTATCTAATATATTATTGAAGCGAATATCACCCTATGCTGAAGAGAACATCGGTGACTACCAATGCGGCTTTAGGCCTAACAGATCCACGGTGGACCAAATATTCACAATACGCCAACTCCTGGAAAAAAGCTGGGAATTCAACAGAGATGTACACCAATTATTCATCGACTTCAAACAGGCCTATGACACCATAATACGAGAGAGTATTTGGATTGCCATGGAAGGCATGGGGATACCAAAAAAACTTATTAGTCTAACGAAACTATGTATCAACAATACCGAATTATGTGTAAAAATAGGAAACCAAGTCTCTAGCAATTTCACAGTTCGAAGTGGTCTGAAGCAGGGGGACGGATTATCTCCACTTCTATTCAATATCGTACTCGACATGGTAATCAAGAAAGCGAACATTAATACCGAAATATTCACAAATCAGGGACCACAAATGTTGCTAGCCTTTGCAGATGATATTGACACAATAGGACAAAATACTGTAAGAGTCAAGGAAAGTTTCCTACAAATCGAAAAGGAGAGTCAGAAAGTGGGCCTTAAAATTAATGAAGATAAGACCAAATATATGCATGTAGCACGCAATCTCCGCAGAGATAGAATCAGACAAAACGTAACAATGGAGGACTATAACTTCGAGAATGTCCAAAAATTCAAATATTTGGGAACTGTCATAACATCGGATAACGACATGACAGAAGAAATAAAAGCCAGAATACAGAGTGGTAATAGATGCTTCTTTTCTTTGCAAACGCTGATAAAATCAAAAATCCTGTCAAGGTCCTCAAAGATAAAAATCTACCAAACAATAATAAAACCAGTGGTATGCTACGGGTGTGAGACATGGACCCTCACAAGGCATAACGAACTTCTGCTTAAATGTTTTGAGCGAAAAATGCTAAGGAGAATATTTGGTCCTGTACAAGCCCCAATTACGGGACAATACCGCATAAGAAGTAATGCTGAACTAGAGATGTTGTACCATAGCCCAAATATAATAAAAACAATAAAATCCCAGCGACTGAGATGGGCAGGACACGTCCAAAGATCCCCTGACAACCGACTAATTAACATGGTATGGAATCAAAACCCAACAGGAACTAGACCCCTTGGACGACCAAAATTAAGGTGGAGAGATAATATAGCCAAAGACCTACAAACTATGAGTGTCGACAACTGGAGAGAAGCCATAATGGACAGAGACCAGTGGAGGCAAATCGTTTCTGCAGCAAAAACCCACGTAGGGTTGTAGCGCTACTAGATAGATAGATTTAAATATAGTTATACAATGTTCATACAAAAAACACATTTTTGAATTTTGGAAAAATCAAAGAGGATACAGCGCGTTTCATGTACTATCTATACCACTGAGATAGAAACATTATACCTTAATGATTTAAATAGATATGCACTTGAAAACTGACAGTTTAAAAATTTGAGTTCAGTTTCTCTACTTTGGTTTTAATAACATTGCTCTATATTTCTTACTTCTGTTTATGGTAATGAATATGAAAGTTTTTTTCTTTTAACATGCCTGACAAAATGTATTTTTTAAAGTTGCCTTTGTCAACACGAACGTATGAGATCTTAGACAATAAAGCATATTTCATAATAATAATAAAGTATATTTTAAATAGTTTAGTTTGGTTTGGGGTAAGTATATACCGGGTGTCAACGAATCTATTAGACAAGTCATAATTTCTAGAGTATTATGTGTATCAAAATGAGAATTGGTACAGGTAAATGGTATGTGAAGGGAAGAGTTTTTGCATATTTTCCACTTTCCGGCCACTTCCGGTTTCACCGGAAATGGCCCCGGTTTTGAATTTTTAAATGGAACACCCTGTATATTTTAACATTTTTGGATTTCTGAGATAATTCTAGATCAGAATGTAACATTTTAAAAACTTTTTACGTCTACTTCATTTCTTTAGAGCCACTTTTAAAATTGCATCTAGGTGGCCATGATCGGACGCAACCTAATCTAAGGGCCTTAGGTGATGTCAAAAAAATACAATCGCAAAGTTTTAGTTACTAGTATGAAAGACAGGAATAAGACAAGTTGACAAAATTACGTTTTCATTTCTAACTATTAATTTTCAAATGGCGACCCCTTTTTGACAACTACTTTTCGAAAAAAGCATTCTTTAACGAATCTAACGGTACTAATTTATTTGCGATTGGATTAGACATAAGAACAGAAATTAAATATTATTAAGCAAAATACTGGATAATTGATTTACTTATGACAAGTGCGCCATGGACAGCCATGATGCATAATAATTTGCAACTGTTTTTATCAAGTCTTCTTTGGAAAACAAAGCACTCACTTAAGTAGATAATGACAGTGATATATGCTCTAAGAACTCTAAACTTAACGAAAATTAAGAAACTTTTACGTCTGTTCTTAGAGCTTATGTCACTGTCATTATCTACTTAAGTGAGTTCTTTGTTTTCCAAAGAAGACTTGCAGAAGACAGTTGCAAATTATTATGCATCATGGCTGTCCATGGCGCACTTGTCATAAGTAAATAAATTATCCAGTATTTTGCTTAATAATATTTAATTTCTGTTCTTATGTCTAATCCAATCGCAAATAAATTAGTACCGTTAGATTCGTCAAAGAATTCTTTTTTCGAAAAGTAGTTGTCAAAAAGGGGTCGCCATTTGAAAATGTAATTTTGTCAACTTGTCTTATTCCTGTCTTTCATACTAGTAACTAAAACTTTGCGATTGTATTTTTTTGACATCACCTAAGGCCCTTAGATTAGTTTGCGTCCGATCATGGCCAGCTAGATGCCATTTTAAAAGTGGTTCTAAAAAAATGAAGTAGACGTAAAAAGTTTTTAAAATGTCACATTCTGATCTAGAATTATCTCAGAAATCCAAAAATGTTAAAATATACAGGATGTTCCATTTAAAAATTCAAAACCGGGGCCATTTCCGGTGAAACCGGAAGTGGCCGGAAAGTGGAAAATATGCGAAAACTCTCCCCTTCACATACCATTTACCGGTACCAATTCTCATTTTGATACACATAATACTCTAGAAATTATGACTTGTCTAATAGATTCGTTGACACCCGGTATAAGATATGCTAAAAGCATATCTGTGGATTAACGTCCTGATATCAGAGACTGTCGCTGAATAGCAATTTTACCTCGTTGCTTAAACAATGTAATCAGAAAAAATCAACTTACAACCGATGGTTCCACAAGGGAATATTTAAATACGCATCTGTTTAACTTAATAATATTATATTTTAGTTACCTCCTTGTCCATCTCCATTTGCACGACAACATTATCTTCTTCCATAACTGATGGTGTTTTCTTTCTTCACGATCCTACTCTTCATGGTACGAACAAAACTGGGTGGCGAAGAACCCAAGACAGCCGGCTGCCAAGCCTTTTCCAGACATCCAATTGTCTTCAAAAGCTAACTGTACCGAGCTTTTAAACTACGACGATGTTTAGGAAAAACCCATGAAGATTAGAATCTCCACACGCGCTACGCGCTTTATGTTAAATTTTTACCTACAGAATAAGAATGGTAACACTACACATATTATCTCCATAATTCTGATCTTCAACTTGATCGATTACTCAATATCCACAAGTCTTAGAGTCAAGAGTCATGGAGGTGCTGCGCATAAGGTAGCCATGCTAATCCTACAAGCAAAAAACGGCGCGGTTGTATGCAAATGTATCTGAAACAAATAAAAACATGTTTAAGCAATTATATTTTCAATTCGATGAGCGGGTATTCCAAAAAAAATTATGCCCCGAAAAGAGCATAAGAGAGTTTAATTTTATGGATATGATGTATGATAATTTTTAAATGTTATCAATGTTTTAGTTTGCTAAAAGAAACTTCAAATTCAAGGGCTGAAACAAATTGGCCATGATTATACTTCTTTTATATACCAGATGTTGGTTAAGTCTATTCAGAGCATTTTTGTGGAAATAGTTTTATACAAAAAGATGAGCAAAAAGTTTGTGGTGTGCTTCTTACAAATAAACTGCCTAAAAAAAGCTATGAAGCACTGTTTGATGTGAACATTTTGAAGCAACTAAACTTGGACTTAATAACAGACACTGGCTCTACAAAAAAAATCCTGAATTTTCAATTTTTCAATATTATTAAGCATGTTTGGAAATTACATAAACTTTACTTTTATGTATTTGTTTTGCCTAAAAATAAAATAATAACCTTTTGTTTGAATATCCTATTAATTTAAAATAAATTTATATTTAATTACTTATTATTTTAAAAAAATAAAACCAAAATTTTGGATTTTAGCTCAGATAATAAGGAAATTTGTGTTGTGAAAATCCTTTGTCAAAGTAGGGAGAAGCTGTGATTGATTACCATTTCAAAAATTCAACTTTAGGAAAGGTCAATTCCAGATCCTCAAACAGTTAAGTAAATGGAAAGTTTGACCTAGTGCAAAAATTAAAAGTTGCTAGTAAATCTTTATGTATATATTTAGATTTAAAATGATTGTATTAATGTAAGAATCCCACTCTTGTATTTAAAATCTTTTTATATTTGAGGTGTCTTAATAAATATTCTTTATTTTACAATTAAATACAGACTGCTCTAACATTTTATCCACTTTGGAGTTTAATTTTTTAATAAAAATGGTTTAGTACATAATGATATTTTACTCCTTTAAATTACAGCTCCGTTATTATGAAGGAAATGTCAACATTTGTTAACTCTATATAAATACCTAACTCATCAGTTTCCTAAAAGTATCGAGGAGAACATAATTTTAAAAAGACCTAATCGAACCTATTTTTACAAAATGAAACTGTTACTTTGCGATAGATTATATGGACATTCCGAGACGTTATATTAAACAATATACATGTATATTAATTCACGATATAAAATTTTTAAAAGTAAATGCCTTTATACATTTTTTCATTAAGTTGTTATACTCTATGTCCAAAGAAGGATGTAGACCATACTAATGTTATTTACAAAAATACCCACTGGTTTCCACAATCATTTCCAAAACAGATATTTAAAAAAAATAGTCTCGATTTGTTTTTGGTGCATATTTCACATTTTACCTATTTTGCTAAATAACAGTTTTATTGTAAAAAATAAAATAGAAAAAGCATTTTCATTTATTTATAAGAACTGACTTTTCACGCTTGTTATCTGAAAATAATAAAATTGCAACATATTTATGCTGTTCCAAAGAAGTTTAAAAACATTAGCTTTAAAGAAATTGCTTTGAACACAAAAATTACAATTTTGAGGAAACTAAAAACAGAAATTCAAGTTAAATATTGTTTTACTCAAACAATTATCCCGGTATTTTTGATTGAATGTACTCAATTAACTTGTCAAGTAAAACAAGAAAGAGCGATTTATTGTTTTAGATATACTATAGAAAGAGAGAGTTATTGTCTAAACCTGTTAGTTAGAATAATAGAATTGACATTCATATACGACACATTCACGCCAATATAAGAAACTAGCAGGGAATTCAATGTAGTCATACAAATCATTGCACCTAATGGCGACCAATAAGGAGGTTAAAAAATTATTTTCATAAACAGTCAAGTTTTATATGTCATGTTCGCGATTCTACAAAACGCTTTTTTGTTATACAAAGACTTTTGGTAAACTAAAAACTGTAGTAGTATGAATGTAATACTGTGTAACTAAAAATGACACTTTAAGTTTTAGCAAAGAATTGTTGAGCATTATAAGACACTGCTTGTAATATTGAAGTATTAGCCGCAAATGCAGAGTAATATGCCCACCAGTGTTCAAAATAATGGTAGCAATTCACCCCTTATATAAGGAAATCAAAAGCGATCAGATATTTCTTGATACAAAAAAATAAACAATAGTAATAAAAATAATACTTACATTAGTTAGCATCAATGTTCACCCTGAAGAAATGCTCTGCTCCAAGTGTTAATAAACGAGTCTATGATCCAGAAATTTTCCGAGGCCGCCGTAACCATTCCTGGACCGGGAGAAAATTTTGCAACCCGTCGTGTCTCCTCCTCTTTCACCGGCCATACTCCACCCAACTCTTCTGATGGGCCAACAAAGTGTCTAGGAGTACGACTCAGGGTGTAATAGTCCCTAGGTACCCTCAACAACGATTAAGCCGCTACTGAAGTACCCCCAGGGTTGGTCCACATCACTGGGATTCAGTAGTGCGCCGAGGCTTCGAACACGTCTGACCCCGCGCCAAGGTATAGAGAGTTACTCCTACGTGAAATTGGATTCGTCCGCGTAGCGAAGGACATAATATAAATTTTTCGCGTCTGAAAAAGTAAATAAACGTTGTATATTAGAAAATTTTTAATAGGACTGTTAGTTATAGAAAGGCAAGATGGCGATATCAAGTTACTTGATACTGGTTGTTTGAAAAAATAATGTAAAATTGCCCTTAGCGTCAGTTTTTAATCAAATGCATATAAAAGTAATCACTTGGTTCACATTACGTGTTACTATTTTTTTCCAAAACCAAACTACACTGAGATTTTTCAAAATTTTGAAAAAATTCTAAAAAAGGTGTTTGTAATTTCCTACGAAATAAAATTCGATTATATTTTCAATGAGAAATTGAAAGGAAAATAGAAGAATTATAACCTACCAAGTGTTTGGCAAATATATATTTTATTAACAAGTAATGCCAAAAAAATATTTTCTTTATTTAATTCGAAAACTATTGTTTCTACTAAAAAATATATCATTACAAAATTATAGGCAATAAAAAAAACTTTCAAATGCTTATTTGTTTGTTAAAATCCTTTCATTGGTTGCCGAGATATTTACAAAAAATCTGAATTATTTAATAGTCCCAATCATAGTCACCCAGTTTAACGAGACAAATTGTGCACAAAATACAACAAAAACGGTACCTCTTTTTCGCTTATAAACAAATTAAATAGTTAGTCCCAATTCATAGGTAAAAATTAGTGCTGCTTTTGACATAAATTCCGAGATGGATGAGTCCTATTCAGGGGTGTTGGGGGAAATTTAAGAACAAACCCTACATAAAATGTAACTGCATACCCAATAATCCTAGCTCTGAATGTGTCGTGACTACTTCCCCCTTTATATATATATATATATATATATATATATATATATATATATATATATATATATATATATATATTATGCCCTCGCCAAAAAATTTCTGGTTCCGCCCTTCTTAATACTTTTTCAAATTTTCAAAAGTATTAAAAATATTAAAAAATGATACAATAAAAAAATAGATAACACAATTTATTCCAGAACTTTACTAGGAAGGGGGTCAAAGCTAAAATATAATTAATCCTTAACTTTGATGCGACTCCCATGCATTAAAACGTGGTACTAGTCTTGGTGAAAATCTAAAAAAAATTGTATTAAGAATTGATTGGGAAATTTCCCTCGTTCTGGATAATTTGACAATTGAAAATAAATATATTTTTGGCACTTGAAAATGGATTTGAAAAATACTTAAAAAATCTTTGGCTCTTCGCAAACAGTTCCCCTTTGATTTCAAATATATGATGCCCAAAATTTAGAAAATTAAAAAAAATAATAATAATTCAGGTTTAAATTTTCATAAAAATTATTTCAATAAATAATATTAAAGATGTAATTTTCTCTCTCTCAAAGAACAACACTACGAGAAAATTTAAACATAATTGTTGACAAAAGCTAAAACTCTATGATTTAAAAAATTTTTAAATTTAATTTAAAAACTTTTTTGGTATTATCAATTTTTTTTTTATTTTCATGTTTTGAGCATTTTGAAACAGATTATATATATATATATATATATATATATATATATATATATATATATATATATATATATATATATAAATATTTCCAATTTGAAATGGACTTTAAAAAAGATTTTAAAATTCTTTTACTCCTTGTTACCCCCCCCCCTTTGATTTAAAATAAAAAATCTGTAATGAAATAACTTTTAAAAAGACTTTAAAAAATTATAAATTTAATAATGGCTCCTCTCAATGGGCTCTCTTCATTTTTCATTTTTACAAGGAAAAATAATATGTATATATATATATATATATATATATATATATATATATATATATATTATTTTTCCTTGTAAAAATACGAAGGATCAAGACCGGTGTAAAATAGTAGGAGCATTGAAAAATCTGCGGGGGGAGCACATTCTCTTAGTTGCGCCACTGAATATATTATTACTACCATACTAAAATTGCACAGAAAGATCAAAAGAAATATTAAGTCAATTATTCGTATTTAAAAAACAACTAAAATAAATAAAATACCAATAGTTTTTAACCATCCGCACAAAAAGTGAAAGGTACTAAATTAAAATTTTAATTACAAAATGACAAAATACTTACTAATTCCTTGATGAAAAATTTTTGAAATATTTTTTTTCAAATAATGTGCCCCTCAGTTTCAAATGACCAAATGAAATAAAAACTTATTTTACCCGTTTTAAAGATGAATGAAATGAGAACTTTTTAAAACCTAAAAAAAGATTTAGATGTTATCAATTTTTTTTTTATAATTTTTAGTGAAAGATGAAAATTTATCTTCACCTGGAAAATTGAAATAATTTTTAAAAATTTTAATAACTATGAGTTTCTCATAAAGAAAATGAACGAAAACATTTTTTGAATATCAATGAAAAATGTATTTTTAATATTTTTTTATAAAAATGTTTACTACTTTGATGGTTTTTGAAAAATTTTAAAAAATATCTTGCGTTGAAAAAATATATACTAAAACGATAGATTTTTATGTTCTTTTAGTAGTTTAATCCCCATATTAAAAGACGCATATATTAAAAAAGTACCTTTTCAAAAGAATTAGATAAACTCCTTCTTAAAGTCTTAGTTAAATAGATAAATAAAGAAATAGAATATATATATATATATATATATATATATATATATATATATATATATATATATATATATATATATATATATATATACGTAGTCTTTTTAATAAAGTACCTTTTAAAAAAACCAATAAATAAAAAAATAGATTATATATATGACTTTCACAAGAAACTATATATATATATATATATATATATATATATATATATATATATATATATATATATATATATATGTATATATATATATATATATATATATATATATATATACAGACTTTACAATAATCATAAAAAAATTAAATGTTTATTGGACTCCCTGAAGGCGCTTCTTTCGTTTCCCTGTGAAAACACATATAAATAAATAAATTTAGCGAAGATATAAAAAAATTATATTTTCAATATTCAGAACTGGAAACTTCGAAATGGTTTTTTAAAATAAAAATATTCCTCTTCTGTATAGAGCGTCCCCCTGAGACATACACAAGGCAAAATATAATAAATATATATTAGGCGAAAAAATATATAAATAAATTTTGACCTTAAATTTTTTGTTTTATATTTTCAGAAGTATTATTTCAAATTTTGGGCACGTTAAAATGATTTTTAAAAATAAAAGGTACCCTCCTTAATAGAAAGCTTCCCCCTGGGACACGCGCAAAAAACAACTATATATTTATTTTTAAAAAAGTTGTTTTTAATACATTTTTGCCAAGTTTTTGCAATTTTCGTAGACTACAATAATCTTAAAAATTAAAATCTAAATTTGACTTTTCCAAGAAACCCCTTTGGCATCCTCGTGAAAACATATGTAAACAAATTTTGACAAGACATAAAAAAATGTATTTTTAAAATTCTTTCAAAAGAATTATTCCAAATTTTGGGTACTTCGACATGATTTTATAAAAACAAGAAATATTCCCCTCCAGTAAAGAGTTTTCCTCTGGGATACTCACAAAAAAAATTTGACAAAATATATGTGAATATAAATTTTACGAAATTCTTGCTAGTTTTATAGACTTTATAATAATCTTAAACAATAAAATATATATTTGACTGTAGCAGCAAGCCTCTTTGTATCTACGTCAAAAAAATACATAAATAAATTTTGAGAAAACTTAAAAAACATTGTATTTTCAATATTTTTTCTGAATTATTCCAACTATTGTGTACTTCGAAAAGATTTTTAAAAATAAAAAATATCTCAAAGTTGCTAAAAAGCTTCTTTCAGTCTGGAATATGCAAGCAAAAATTGTATTATTTTCCTGAATTTTTTCCTAGTTTGCACACTTTATATTAGTTTTACTAAATAAAAAATATATCTGCAACTACCCTTTCGTCGCCTCGTAAATAAATATATGAATAATTAAAAAAAAAAGCTAAAAAACTTTATTATTTAAAAATCTTTGCAACCTGGACTAACCTAAAAAGTTTATTTTTAATGATTTCTTTTATTTTTAAATTATTACAAGATATACCAAGTTAAAAAAAGTTACATTTGGCTGCCGCAAATTTGGCTGCCGCAAATTTGGCTGCCGCAAAAACCTACCTTTCGTGTATCATAAGTCTGAACCATATGAAAACATTTTGATTTTGTTTTTGCAGAATTAGAAACTAAAAAATAACCGGACATGTCAAAAAAGTAGTAATTTGTATTTCTATGAATATTATTTGGCGCAAAAATTTGATCGTTTATTTTTTTATTCCTCGAATTTTAGAAAAAAAAACCAAGAACACTGTGTAAAAAGAGGAAAAATTAATTCAATTTTCAGTAACAAAAATAATTTTTTAAACATTCAAGAAATACAAATTTTCTTCCATATGATACAGACCCTTCCGAGACTGAAATAATTTAAAACGACAAAACCGTCGAGCGCCCCCTAACGGCATCATTTCCAAAAGATCAGGCGCCGGTACGGGGGGGTCTAAGTCAAGTAAAACGGAAGTAATTTATTTTTTTTAGAACAATACAAAAAAAGTATTAAAATTTCAGCGCGATTTCATTTTAAATATTAAAATTATTCTGACATTTAGTTATATAAGTAGGAAACAGTACAAAGAGGCAAATAATTTTGAGATGAAAAATTCTTCAAAAACTGAATTCTTAATACAAAAATGTACTAAAAACCGTAATTTATAAAAAATTATCGGGCCCTTTGGAACTTTAAAAATCAAAAAAGTTAAAAAAAAATATACTTACAAAGAGAAGTAGCAGAGCAGGATTTTATGTTAGGATGAAAAACACGGAAAATTTAAATTAAAATGCTCGACGGTAATATCCGTGACCATCCCGAGATGACCTCCTCTAAGTCGACCCGGGACCGAGCGAGAAGTTGTCCTCGCAACACATTCGATACGAAGTTTCAGGACGCAATGAAGAAATAAATTAAGACCAAAAATAGAAATATTCGCAGCAAAAAACTCTTCATCGAGCTCGGGTTGGTATAAAAACAGCTGAAAAAAGTAACGAATCTCGCCCGTTTGTTTTGGTAAACGAAGGTATCGCGATATTTTTTACCTGAAATTTTATTAAGTTTTGTTCAATTTAGCACTTTATAGATCACAATTTTAATAAATTATTTACCTATAATGAAAAAATTCTGGATAATAATATGTTTAATTTTACTAAAGGGAATATTTTTCACAAACATTTAAACATTATTCGAGCTGCAAAAATAAAATAAATTATTTTATGCCTCCTATTTTATATTTTGAGGATTTTAAATTAAAATAGGAATTTCTAGATCACATTGCATCTTTTATTTATAAAAATAAAAATTTTCATTTTACAGAGTGTCCGCAAAAAATGAGGCAATTATTCTATTGTACTTAATTTTAGCAATTAAAATATTTTTGGTCAAAAATTTTCGATACTATTTTTATTAAAAATAATATCAAAAATGTAAAAGTTAAGATGGCATGTACAAGGTGGAGTAAAAACTAAAAATATGTAAAGTAATAGTAAAATGAGCGTCTAAAATGTTCATTTTAATGTAGATTCTCATCGGATAATATTCAAGTTGTGCTGTAGTAAAATATTATTATTTAATTTTCAAAGATGTATGACGAAATTTTAAAAAATCAAATGTTCCAAAGGATACCGTACCAACCTTACGGACAACGGTTCCCCGTGAAGTCGGTCGAAATATAGTATGACGTAATGCTTGACTTCCTGGGTAGCTATTCTGGTTCTTCATAGGAAGTGATCATTCTCTTGAGAGAATAGGGACAATCCCATCCTACGGTTATTCTCTCGATCGTGTATTACCGTATTCTCGTAGGATGTGATGGGAGATCGGAAACAAAATCTAGTAAGCTATGTTGCCAAGCGTCAATGGTGTATGTAACCATATAAATTGTGCATTTAACCCTAAAAAAGAATGTGAATATGGACATAACCCTACTTACCAAGTAAATGTTCGAATTTAAAATGAATATAATAATTAATATTTTTAACCTATTTAATATTCTTAATGAGAGAAAAGAATTAGAAAGGGAGTTTTATAGAGAAAAAAATAAATATGTAAAAAAACAAATCGAAATATTTTAGTGGTAAAATAGCCGTTTTGCGTGAAATTAGTATCACCTACAAAGATGTGAAGGATATCATGCGAAATAAAATTAATTTTTTCTTTTCCTAAAACAAAAATTTAGTTTATTTTCTACTAGGTTGGAAAAAGAAAGATTTCCCTTATTTTTGTAAAAATGCTATTTTTTATACTCCCCA
Source organism: Diaprepes abbreviatus (assembly GCA_034092305.1). Taxonomy (NCBI): domain Eukaryota; kingdom Metazoa; phylum Arthropoda; class Insecta; order Coleoptera; family Curculionidae; genus Diaprepes; species Diaprepes abbreviatus. The sequence continues at coordinate 12,433,700 of JASJET010000070.1, read as the reverse complement.
TAAATATCAGGGAATGAATATACAAAGTAAAAAAAACAAAATGAAATGTGTAAAAATTTATTTCATCAATAAAATACATTCTGCATACTTGAAATATATATAGTCCCATATTAAAAAATTATTATCTATCTATCTTTTGAAAAACATCTAAATTTATTCTTCACGATACCACATCTTTCAACGGTACTCCATAATGAACATATATCTATTAAATCTTTCCTTTGGTGTTCCCAGTTGTGAAATATCTTCCAAAGGCTATGACCTTAAAAGAAATCCTGAAAAAATTAAACTTGGTTCACTTTTCTTATTATATTTAAACATATTCTAAATTAATAACAAATTATCAGTTTACTGTTGTACAATTAATTTACCCGAATCTCCAATGAGGAAAAATGAATCTGGGTTTCTTCTATAGATCATTTCCATTATATTGGAAATGTTAGATTCATTCCAAATATAAGAATCATGGGTACTAAGAAATTTAGCATTTATATTCATGATTTATAAAGTCTCATCGCAAATTCTAGGTCATCTGTTACTGATCTTGTAATTGCAACATGAGTGCTGTCAATGTACCCTAAAATACCAGGGAAATTATGTTTAGTATAAAACCTAAAACATTATAAAAATCTTGTATATTTCAAAATTATCTTACATATTACCTATTTAACATCAGTTTTAATTCTTTTTTAAAAAAACAAATTACATTTAAATTTTAAGTTTACAAAATACGTATTACTGCTATCTGTATATAATTTACAATTTAATAGTAAATTACCCAATTGGACAAGCTCATAATTCATTTAAATTTTGTAGCAATTAGATCCACTCTGAAATAGCATCGTCTCTATTTAAAGCATCTGGGTTTTTCTTCTACAATACTCCAACTGACACTTGGGCGACTCACTCCAGAAATATATTTAACCCAGTTATTTTGTGGTAGCTGCTAGTCGCAAAAAATCCAAGAACCTACAAATATTTATATTTTAATAAAATTATATTAATATGGGTACCTAAATCTAAAAAGAAAAATTAATATTAGCTTAACATTCTCCAAATTTTTTAAGAGTAACTATGGCAGGTAATATATTACGAATATGTATAATCCAACCAAGTAAAAAAATCATTAATGACTTGTTACTCTTGCATATGCTAACTTTATAGTTACCAAATATTACCATGACTTCTGGCAAAGATGATGTTGCCTCCTTTCAAGCCCTGAGAATTCTATAAATTGGGTTATTTTTAGTACAAGATATCTTCTTTGATCTTTACCAAGCCAGTAAAATAAATTAAATGAAGTAGAGTCCGCCAAGTTCCACAAATATTTATATAATAGATACTTACCTAAACAACTTCGTGAATTCTGAATCATTTAAATCTTCAAATCGACGCAACCGTGGTAGAAATCGACGATTATAATTGGCCATTTGCTTTTCCGCTAATCTGACATCCTCAGGTCCATCGTGGTTCAAAATTACTTCCTCAAAACCCATTTTATATATATATATATATATATATTTGCGAGCAAAAATATGTTATAAAATTTACAATATTTTCAAAACAATCATGAATTTTCTTGAACTTTTATAACCTAAAAATACCGCATAATGACGGGAATGACAGTATCGTTCTCTCAAAATCTCGCCGTTCTCTTGGTTCAGACTAGTAGAACAAGTTCTCTCAAGATTTGATGGATGTGACCATCGCTTAAAATCACGAGAATACGGTTTCATACTTTTTCGTGAGAACCACGCCCACTTTCCATCAAGATGATCGTTCTCTCAAGAACGAGAATAGCTACCCAGATCAAAAGTTTTCATGAAGCCATCGAATGGCTAGTTTTTGAAATACAGGGGGGTCTAAGGGCAGCATGTTAGCTTTAGGCCATGGTTCTGCATCATTTCCTTGAAGTTGAATAATTCGGAAACTAAGCATTCTGAGGAAAAAGTTTTAATATAAAAGTTGTAAATATTAAGCGGGTAAGGTAATTTTATAATCACGCTATTTTTAGTGGTAATCCATATATGTTTATGCAGATATGGAAAGTCTGGGAATATTTGCTCTTTGCGAAAATGTAAGTGAAATGGTACTTACATTTTGTTTTATATTTTTTGAAGTTCAAATGTGTCTTTACTGTTATCCTTTACTGGAAACAATTTTTAAGCAAAAAAGTTGTAGGGAATTGAAGGGAGCAACTTATGGTGACCTTTAGGTTTACTTTGAGAGATAACCATTTGGATAAATTTGATTTTTTAAATAATTTAAGGGTGTAATGTTAACTTGACTTTGAAATGGCCGTGAAGTTTACTCTCAAGGTCAATCTTAAGGTTACTATGAGATGCTATGTTCAACTCCCTCCATAACGCTTGATTACAAATTTATAGGCGAATTTATTACAGATTGGCCGGAAAATCAGATTAGACCTTCATATGACATTTTACTACCCAAATTACCTGTATGTTGGATGAGGGATCTCCCAGAGTTCCCATTTCTGCATTAAAATATGTTGATTACTGTTAAAAACATAACCTGGCCTTGAAATTGCAGTAAAGGTCACTATCAAGGTACACATCAACGTCACTATGACATTATTTATAACTTTTGTACTGGTACTCTTAGTCCAGAACGTTTAGTTTCCGAGTTACGCAAATTCAAGTAAATGAAGTGAACGGTCGCTCATAGCCAACATCTTATCCTTAGTCCGTCTGTGCCTCAGAAAAATTAGTCATATATGAGAGGCACCAGTACAAAATGTGTATTATAAGCAAACTCACCATTGTTCTTATATGTGTTGCCGGTGACTCCCTGAATACCACGCCGGTGGTCTAACTGCTTGGGGTTGGTGCAGAGGGTTGTTCACTAATTCTTCAAAAAGTCTCTCAAAAATGATACGTTAACATCCTTGGCAGACGGTCAATGCACCGCAGTCGACATGGTAGACTGTTTTTTTTACTATTTGTGGACCTCAAATAGCCTACCAGACAAGTTTCATCTGGGTTGCGATTCTATAAGGGTAAAGGAAAAGAGAATGTCATAATTAGGACCTTCCATCTTTGTTCAGTCTGCAGTAACACATAAGTATGTCACTGTCTTAAAAGAGATAAGGAAAGGAAATCTCCAAAAATATGCTTACAGAATCGAGCTTCTGATATTTGCTAATTTTTTAAAAAGCCTCCCAAAAATGACATGTTGACATCCTTGGCACACGGCCAATGTATAACAGTCAAAGTGGCAGAGTGATTTTTTTTACTATTTGTGGACCTCAATTGGTCAGTTGGGCCACTTTCCTCATAAACAATAAAATGCCTCTTTTTGTAAAATATTGTTTTTATTTATTTTATGTGTTTACAAATTCAGTTTCTCTTCGTAGTTCAATAATAGTTAACTTTTCAACATTAAAACCTTCGACTACAACAATAGATTTAAACAACAATCAATTTGTTTGACGGCTGTTTCTGTTTGACATATATATTTTTATATAATTTTGCTTTCAGTTTTTTGCTCAACTCTTTTGAGTGTTTTTAAGTGTTAGAAATTACCATAAATGTGAAGTTTACAATTAACATCAAGAAGAGGACTTAAAAACTTATTTTTAACAGTCAATATTGTTCGAACATTATTTACATATTGATAATACTAATAGTAATTTAGGCAATCATAAATTCATAATTTCACTTTATTCTAGATTTGACATACCGATTAGTATGTTATCCTAGTTTAACTAATGCAATTAGAAAAAGATAGCATTGAATCGGTGTGTGTACCACGAAATAAAAGATCTCATACTGTTCTGAAGATATGCTAATTCTACGGGGGAATTCGTTGATTAAAACAGACAAGAGGTGAAAACATCTTTCGTAATTTTAAAAAAATCCGATTGGTCTAGTAAATTTTCTCAGTAAATATTCTTGACATAACGGTGAATGCACCAATTAAAAACACTTTCAAAAATTTTTGAGCGCTCAGTTAATTTATACAAATCTTGACACTGTGGAGAATGCGCCTATTAAAAAGAAAATTTTGTCATTATGATTTGAAATTTGTTGGGTTAAGAGCTATTTTTAGACTGCATTCATCATATTAAGGCCATGGTGCCAAGAAAATTTATTTTTGTGACAGTACTTTTTTGTGTTTTAACCAACAAAATACGAAATGCTTCACTCGTGAAAAGTTTCACTAAAATTGACAATGGTCACTTGGCTTACTTTCCACATAAGCAATAAAATACTCCTTTTTGTTAAAGATTGTTTTCATATTTTAGTTGATAAAGTATGTAGGGCTAAAATTTCCCGCATGCACCTGTCGCCTTGAACGTAGACACTATTATCTCATATACAGTAATGGAAAAATGAATGGAAATTTTTAATTAAGTTCGTATTAATTAATACTAAATTTGTCAAGAGCTTTTTACATTTTGCTAAAATGCAGAAATCCAGTCATATATATAATTATCGCCTTTAACAATCTAAAAAGAAATGTTTATATTTTTTTGCTGGAAACAAGTATGGAAACTATTTATATTTTGGTTTTAAAGTATTCAGTTTCAGTTCAACAGTGTAAAAATATTAATTTATTATGTTAAAACACCATTATTTTTCATGTAATTTTAAACAAAAAATTGTAGATTTATTTAAAATGGGGAAAAAAGTCCTTAATTGCAAAATATTGAAATATTTCTAAAAGTACCGTAACGAAAATAATACAAAAATATGATAGTCCTGGTGATGTAAGAAGAAGCAAAGAAAATATTAAGATTATTTATAGGAAAATAAATGTTACGAAAAATACCAGTATATTAACGGCTTTAATAAAAAAATATCTTAAATGGTCTGAACATTTATAAGGAGAATGGGTAATAGCGCCCTAGAGTCATGTGAAATAACGCCCTGAAGCTAAATGCCGTATACTTAATAAATATTCTCATCAAAATTTTTGCTAATGCCCCAGTCATGAGGTCTGGTTCTCCCTAAAGAGACGGTTGAACGTCATCAGAGTCATCTTCTAATGTGCTCTGCAGAGGATTCATACGAGTTTAAGGGTATGGAATTTCCGATAAACTGATATGACAGATGGTATAGTATAGCTTAACGGTTAAAAAGGAATAGGCATGTTGCCCTAAACTCACTGACTATATTCTCATGGGTCATACATCGGGGCCAAACTAGACTGAATATCTTCTTATATGTAGATTTTGACAACGTTAGGTCGAGGCAGCCCGTCGGTTAGGAGGCAAAAAAAGTATTTTTTATCTTCGCATTCGCCACATTGTCAAGATTTGATTTAATTAGTAAATCACTATGATGTTCCAGACTATGAGCTGCGCATTCGCCAAAGTTTTTTTTTTTTTAAATAATTCAAATTTTGTTAAAATTCAAGATGTTTTCATCTCTTAGCTGTTTTAATATTGTAAAGTTAGGTATTAATGAAAACTTACTTCTCCAAAGATGAACTAAACTAGTAAAAATATAAAATAAAGAAAAACAATGTTTTACAAAAAGAAGCATTTTATTGTGTATGAGCATTGACGAAATATATAATTTTCTTTGGTACAACGTTACACAAAATGCATTAAACAGTAAAACCAAAAATAAATTATTGTCAAAATGAAAAGTATTCAGTCAATGTCAAAAATACTCTTTCACCATTATAATAAAAACTTAAGGAATTCATTGTTGCCAAACCAATTATTTGCACGTAATGGCACGGAGTATGGTGGGGTCATTTTTAGTATAGGGAGGTATTATACTGAACAGTCCAGTTTTATTAAACATGTTCGTGGCAGTAATTAAGTGCTCCCTCGTGTTACACGACAGAAAGAGAGAGTGAGAGAATAACAGTATATGTTATCTCTCTCTCCCTCCGAACTTTTTGAACGGCGACAACATATAATGCTATTCTCTCTCTCTCTCTCTGTTTCTTTTTGTCGCTCTTGATGCGCTCTCGATCTGGTAAAATATCATTATAAGAAACAATGAACTTATTCACACTATCGGTTTTGAGATTTCGATATCGTAAACTCTTTTTCATTCGAACCGAGAGCGGCACTATAATGAGAATCAAACTAAATACTGATAGAACTAAATGGTAGCAAACAAAAGTTTTTATTACACTGTGAGAGTGAGTCCACACGATAAGAAAAATCTGGGCGTAAGCGTAGCGTAATAAGACATATGTCAAATTTCAAGCATTGTGATTTGTTAGATTTAAAAAAAGACAAAGACCGAAGATTTCCCGCCTAAATCCGCCTTTTCCAAGGTCATTACGCCAAATGATGTTGAACTTTTCAGCGGACTGCTTTAAAAATGGTGGAAACTGTTTATTTTCAATATTTTGTATGAAAACATAACTTATGTTTTTTTAAACTTTGTTGTTTTATCAATATATTTTATTTAGCGAGTTTTGAAATAATGGATATTTATGAACTATGTTAAATTGTTTTAATTTATTAAAAATGCTTGTTATCGAAGATCATTACTGCTTGGTCCTCAAAAAAAAACGATTTTTGTTCATTTTTTTATTAATTTTATAACAATTGCAATAACACAGGTGTTCGTTATATAAATTAAAGCTTGTGAAATAAAGGCCATTATATAATACAATTTCTATTCAACGACGATCTGTGATATCGAGACGCTAATCCACAGACATGCCCATAGCTATGGTTACCAGATCAAATAATGAGATTCCCTGACAATATCCCTAACGTTTCTGTAAATATCCGGACATTTTATCTGAATGTTGTATGTTAAAGCAGTGAGATTTTCAAAGTTTTTGCAATCAAAGCATCAAATGCCATATCGAGTGAATATTCTCATTAATGGGAGCGTAGTGGACTAAGGAGAGACATAGACTGTCTATATTGTTATAAGGTTTGCCGTTCGCTGCCACCAATGTTATAACTTTGCTAGTTTTGCTTTTAGTTTATCACTGGTTTCGATGAATTCAAATAAGTCTTCTAATATTACTTTTTTAATATTTGATTATAATGTTCACTAAGTCATGAGGTAACAACAGTTTTTGTTCTTACTTACTAATTTAATGTTACTGTTGTAGTTTTTTGATTTTAGTTCCTCTCGTCTCAATGTTCATGTCCTAGTTATATTCTATTCTGTATCTAAATTATATATTTTACAGTCATAGGCGTACTAACAAATATAACTTATAACTATTTATTTACATGATTACTGAAATGAAAAAGTGTGTATTTATGGGACGATGACAATATGAACAAAACTAATGGTCTCTGTAAAAAGTAAAGTTTTAGAGTTTCGGAGATTAAGGCATGCTTTTGTTTGAGCCTATTAGAACATAAATTTACTTAAGATATAACTGTTTCTTAAGGGAGTATTAAATATTAGACTATAATTATCTATTAATCCATAAGAGTAACTTAAAAATATATATAGTAATTTAATAATTAATAATTTGTAGTAATAGTTGGTTTACAACAATGTCTTCTGTTAAGGTTCTACTCTAGACACAATTTAACTTAAAGAACATATCATGTGAAGAATGCCATGAAATGGTTATAAAAGTCCAGCAATTGCCAAAAGAAATATCAAGCAATAAAAAGTATGAAATTAAATTTATTAATATACTAAATTAACAATTCACTCATTCTGTTAACGTTTAATCAATTTATTTTTTCTCACTAGAATGATTAATAAATATTTTTTCATTACTTATATTTTCCTCTTTTAATTTCAAAAAAATACTGACAATTGCAGTTTTTTCCTGTTTCTTCCTAACCAGGGGCTAAAATTTCAGACATGTCAGGAAAATTCCTGTTGTCAGGTAACCCTACCCTTAGCAAATTTTATATAAACCTATTATAAACAATTAAAAAGTAAAAATTAACGTTGATGGAAATTTAATAACAGAAATCCAGTTAGTGTCATACGTAATGTATTCTTCTAAAAACTACAAACAATTGTAATTATTAAAACGATTGTTAAAATGACACTTATATTGAAACTCTCGTCTTTGAACTCCTTGGCAATTCTTTACCAGGGAGAAGTGGCAAACTTCGGAAATAAAACTTGCTTTAAAGAGTCTCATTATCGCACAAGTAACATGACTAATTTCATCAGCTAAATATCACAATGTTTTTTCAAACCTAGTAATAAGGGTATAGCTGTACACACTTCCATAGCGTGTTTCCTATTTATTGGCCCAACAACAGCTTTTCAAACTCACCAAGAGTAACAGGAAAATATTTTTAAAAAATCAGGATTATTTTCTCGCATTTCTTGAATTAAATCATTAGTATGTCTAAGCCTTTCTCCAATGTTTTTCTCAAAAACAGACTGGACCTAGTAGCGACGAATTTTCCGTTTTTTTAATAAAGAATATATTAATAATGTCCTTATCTTTTGTAATTTTTTCTTTAGTTTTCTTTTTCTACATAACAACATTGCTGCAATTATTTTTTTATTTTCTTTCATTTTAATTTATACATAAATAAATATTATCAAAAAAATCAGAAAAAAGTTAGGTTACCACAAAAAAAACATACACAACACTTTACGACTGCACGATAAAAGTTGCACGTGTGGACGAGACATTTTTAACATAAATGGGCGTAATACGCCTACGCCGAAATTTTTGTTATCGTGTGGACTCACTCTGAGAGCATCGGAATTTCTGGCTTGAAGCCGAGTAATCTTACTGGTTACTTTTGTTCCACTGTGCTATTATCTTACTTTACGCCACACGCTTCAAATTACTTAAGAAGAAATTTGACATTTGACAGACATAACTTCGCATTTGACGGACAGGCACCCAGTTTTGCAAAAAAATTATTTTTCTAGTTTTAAGTGTGTTTTGTAATGTAATATAGCAAAACTGTATACTGTTTCAGCAAAAACTCCTTCACATTATACTCTACAATTTAAGTCAGTTGTAATTTGTTGCGTAACAGGTAAGCAAATTTAAACGTTCAATAAATTAAAATCAATACTTCCCCTTTCGTGTCACCATAGTGCCGTTTGTTATATTTCCAGAAATAAGTTTTGTGTAATTTTTAGAATATGTATAACGGGATTGGATTACAAACTCCTCGTGGCTCAGGTACCAATGGACACGTACAAAGAAATTGGGCTTTAGTTAGGCCAGCCGAAAAATCAAAAGCATACAAGACTGAACAAGAATTAGCAGCTTTAGATTCAGCAAGCAACAAACAGCCCAACAAGGAAATTTTGGATCATGAGAGGAAACGGAAGGTTGAACTCAAATGTGCAGAGTTTGCAGATATTTTAGAAGAACAAGGGTAAGTTCAAAATTCTAATCATATGAAGAATGTCATATACTGGCGCCGCCAATTTATAATTTCCTAAAATTTAAGTCATTGACAAATTGTAAGCATTGATTTATAGTAGTTTTATGGATTGTAAACCTAGCTCTTAATTAAAATTTAACGATAGCCGAATACTACTGCAGCTAAATCACAAATGTGATACTGGACAGTTTTCGTCATACATTTATGTACCATGCTGTTAATACAAAGATGATATGTTTTCTTATAGAGTACCAAAACAATAATGGAAATAGTCTTAATGACATGTTTGACATAGGAGAAGACTTTGTGTATAATCCCTTAACAAAAAATTACAATGTTAGTGACTATCTACCAGTAAAATTTTTAGGTGGAAGTCATAAAACGATCCAATATCGTTATGTATGTCACACACACAGAAGACGTAATTGAAGTAATGTCACTAAAGGAGTATTTATGAAGAGAAAACTACTTTTAGAATGATGGAAAATGACGTCGGTTATAAAAGAGGATATTTTACAGAATTTTCCCTAACCACTGGTTCGAAATGGACTTAGATACTTATTTCCAGATCCTGAATATATTTCTGAAAGCTAAAATAATATATTATTTAACTTCCTTAAGTGAAATTATACACCTTCCTTTATAAAATTTGTTAATATAAAAATTTTTATTTAAGTTTTCATATGTCGATTATTGGAGTGTCAAAAAATGGCGCAAAGGACGCGGAAGACTGGGTCATATATAGAGCATCGAAACATCATAAAACATTTCAGTAGTGTTGATTACTGGGGATTTTACCTTATTCTTTTAATATTTTTATTCTCTTATTCTCGGTCTTTTCGTTTTTAATTTTTTTTTATTAGATTTATAGGTTTTAGTTTCAGGTTTGGTTATAAGTAGAGATTAGATTTCGATAACCGATTCCAGTGACAGATTCTGTCAGAAAGTAAATATTCCCAATAAGATTTATCAAACATATTGAAATTTTCTTATCCAAAGTAACATTTTTTAAATTTTTATAATAGTTGATGCCGCATTTATTTGCAGTCTGCTCTTGAATCCACCCATGTGTTTTGTGGCATCTGTTATTGCAATCCGATCTCTATATTATAAGATTAAAAAACAGAAAAAGCATGCACTTTGAATTTTATATTGTATTCGTGTCTATTTTAAGTTAAATTCAAAACTATAACAGTAATATGAATAAAGTATTCAAATTTTGCTAATATACATATTAATCACCATGTTATAGGTAGTGGTAAAGATGAGTACTTGTTTTCCTGCGCATATGATAAAATTTCATTAGAAAATGCTGATTATTTCTAACAGGGCCTTTAAGAATAGCATAACAAAGAAATAAACCTAATATGTCGCTGCTGTTTTCTTTGATCTCTCAAATGCTTTTGATAGCATTATTAGATATAAGCTTTTCAACTTAGGTATAAGGATGAGTGTGCTTGATTGGATTGTTAGCTTTTTGTCTGATCAAAAACTGTTTGTTGTTTTAAATGACTGTAAGTCCAGTGAGTATGATGTTGATGTGGGTGTCGCTCAGGGTTCTGTATTGGTGCCTTCCTATATAACTAGGGGTCTGGTGGTAAACTATGCAGATGATACCTCAATAGCTCTATCAGAAGCAACTCCTGAAGAACTTGGAGCATCCATTAAACAGGTCGTTAGTGACATGTCTAGGTGGTGTGAAAAAAATAGAGTCATATTAAATGTACACAAAACTAAATGCGTATATTTTAATAACAATAACTTAGCGATTCCAGGAATTTCGTGTGCCTCCAATAGCAAGTTTTTGGGTCTGACAGTGGATAGTGGTACTACGTGGGAATTGCATATCGGAGAGGTTGCCAATAAACTCAATAGGGCATATTTTGCTCTTTTAACTTTACGACGTCACTTATCACGTACTACATTGCTGCAGGTATACTATGCTTTGATATACTCGGCAATGTCTTACCATGTAATTCTCTGGGGAGCTGCATCAAATACAGATAGAGTATTTCTAATACAGAAGAGAATTATTAGACTTATATTTAATTTAAAAAGGAGAGAATCATGTAAGGATATTTTTAAGAATCATAAAATACTAACTTTTTTATGTGTATATGTTTTTGAGTGTTGTACATTAAACGTTTTGAAACGAGTTCGACTTACCACCAGTATAACACCCGGAATGCAAATGTTCCACTTTACATCTTGCACAATACGATTCACTTTGAAAGATCTGTCAATAACTACAATAGCTTTAAGTATAAATTAAGAAAATATTTAATTGGGAAGGGCTTCTACTCACTCGCAGAATATTTTCAGGATTCTTGAAGTGATATGATGGTTGACTTAAATTATGTTCCGTTTTGTTCTTTGTTTTATTATAGGTAACTAGCTTTTAATTTTTAAGAAGTATAGCTAGTGTTTCATGCGTATTGTATAATTTTGATGTATATCTGACCATATGACATCCTCCACATCACCCTTAATTGATGTTAAAGGTGAATAAATGTTTGACTTTGTTTGCTAATAGTGACAATAACTTTAAGGATAAATTATTTAAAGTTCTCAAAATTGATATTGTGTTGCTGACGTTGTATGTCCTCATTTTTATTATTTATTCGTGTAACTAGTTTTCAATTCTTTGACCTTCTCTTGCTAGTGTTATTTTACTGTAACTTTGGATATGTGACGTACGTTAGTGTAAATATATTTGGATATGTGGTGTACCTAATTGTCAATGTAAATTGATCTTAAAGGTGAATAAAGTATAAAGTATAAATAATTAGCATACTTTTCATCTAAAGCAGTAGAGATTTTTCAAAGTTTACAGGCGATTATATTGAAAATTTAGTTTCAGTTACTAAAAAAAAATAAATTCAGACCTCTTGAAAATCTTATCTTTCTGTTTTGTTCACAAACATATCTATTTGGATACTGAACATCGTAAGGTAGGCTCAGAATATTATTTTACATGACATAGATATGATACGATGAATTTCAGAATATTGCTGCATATCTTCAGCGCAAAACATCATTCTGCCCTATTATTTCATATATTCTGTAATTCATGTACACAACATGGGCACTTAATATTTCTTTCATGAGACGGCCAAACCCTGACATCTGATAAGACGCTGCGATATTATGTTGTGGAGTGACGTCCAGTACGTGACGTAATTACGTTACAGTATTCTGTTAAATGTCTATATGCGTCCTTACAACACTAACCAACAATTATGAAATACTTTTGGTAGATAATTATTTCTTTTGTCCTAATCTTTTGGCGTCTACCTATTGTGAAATTGAGTCTCATTCTCCGCAGGCCGACACGAAGTCACAGATCATAGTGGTGAAAGTAAAGAAATTAAAAAAAAAAAACTGGTTGTTCCATTGTTATTATAATTTTAATAATTATTTTGTAACATTATTTTTAGATTCACCGAAGAAGCTATCACAAATAAGGTTAACAACTACAGGAATATGTTGCTAGGATCAGATACCAAATTGGATAAACCTGTAGACCAGTGGGGTAGAATAAGGTAAGTTATTTTAACAAATTTTCTTTCTATTTAGGGTTATGACACGATCGAAATTATGATTTTTTTGGCCGATTTTCTTGGAAAAAAAGTAGGAATTATAGTATGATTTATTATTTAGAAAGATTTCTAGGCATATTAAGGAACTAGTTTTTGCATGGATTAACACAATTGGATTTTTTTCCTAAATGGAGTCAAATTTGGGAAAATATTATTTATACTGCAAAAAAGATGTGTCAGAACAATTTATAAAATGAAACAAATTAAAACCTGTAAGAATGTTTTTATTGAGAGAAAGATTTTAACATTGTATGGCCTGTACATATATGAGTGTATAATGTTCGTGGTTAAGAATTATTCATCTTTCTTTGGAAGTGTAATCATAGTTATAATACAAGAAACAGGAATGTACTTTTACCAGATAGAGCTAATTTCAGTTATGTTCAAGATAACGTAACACATAGCATAGTATCAGTTTGGAACAAACTATCTGAAACTTTCAAAAGTTATAGGAATACCTAGAAGATAAGGATCTTTCTGGACTTGTTTAAAGTGCTTGCAGAATGAGCATTAGTATTTTTTTTTCTTTATGTGACACGATCTACACCCTATGGGTATAAGTAATTTATGCTATTATTATAAAGTACTTTGTTGCTGAATAGTAAGCCTTTTGTAGCAAAAAATGTTTAGTTTTATTTTTAAATTTGGTAAAGGACGTTGACTCAATGTCTGAAAAAGCTTATTAAAAAATTTTATTATAGCACACAATTACATTTTTTTGAATGTAATATAGATGGGTATTGATGAGAATTAGGTTAGATTTACCCCTAGTATTGTGGAGGGTTCTTCTGAGATGTTCGGATAACAGGTCCTTATGCGATCTTGTGAATATTACAGCTTTGAGGTTACAGTAGGTATAGATTGGTCTTTAAATAGTTGTCTACAGAAATCTTGTTGTTCAATACTAAATATGAATTGTAGACAACGTTTTTGCAACGCTGTAATTCGACGCATTTCGCAGCCATTGCTCCAGACAGTAGTTCTGTAGCTATTGCGTAAATGGACATGGACATAATATGCAATCAAGGCAGTTGTGATACATGTATTTTAGGAGAGAATTTTGAGGATATAAGCATATTTTGCTAGAATTTTTGCTGTACTGTACTCTCTACTCTAAATGAGGGTCAAGATGGATTCATAGAAATAATACTGAATTTACTGCAATAACTTCTTCATCTTGACTCCTGTAAATAAGCTGTTTGTTATTAGATATTTATGAGAAATGAATAAGATGTGTTTTGTTGAAGTGCAACTATATATCATCTGATATATATGTGTTACCTCTGGTGTTCCTCAGGGTGTTCACCTCGCTTCGCTCCTTCTTAACTGCTTTATTAACGATATTGAGGACATCATAACTTTCAGTAGATGTCCTCTTTATGCAGATGATTTGAAGATATTTCAGGTTGTCAGGAGTAGCAACGATTACGAGGGCATTCAACAGGAGCTAGCTCGGTTCTCTGAATGGTGTAAGTTAAATTTTATGCACCTCAATGTTAATAAATGCTCCATTATAAGTTTTTATCGTAAAAGGGATTGGATAACTTTTGATTACTTTCTTGATAATAATATGATTAATCACTTTGAATGTGTGAAGGATCTGGGTGTTACATTTGATCGGGCCCTTTGCTTCGACACACATATTGATAATATTGTGAACAGGGGTTTGAAGTTGCTCGAGTTTGTGAAGAGAATGCTTACAGATTTTAATAGTGTAGACTGTTTTAAAGTGATATACTGCTCTGTAGTTCGATCAATCTTAGAATATGCGTCCCAAGTTTGGTCACCTCATTATTTTACATACAAAGAAAAAGTAGAAAGAGTACAAAGAAAGTTTTTAAGTTTCATTGCCTTTAAACAGGGAATGCAGCAGGAACGGTCTGTATATGATGATACTGCCGATGCTTTGGAGATGTTACCATTGTGTGTGAGACACATATATCTTGACCTCGTTCTACTTTATAGGATTGTTAACTCTTGTATTGATTCTCCTGAACTACTCAATCATGTTGGATTATCGGTTCCTCAAAAAGCTTTTAGAGCGCACAATTTATTTGATGTGATATATCACCGAACGAATTATGGCATTATCAGTCCTATTTCTCGAATGTGTAGGGAAATGAATTCAGTTCCTACAGAGATTGATATTTTTCGTTTGCCAATTAATGTCTTTAAAAATTTTACAATTCTTGAAAAACTAGTTAATGTTGTCAATTGTCAATACTTGTCTTTTGAAGCACTTTGATGTATGTTTAGATTTGTAAGTTTTTTAATTCTGACTGTTTTAAATAGTATTTGTATTTTTTATTTTTGAGATGGATTTTATTTATTTGATCCGTTAATATACTAATATACTATTATTATAGTATTGACAGAAAACCAGTTTTCTAGTATATGGAAAATATTGAAAATGGTATTGGTTGGATATGTTACATAAATTGTTTCAATAGGTTTTATTCTGTTTTTTAAATTGCTTATCTCAAGAGTTTTCCAGAAAATTAGCTAGCAGTCGCTAAGTTTTGGCTTCATAAAATAGTATATAACAATTTAACCTTTATTTTATTAGATAACTTGTTTTATAAATTATCACTAACCAAACGACTTCATTTATATTTCATTGTTTGAAATGTCTCATAGTGTAAACATCTTTAACTCTTGTCATATTGTATTTTACTTTAGCTTATTCATTTTGCCAAAGTTAAGTGATGAAGTTAATTATTTATCTTTGACTTGAAACTTGGCACAAAACAAATACTGAAACATTTCAAGTTTTAAAGGCTGAATTATACAATGAGGACGTAAAATTTGAAATGAATTCATTATTTAAAAAAGTCGGGTTTTTTGAAAAATTGTTCCGACTTGTCGACTTTGTTTTCTTGATACAAATTTTTCCAGTATATTAATCATAATCAAGATGATTGGAAAGAAGTGGTGCTATAATCAACATTGATTTTTTAAATAGAAACCCCTCATTTTCTGTACAGTTTTAGACTTTGCAAAATTCCGATCATTTTTTATATAGCGGTCAAAACAGTGGAGGCGTCCGAAGTTGTTTTGTTGACCGGAAAGGTTATGGCCACTATTTTTTTTGGGATTGTCAAGGCATAATATTTATTGACTACAAGTCCAAAAAGTTTTTTTT
The DNA here is from genome assembly GCA_034092305.1 of Diaprepes abbreviatus. NCBI lineage: Eukaryota > Metazoa > Arthropoda > Insecta > Coleoptera > Curculionidae > Diaprepes > Diaprepes abbreviatus. The sequence goes on along the minus strand of JASJET010000070.1, from coordinate 12,417,679 downwards.
TCATCAAGATAATGCTCAATTTCACACTTATTCAGTTACAATGCCAAAATTAAATTAAATACAGTTTGAATTAGTACCTCAGACACCTTATTCACCAGATTGGGCACCTAGTGACTTTTTTCCCTGTCTTAACCTAAAAAAGTGACTATAAGGACAGAAATTTTCATCAAATAAAGCGGTTATTAGGGCTGTAAAAGGCTATTTTGAGGATTTGGATACTTTCTACTTTTCAGAAGGCATAAAGAAGTTAGAATACTGCTGGACCAAGTGTACAGAACTCCAAAGATTTTTGAAAATAAAAAAAAAGTGAATCATAATGATGTTTTTATTCCTTTATTAACTTACTTATTGAACCACCCTCATATATTAAGAAATCATACTTGTTGGTACACTAGAAGAAAGGAAACATCTTATTATTTTTTAAGAATTGTTTTAAATTGTTATAAAACTACTCTCAATTTTTCAGCTATCAAAGTAATAAATCTAATCCATCCATTTATCTCTTAAAAAGTTAAAGCGATTTTAAAAATCTTTATCCCTTCTAAGCTTGCCAAGAAGTCGCATTTTCCAGTTCCGATCGATTCCGCCGTAAATCCGGCGGATGCTGCGCGCAACAACATCCCCCTTTCATTCCCCTCCTGCTATCTTCGCCCCTTCGTCGTTCCCCAAAAACCAAAATGCCCGACGCGTCTATCATCGCGTTCATAACCGAGAAATAGTGTAAAATGTAGTTCGCAACTCAAATACAAAATCACAAATGTCTTCCAATATGTTTTGAAGTGTTTACACTAGGTGATATTAAGTCTTCCGTTAGATTTAAGTCGGTAATATAGTTCGTAAGTCGCCTTTTATAAGTGTTTATTCAAGCCGTTATTCGTGATAATAATCCCTAGCTTCCCCTAGTTTTAAAGAACGTATTTGTAAGTAGCAAAAAAGTGAAGAAATGGAAAAAATGTTTTATCAAAACCATCCAAGAAATAGATTAGCTCTTGAAGGTCGTCTTCCTGTGGAATATGCGATGAATAATAAAAATAGTGCCACTACTCACCGTTTTCCTGTTACCGATGAAAGAATTTCCATGGAATACACAGCAGCAAATAAAAATATTATGAATCATCGTTTTACTCCTGACGAAAGAGTAATTTTTGAAAGGTTATGGAGGGGGGCTCTGTGTCAGGCTTTGGGGCCTAAAGCACCTCTAGTTTCTAGAAGACCAAGGTCTTGCTGTTGTCACTGTCAGTGCGGGAGCAATGGGGAGATGATGGGTCATCACGTCGTGTCTCCTCGAAAGGCGCTCAGGTCGGTTGTTAGGTAAATATTGTTATTTCTAATAGAATATTTCTGTTAATTGATCATAGATAAACGTGGCAATACTATTAAATAGTTGAATGATAAAGTAGGTTTTAATTTACAGTTGGTTTTTCTAAACTGTATTTTAAATTGTTTACTTAAAGATTTCTTCCAGAAAATTAGCTGTCAGTCGCCAGGTTTTGACTTCACAAATAGTTTATAACAAATTAACCATTTTTATGCCTTTATTTTCTTTGTACTAAAAAAACTGACAACTAATCCTTATTATACTGCAGCAATTATTTTAACTTAACCGAACTAGAAAAGAAGAAAAATATATCAGAGAGGAAGAAAAGGAAAATAGATCCAGGAAACTACCACCTGAAGATTTCATCGAACATCCAAACTATAAATGACAGGACAGATTGTGAAATAATACAAGATTCAACCAAAGCATACAAATCAACAGGAAAAAAAAGCGGAAAAACTTAGTAGCAAAACGAAACAGATGTTAAAAAAGCGTAAAGAATTAATAACTCAGGAAAAAGACAGTAAAACATATATAAGGCAGTGAGGAAAATGGCGAAAGAAGACATAAAATAATACAACATTAAAATAGCCAAAACAATTCTAGAACAAAGCAAAGACATGGAAATATTCAAAAGGAACACCAAACCAAGAAAAGTGATCACTAAGATGAAAGATAATAACGGAGAAACAAATAATGACAGAAGGGAAATACTACAAAATGCGTAGCATTGCTATTAAACTTTGTATAAAACAGAAGTGAAGGACCAACTACAAGAAGACAGAAGAACTACCACCAATTATAAGAACTGAATTGGAAGAAACCACCAGACAGCTTAAAAACGGGAAAACGGTGGGAGAAGATGGAATCGTAGCCGAAATGCTGAAGAAAAGTCGAGAAACTACTACACGAGTTGAAGATGTTGTTTAATAGATGTCTTGAAGGCGGATAAATTCCAACAAGCTTGTCCATCGCGTTAGTAGTACTAATATATAAGAAAAGATATCAAGAAGATCTGAAAAACCGACCAATTAGTCTTCTAGCAAAGCTATACAAAATGTTTTCGAAAATCATAACAAAGAAACTTACATCAAAACTTGTCTTCTACCAACCAATCCAGCAGGCAGGCTTCCAGGAAAAGTACAGACGGTGAGAATAATAATATATAGGGCCACATAATATAAAGTAGAACTATGGATGACTTTTATGGAGTATAAAAAACCCTTTGACACGGTGGAAGTTTGGCCGTGATCAAAGCCTTACGGAATGCTCGAATAGACAGTCGCTACATTAACATTATTGAATATATATATATATATATATATATATATATATATATATATATATATATATATATATATATATATATATATATCGGCAAGTTACAATGCAAATCCAAATATACGAAAAATCAGAAAAAATTAAGATAGAAAGAGTAGTAAGACAGGGTGACAGTTTATCGCCTAAACTGCTTACTCTAGTTCTAGAAGACGCACGTGAATACTTACATTACCTGAAGTTCGCTGAAATCAAAGAAGGACCTAACAACCTATACATATATACATACAAGATATAAAGCAAGCATCGGACAAAATTGGTCTGGAAGTGAAAAAGTAAAGCAAAATATATTCCAAAAAGGACATAGGGCCAAAAATAATAGACGCTGAAGCAATAGACAGAGTAGACGACTACAAGTATTTAGGACAAAAGGTTTTAATAGGAAAAGCAAATAAACAGATGCAAATTTATGAGAGAATACGACTAACTGACCAATGCCATTACCGAAAAGTTAGGTTAACCAGAGAACCACTGAAAGAAAAATCCTAGGAGTGACACTCAAAGATCACAAAACTAATAATTGGTTAAGAGAAAGAACAGGAATTCAAGACGTCGTCGAAAGAGCTGCGATACTTAAATGGCAGTGGGCTGGTCATGTCGTAAGAGCCACAGACAGATGGAGTAGCAAGATGATCAGATGAAGTCCATGGGGAGAGCGCAGAGGAATTGGATATCCTCAGATGCGTTGGGCAGACGATGTAAAGCGAACTGTTGGGTTGCACTGGCTCGGAGTAGCACAGGACAGTGGAGGATATATACATTGACTTATATCCGTAATATAGATAGTAGCTGACGCAACAAAAATAAAATTGTTTGCCTTACTGTTGGAATTTTGTGGTGTAGGGATCTTTTAATACATCATTGATAATTTATCGGCAAACTGTTATAAAGTGTGAACAATTTACCCCTGATCCAAATCGTCGCGAACCATTTTTCAATACAATATTCCACGTACGTCACTGCCGTATTTGAAATCCCTACAAAATAAAATCAATCAGATAGCAGTAATTTAAAACCAACTACCTGGCTAGCTTTAGAGAAAAGGAAATAGACCGATGCTCTAGGCCAAAGTAAATTCGAAAATCGGATTAGGATTCCATTCGGAAGCGGAAGTTCGCGTAATCTGCGTTACGAAGAGTAACATGGGAAATGAACGTACTTTATTGGCCAATAAAAATTAGAAAGATATCTTTAGATCCACTCTAGGATCTAAAAGTATTACATAGAGCTACGGAATTTATAGTCTGTCTTTTTTATGTTTAAAGATATTTTTAGGTGCTAAACTGAAATACCTTTAAACTAAATAAATAAGATAGTACTTTTACTGTGTTTTTTTTATTATTAACATAAAATGAAAAATTAAAAAAAAAAAACATTTCAATTAATTTTTTCTCTTCAAGAAAGTGACAAATCATTTTTCAAGCCATAGAAGCGTTGCCAAGAAAAAATAACTAGTTTTCTGACTGATACCCCCTGTCACTAGAGATAAAATTTAATTTAAAAGTCCTCGCTGTTTCTGAAAAATAGTTATTTTGAAAATTAAGCTTTAATATTGTATTAACTGATTTCTAAGAATAATTTTCATGTACAGGGTTGGCAAATTTCAATGTTTTTATAAGCTAATTTAAATACCGCAACCTATACAAAAAATTTGACCCTCCCACTCTCGAGCTCTTTTTTGGAGAAACATATGAATTCGAAGACATCATGGTATCTTGATTCGCTTATGATCTATAGGGCGATTTTCAAATTTGACTAAATTCTAATATGGTGTATAGTTTGATTATTACTTAAGATATCAGAAAACGAAAAAACTTTCTATGGGCACTTTTTTACATAGAATACATTGGCGCTCTTATGTTTTTATTTCCGATACCAGAAATGAGATACGACTTAAAGTTTTTAAATGGACACCCTATATATTTTTAGCTTAATAGTTTATTATATTAATATTTATTTTTTCCTTTGAAATGATTATATATATATATATATATATATATATATATATATATATATATATATATATATATATATATAGTTGATATTTCTTATTATCATAAGTCCTCAACCTTTACAAAATTTTGATTTAAATTTAATAAATTGAATAAGGAATTATTTTATCTTGGTAGGCGTATGTCATCTAAATCAAAGTTTCTTCGTTTGAGGTTTAAGGAATTTTTCCTTAATTTGTATTTTTATACACAATATTGAGTAATTTTAAATTTTTTAATTATGCAACATTCAGCAGGTCAGTAGCAAATTAAAATTTTTATATTTACATATATTTTAAGTATAATAAATTAAAAACCATTATATTAGTAATGGCAATAAAATTCTGAATAAAGCAAATGTTCAAATTGATGTCTGTGATTTTGAATACAAAATTGCACCTTTTTATGACATTCCGATCTGCATTATGAATATGAATATTTGATATTGAATTTATACAGTCTATAAAATTATCTCTAAGTTCATTGAGATTGTTATTGGCTTTCTTATATACTTTGTCTTTAATATGTCCCCAAAGAAAAAATTCAGTGGCGTCAAATCTGGTGATCGTGGAGGCCACTTCACTGGTCCATTACTTCCTAATCAATTATTTCCAGAATTAATATTTAATAATTCTGAAACGGACCTGACGTTATGAGGGGGAGCACCATATTGCTGAAAGAAGAGAGTTCTTGCTTTATGTAAAGGAAGATTGTCCAAAAATTCTTCAATTAGATGTCGATGTAACATTTCGTAGTTTTTTTTTATTCCCGGGTCCGTCCTAAAGCCGGACATTCTGCGGCCAGAGTAGGCCTATTGTGCTCACCCTAGACATTACAGCCACTCTGTCAACCTAGCCCCCTGGCTCAATCTGTACAGTCCTGCTAAGGAGTGAGTAAGTATTTCTCCCGGTTCCAGACTTACTGATCTGAATGTTTGTTATTTAAATCTCTCCAGTGACCCACAGTCACATATGATATGTTTCACCGTTTCCTCGGCTTGTCCACATAGTCTGCAGTCGAGGTTTCCGTTATATAGATTCATTCTATTCAGATGTACTTTGACGGCCATGTGTCCCGTCATTATACCCGTAATAGTCCTTAATTGGTTCCTGCTCATTTGGAGTAATTTCTTTGCCAGTTTCGGGTTAGGATTCCCAATAAACAGTTAGCTGTGGTTTAAACCCTGTCTGGTCATCCAGTGGTTTTTATGTTCTCTTTTTATCCATTCTTTGACTGCTTCTCGGGCCGCGCACCGCGCCACTCCAAAGACCTGTTCTGGACCAATGTATTGAGAAGCTGACCCTGCTCTAGCTAGCTCGTCAGCTTTTTCATTTCCATGTATGCCTTCGTGTCCTGGTACCCACTTTAACATAACTCTCTTGTCTTTTGCCAGAGTTTCCAGCTCACTCTAATATTCCCAAACTAGCTTTGATGATACCTTTTGGCCCTTGAGGGCTTTTAGGGCTGCCTGGCTGTCAGAGTAAATGAGGATTTGCTTCCCTTTGTAAGCTCTCCTGTTTATCTCGTCTGCGCACCATAAGATTGCGTATATTCCTGCCTGGAATACTGTTCGGTATTTCCCAAGGGGAAGGATTAGTTCCTTCCTGGGTTGTAACCCATATATCCCAGCTCCAGCACCCTCACTAGTTTTTGAACCGTCAGTGTACCAGATACTTGCACCCGAGAATGTTTCCGGTTTTTCTCTTTTACTTGCCATTCGATCCTCTATTCTGACTTCAAACGATATATTATAACGGTAGCTCGAGTTCATATGGTCTGTGTCCATTTCTAACTCAGGGCTCTTGATTTTTTACATATGTTTTTGTGTCCTGACGACGTCCTTTGCGATTTTACTATTGAGTGATTTATTCGGTGGAGTCCCATTCTCGCCTCTGCCTAACATTTCGTAGTACCGTCGACCATTAAGATTTTCTTGATAAATGTCGTAAGTGAAAATACGATTTCCAAGTAAAGCACACCAAACGCTAAAACCAAACTGTCCTTGGAATCAGACCTCTACGGTACGGTGAGGGTTGATGTCAGACCCATAAAGTTCGTTATGCCTGTTGAAAAATGCTGCTAGTGTAGGCTTCATCTGTTCAAATTACTCTCCTAAAGAGTAATGGATTTTGCAGATCTTTTTGACGATACCATAAACAGAACTGCAGTCGGCGTTGATAATCAGTTGGTTGCAAATCTTGTATTTTTCTTAGTGCATAAGGTCAAAATTTATATTTATTTAAAATATTTAGGGCACGGCGTCTTGAAACTCCAGAATCAGCTTCAATTTTACGGCTTCAAATTGAAGGGTTTGCAACGGCCATTCCAATTACATTTATAGCCGATTCTTCAGCATCGTGAATGTTGTAATTTTTTGGTCTTGTTCCGGTAAATGCCCCATAATTGGTAAGATTTTCTTTTAATCTCAAAAAAATAGACTTATGAGGTTGTCTTCTTTCTAGATAACGATTGAAATATGTTTCAGATGCAATATCAGAATTGTGATTGCTTTGAATAAAACATTCTAACATATCATATTTTTTGTAATTTTCGAAGGACATTTTTCACTTTTTAAGAAGCTCGAGAATGGGGGGGTCAGATTTTTTGTACATTAGCTTTGGATACTAAATTTACCCTCTACCTCAATGGAATGAGAAATTGGTCAATAGCTCCTTATAATGCATATTTTGCCCTTTCGGATCACTTCAAAATCATTTAGCAAATATTTTTTTTCTACAAATTTGCCTTTCCATCGTACTGTCGTCATAGTACGCCGAGGTTTGATCAGATTTCTTAACGAAGAACCAGTATCACTGAAAAACAAAGCATTGACATGTCACAAAGAAATGTTAAATCTTTGACAGAAGTACTCAGACAAAAAATTTGCAACTATTGCTGCACCTCGTTCAGTATTTTGAATTAAATATTATTGATAAATATATAATATAACTTCTAAAAACGTTTTACGTGTTCATGATACAATTGAAAATATTTCCTTGGAATATTTATGTCCTACTCATTTGAGAGACGTTAATGTGTGCGGGCACTCTGATCTTTCAATTCTTTCATCCCATGCCTCTTGTGCCCCTGCTCCACCCATTATAACACCACTGAATATCCTTAAAATAAGGATAGATTTTGAAAAAGTGATAAGACTTTCTTCAAGTGCCGTGCTCTTTACAGGGCGTGGGCAACCTCTCGCGCATACGAGGTGTGTAAATTAAGTGACGAGACTGATTTGTTTTTAAATTTTTTTATTCGAATAAAATTACAATTCAATGTTGTCTCCCTCACATTAATTTCCTATGGAAGCCACTCAGCGCTGGAAACTATTCTTCCAATCCACATAGCAGTGCTGGAACTCTGATACTTAAATAGCTTTCAGCTGGTCTGTTGTAGCCGTTTGAATGGTTTCGAGTGTCCCAAAATGACGCCCCTTGAGATATTTTTCAATCTAGGGAAGATGAAAAATTCACAAGGATTCAAATCGGGCGAATAAGGAGGCTGAGGAGCAACAGAAGTGTTTTGCTGGCCAAAAACTCGTTTATTGAAATTGCTGATATCCAGTTGTTTTTGATGTTTGGTTTCGCAAGCATGAATCTTTGAAGTTTTTTAGAAATCTCTCGGTAAAAGTGTTAAAAGACCGTTTGACTTTGAGGCATAAACATTTTGTGGACGATTCCCTGGCAATCGAAAAATCAAATCAGCATGCATTTGATCTTCGACTTGCTCATTCTTGCTTTTTGGGTCTTGGAGAGGTTGAAGTGTGTTCTGGCGCTTTGGTTCTCGAGTCGTTCTCAAACACCTAAGAACCGTCACCAGTAATGACATGACCAGAAAGTGGAGATCGTTTTCAATCGATTGCAAAAAGGCAAGGCACCTTTCCCATCTGATGTTCTTTTGGTTTTGCGAAAGGTTTTTTTGGAACCATTTTCCGCAAATTTTTCTCATCCTCAATTCATTGGTTAAAATGTGATAAATGATGGTGTGAGTCAAATTTAACGGCGATCTTGACGCGCAAGATTCTGGATTCTGTCGACAATTTCATCGGTTCTTAAAAAGAAGGCCTTCCGCTGCGTCTTTCATCTCCAATTGACTGCCTTCTTTCTGAAAATGCCGTAAACCACTAAAAAACCTGGACCCTTGACAAAACACTGTCTCCGTAGACCTGCTGAAGTTTGGCAACGGTTTTTGTTGCACTGTGACCAAATTTGAAGCAAAGCCCGCTAGCACACCGTTGCTCGAAATTGATGTCAGTAACTTTTGGAACCAGTTGACTAACGAGTTCAAATTCGTGCCGCAGGGGCATCACATATTCATCTACTGGCCCTTCAAGTCTCGCGTTCCAAGTGTGCCAAATCGAACCCTAGCACGTTTTCGCCGCAAAAAATAACCGAGCTCATGAGTGCATTTTTAAAATGTGCATAATTAATAATAACTTTATCGACTCTCTCTAATCTCTATATCTAAAAAAGGAACTAATTGCAATGTTTCGTGTCACTTTAATTTTATATCGCCACAACAATACAAGATATTTTTACCAGAAATAACCAATTTGCACAATCAATCTTAATAACGTTGCCTCAAGATTGGATTAATAATTAATCGCTCTGATTTATTTCCATCTGTTTTCCTTTATCGTGACGTTTTTATTGTACATATTGTCCTTTTCTTTTATCGCGTTTCGTCGGGTCGTTGGGTGACTCATTAGTTGAGCTGTTTGCGTTCTCAAGCGGCAGTGCCTATAATAACAGCGTGCGTGCAGAAAATAAGGAAATAATTTAGAACATATTACCGGCAGGCTTTATTTGCTTACCAAAGTATTATAATTTTCAGTTCTATCATTTTCAATTATTAGAATTTTTTGAAGGAATGAATTTGTGAATTGAATAAATCAAAAATCAGTTTTGATTTGATATTGTGGTTTGTAATTTGAATTACTACAATTCTTATTTAACTCTAAGTTGAATTTGTGAGTATAATCTCATGTTCTTAATTATACACATTAATAGTCTTACCGTGTTCTTGAGCCAGTTTCCTTCATATATCAAACAACGACCTTCAATTTAGGGATTTCTTCATCCAGCGCTTTGCGTCCACTGCTGGACATAAGTCTCCCTCATTCTTGTCCATTATGCTCTATCTTGAGCGATTTGCATCTAATTTGTTGCAATTCTCTTGGGATCGTCAGTCCAACGAGTAGGGGGTCTTCCTCTACTTCTTTTGTCTAATCTCGGCCTCCACTCGAGTAATCTCTTCGTCCACCTTCCATCACTGATTCGGGCGACATGTCCGGCCCAGTTACATTTGAGTGTGGCAATTCGGAAAATTACGTCGGTAACTCCTGTCTTTCGTCTCAGGTCTTCATTTCTAATTCGGTCACGCACCGATATACCTAACATTGACCTTTCCATCTTTCTCTGATCTATTTGCAGCGTTTTAGAAGTTGCTGTTGTCAGTGTCAAAGTTTCGGCACCGTAGGTCATAACCGCTACCACACATTGGTCAAATGTTTTACGTTTTAAAGAAATTGGTATATCGCTTTTAAAGATGTCTTTAAGTTTTCCATAGGCTGCCCATTCGAGATTTACTCTTCTCCGTAGCTCGCATGTTTGATTATCTCTTGTGATCTTTATTTCGTCTCCAAGGTATATGTATTTTTCCACAAGCTCCACTTCGTTGTCTCCAATATTGATAACTCCACTAGGTACCAGATTGATCATAAATTTTGTTTTTGATATATTTATTTTAAGACCCACATTGGCGCACACTAGCTGAAGTTCACGTAACATTGTACATATCTCCTTGAGATCATCGGAAAACAAACCTATGTCATCCGCGAACCTCAAATTTGTTAATCTTTGGCCGTCTACATTCAGGCCTCTTTTTTCCCAGTTAAGTTTTTTACAGGCGTATTCTAGTACTGCAGACTCCTCTGCCAATTGGGATATGATCTGTGTTTCTGTGTAGTTTCACCGACGTAGCTGCATTCCTGTATATGTTGTAAATTAACTTTGTGTATCGATAGTCAATGCGGCATGCTTGTAATGCTTCCATAATATTGTCAAGCTCTACCGTATCAAAGGCCTTATGGAAATCCAGAAAAGCCTTTTGTGAATTTAGGGATTTGGGGCTATAGAAATGAGAAAAGAGTCACAATTAGTTCCACAAAAACGTATTAAGAACCAACTTCTCCGCATAATCAAGTGATAAATTTCTATACTTATGTAGTTGATTTAGAGTGCATGGCCCAGAAATAGGTGTGGGACCTATTTATTTGTTGAAGAAACCACGTAAACAAAGCTTCCTCCACCCGTGGATGTTCAGCCTTCTTGAGAGTTTGCCTCTTGCCTGGCCCACAGTGAGTAGTAGACACGAACTTTTTAATGTTTTCACGTTTCTTTTTGATGTAAATTATCGAACGCCCTTCATCATATTCACTTAGTAAAAGATTCATTACGATTAGGCGGTCTAGAATGTCACTTTTTTCTTTAATTATGTCTTATGCTTCTGCTTTTGAGTAGACAAAGTCATTGCATTGCGACGCGTATAGATGAACTAGACCCGGCGATATATATCGATATTCAATATGTTGTATCCATATTAACTCACATTGCAATATATAGATATCGATATACTACAACAAAAATTGTATTGTTCCCTTGTAATCAGATTCCACGCCATTGCGACTGTTAATTATGTTGATCAAACTGTTCACACGTGGATGCAGTATTTATTCTACGACAGATAGTCGAAAAATCTCTAGAATACAATAAACCAACATTTTTATGCCTCATAGATCTAACAAAAGCATTCGATCGCATAAAGCTAGATGACGTAATCCACCTGTTATATAAGAGAAATATTCCTATTAATATAATTCACACCATCGAAAACATATACGCAAACAATAAAGTTCAGATTCGCACTAAAGGTAAATTATCTACACCCATACCAGTCAACAGCGGTATTATACAGGGAGACTCGCTTAGTCCTTTATTGTTTAACATGATAATGGACGAAATAATAAAGGAGGTGCGACTTGGTAGAGGATATAAAATGGGTGATACAGAAATAAAAATTCTTTGTTACGCTGATGACGCTGTGATATGTGCCGAAAATGAAGACGACCTCCAGAGATTGTTAAATACCTTTAATCTTACGAGAAGAAAATATAATATGGTTATCTCAGCCGAAAAAACTAAATATACATTTAGTTTTTTCGGTTGTCATACGACAACCTCAAAAGAACCCCTCCGATGCAAACTAGAACTAGACGGTCGAATAATACAACAAGAAATGAGTTTCAAATATCTAGGAATCGACATAACTAGTTATGGCAACATCGAAGATGAAGTAAGAGAGCAGGTGGCCAAAGCAAACAAAGTGGCGGGTTGCCTCAACGACGTAATCTGGCGAAACAAACACTTACAACAAGAAACAAAGGTTCGGATCTACAAAACCACAATTAGACCTATTATGACATACACCTCAGAAACACGGCCAGAGACGACAAAAACGAAACAACTATTGGAGACTACAGAAATGAGAATACTTCGACGAATAACAGGAAAAACGCTACTAGACAGAGAAAGAAGCGATAACATCAGGCAATCATGCAACACAGACTGCATTAATGAGTGGGTCCTACAACGTAAGACACAATGGAACAAACACATAAGCCGAATGACAGAGGATAGACTGGTAAGGATCGCACGAGATAAACCGCCTAGTGGTACACGCAGTAGAGGTCGACCGCGGAAAAGGTGGAGCGATAATTTAAGCCCAGAATGAGGAAAATCGAAGAAGGAACAGGTCAGGGACCTATTATAGAAGGTAGAAGAAGAAGAAGAAACTGTTCACAATTGCGTTTTCGAACATCGACTGCACCAAAATATTTATTGTAGTGAATTTCATCAAAGCGGCGCCGATATCCAGGTACTTTATCACGTTTTAATTGTATAACAAAGAAGATGTACTCGGAAATTTTTATGCAGGAAGTGCCGGCCGCAAGAATTTGCAGTATCAACCAGTTAACTTTTTTAAAATTCTGTGATTGGCAATAGTCTGTATTTGTGGGGCATCAGTTATCTACGTTTGTAGGCTTTTAGTCACTTTGGTTTGTTGTTGTTTATTATTTTAAACATGCCTATGAAAAATATTGTTACAACATATTTTATTAAGTTATAGACCTAAGACACATGACACTGTGTTGTTCACATGTAAATTCTGGTACTATAACAATTAATTTGTTGTTAGATCTGACAAGGCGAAGTTCCAAATTACAACAAGAATAAAAATATGAACGATATTTTTAAACTTCTATGTTGGATCGACCATATTTAATTTTTTTTTTTAAATAATTTCAGATTCGTAATGTGCGATCCAAAAAACTCCCCCATATCAATTTTGAAAAAATCGGACAAAATTAATTTTTTATTCGCCATATTGGATACGCCATATTGAATTTTTTAAAAATAATTTCAGATTCCTTATATGCGACCCAAAAGCCCAATTTTGGAGAGAATCGGACAAAATTGATTTTTTCGTCTGCTGTATTGAATTTTTTAAAAATAATTTTAGATTCGTTATGTGCGACCCCGAAAACTCTACACCAATTTTGAAGAAAATCGGACAAAATTAAATTTTTTTGTCCGCCAATTGGATCCGCCATATTGAATTTTTTTAAAATAATTTCAGATTCGTTTTGTGCGACTCTGAAAATTCCCCCAAACCAGTTTTGGAGAAAATCGGACAAAATTAATTTTTTTGGTCGCCATATTGTCAGCGTCATCTTGAATTTTACTACACCAATTTCGTCCAAAAAAATATGAGACCACCGCAGTAACTTCCTGAACATAACGTAAAAAATTTCATTCAAATCGGTGCCGCCGTTCCGGAATAATCGGTGTATATACATAAAAAAATACATAGTCGACGAATTGAGAACCTCCTTCTTTTTAGAAGTTGGTTAAAAAATACGTGTTGGATATTTTTAGTACATTCCAATGTATCAAGAAATGAGAAAAATCGGTGGCGGTCACTTGAGAACGTTCCTTGATTAACAGCATGCCTAGCAATGCTCTTATTTTAACCAAAAGACTAGTATACGCCTTCCAAAGTAAATATCCTAAATTTTCATAACCTTTATCATTACTTTTTTTTTATCGTGATTTGCTTTTCGTAAAACCTTAATATTGTTTAGTTAACATGTGTAAGATGAACTGTTCTTCCTAATACAAAGTGTTGAATCGAAATTCATTTTTCCAAATTATGAAAATTTATAAAAATTCAATAATTTTATCCAACCATATTTTAAATTATATTATTAAAATTATTACATAAGTTTTTAAAACGGTTCTAACAATTCATTAGAGCAATTTTTTAACGTCCGTCGTCTACGGCTATGCTGCCGAGGTTTCACCCCACTTAACGCGTTTATTCGACGGAGGGTGAAATATTGATCGACGCCCACGGACGTCGTCGTCGCGTGCCACCCCATTCGTCCGCTATTACGCTAAAGTGCTCGCTCTACTCCAGTTCCACTCGGGTCAGGAAAACAGGGTAGCGATTTAAAATCAGTTTAGGATATATATTTTTATTGTTATTGTAGTTTTCAATGATTATTTAATAGTTAAAACATGCGTATCTTAAAAATGGTTGTATCATTTCATTGAAGCACTTGTTACTGGCCGTGTTTCCACCCCGTTTTTCGTGTTATGATGGTTTGTTATAATTATGGAAAAGAATTAAATGAAAAGTAAGTGGTTTAAAACTAAATGTACTTTTTTTAAGTTTTCTTTTTTTCTTAATATCCTTATGTAGTTAGTTTAAAATGCCTCAAAGATGGTCTTCTATCAATGAATTCAGGGCTCTAGCAAAAGAAATTCATAATAAAATATTGTAATTAATTAATGTTTTTGTGAAATTTTTCTTTGAGATCTTTTCGAATGCTAGTGACCTCACGTGATTGTAGAGTTGGGATTTGGGTGGACTAAGTCAATAAAACTCACTTAGGTAATTAGATTTCTTGTATTATTCGACGTTTCGATTTCTATCAGATCATCCTCAATATATATTTGTTTCAACTGATAACTTTTCTAACAGTACATTATACAATATGAATATAATATTTAGATTATAATAAAATAATAATATTGTTGTTTGCGTTCTTATTATTTTTAAAAAAAATTTTCCATAAGTTATTTTTATAAAATATAAAAGTTTTTTTTTCAAAAATATAGAATAAAAGGACATTTTGATAATAACACAATTTTAAATGAGTTCAATTATCAATTTTAATTACAAACATTTGTAAAAACGGTGCATGTTTACAGTGTTTTTGTTCTTATCACCTCTCTTAACCCCAGCTTTATTTTTCTTTTAGTTAAGTCAAAATTTTCAACTGTAACGTACTTTTTTCTATAATACGCTGACAGCTAATTTTTTTGAAAAAATATGGTCAAGTGGGTATCGGTCCCGTAGCAGTTATTGTTGGTTTTTCCTGCAATTTCGTTGCATGTCTATCTTTGAGTTCATTGAAAGCATGTACCAGGAAAGTTTTATCACAAGTGATGGTTTTTTTTCCTAAAGCGTATTGTAACATTAAAGATTAAATTTATTTTAGTAAACATTACTTAATCGTCCCTTTTTTTTTGAAAGGTTTTACTATGTGCTGTGTTGACGAATTGTTTCAGTTTTATCAAAGCTACCCATCATTATGTTATCAAATGTTTCTCTATTGTGCCACTAGAGGCCACTTTATCTGAAATTTAAATATTATTTTCACATATCTTTTTTGTTTATACACTTATTGAAAAAAAGGACATGCCATTTTAAATATAAAACAATACCTAATAAACAAGGTACTCTATATTCGAATCGATAAACCACTCCAGGAAAAACTGTTTTTCAATATGGATATTTCTTTCAGGATAGGGCAGGGCGATATTTCCAGGTCTATCCATATTATATATTGATACGTATCCAATAAAAAAAATATTGATACGCCGATATATTGGTATAAAAATATCGATATGTTCAATACCATTCATATTTTTATTCTCGTATTGTTTTCTAACATCACCGCCGCATATGTAACAACAAATTGATGATTGTACCAACGGAATTTACCTGTGAACAACAATTTGCATGTGTCTTGGGTTTACAATTTAATAAAATGTTTTCAAACAAGACTTTCCATCAGATATATGGTTAAATTATACTGACTAAAGGCCTACGAACATAGATAAGTGATGGCCCGCAAATACAGACCGTGGACTGCAAATCACATAATAATGAAGGTTAGCTGGTTGGAACTGTAAATTAGTGTGGCCCTTCCTGCATAAAGATACCCCAATATATCTCTGTCCTCTGTTACATACTTAAGAAGTGATAAAAATACATCTATGCCACCCTAGTGAAATGCACTATAATAAATTTTTGGGGTGTTAGATGTTCAACAAACACAGTTGATCAACATAATTGATATTTTTCAGTCTTACATCGAGGTCGGTAGATGGCTAGTGCATTATCCTGCCGACATACCTTGAAACTTATATTTCATATATCAGTTATTTCCTGCTTATGTTGCTCTCGGTCCGATACAGCTCCACTGACGAGATCATGAGGTGATCGAAACACGTATGGAGAGAGGACCAGAGCGATATTTGCAGGAAATAAACTGTTTGTATATATATTTTTAATATTCTCTGCCTGAAAGGATAATTACATATATAACAAATAATTGACATTGTCATAGTGGGGTCGGATCTGATTAAAAGGAAACGATACAGTATTTATTTAAATGTATCGATACTTATGTATTGCAATATAAGCCAATATCGATATAAAATTATCAATATCGATGCTGTATGTGTCGATACTAGGTATTATTTTATCTGTCAAAACAGGTATATGAAAAATACTTGAATTACAGGTAAAGTGAACTCTGGTGATACAGTAGAGAAACATTTTTATAGAATGATAGAAATCATTAAGGGTAGGCTCTGTGCCAAATCAGTAGTTAATATATGAGAGAACAAATGAGGAGGAGGAGGATGAAGAATATATACTCTTCATCCTCCTCCTCCTCATTTGTTCTCTCATATATTAATTACTCAAATCAAACTAGAACTTTGGCAGATTGCAACTTGAGAAGTACAGAGTTTTCAATTCTTCCTTATATGACTTACTAACTTTATTTTACCATGTAGAATCACTTTTCTAAGTATCCTGATGCATTATCCAATTTATTAAGATAGATTCAAAAAATCTAAACTTTCAGTATAAATGTTATAGTAAATATTAAACAAATTAAATGGACCCATCATAATGGAATAAAACGGTCTTACCTGGCGCATTCACTAAAAGTCGCATTCTTAGAATAGCTGAACTTTAGCGGCTTACATTTCGGAAATGAGACGACTAAATAAAAAATATCATCCGACATATTTAATTACATTTAAACTTTTCGTGCCATATTTTTAGTATTTATGGCAAATATTCAGAAGGCAGCATGGTATAATATCCCATAAATATAAATGAAAACCACTGGGTTAAATTATCCAATAGAAATACGAAATTTCATAAAAGAAAAAACCGGAAAAACCTGTAAGTGAAGTAAAATATTATAGGCCTATTTCACTTCTGCCAGTGATATCTAAACTATTTAAAAAATGGTTCGAAAGAAGAATGTAGATTATAATAGAAAAGAAACAACTACCTCGCAACCATCAATTTAGATCTTGTGACAAACATGCCAGTCGATTAAGTACATCGTATAACGCATATCATTGAAAAATACCTAGAAGACAAGAAAATATGCTCGTTTATTTTCCTGAACGTGGAACAAACATTTGACAAGTCAGGCATGAAGTGTAGTGAAATCAAAAAGATGCTTACCTGTTCAATATGTGCAGCTTTTGAAGTCATACATATCACAAGGAACGTTCAAAGTCAAACAGGAAAATGCTTCAATTCAGAGTATATACATATGATATTCCATTAGCAAGAAACATCAAACTAACCACATTTGCTGATGATACCGCAGTACAACAAAGCAAAAAAAAAACAGCTAATCTCCAAAACGCTGTAGATAAAATAAATACATGGACCAAGCAATAGGAGTATCAAAATAAATGAAGAAAAATCTGTACATGTCAACTTCACTAAGAGAAACATCAATTATCACTCAATAAAATTGAACAATACAATTTCTTAGAAAAAGCAACCGATTACTTGTGCTCAAACTTCCGTCATGGTCTATAAGAAATCAGGTATTCGCTCTTAGGAAGAAACTCCCAGTTTTTTGTCTAAAACAAAGTACTGGTCTGCAAGCACTTAAAACAGTATGGATATATGGCTTTTAATGTATGTACCAAGGAAAGTAATTATGGTTGCCTGTAAAAATTCCAAAACCGAGCACTAAAGAATATAGTGTATGCCCCATGATACATTCGGACTAAGGATTGACACGGGAAACTTCAGGTGGAATCCATTTAAAGAATAAATCGAGGAGGCACGAGAAGCTCAATAAACATCTCAACTTTGAAGGACTTCAACTATTAGATAACCAAACTGTGGTGTGGAGATGGACCAAACCTTTTGAGCTTGTGTGATTCTGAAGCAGAGTATTGTGTAGTGTAGTTGCGTTAGTGTAGGGAGCAAAAATAAGACGGAAACTAGACACAAAGTAACTTAGCAAATCTAAAATGATAATTAATCTTAAGATTAGGTGCATTATTAAAACATATTTTCGTAGGTTTATACACAGATCGAATCTTAAAATATTTTAAATAGTGGAAGTTTAAGTCTATGGGGACTGCATTTTAAAGTTATTTTCAAATATACACAGTGGCTCAAAAAAAGATTCACACTTAAGTTGTTAAAATTTTAATGGAGTGCTCTGTATTGTTGCAAACATAGGTCCCTTGTTACGATTTACAAACGGAAATTTACCACTAAAAGTTTGGGTGAATTCGTCCTCAGTCATTGGCGGTGGATTCGTCAATGGGTCCGCCGGCGCCTTTCCCAGACACCCGGCGTCGTACTTTACCATTTTGGGAACTTATATTTGAACTAACTTGGCGGCGAAAATCGACGGTGAGATATTACACCTCCCCCTCTAAGGCTATCCACTGTTCGGGGAATTAGAGATTTGCATCCTAATTCCGACTCAATGGAAAGTCGGATGCCCCAGAATGTCAGACTAACCCGTAGTGGTTCGTCGTGGGTTCAATGCTAGAAACAGTACTCTATGCAGCGAGCCTGACTGCAATCGGTCCGCACCTGGGATGCCATGTTGCAGACGTAGGTTCCTTGTTACGATTTACAAACTTAAATTTACTACTAAAAGTTTGGGTGTTTCGTCCTGTCACCGGCGATGGATGACTCGTCAGTGGGTCTGCCGTCGTCTTTCCCAGACACCCGTCGTCGCACTTTACAATTTTTGGAATTTGTATTTGAATCAACTTGGCGGCGGAAATCGACGGTGAGATATTACGACACCTTCCCTCTCTCAGGGCATCCACTGTTCGGGGAATTGAAAATTTGCATCCTAATTCGGATTCCATGGAAAGTCAGATGCCCGAAAATGTCGGATTAACGCGTAGTGGTTCATCGTGAGTTCACTGCTAGAAATAGTACTCTATGTAGCGAGCCTGACCGCAATGGATGCGCACCTGGCATGCCATGTTGCAGACATAGGTCCTTTGTTACGATTTACAAGCGTAAATTTATGCTTAGTTTGAGTGTTTCGTCCTCAAGTCACCGGCGGTGGATTCATCAGTGAGTTCGCCGGCGCCTTTCCCAGACACCTGCCGTCGTACTTTACCATTTTTGGAACTTATATTTGAACTAACTTGGCGGCGGAAACCTACGGTGATATATTACGACAGTATATTATGGCGCGGGCCAAACAAACCATTGTTTCATATACCTAAGACGAGCCGTTCTTGAGATACTTGACTATTCTTGATTGTAAACCAAAACTTGCATTGCCTATTGAAGCTAGATGTGTGCTAAGGCAGGTCTCTTAAATTTTGGTTTACAATTTCAAGAATAGTCAAATATCTCAAGAACGGCTTATCTTAGGTATATGAGATATAACAGTAACTTATTCTTATTTGGCCCGCGCTATTAAAATATGTAATAATATAGAGATTATTCCATTTAAATTTTGACAACTTTGGTGTGAAACCCTTTTTGAGCCACTGTATATATTTCAAAATAATTTTAAAACGTAGTCTCAATAGACTTACACATCCCTTTAAAAATATTTTATCGTTCTCTGTACATAAACTAACGGAAATGTAGTGCACCTCCCTGTATATTAAAAGCTGTTATATCACATTTGTTTAAATTTTTAAAATTATCCATTAAAAATTAGAGGGAGGACGTTTCAGAAGCTATTTTGAAGCTCATATTTCTCGCATAAAGCGATTGAATAAAAATGTGATATAAAATATTTATTTGTATTTTTAAATACCTGTCCCACTCAATTGGATGAACGAAAAAAAATTACACACGGGGAGATACCCTAAATGTATTTTTTTTTTCAATTTAATCTCAGACCTCTTTTTGGAACGCATATGCCTGAAAAGTTTCATCGCAAAAGATTAAAGACTGCCGAAATTATACGGCTCTGACTTACAGACGGATGAACATGACTAAACTATAAGGGCTCCTACGTAACTCAAAAAAAGACCCCGTTCTTTGTTGAAAAAAAGTTTTAAAGTTCTTTTATTTTGGATATGGAGGATATATTCTATTCAAGTATTTTAACAACACTGTGTGTGCAATAATATATCTTTTTAACCAAATCCCTTACTTAGAAACCTAACCGATCGAGCAAATTATAATTAAATATGCAGTAGCTCTGCAAAGTTAGTTTTTGCTGTGTACACACGAAATCCCAAAGTTGGATAGCAGCCAAAAATGTATTTTATTACTGCGTCTAAATGTTGGCAGAACATAAAAGATTTTTGAACAGTGAAAATGCTACAATTATACAGGGTGTCTCACGGTAACCGTCGATCAGAATATCTCTGGAAGTAATTCGATTTACATTTTCCAAATTTATATAATGGAGTTGTCGGTGACTCTTCCAGAAGTTGTCCGAAACTTACCTGTTTAAATGGACCACTCTATATGTTATATTTCTTGTATATTCCTTTCTTCATTCCCTATAACTTTTTCTTAAAGATTTTTTGCCCTACTTTAGCCGTTTGTAAGGAAAAAAATATATTTTTTCCAAATTTTGACCATTAACAAGGTGTCGCCTAAAATTGAATATCGTTTCAAAAATAAAATAGTGAAACTAGGAATTCTAGTTGTGGCTTTAGATATTATTAGGTTCGATAATGAATTGTTTGAAAAGGCCATTTTATATAGAGGAAAGTCGAAAAGTAACAAATTTTGAGCTGTATCAAAAAGTTAAAAAAAAAACTTATATACAAAATTGCTGTGGGCAGTAAATAATGATAAACAATAAGTATTAATAAGAAACAGTAAGTAATAAATTCAAATAATCACAAAAAATATTTTTAATCTAAATGTTAAATATGACCTTCATTCATTCTTAACACTTTCGTATGTTAGAAATAACACCTGTAGTAGTTTTTGCTGTTTCAACAGCCAACCTTCTAAAAGATACGGTATTCCAAAACACAACAATATTACCAGGATAATTTTCAACTTTCCATCTCGCAGTCCCAAAAATTTGGCAAATAAAAATTGAGGTGTAAGTCTGCAGCTGCTTCAGCCGAATCAAACCAGGAAAAAGTTAAAAATCAAGGCAATATGGCCTCCATTAATAACCATGGCCCAACTTGCGCACTAATCGACTTCCGTTAGGCGCGTTCAGTTGCCACGTGTGAAAGAAATGACAGTTCAAAAAGAAAGACACTGAACAACAACAGTCGGCTGAAATGCATTTGTTAGTTAAGCCAATTCGCTAGTCATTAGCATTTCCACTCAAAACGAAAATAAATCTAATAAGTATCCCAGTAGTTATTTTTAAATTTAAGAAATATATATTAAGACATAAATAGGAATTTCCTGATTTCCTGCAACCCAATATACATACAGTTCTATTCAAATGTAAATATAAATGACAGGGAAAAAAATCAAGACCTGTCTGAAATAAAAGGGGTAGCAGTCTGTTCGACATTGATAAGAATACCTAAGCACAGTGTAGTAAAATACCATAGCAGGACAAAATAACAGTAAATAAAAGTAATCGTACTTAATGAAATGCTTTTCTTCAAAGAATTCTTGGGAAATACTTAAGGAAAATGATACTGTGTTGCCCATACCGACAGTATTTGCAAAATAAGATTAAAATAACTGAATTAGTCATAGTGAACTTAAGGGCAAAATTGAAGCGTGACACTGTTTGTAAAATGGCTAGGTATCTTTCGGTATTCAACATTCTTTTATAAATATGATAGCGTACTTCATCGTGCGTAA
The DNA here is from genome assembly GCA_034092305.1 of Diaprepes abbreviatus. Lineage (NCBI taxonomy): Eukaryota > Metazoa > Arthropoda > Insecta > Coleoptera > Curculionidae > Diaprepes > Diaprepes abbreviatus. Next base: position 12,395,563 of record JASJET010000070.1, on the reverse strand, counting down.
TTTGAGCAAATACATTTAGGCTAAATATGTTTTGGAAATTTTTCTCCCGAATGATGTGAGGATTTTCAATGCTTCAGAATTGAGAATTATATCTATTAAAAATACCTTTTTTGTGAATTCTTATTCGTCTGTCCAATAATTTCGCGTCAAAATGCCGGATCTTCTTGTGTTCGTTCTAAAATCATTTCACAAAACTCTTCACGTTGTGGTGCATTTGCGGGATGAATAGCTTGAAAAAGATTGAAATTACAGGGGTGCATGCCATGTTCTGTTAAAATTCGTTGAATAGAAGGTCGTGAAATTCCTAAATCGTATTCTGCTGCACGAGTAGAGGCTTTGAGATATTCAGAAAAATAGGCTAACACATTGATTATTTTATCTTCATTTGACTTTATTGGCCTGGGCAAAATGATTCCTGCATTAATTGTTCCACAATAAGCTGATTTTTCATAATGTTTCTAAATTTTCTTCTGTTCAATGATGTTAAGTTAGGATGTCTTCCGTTGAAAACTCTGCACTGTTAAAAATAATCTTAAATTTAGTGCAAATTTAATATCCGTTTTACATTAAATTTAATGATTTTATACCTAAAATCGTGAATAATTTACATTTACTTTAAATCTGTACATTAAATGGTATCTTAATGTTCAATAAAGTAGCTGAAAAGATATTTTAACTTTCTGTACATTAAAATTAATTCACGTGTACCTTACCATTGAAGGAATTTACATTAATATTAATGGTATATTGCATGAGGTTCCGGAAGATGGCACAACTTGTATTGAACTTTTTATTTTGTATGATATAAGTTGCTTAAAGGACTCAATTTTCTTATGATGAGTTGCACATGTACTGACGGAAACCAATGAGTTCGAAACCGGTCTACAGATGACGTTGCACTACCTGTAGGAAAAAGTTCCACCTATTCCTGGTAGCAGAATTTTTTGCCTTATATTAATGTTGGTGCATTAAATATGATAATGGTTTATTAACGGCAATAAATCATACAAATTCCATTTTATATATGTCAAATAAGAATAAAAAATCTAAAACGAAACAATAACAAAATATCACAAGTCACATCAGTACTAAAGAATAACAATTAACATCAGTACTAAAAGAATAACAATTAACTAAAACCATAATACTGTCACTACAGTCTATTATGTATAAAATTCAATTACTTAAAAATTCTTTAATACAACCCTTAAATGAGTTCAGAGAGAGTATAAATGGGTCAACATTCCTAGGCAGTGAATTCATTTCCCTACTCATTCTGGACATTGGAGTGTTAAAAGCATAGTTTGTCCTATGGTATGGTTCGTTAAAAAGACTATGGACCCGAAGCACCATCTGAGATACAGAGAATCCAACAGCCCCCAACAATTCAGGAGCATCAACCATAGTTTATGATCTTATAAAATAATATTAGGTCAAGATAGATGCGTTTATTATATAATGATAACAAGCTCATATAATACCGTATTACACTGAATGGCACATCATGCTTGAAAACAACAAATTTCAAGAAACGGACCTGCACCTTCTCGATTTTATTTTTGTATATTTCATAGTTTGGTGCCCAGACTGGAGATGCATACTCCAAGACTGATTGAACCATTGAGCAGTATACAGATTTAAAACACTGCACACTGCTGAAACCAGCTAGTGTGCGTTTAATAAAACCAACAAGCCTCAAACCACGGCTCGAAATACTATCAACGTGTAAGTCAAAAGAAAGACCCTCATCAAATATCACCCCAAGATCCTTTATCTGATCTGAGCGAGTCAGCATTGTATTGTGCAATGTATAATTATAAACTATACTATATTTTTTCTTTGAGAAAGTATGGCAGAACATTTTTTTAAATTAAGTTGCATGAAATTGCGGTCACACCACTTAGTAAAACTATCCAGGTCACCCTGCAAAGCCACACAGTCCTCTATCCCTCCAACAACCTTAAATATCTTTAAGTCGTCAGCATATAAAAGACATCGCTTGAGATTATATAATCCTCTATGTCATTCACGAAACAATTAAAAAGAAGGTATGCCAAATGTGCACCCTGTGGGACTTCAAAAGTGACAGATATATCAGCAGATTCAACGCCATCAATCTTCACCCTTTGTGTTCGATTGGAAAGATAACTTTCAAACCACTTAAGAAAAACTCCGTGGATACCCATACTACTTAGCTTCGTCAAGAGAAGCTGATGATCCACCTTGTCAAAGGCCTTGGAGAAGTCAGTGTAAATAGCATTCACCTGACAACGCCTCCAACAAGACCTGCTTATAGGCCAACAGATTAGTGACTGCAGAGCGACCACGGACAAAGCCATGTTGGGCAGTAGAGAAAATACTTATAAAGAGGGGGATATATTTTTTGATGGACTCTGTTCAAACAATTTGCTCAATATAGAGAATTTTGAGATACCTCTATAATTCTCAACATTCGTTTTATCACCACACTTGTAGATAGGGATAATATAAGTAACCTTCCAAACATCAGGAAACACACCAGTGGACAGAGATACATTAAATATTTCAGATAAAATTGTGGAAAGAATACACTGGCAACTTTTGATAAAATGAGGTGAAATACCATCCGGCTCCACTCCCAACCTACTTTCTAGATGCGAGATTGCATTAAATACATCCAAAGGTGCCACATGCAGAGAACCAAGATTAGTTGACTCTGCACAGTTATGAGATGGGAGGCTGCCGGAGTTACTAGAATACAAAGAGGAAAAAAATAACCTGAAGAGCTCCACTATGTCTGATTGATTATTAGCCCAAGAATCACCATAGGACATTGAGCTGGGGAAACAACCTCTCATTTTTTGCATTCACATAACCCCAAAATGCACTATTATCGGAGCACATAGTCCCCTCCATATCCGAAATATAAGCATGGTAGGTACTTTCATATAATTGCTTACATGATCTTCTCAAATCAGAGAACACTATATAGTTTTCAGCAGAAATAGACATTTCAAAATTTCTATGTGCCTTCTTATTTTCTAAGGTCAGTCTGATAACATATCTTAAATTCAATGAACACTAGGACTATATTTAATGTACATTAAAAAGTAATGATCAGAACTTTAAATTGAATGTATGATTACATTAAATTTAATGGAATAAATTAATTTAGATTAATGTAAATTATTAACAGCTAATCGGTCACTTTTTTCAATATCCATATTATGTTTTAGGTATCTACAATGTGTTTCAAAAAGTTTACAACGTATGAAAATTTTTAATTATTGATTTTACGAAAAATGACGAAACTATAGTGTTACAGTAATAATGTGATATTTTACTTTTTACCTATAAAGTGCAAAGTGTTACTTATCGTATAATTTGTAAATATTTCCAATCTACATTTTATAGTTGCAACTCTCAAAACATGAAATTTTCCTCTACCAATTGACATCGGGATCATTAATTTTATTAAAAGGTTTCTCTGACAAGGCATTATTTACACATGAAAGTAAATGAATTTACTTTACACTTAGTAAATTATATACCCATTAGAATTAATGAAATAGAAGTCGATTTACATGCTTACTCAATACCACACTTCTATTTTTGATTGAGTTATACGACACATTTTTAATATTCCTGATAAATATGTAATCCTATTAGAAAGCAAATTTGCGTAGTTTACTGGTATGAAATTTCATAACCTATTTGCTGAAGGACTGGAAATAAGTTCTATTGTTTTTATTGGTATTTTTTTTATTATATTTCTAATTTTTATTTACTCGTACGAATATATTTTTTATGTTTCAGTGTGACAGAAACCCACCAAGTCGCTGAGGCGCAGCAAGAAAAAAACGCTCGACTCCGCGAAGCCTTCGGCATTTCCGAGTATTTCGTTGAGGGCAGCAGCTTCGACCCAGATCGACAAGCAAAAGAGAAACTGGCCGCTAGCGCAGCCGCGGCCGAAAGAGAGAAACAGAGGGCGCTGGAAAAAGAGAGGGAGAAACAGGATGCTGCCAGGTATCAGTTGGTGACGACACCAACGCCGGAGAGAAGTGAGGAAGAGGGTGACGATGATAAAGAGGACAGTCCTAAGAGGAAGAAAAAACGTAAACAGAAAGATAGCAGGTGAGAGCATTCGTCTTGTGTTATTTTTTTAATAATTTAAATCTTTTACAGAGTAATTTTTGGAATTCAGATTTTCTCTTCAGAGTTTATGTACAGACTTAAAACTAAATTTTTCTATTTTGACAACCAAAATCATATTTCCGAAACGGAATTCTCGAGCATATTTTAACTTCACCGATGGATACTTTTTACTTACTTGAAATGACAATGGTACATTAACGTATGAACCGACGATTTAAAAAAAAAGTTTTGAAAATATTTCTCTCCTACATTTAACTACAATTAGTTCCATAAAAACGTGTTGCTGCGAATTTGAATACCACACTTGTTTGGGCCCATTTACTTGGTACGTCCAACACTTGAGCCTCTGTTAGCTCAAAAATCTCATAGAATCTAGTGTAAGCGATATAAAATGTAAAGATAGCAGTATTTATTAATTCTAATAACAACTAATGTTACATACAAAAGCCTAGAAGGGTATGGAACCATGTAATACAGACTTAAAATGCCTTACTAGTACTCCTACCGAGTGTTTTTCTTTCCCCATCATCGAAAAATTCACCTATTGTGTAAAACAATTTTGTTAACGCTTATCTTTTAACACATTCCTTTCGTTTATTTTTTGAAAGCGCCTAATTATCTCGGGAAATGAATTAAATATTTTTATCACTCAGAATTTAACATTTTTCTACATATATGAAAAATTGCACTATTTATAACAGACCGTGCCTTTATTTCTAGTGTAATGGTCATAACTAAGGTTTACATTCAGCAAACAAATCTATGTTATCTTACAAGCATGACCTAATCCAGAATGTAAAGATTTATTGCAGTTAAATTTTTTTTATCAGTAAACACTTGTCGACAGCTCTCTGATTATTGTTTCAATCCTTACACATTTCGAACACAACTCTTCTGTAACAGCATGACTTTATCGGTTTTGAAGAATTTCTACAAGATACCAATCCACACCTCAGTCTGGACTGAATATACGTGTGGTATGCTGTAGTAGCAGCATCTACACCAACATTCCCGGAGATAACTCGAAAAGTATTAGTAAATCTGGCAATTCCCAAAGCAACCTCATTATTGTGAGCCTCCTACTCTGGTCAACGCTCCAAGCTCACTCCCAGAAGGAGCAGGTTTTGAAGAATTTCCCTAAAATACCAATCCACACCTCAGTCTGGACTTAATATTTGTGGGGTATGCTGTAGTAGCAGCATCTACACCCACATTCCCGGGGAAAACCCGAAGAGCATAAGTAAATATGGTAATCCCCAAAGCACCCTCATTATTGCGAGCCTCCTAGTCCCGTCTATAATCCAAGCGCACTCCCAGAAGGAGCACCTTATCATTTGAGACCACTCCCTGTCCATTAGTGTCAGTTCTTATTGTATATCCTATTTAAGATTTTTACAAGTTTATAGCTTATTATTTTTCATTCCGAGTTTTATCCTTTTTTTCACCTTATATGGACTGTACTAGGTTGGACGGCGACTTAATGAAAATGGTACTAAGTCGAAGCAAATACCTTTAGTGTCTGAAAAGCACATCTAAAAACGTTTAATCTTATCGATAGAGACTGGTCAAAAGTTATTTTTACTGACGAATTTTCATTTTGGGTTTGGAATTCTGTTTAGAAAACTTTGTCTACCGCGCAACAAATCATTGAGAGAATACTTAAACATCCTGTTGAAGTGCATGTCTGGGGATGCTTTCCTTTCCTTGGATTTGAGTCATTATATATTTTTTATGAAAATAATAATAATAATGGTTTATTAACGGCAATAAATCATACAAATTCCATTTTATATAATATGCTAAATAAGAATAAAAAATCTGAGACGGGCCAATCACAAAATATCACAAGTCACATCAATACTAAAAAGAATAACAATTGACTAAAACAATAGTACTGTCAGTACAGTCTATTATATATAAAATTTAATTACTTAAAAATTCTTTATTACTACACTTAAATAAGTTGAGAGAGAGTATAAATGGGTCAACATTCCTAGGCAGTGAATTCATTTCCCTACTCAGTCTGGATATTGGGGTGTTAAACGCATAGTTTGTCCTATGGTATGGTTCTTTAAAAAGACTATGAACCCGAAGCAGCCTCTGAGGTACACAGAATCCAACAGCCCCTAACAATTCAGGAGCATCAACCATAGAGTTTATGATCTAATAAAATAATATTAGGTCAAGATAGATGCGTCTATTGGATAATGATAACAAGCTCATATGATCCCGTACCACCCTGAATGGTACATGTTGCTTAAAAGCAACAAATTTCAAGAAACGCACCTGTACTCTCTCGATTTTATTTTTGTAAATTTTATAGCTTGGTGACCAGACTGGAAAGCATACTTTAAGACTGATCGAACCATTGAGCAGTATACAGATTTAAAACATTGCATACTGCTGAAATCAGTCAGTATGCGTTTTATAAAACCAAGAAGCCTTAAACCACGGCCCGAAATATTATCAACGTGCAGGTCAAAAGAAAGACCCTGTCAAATATCACCCCAAGATCCTTTATATGATGTGAGCGAGTCAGCATTGTATTGTGCAATGTATAATCATAAACTATGCTATCCTTTTTCTTTGGGAAAGTAATGGCTGAACATTTTGTTAAATTAAACTGCATGAAATTGCGGTCACACCACTGAGTAAAATTATCTGGGTCACCCTGCAAGGCCACACAGTCCTCTATCTCTTCAACAACCTTAAATATCTTTAAATCATCAGCATATAAAAGACATCTGCTTGAGACTATATAATCTTCTATGTCATTCACACAACAATTAAAAAGAAGGGGTGCCAAATGTGCACCCTGTGGAACTCCAGAAGTGACAGGTATATCAAAATATAAGCACAGCCAGAATGAAAGTGTTTAATAAAGTTTGCTGATGAACGCTGGTTCGGACTTGATTATGACTCGTAGATTCTACAAGAAGACTAGGACTCGAAACAACGTAGTCCTTTGTCAGAACTGGGAAAGAAAAAAAGTTGATTACTACCGCGCAGTTGCCTGCTTCTTTGCCTGATACAAATTCTATAGGGTTTAATAAAGGTTCAACTTTGTAAAAAAACTATATGTACTCTAAAGCAAGTAAATGTAGAATATGGAAAAAAGTTTTATTCGATTATGCGAAGAAGTTGGTTAGCAGCTTGCACCGGCGACATGAGTCAAATATAAATAAATTGAGGCGATCGCGTCTTAGATTAGACCACAAAACCAGTGTCCCCAAAAAAATTCAAACTTTTTTACTATAACTTTTTAGATACTTATATGTTGTCAAGATGTTTTTGTGGAACTAATTTAAGTATTTGTCAACTTAAATTTTATATAAGTGTTCCAAAATGCTGTGAAATATTTTTAAGATTGTTAGGATAATATTAAAAAAAAACACTTTGTTACTCCACCATGGAAACAAAATTTTTTATATTCACTTGTGTTATCAACTCATAGATACCATAACATGTTATTGTCGTTATGTATTTGTGTTACGTTCTTCACTAAAATCATTCATTATTTTTTTTAACTCGCTCGTAGTCCATCAAGTGAGGAGTCTAAAAAGAAAAAGAAGAAAAAGAGCAGAAAAAAGGACAAGTAAGTAGACATATAGGCCTTTGCTCTTAGGTGTCATTGTCATTTTTTTTTACATTTATTTTATCAATGTTTTGTGAACCTATTGTAAATAAAATTAAATTATAGTTGGTGTTTTGATATTTATGTTTGTAGAATTTTTTTTGTTTATTTATTTTTTTTCTAAATGTGTCTAAACTCTCATTTTTAATAAATGATAGTTCAGCTAATGATAATTCCTTATACTAATTCATTGGTGGTGTATTTTTTTTGCCGTACATCTGTTAAGAAGGCAGTAACCAGGTAATTATTGTATGGTCCGATTTTATAACTCTTTGGTCCGATATTTTTCATACTTTCGTTTGTCCTTTTTTTTATAATGTTTAGCCAGTCCCACTTTGCGGATGTTGAAAGGTGCGTTCAAGAAACGTTACAAAATTTATGTACTAATTATTTTTAAAAACAATTCAGTTAACCTTTTTTCGTTTAAAAATATACACTAGTTTATATACAGCTCTTTATGTGGAGTTGTCATATTTGATGCCGGTAATTTATGACATGTATTAAAAAAATTAAATTCGAGGAATTTTAAGGTTGTCGTTGTCAAATACTGTGGCGTTTTTGGACAGGAGAAGTATGACGTTATTTTAGGCAGTTTTGGAATAGGATTTAAAGAATTTCTGTAGTTGTAGCAGCTACAATTAAGGGTTTCGTAGCAATTGTTTTTCTTTTTTTCTATATGACCTTATTTTTTTATACAAAACATTAATTTATACACGGTTTTACACTGGAAGACTTGTTGAAACATCAGATATTAAGTTTTAAGTACTTCCATAAATTAGAAAGTGTAGCTTCACCGTACTAATTTTTATTGAATGTATTTACTAAGAGCTACAATTTTATTATTTCTTAGAAATTTTTATTGATATATACTAGTGATCGACCGATAAATATCGGCCAAATTTTTTGACCTGATTTGAATATAGCATTTAGCTCAAAGTTATAGAAGTAATACACGAATGGTAAAAACATAATTCTGCTCTTGGTTCGTTACAGCTCCACTGATGAAATCATTAGGTAATCGAAATGCATATGGAGGAAGAACCAGAATTGGAATCGCAGGGAATAAACTGTCTATCTTTTTTTGTTCATTTAACGGCCTGAATTAGAAAAATGGCGGCTCAAGTTTCATTAATACGTCTTATTATTAATGATGACAAGAGATCTCCCGTATATATATATATATATATATATATATATATATATATATATATATATATATATATATATATATATATAAAACAAGAAAGCGTTAATGAAATGGGAATACCTTTGGATAATACAACCGATTATAGTCTATAGGTTGTGAGTGATCTGATCCGGCAGTCATAGCGCCAGACAAAGAAAATCTTGAATATATGGTCCGTGAATTGAAAGAAACATACGAAGAATGGGGTTCAATTATTAATACCAGCAAGACACTAACAATTTCATATTTGGAGATTCGGAGATGCAAGCCTGTGTGTGATGAATATATGATGATATCTTGGAGTAAAATTTGATTTAACTGGGACAGATAAGAAAGAAATAAAAACAAGAATATTTGAGGCAAGAAAAGCGATAGGCTCTTTTAATGGAATTTTATGTAGCAAAGTCATAATAAGAAAACGGAAATATAACATCTACAGCATCTGATTACAAGTAGTTTGCTTGATGGAACAGAAATATGGAGACTCACAAAGAAAACAAAAGAAATGGATGAAGGTCAGTACCAGTATCACGAACACAAATAATACGAAACGAAGACATTCGACAGCAAATGGGAATAAAAATTACAGTTATAGATGTCATCAAGAGAAGACATAAACTGATATGGAATGCAGATATTCCAAAGACAATGAGTAATATTTATCAACAATCTTGTTGATAAATATTAATCTTGTGTTAAAAAGTGCGAAAAACTCCAAGACAATGGTGAAGCTCCGAGTTCTAAGAGTGATGACCGCTCTGTTTCGTCTTATATGGGACTCATCAGGTCATTGCATCCAGTAAAATTCATCACATCGGAATTGTGTTCTATAAACTGTTTTCAAAAAGGAAAAAACAGCAAATAGAAAACGAATAACGACATCTCGAAGGATTACTCAATAACACAAGAACCACACAAACAATGTTATATAAAACCACCATGCAATGGCGTGACAGTAAATTAAAAAATAAATATATCAAAACTCGATACGCGAAACATGCTACCCAAAGGATAGAGATTGCATCATTCGGCACCGGCGATCAAATTAACCACGAGTTCCGCAGTTCAAGCAAAATGTAGCACCAACGATCTCCCCATGAGAACCGCTACGTGTTTCTTAAGCCAACAAATGTGTCAAAAAAGAAATAAATTTTCGTCGGTATAATTTTAAAATAAAATAGAGAATTCTCGGCTGAGCGGATATAAGAATGTTGATGAGTTCCATAGGGAGATGAAACAGCGCTGTCATTTTTCTGCCCCGGAGCTTCACTATTGCCTTGGAATTCTCCGCACTATTTTCTACAAGAGTAATGTTTATCAACAATCTTATGTTCGCACAACTGAAAATTTTCTATTTTATTTTAAAATTACACGGACGAAAATTTATCTTTTTTATATATTTTTGGCTGAATTAAACACGCAGCGGCTCTCGTGGGGAGATCGTTGTTGCGACACCTTGCTTGAACTGTTAAACTTGTGGTTAGTTTGGTCGCCGGTGCCGAATGTTTGCGATTTCTATCTTTTGGGTAGCATGTTTTGTGTATCGAGTTTTGATATATATATATTTTTTAATTTGCCGTTGCGCCATCACTTGGCAGTTTTATACAGCATTATTAGTTTGTGTTGTTCTTGTTTTATTGAGTGATTCGTCAAGATGTCGTTATTCGTGTCCTGTTTGCTGTTTTTTATTTCATTTAAAAACAGTTTATTGAGCACTATTACGAGGTGATAGATTGTACCAGATGCAATGGCCTGATAAGTCCGATACGAGGACGAAACAGCAGTTTCGGACACGGGCGTCACCATTGCCTTGGAGTTTTCAGCACTTTTTAACACGAGAGTAATGTTTATCAACAATCTTATGTCCGCACAGCCAAGGATTAATCTAGTTGCAAAAGAATATTTTACATTTTCATTACTCACAAACTGTTTGTGATCAACTTGCGAATCTTTCTATATTGAAACATCAAGACATTTAAACACGCTCTAATTTTACATTTTAGGGTTTTTTGTTTGTTTACACAACATCCAACGCTAAAAGATTTAAGCTTTAAACGGGAACTAATTGGTCGCATTTTAAACGTGCTAAATCATTTAAAAAATATAATCGGTTATTTATTTTATATTTAGTTCATCAAAGAAAGTTTTACAATATTCATTAATCACCTAGAAACGTGAACGAAAGAGACTTCTGAAATTCCAGCACACTCATGGTCACCATAAAATCGAAATTCTATAAGGTCAAGATGGTAGCGATAAGAACGATGAACTGCTTGCAGTTCTGCAATATTTAAGAGTGTTCACCATTCTGTCCACAATCTCTTTTGGAAAATCTACGAAAATTCGTTGAAATGGGTACTAGCCCTGTAGAAGTGTCAAAATCTTCTTGCATTGAAATAAAATCGGTTACCAAAACATTTCTCTCATCAAATACAAAGTAAATTTAAACAATTTAAAAATCTACTTATTGTTTTGAGAAAAACCAATCCTAGTTTATGGTGAAAAACAGTAGATCCTGCCGTTATTGTATTCTCAAGCCGTTATATATTTACCGGCTCCAACTGGTGTGTATCTATTGAAGAAATGTTTTCAGGAGCCGGGACTGTAATGTCAGCAAAAAGGAATAGGCTAAACCTAGATACAGCGGAAAGTTTGGTATTTTTGCACGATATAGTAGAAAGTTAAAAACCTATTTATCGGTATCGGTCGATCACTAATATATTCCCTCATCATGAATGTACTCTTTTGATGAAATTGTACGTTCATTATTTTTGAAGTTTTTCACTTTTCTAGTATATGTATAGATGTCGTTCGACTGTTGATATTTTACAGTTTGGAATTAAAATCCTGCTGATATGTTTCGGAAATCTGTGAATTTTGCTCTTGGTTTGCGTTTCATTGATGAGACTATGTAATAGTCGAAAAATATATCTATCGTTTCTTCCACGGTCTAAAGGAGAAATGCTCCTATTTAAGATTAAAACGGCTTTTTCTCGTTGAAAAACTGTTAATTTGCCTCGGAGAAATTTAATCTGAACTATGGAAGTTATAGCAAAATTTTTACTTTAAATTATACTCAGTTGTCGGATTTATATTGCCCTTATTTTTATGATTATCACAACCTATCCAGTAACACCATGGGACAAGTGATAATTATAGAAATAAGATAATGGAAATCCGTCCATTGAATCTTATTGAAATATTTGATCTTGTTGTGAACCTAGGAAGCGCTTTTTGTTTAACAAATTTTAATATTAGTTTATTCAAGATTGTTTTCAGATGAATCAAATTTACCCTGCGAGAAAACGATTATATTTTTAGTCTAGACGACATCACTTTTTCTATCCATTATGCCACATTATTTTCTAAATTCCTTTTTAAACAATTTTTTTGTGTTAAGTTTTTAAATGAGTTGAGCGAGGTTCTTATTTTTTTTAACTCTATTGCATAAATAAACCCAGACACTTTTAGCAAGCGATTAAGAAATAGACATGGCTCTAAAAAATATATGCGCTGTTTATGTTTGGAACGTTTTTGGCATAAAAATTAAGATGATTTTTAGTAGTATGTGTAAATTTAAGTTTAAACCCTACATTTTTTTAGGGTTTTTGATTTTCAGAATTTGTTTTCTAAAGAGTAGTAGATACGGAGTTTAATTTTCATAAAGAAACTGGAAAAAATACCATTTTTGTTTAATCTACGAAATTTCCGAATCTTAAAAAAGCATTAAAATCTCCACAAAGTAAGGTTTACTTGAAATTTTTTTTTATATAATCTAATATTTTCTATATGTTGGAGCATTCAAAAAGTGTATATTTTTAAACTCTGTACTGTTTTAGTTATGATGATGATGATTTTTAAAGCAAACATTTTGTTAGTGAGGGCGTTTACTTACATACGTAATATCTTTTGAATGATTTAAATTATTGAAGAGGAAATAACAAAAGTTTTAAGTCCGGAATCTTCCTAAGTTCATTTGTAAATAATTTTTCATGGGTTCCTAATTCACTCTGGGTAAATTGGAAGAGTCGTATTGTTATGCTTAATTAAGAATATCATCGAAAGGAAAGAGGACAAAAAATTTAAAATAATTAACTTTTGATGAAGATTACACCACCTTGGCGCTCGGAAAAATAACAATTTTTTGACGCAGCTATTAAATATATAAATAAATTTTTATTTTATGCGTATACATCGTAGTTTTGTGAAAATTAAAAAATCATGCAGATATGAGACGTATAAACTTCTTTTGAAAATATCTGCTGATTTTTTCTCTCTCTGAGATAATATAAAAAAAAATGTGGTTTAAATTTTACCGCAAACGGTTAAATAGATCTTGGAATATCTTCTCTACCAGGTTTGAGTCTCGTTATTCTGAGTGTTGTTCTTTGTGAATAGCGTTTTAATCAACAGCTCTTTAATTTTTTTGGCTGATCTACTGCTGTTTTTCTGCATCTCAGCTGCATTTTTTTTTTATCAAGAACTACTCGCTTTCCAATTCAGTAATTCTTTTCTATTTAAAAATTTCAAAAAAATGTAATTTCTATAATCAACGTGGCGATCTGTATACTACTGCCTCACAGAGAACACCTATTCTCTGACGTTGAATGTTCAGGAAGTCTAAATTAGTTCCAACTTTATGAATCTGAAATATTTTCACTTTCTCAAATCCCTCAAAAGTAATTTTAATTATACAGGACCAATTGAAAATATCTGATAGTAAAGAATATTCAGCAGTACATGTCAAGGCTCTGACCGACCCGCTCACCACCTGAGTTTCGAGCTGACCCCTGCCTCATTCACTTTTAATTACTATAACTTCGGAAATTTGTACTTTGAAATGGTTACACGCTGAATATATTCTTAAAATTATAAACGATTTATATAACATAAAAAAGTCGATTTTAAGGTGGTGTAGCCGCTTAATCATAATTAAATATCCATATTTCTCTTACCTAAAGTATAACTCTTTACTAGTATCTAAAAAATCATTGAGTTTCATAAAAAATTGAGTCCTTAGATTTTTATTCAACAAGTCTTCGAAATTTCCAGTTGGGCATCGTGAAAATCTACACTAAGTTTCCTCAGCTCAAAATAGCGACACAATGTATTAAATACGTTCTTCGGTGAGATTAGAAACGAGTGAATATGTTTTTAGTATTACATGAACTTGGGACACTTTGTGTCTAAAATCGAATCATGGATATTTAAATAGGAAGAAAACGGTACTCAAGGAAACATTACTTCAAAACTTTACGATCTGCTTAAATTTTAACTTTTTTCTTATTTTCTAGTCCCTAAAATGTTTGCCCTCAAAAAAATCCTATTACAATATTTATTATCTGTTTGCCCGTTTGCCCATTGACGTTAATAATATATCATAACTAAAACATTTCATGTTTGTGTGTCGTGACCTTTTTTTAGTTTTCGCAAAAGCGAACCTCCAGGATATGTGATTTTAATAGTGTTTTTATTTCTTTTTGTTTAGATCCAACAAGTCCAAAGAGAGAAAGAAGAAGAAGAAACACCGCAAGGAGGAATCATCTGACGAATCGGAATCTAGCTCGGACGAATCGGACGATGACCGAAAAAAGAAGAGAAGTAAGAAGAAAGAGGTATGAAATTGAATAAGTTGGAAATTATATGTTTTGTATGTTTGTTTTCTATCTTATAATGCTTATCATTGTTTTGCATAAGTGACATTTTCATTCTAGTTCAGGTCAGTCAAGGACTTTATTCCGAGACTAAATTCGTCTTTATAGTAACAACTTTACAGACAACGAAATTTTGTACTTTGCTTGTAATAACCACGCTCATTATTTATTAATGAACTGAAACTAATAGACAAGGAGCGTCATTTTGGAGGGTTACCTGAGAGTTAATGACGTTCCAATAATTTGAACACAGTGCGGCACGAAATGTGAGACGAGTCCGCAAAATGAGAACCGAAAATGTAACTTCCGGATCCTTATTTTTTAAGAACGATAACGAAATGTTTTTGGACTCAGTAACAAATACGTTACTTATCAGGCACTTTAAAAAATGGTTCTTGGCTCCTGGGCAGTTCTTGGAGCTGGTGTATAACTTCGGATACGTCGGCCTAATTCATCCCAAATATGTTCGATGGGATTCATGTCTGGACTGAGTGCTAGCCAATCAAACCGCCTAATTCCCAATTCATCGAGATATTCTCTAACAACTCGGACTGAGTGAGGTCTAGCATTATTTTTCATGAAAATACCATGCTCGCCCATGGTGATCATGAAAGGCATAACATGGTCTTCTAGAACTTCCGTAATGAACCTGTCAGGGAGCCATTCTGTATGAAGACCAACCCTGTGCGTGCTTATGATGAGATTCCTGCCCAAACTATTACGGATCCACCGCCAAATGGTAGTCGCCCGTCAATACAAACTGAAGCATATCTTTCTCCAACTCTTCGCCATATTTGTCGACGTCCGTCTGACCCATTGAGGCAAAATTGTTGCGACTCATCTGAAAACAGTATTCATTATTCCATGCCAAGTGATTTCGAGCAAAAGCCGATCTTGCAATTCGATGTCGGCGTTGCAATTGTGGACCTGTAGCCATCCTTCTACAAGACAATCCATCAGTACCGAAGCCTTCTTCTAACCGTCACATTCACTAACATTTACATTTCTAACTTCTTGGAACTAGTTTCGCAGAAGTTGTTCTATTCCGCAAACTTGCCGATACCAAAAAACAGTCATTTCTTTGAGAGACTACTCTTTTTCGCCCGGATCCTGGTCTTCTGGTTATCAGGCTAGTTTCTTCATTGCGCTGGTACACATTTTGTACAGCACAAAGGGTTTTACCAACCATTCTTGCAGTTTCACGTTGTCTTCAACCATTTTGTATCAAAGCTACAATTCTTGTCGCAACAATAGGATCTAAAGGCATTATATATATTAATATATCAATACAAGACAGATAACAAATATGACAGAAAACGTTTCTCAGAAAACAAATGATTAAGTGCATACTAGTATTCCCTTATTTTTTTTTATGATTTTTAAGCCAAACGGCTTCGCACTCCCTCCAAGGAATATTGACTCATACCAGGTATATAAAGATACCAAAAGTATGAAGCTCTGTGGGAACCGTTTCCATGTTATCGGCTCCTAGGTGACGTTGTCTGTTGTATTTCCTACGAACTTTCGGACCGTTCTCGCGGTTGCAAGGAGAACTGCTCTCTGCATAGGTTTATACAGATGCTCAATAAGGCCAAGTCCTTTGATGTTCTGCAGGAGGTTCTTTGGTATCACTCCAGTTGTTGACAGTATTATGGGAATCGTTTGGGCGCTGTTCATTGCCCATTGTCTTCGGATTTGGACCTCCAGATCTCTGTATTTGGCGATCTTCTAGTTGTATTTTGGCCTTAGGTTGTTGTTGTTAGGTACAGCAATGTCGATTAGTGTAGTTCGCCTAGAAATTAGTATAATGTCTGGTCTATTATGAGCTACTGTCTGATCCGTCAGAACCGTTCGGTCCCAATATAACTTGAACTGGTTGTTCTCAAGAATAGGCTCCGGATTGTACTTGTAATAAGGCACTTTTCCTACCTGTAATAGGTTTAACTTTTCTGCTAACTTTTGGTGGAGTATCTTAGCGGCTGAATCGTGTCTTTCCTTATACTCGGTTGCGGCAAACGCTTGGCATCCTCCAGTTATGTGCTGAATTGTCTCCGATGTTCGACAGCCATATCTTCATTGGTCATTTTCTATTGAGGGATCTCTAATGATGAACTTCTGATAGTTCTTCGTCGGAGTAACGTGGTCTTGGATAGCTAACAAGAAGCCCTCCGTTTCCGGAACCTGTCCTGAAATCAACCAGTAGTTCGACGCTGAGTTGTCGAGATTGTCCTGATTAACCTCATTTGGATGCCGTCCATGAAGTTGCTTCTGTAGCCAGATTTGTAACTTCTCTCGGTCTGTTTGGTGGTGAGAAGCAATATCTTGTTCCCTCAAATGTAGCGGCGTTGAATCGTCTGCCTCGCATATTGCTCGATGTAGAGTGGAAGAGTCTGCTAACCTGTGGAAATATGAACGTAAGTTTATCATTTATTGGTCGAGCTGCTTACCAATATCCACCAATCCTCTTCCTCCTTGGTGTCTTGGAAGCATTGTACGTTCAATAGCACTCCGAGGGTGATGTTTTTGTTACGAGAATTCCATTATTATTATTATAATTATTATTATTGTTACTCCTAAAATTATTTGAAACTTCTTAAGTGACCTAAATTTTTTGCTCGCCAGTTTATTTTATTAAATTGTAAACCGAGAACACACGGAAACTGTATTGTTTAAAGGTAATCATGTGGTAAAACAATCAATTTGTTAATCCATTTGCGAAAGTGAAGTTACAGAACAAGATAAGGATAAAAATATGAACGATACTAAATGTATCGATATTTAAAATATCGATACTTCTATAGCACTATATCGTATCAATATTTTATTATTCTATATGCATCGATACGCAATATTAATACAGTTAGAGATATCGGTCGGCCCTAGCTGGAAGTCTTCTGTGAACTCCTTTATGACGCGTGCTGCTTTTTGTTTTACAGCTTGAACGGATTGAAATCTGTTCCTTTTAATAAGATTCGACTTTGGGAAACAGATAAAAGTTACCTGGTGCAAGGTCAGGCGAATAAGGTTCTCATGGTTGGGATATATAAAGATCTGAGGTTGCATAGTTAACATTTCCTAGGGATGAATCTTGAGATAACTCCTCCCCCGTGAGATTGAGCTATACCTTGCTAAAGAGTAGATAAATGCGTGATTGTGGACCGCTGTCTTCTTCTGGGACAGTTTTTCTTCGTAGACACCCTTTTCGAATCATATATTTGTATAATAAATACTCGCTAATAGGGAATAAAAGTAAGTAAATTACAATTGTCCATAAACTGGGTACTTTTATGACTTCACTGAATAATATCTGTGGCTCATTTTCTCCTATTCTGTTTTTCAATTTATGTAATTCATCTAGTTTTATTTCTTGTAGAAGAAAACTTAAATTAAGCAGAGGAAACTGTGACGGTGTGTCTTCAATGTCTGGAAAAATTATTGGTTGCTGTTTAGAATAGCTTTTACTATGATTATTGGTAATCACTATCCCATTGATTTTGAGTTGACAAAAATGTTCCATATAATTTGCGGGTTCATCCTGTAGCTGACGTTTTAGTTGAATTATTTCTTCAGTAGGAATGACTAGTATCCATTTGGTCGAATAATCCAATTGATTTATAACCGGTTAAATTATTATGACGTCAATATGTTGACTGGTGTAGGTGCTTTTCTTTGACTGAATCAGCTATACTTCGCAGGGACTTCTTTCTTCTATTTCTTGTAAGTCTTCCTGGGTGCACAGGTGGTTATTCGGCAATATTACTTTACAGGGGGTCCCTCGATGAGTATAGTGTAATTGATTTTTAATTAAATATTTATCGCGAGCTTTTACAACCTTAGACTGGTGTAATACTGGTATTGAATATAAATGATAATATTCGAAATTTATTGTTTTAACGATTGGTATTCTTAGTAAATATGTAATCTTGTTATTTAATATGTGAGATTCAATACTTTAATTTTTCGAAATAAAAAATATTTTCTAAATTAACTTTTAAAGGTAATATTCTGTACCTACTACTGAATCAAGCCTTTTCAATTCATTTAAAAGATTTTTTAGTGTTATTATACTTTGATGCATAATTTTCAATTTTCTAAAAGTGATGGAGTTCTCGACATATTGTAAAATCGAATCAGTTATTTTGTATACATGAATTAATTGGTTTATGATATTTTTAATAAAATAAATATGTCCCTGTGTGTTATATTTTGAACTATTGCACTAAACTAATTGATGTTGCCAACAATAGGCTTTTCATTTTGGCTTATTTGTTGAATAGTACTACTAAACTTATCAATGACACTTCTAGAAATTGAATTTTGTATACGTATATTTTTGGCTAATTTATCTTGATTTTCCTTTAGGTTTTTTTTTTATTTTCGGGTAATTTAAATAATTCAGAAGAAAGTATTAAGGCACTATACTGATGGGCTGATTTTTGAAATACTGCTGAAACTCTAAAAGGGTCATTAAATTATACGATCAGGATAAATTTTTTTTGCAATATTTAGATCAATAAATGATCTAGCCGATCCCGAATCAATTAATATTTTAATATTAGTTGCAGGAAAAATAATGTATGACAGCTCGCTATGATTCGACATATTAAGGGAAATTACTTGTGGTGTTAACTTGATTCTTCTTGATGCGTTCTGTGAAAATTTTCGTTATTTTCGTAATGTCCTTCTTTAAGATTTTGTCGACTTAGGTCTTGTTGAGGCAGAGATAAAATTGACTTATCCCACGTACTTTCATTTTTAATATTAACAGTAATTTTAGCTTGACCAGTAAGTTTGCCAATTAATGAATTCAACAAATAAATGTTTTGAAAGCATTCAGCATTAGTTTTAGTAACATCATAAAGTGAATCTGTGAATGTTTGACAAGTAGATAAATATCGGTTTAAATCATTGGGATTTCCGTCGAAAGTTGGTACACAGTTTAGGCACTCTGGTTTAAATTTTGACATTAATAATTCTGTAAATTGATTATTACTATTGTTAGAAATTTGTTTAATATTACTGTTTTTGGTTAAATTTAATATTTCTAAATTATTTTCAGAAACAAAGTTAGTTAAAGGTGTCCCTAAATTCAATTTCTTTAAATTACCACAACCTTGATCCTTGCAAAGATAAACAATATTGGTTCTATCTTCCAATGATCAGCTGGTTGATGGTTATCCACAGTTATTCTATAGATTGGGAATTTTTCGATGTTCAGAAAAATCCACTCTGTTTCAAGCATTTTTATCAACGTCACACCTGTTTATTTTTGGTCAATTCGTTGAAACGAAAAAATCACTTGATTGATTAGTATTGATTTTCAAAAATCCGGCCCGACTGCGCCAGCTAACTAAATAGACCGAAGGTAGACCTTTTTAAAAACTTTCAAAATTACAAATTTATATTTTAAAATACAATCAAAATTGGTCTTTGGCGAATGCGTACTTCTTCTGTAGAAGCATCAGTCTCGTTATTTTATAGCCACACCTCGTATTGGTGACTAAACTAATTAGAAACATATTGAAAAAATAAATAAAACTTAAAATATTTGTGTCATTTAAGTTTATTGGTCTTTATTTAGTCTGTGCGATTTCTATTAATAAATGGCCTTTTAAATAAAACAAATTAATTTTTTTATAATAACGCAAGATAAAGACAAGTTTTTCGAAAGGATATTAGACTTTATTGGACAACTAATTAGAAACACTAAAATTTGCCTGTAGATTAATCATTCCAAAATGAAAAAGTCTAAAATTTACATTTTAATAGATATTCATACCGTTGTCGAAAAGTTGTGATAATGCTAAAAATAAAGACAACGAAATTTTATCATCGTAAAATTATGGCAGACTATCGTGAAAAAAAATTTCGCTATTGGCAGCTGATTTTTTTTGGAAGAAATCTTAATTACACTATTGTCTCGCGAAACAACAAATAGAGTAAGCCGATCAAATTTTTGTCGTTTTACCTTTCTAAAATGAATCGGAATATTTTGTTGGACGACCGATTAATGTTTTGATAAAAACAGATTCTTAATCGATGGTTTAAAATGTAAACATTAAAGGACATTTAGCATTTGAAGTGTTTATTTGTAATCCGCATCATTTAAACGAGTCAACCTTTGGTCGTCTTACCATACCCCGTATGGTGGGTTTTACCCTTTTTTCTGCTTCGCAGCCGGATATAACATAATTGGGTCATTATGTAATTAAATCGGTTCGTTAAGATTTTTTTATTGATGATAAAAACGAAAATAATTGCTTGCATACGAGGAGAAGTTGTAAAATTGTCATCTTGTTGAAATTAGACACTGATTTTTCTTGTTTTTTAGTGGCTTAAAGCAGTTTTAGTAGAAAGCTATCTCCCCAACGATTAATTCATAAGGTCGCTCGGTTTTTTGTGACCCCAGTTGGCACTGCAATTAATGAATTTTAACTAGAATTACTGTTACGTTATAAAGGGTGTTTTTTTTTTTATAGAGGTATAAAACTTTAAGTTGGCAACACTTTTTTAACTGGCGGCCATTTTGTCAGCTGTCAAGTGATTTGTTTAGTTTGGTTTGGCATTTCAACATGAATAGACTGACGCCTGAACAACGCTTCCAAATTGTGCAAATTTATTTTGAAAATCATGGTTCTGTTCGAAATACGTATCGCGCACTACGTCCATTTTACGGTCAACATAATCGTCCATCAGAGCAATTAATTCGATTATCTATGGAACGTTTTCGCACCACGTTTACTCTAAATGATAATACGCATCCACACAGACGTCGTACAGTGCGTACAGAAGAAGTCATTGCTGCTGTAGAGCGTAGCGTAGAGGAAGACCCGAATCAGTCTACCGCCATCGTGCACAGGAATTGGATATGTGTCCATTCACTTTATGGAAGATTCTGTGGAAAGATCTTGGTTTGCGTGCTTACAAAATCCAACTCGTGCAAGAATTGAAGCCACACGATCACCTAGCAAGGCGTAGATTCGGTGAATGAGTCCAAAACAGAATTTTGTTTAGCGATGAAGCTCACTTTTGTTTGAATGGATACGTCAATAAACAAAACTGCCGTATTTGGAGTGATGATAATTCTCAAGTGTATGTTGAGACACCGTTACATCCAGAAAAACTGACTGGTGTGCTTTATGGGCTGGTGGAATCATTGGTCCGTACTTCTTTAAAAATGATGCTGGTAAGAACGTTACAGTCAATGGTGACCGCTATAGAGCCATGATTACTGACTTTTTCGTTCATCAATTGAACAACCATGATGTGCAGGAGCTGTGGTTTCAACAAGACGGCGCAACATGTCACACAGCTCGTACCACAATTGATTTATTGAAGGAAACGTTTGGTAACCGCATAGTTTCACGTTTCGGACCCGTGAATTGGCCTCCAAGATCGTGCGACTTAACGCCGCTAGACTATTTTCTGTGGGGATATGTGAAGTCGCTAGTCTACGCCGATAAGCCCGAAACGATTGATCACTTGGAGGACAACATTCGCCGCGTTATTGCCGATATACGGCCACAAATGTTGGAAAAAGTCATCGAAAATTGGACCTCCAGATTAGACTACGTCCGAGCCAGCCGTGGCGGTCATATGCCAGAAGTCATATTTAAATTATAATGCCAGAAGGTTATCTTACGAATAAAGTAAATTTCATGTCAATTTAAAAAATTCATCTTTGTTTTATTCCATTTAAAAGTTCTATACCTCTATAAAAAAACACCCTTTATAAGCTTGCTTTTTTTAGACCCTGTTGGATGATTAGGTGACTATTTTTATTTATTTTAAAAACAACATTAGTGGCTTCGGTAAAAATTAGTTACATACAAATCATTTTTAAGATAATAAATTTGAGATGTTCAGTAACCGCAAATTATAAAAAATTTAGAGTTTTTTGCATCTTGCCAGAACTGTTTTTAGCGCCATTTTGAATTCGAATTCTATTGTTAGTATTCTTCCAAATGTAGTCGCCTTTCGGTTTCTTGCTTCCGAACCTTTCTATCCTCCCAATCTGCTCTAAAATTCCTTTGCGACATGACCTTTGTAATTCCTTTCTACCAGGTGTCTCTGATCAGCCTCTTTGTCTTCTTTCGGATGAGACCTATTGCCAACTTCTCTTAAAATTCTCTCTTCCCTCATTCAGTTTACGTGACCGCAGTATATCAGCTGTTTCTTCTATTGTGACTGTTCTTTCCTCCTTATGGCCTCATTACGACCCTTTGCAGTTTGCCATCCTTAAAATACTTTACTGTCACATATGTGCATTTTAGTTTTTGGTTCTAATTACCACAATATTTAATATTACTGTAATTTTCCGTGCATTGTTTATTCTTGTCTCAATCATATCCTCTTAAGTTTAACGTCATCCGTTGACTGTACCCCTGTTAAAATTCCACGATAGATCATGTATATTTCGTTTTTGTCTCTCTACTGGGTTTAAACGGTTAGCAATGATAAAATTGCGTCTTGTTATGTCATGAGCCGATAGTCGACTAATTACGCTGAATAGGTTGGAAAAAGCATTGGTGTTCTTTGTTCTATATAGCACTCCTCTGTTTTATGTTTCTGAAATCTTAAATCATCACTACAGATTGGCATTTATGAAGGATACACTGTAGTTCTGACTAGCAACATAGACTAATCCCATACTGGTGAAGGTATACTTTTTTCTGGTCGATGGGGATTCTCAAATCACAACCAATACAGGACGGTGTGTATTTTATAAAATTGGCCAGAAAAAAACCATATGGAAAACAAATTTCCTAGTTTTGCTAGAAAAGTGTAGTGCATTTTCAATATGACCAACTTACCTTTAAAAAGGAAACTTCAAAAGGAACTTGTGATACCATACCTTTGAAAGCTGGCAGCGGAAAATTATTTTTACTAACGACAATTAAGACATTGGGAGTGGTTCGCGTTCGGAATTCCATAGATTAATCGTGTCTAGCATCTGCTCTTGCATTTCCGTGAAAGAATGCATTGATTGACGCGAAACGCAACCAATAATAACAATTACAAGAAATGAACAAATAAAATATTCCCTCGGAATACTGGACAAAAATATGCACAGTAACAAGGCTTAGCTTTAAAACTGGTCTATGAACTGACTGCAAAGTTTTTGTTTAACATCTTGAACATTTTGCTTTACACTTAACTATAATAACTACATAAAAAAGGAGGTTGATTTTTATTATGTTGTAACAAAATTAATGCTGTCAAAAAAAATTACCAACACAGTAAAGTTTATCGAATAACACAGAGTATCCACAAAATTAAGCGAAAACAGAAAGATGAGAGAATATTAATTTTAAAACGTTGAATCAAACAGAACCACTGACGTGACGCTGTCAATAAATCAGTTGTCAAATAAAACACTCTGCACATACGCGAAGTCGTGCAATCGATATTATTCGGAGTGTACCTAGACGTTTGTGAGGTGTACGTACCAATTTTGTAATGACGAGAGACACCGAATTCGAAACTGGCACCCACGGCACTAAATTTTTCCACGAAATTTCGTTTTTATTTTTGTAATCTATGCTACAAAATACATGTATTGAAAAAAAAACGGCTATTTTTGATTTGTAGTAATTTCTTTTGAGAGTTCCTCTTCTACAAATAGTTCCAATTTGTAGTTTGAATTTGGTTTTCCTTTTAAGTTAAAAAAAAGTCTATTTTTGTTACGCTGTGTTATAAGTAAAAATTATTTTTATAATTTCTCTAATCTCCCCTGTATTGTAGGTAAAAAAAAGAATGCCTATAATTCGAAAATATAGATTTACGACTAATTAAATTTCGATTCTTCAAGAATTAGGTACCAGACACCGTCTATTTCAATGTTTTTGTACCACTTCACTAATTACAAGATTGTTGAATCGGCTGGGTATTAATTATCCAGTCGCCATCATAATGAATTAATTAGGTACAAAGCACACATTTGCTATTTTTTTTTTGAAATTTTTTATTTATCTCTTTATTTTTTTACCATCTATCATGAGTTTATAGCATGCTGGCAAGTTTTTTTTGTTAAAATAAGTAAACATTGTTTTTTTGAACCTTGCGCATCATTATAGGATAGCCCGACCGGCTTACATCGATAGTAAGTACTCTGGTTCAAAAATGGAACATAGAACACTTTCAACTGCATGCCAAAAAAAATTACTCAAATTGTGTCATGGAACCATTTGAAAAAATGCTTTACAGGATGGTTTTTGTTTTGGTTCTTAAAAAGGTACAGATTGCGTAGACTTTTTAAAGTATACATATTTTTCTGGTACATCAGCTAATAGACCAGTCTAATTAGATATCGAGGTTGCTTTACTTTCTGGATAAATTATACGGCAAACAACTTTAAGCGCAGACTTTGGGAACATTAAATTTTACATTTTAACAAATTAATCTCCCAAGGAATGGTCGTGATCTTCAAATAATTTATGCACGATAGTTTGTTAATCCAACTCGGTGCGCAAATACTACTCCATTAATAAATATTGCATAAATGGAAAGAGAATTACTTCAAGTGAGACTATACGGCCTCACCCCTCCAACGGTTCTCATGCAGGTGTTAACATCGGCCACCAACGTCATTGAGTAGGAAACATTACTGATTTACACTACTTATGTTGACTGTAGATGAAAACACCGATATAGAGGACATCCAATTCTCAAGCTCCGTTTTCCCGTGCGTGTGTGCAATACTCAGTTTGTACTGCAAGTAATTCCCGGTCCATTTTAGACAGAAAAATGTTTAGTCGGCAATGTATTGCAGATATGCAATCGCCTGACACTGTTGGGGATAGATATATCCTACAGGTCATTGTTCAATAGTGTTTAACCGTGAAACATTCCATCTTAACATTGCATAAATTTTTAATAATAACAATTTCTTTAAGACATCAATTTATAGGATTTAAGACGACTTAAGCTTAAAAATGGCATATAATTTTTCAGATCAAAAAAGAAGAAATTTTTTTAAACCATTCCCTTTTTTTGTTATAAACAGATTAAATAACTATAATACAGAACAAATAAAGGGTGAAAGTTTTAAGTTGGCAAGGAAGTATTTTTAGTTGTCATACGTAGAGAGCATTGTAATTGTTTTATTTATTTAGCAATATATTTCTAACGGAACAAAGCCCAATTTACTAGAAAACCGAATTCATAAAATGTACATTTCATTTTAAATTGTAAACTTTAACTAACCCTAACATATCCAAAATAATACAACATTTAAAAACTTTAACTAACCCTAACATATCCAAAATAATACAACATTAATAAGATACAAACAACTAAACTAACCTTAGGGATAACCAAACGCCTCGCGTAGATGCCTTAAAATTGTTAGGAAATTGTCAAAGTGAATGTCACATGGTATGCCTGAGACCTATAGAGGGCACCAGAAAGGATATATGCTACAGTAAAAATGTACAATCAATTTTTTCATGTGGGAGATTGTTAAAGGGAGCTCTCCAAACTTAGTCAAATTTAATTTTTGGTCTATACCCCGCTCAGGATAAATGCCGTCTTGTCTTAATATTAAATATTTCAGAAATCTCTTTTGAATAGATTCCACAGAGTGCTTGTAGCAGCTATATATAAGAGAGTACATGATGGAACCATAATGGGTTTTTCAATAAGGGCGGGTCGACGTTGAAATGGAATAAAACAAGCTGTGTGTGAGGTATTAACGAAATTCTTTTTTTTATTTGAAAGGCCTATGTATGGAATATAACATCATTCAAATGTCTGCCGCGGCTTCACACGGTGGCACGGATCCGAGTGGTCCAATTTTCAATGACTTTGCCGCATAGATCTGACTTTGAGCGAAAGCATTGGTTATGTTGATTTTAAGGGCATCGATCGATTGCGGCTTATTGGCATAGACCTGCGATTTCAGGTCAAATCGCACACTCTTGGTGGCTAATGCACATCACCTCTGCGAGAGACCATACCCTCAAATCGTTCATGCAGAATATTCATCGTGACGTTCGCTGTGTGGCACATAGTGCCGTCCTGCTGGAACCACATGTCGTCTACCTCCGTATCGTTCAATTTGAACCAAAAGAAATCAGTTTTGTAGCTCTTGCCGTTGATGGTAATGGCCTCACCAACGTCGTTTTCAAATAAGTATGGACCAGTGACGCCGCCGGCCCAAAATCCGCACTAAACAGTAACTTTTTGTGGATGCGTTACCACCTGGTGAACTTCGTGTGGGTAGGCGTCGTCCCATATACGGCAATTGTATTTGTTAACATAGCAATTCTTCCAAAAGTGCGCTTCGTCGCTAAAGATGATTTTTCGACCAAAATTGGGGTCCTCATCCAAATGCTCCGAAGCCCAATCAGCGAACAATGGGTTTTGTCTGTGGTCATTAACTTTGATCTCTTGGGTCACTTGGATTTTGTACGGGTGTAGGCCCAAGTCCCGATGCAAAATTCACCAAGTTGTAGTCTGCGAAAGGCGGAGTTCTTGTGCATGGCGAGGAATTGATTGCCTCGGGTTGTCCTGCACACTTTCACGTACCGCGGCGATGTTCTCGGCTGATCTGGCGTTCCTTTGACGGACGAGTGTTAGATGATTGTTTACCGAACCGGTCGTCTCGAATTTGGACACCAAACGTTGGAGAGTCGACTTCGAACGGCCACAGCGTCTGCCGTAAAATGGGCGCGATGCGTGGAACGTTTGCACTAACGAATGCTCATTTTGATAATAAAGTTTTATCATTTTGACGTGTTGCTTGATCATGGTGATTTGGCATCTGTAATAATAAACAACAGATTAGACAAACGCCACCGAAACAACATGGCCGCCACAGGCTACCAACTTCGACCCGCCTTTATCGAAAAACCCTTTAATTTGGATCTAACGCAGGAGTAATACAATAACTTAAATGTATATAGATGAGAAAAGTGTTTACAGTTCCTTAATATGAATCCCATTGACTGAAATACATTGCTTACCCAGGATCAATAAGTGAAATAAAGGAGAAGGACTTCTGTCAGTGATACGGTTTTTTTCCTTTTGACATTTGATATTAGTCATATTTAGGTTACTTTAGAAGCAACTTCTGTGTAGTTTTATTTGTATCTGTTAGTTTAGGACCAATTTTAATATGGAGTGCCAAAACGAACATTTTTGGTAAATTTCACTTTTTTATTTCCGTAAAGGAAAGAAAACTGTTGAGGCTTACAAAGAAATATGTGAAGTTTATGATGTTCGCTGCACGAACATGTCAGAATTGGTTTAAAAAATTACATTCTGGAGATTTTTCATTGAAAGATGACCATTGTTCTGGTCGAACTTTCTGAAATTAATAATGATCAAATCATAGACACTTTTTTATACCTTGGAATCACGAAGCTGCAGGGAAGATGGCAAATAGTCATTGAACAAAGTGGAAAATATATAATTGATTATAGTTAATCCTTCATATAAACAAAAAAGAGTTCTATTTCACACTACAAAACCGAAATTACTTTCTTGTCCACCTGTTACTGAAAAATTCGTTCTAATCCGATTAATAGCTTACGAGATATAATACTTTAAAGTCAAGTTATGACCTTCCATCTTGCTTGGTTTAGCTACAAGGGACGAGCAAATTATGTCCATCATTTTGCTCTACGTTTTATATTTACGGAGATATTAAGAAAAAATGGTAAGAAAACATTTTTTTTTATATTTTCGGTTAATAATTTTTCACGCTTTAAGCTCCCTTTTTCAAATTGGCGCATTTGTCAATTATCATTCGGGGGTGATTTATCCAGAAAGTAAAACTATCTCCCGCTACAACAAACCAAAGCTACTCGTGGATCTAATCCTCTGGACTAAACTAAAGTTTTATAGGATCACTTTAGTTAAAGGTAGAAGTCGAATTCTGTAAATTGTCCCAAAGATACTCCCCGAATATTCTCGATCTTATATATTTTTAGGATTCTACTTCACATTCTAAACATATTTGATGTAGGATATGGTAAGTCCACACGCTGTCCCGAAATTTATTTTATTCGCGTATTTTATGAATATAGAATCTTTTACGAGGGTAGCGTTTTATATTTCGAGAACTGGCAACATTGGCGTTTTTAGGTGTTATGTGACATATTCACTGTAAAGTTTGATATTTTAGATTGAGAACGTTTTTGTGTTGTTTACCGCAACTTCAAAATTTTCTCTCGGCCATAAAATGGAATTAACTCATGAATGTTTTCATGCGATGTGATTTATCTCAAAAAGAGTGTATTGATGAACTTTAGATGGCGATAAAGTACTTATAGAAACCACTGTCTATCGCTGGTTTAGTGAATTTAATCTTGGTCGTCGCTCGCTCACGAACGAGTCGCGTGAAATGATAACACAAGATCATCATGTGACATATCGTTAGATTTATGCATCCTTGCGCGTCAGTAACATCAACGTACATAGTATATTGCAAGTATATTTATCCGTGAACAAGCTATATTGGCGTTGAATCCCACATAATTTTACAATCGTTCAAAAAAGGGCTCCTATCATCATTCATTGATAAATTACTCACCATGTACCTGTGAAACGTAAGATTTGGATATCAATGGTAACATTTTCAGCGCAATATACATTACCTGGGCATATTATTCATAGTTAGTGCTCTAAACGTCTAACGAACACTAAATATATTACCATAAATACTAAAAATACAATGCAATGTTTCGCAATTACTCGGCATCATTCGTCATACAATCGGGAATCGAAAAGATAGATTGTTTAAAATACTATACTGCCTTGTTTAGGTACAGAGCAGTAAAGTGTAAAAAATTAAGACGAAAACTGGACTCAATATTTTTGATATTTCTAAACTGAATTAAGAGTATTATTTTTTCATAGTAATTATTTAGCGACCATTAATCAAAATGCCTAAAATAAGTGACTTGTCTTTAATTTTTGTAAATCTAAAAGCACTAACATGTGATTTACTGTCTTTATACTTTTTAAAACAGCATTTCAGCCTTTTTTCCACTGAATCTATTATTTATATGTTTTATTTTGTCAGAGGTAAAACGCAGTAATGCAGAATAAAAAATTTATTTTATTTTAATATATATATATATATATATATATATATATATATATATATATATATATATATATATATATATATACAGGTCTGGGAAATCCAAACCGGAACCTCGACGTTTCTTAAGTAAGATAAAGAAAATACTATATTATTCATCAAATCAGAGAGACGGTCGTAAGCATCGACATATGTATAAATTACCAGTTTGGCCCTATGGCGAGGGGTAATACAATGCTGGCGCGGTGAGAGCGAGCGGTAGCATACGCCACGCTCTAGCACAAGAGGATTCCAAGTTATTTGCTTTCATTCAGGCCATGGAAGCATAAGTACCGTGTTTCGCGCCAAATTTTTTTGTTATAATGGTAGTTTATTCCACGGAACAAAAGAGCAGATTATTAAATGGCATTATTCTAGTCAATAATCGGCAGATTTGCATTTACGTGCGAAAATCATCCTGTTCCTTGAAAATTTAGAATTTCGGAAATTATTAAAAAATTTGAGACAACTGGTTGTCTAAAAATTTGTAAACAATGCACTGATAATGAAGAGCAACCGATTCCTCAAATTACTGAAGAACGAGCAAATCGGGAGACTGACGTTTATAGTTTAGCAGAAATTAATTTTCCTTGCAATAGTACCGTAATTCCTAAGAACTTAATATGAACGCTCGAACAGTTCGGAATATTTTAAAGCGGAACAAATATCGCTGTTACAAATTGCGAATAACTAAAGAAATTTTTCTGAAAGACCAGGAAACACTAATGCTGTTTTGTGAGGATATGATACAAAGGGCTAATAGGGATATAACCCCTGAAGTTTTGGCAAATATGCGTACCGTATTCTACAATAGACTGGGTTATTGTCTCGCTCAAAGTGGAGGCCTGTTTAAATACCTCTTGTAGACTTTTAGGTGTTTTTGTTGATTTAAATTTAATTTAATTATTTATTTATTTATTTACAATTACTGAACGTGTTACTTTTATTTTTTACCAGAATAAAAGTTTATTTTTTACCAGAATAAAAGTTTATTTTTGAGATTTATTAAATCCGTACTTTCGACTCAATGGGTTTTGACTTCCCGAAACCAGTGAAAAGTCCTTGCCCTACACCATTTCTGCTGGAAGCCAGGAAGCAAGCTACGATACAACAGTATGCACTTCTTCAACATGGCTAAACGGGTTGTCCGTCGCTTTCTGTTACATTCCCTTTTATTAAGAGGTTCTGTTTTGGATTTTCCACACCTGTATATATATATATATATATATATATATATATATATATATATATATATATATATATATAATCAAGGAAAAAAAGGCTTTTTTACTATGAAAAATACATTTACTGCTTTTAAATCAGAAAATGTAACCAACTTGATCTATTTGGCAAATTTTAAAAATTAATTCTTATTGAAATAATATTCTTCAGGTATACTTTAATAATTGGTGTGTAGAAAATCATCGAAAAATCTTATCAGCATCAAAATAATACGCAGTAAATGTGGAATGGAATATATAATATTTTGAGTCGAAGAATCGAAAAATTTTAACGAAAATGTTCTTATACTGAATATACAAATGTAAGTCGCCAATAATGTCAAAGGCGTCGTCATACTTGTCAAGCACAGTTTGGCAAAATAGATTGGACTGTTCCGCATTGTTGTCGGCTGTCGAAATGTAAACAAACTTTGTACTTTGATAAAATGTTCTTGATTCGAACATATGCAAAAGTAAAGTATTTGAACGTCGTGGAAAATAATTTGAAAAATAATGAAACAATTTTGTTTGTTATTCTCGAAATATAATCGTCTACCCCCGTATAACATTATATATATATATATATATATATATATATATATATATATATATATATATATATATATATATATATATACATAATGTTTAAGTTTAACTAGATTATTAGTATATCTTAAGGTTTTGAAATAATCAGTTAAAAATATCAGAATACAAAATAAGTTTTCACAATCTGTATACGTACCAGAAATATTTTAATATAATAAAGATTAAAATAACTGAAATAGAAACATCATCCTGTACAAAATTATACTATCTTTTTATACTGCCGGCATTACTTAGGTATCTTAAAATTTCAATCGTAGAATAAGGCATTTTTTCTAGTTCTGCATTTTGTTACTTTATCAGTTCAATTTTTGTTAATTTTTTAGAGTATCTCAGTAATACACACATTATCATTTATTCTCTTTAAATAATTGTAGACCAAAAAAGATGTATCGTAAGGCACTGAGTGTATTTTCGTAAAATTGTTTTTAAAGGATGGCTATAATGTCTGTGTTTTTTATTTCGCAGAAAAAGAGATCTAATAGGAAGAAAAGGCGAGAGTCCTCTGAAAGTTCAAATAGAAGGTAAGCATTCTATATTAAGCGTACTGTACTTTAAATCCAATTGAAAAATGTCCAGATATATTGTATAAATCTGTATACATACTGAATAATTGAATCTTAATTTTTCAGTTCCCCAGAAGTAAAAAGAAGCAAGAAGGACGACAAAAGGGACCCTGATAGAAGATCAAAAGAAAAAAGAGAGAAAGACTCCAGAAAAGAGAAAGATTCATCAAAAAAATCTAGAAGAGAATCAAGATCGGTTTCACGCGGAAGGCGTAGAAGTCGCTCTAAAGAATATTCAAAAGAGAGATCCCATAAAAATTCAAATAGAAGTAGAACTCCAAGAAAATACTCAAAAGAACGGAATGGTGATAAAACTGATGATGAAAATAGGACATACAAAAAACATGAAAAAGACAATTATAAATCAAGAAGGTCTGCTTCCATTGAAACGAAAGAGAAATCTCTTGAAAGAAGAAGAAAGTCCAGGTCTCGAAGTAGATCACCTGTAAAAGATACTCGTAAATCTAGAAGATCTCCATCGCCAAGTTATCGAAAACGAAAAAGGTCAAGATCTGTATCAGTGGAGGTATCCAAAAGAGAAAGTGAAAAAAAGCCTAGAGAAAGGTCTGAAGAGAATAGAAGAAGGCGTAATTCTGATTCTAGATCAAACAATCGTGAGAGGAGAGATAGAGAAAGCCGAAGATCCATCGAACGCAAGGAGTCGAGAGACCAGAGTCGAAACAGATCAGATTCAATCAAAAAAAGAGAGAGATCAGACTCACGATCAACTTACGGACGTAAAAACAAAAGTCAATCTCCACTCTCTAGAAAAAAAGAATCGAAAAACAAAGAGTCGGAAGTTGATAAGAGACGTGAGAAAAAAGAAGATAGTAGAGAGAGAAGAGAAAGTAGCGAGAAGGCCCCCTCTAAGAGATCGCATTCTCCGAAAAACAAATCATCGGACAAATCTAAAACTTCAAAATATTCTAAAGAAAAACATTCTACCCGCAGTAGATCTACATCACCAGTTGCAAAAGATTCAAAATTACTTGACGTAGATAAAAACAGTAATAGACGTGATCGAAGCGTAGATAGGAAAAGCAATGCTGAAAGGAAAAGTAAAGGTACTCCTGAACGAAGCTCTAGTAAGAAAAGGAGCAAGAGCATTGAACAAAAAGAATACAGAAATAGAAGTGTGAGCCACGACAGTAAAAGAAAGAGTAGAAGTATTGAGAGAAAAACTGAGCGAAGCATAAGTAAGGAGAGAAAATCGTCGAAGAAGCCCGAGAACTCTTCGATGAGGTCCCTTACACCGGTTGAAAAGAAAGTTTCTAAAAGCTCTCCGAAAAAGAAATCTAGATCAAGGAGCCCTGTGTCATCATCATCATCAAAGCAGAAAAGAATTAGATCCTCTTCTCCAGTGCATCAAAAAAAAGTTTCTAGAAGTCCTCAGGGCAAAAGGTCAACATCTCGTAGCTCCGTAGATTTCCCTAAATCAAAATCGAAGGCTGAAAAATCCCGTGATAAATCACCGAAAACCAAGAAACCCATGCCAGTGGTAAAATTGAGGCAATCTTCGAGTGAACCGGAGCAACAATCAGATAAAAGTGATAAAGAAGAAACAGAACAAGTCGATGAAAAAGAACTTAGAATGTTAAGACTGTTGAAGAGCGGATTAGCTGCCAAAGCTAAAGAAACGTTGGAAAAGAAGAAAGAGAAAAATGAAAAAGCTCCTAGCCCGCCAAAGAAGGTGATTCCGAAGGAATCGATCCAGCCTGATTTGTTTGATATTAAGGTAAAATGTTCAGACTTTATTGTTTTTCCTTTTAACATAATATTTAAACTACCGGTTAATTAAAGTTAATAGTTTCTTTAATTTATTTTATTCTAAGACAGTTGTTTGGGTAATTAATGTTGTCGGCGCAAACATACACTCTGCATTGGATATTTTAGGCAAGGATCAGATTAATAGTCAGGTTTGGACTCCCAAAATTTTATTTTTATTAATTAGAGTAATGGAAAAAAAATTGTCTCAAAGATTTTAAAATTTATTTTACAATATTACAATTATAAATGCATGTTCAGATATTGTCTATAAACTGTTAAAATCGCAATAAGATAATATTTCAACCAATATGGAGATAAATGCAATCAAGAAGGAAAGAGAAAAGAATTTATTCATTGTATCTGAGCTAGACGATTATTACATGAAACAACTTGACATATTTGTCCCGTATGTTGTTTCTCAATGTGTGCCAACTGAGTGAACATTTTCTGTTGGTTTTTGTACAATTAATGAAGAATGGCTATATATTCATATCCTATGATGGAAGTCCCAGAATTAATTGGCCTGACAAAAAAAACACAAAACATGTGACAAGAACTTTATTTATTTCTCAACATAGTCTCCTTTTAGCTCGATACACTTTTCCCTGCGACGTTCAATAGTTCTGATACCTTGTTTATAGTAAGAAACATCAAGCTCCTCAAAATAGCAATCTATTGCAGACATTACCTCTTCATCGTTGGCAAATCTTTTATCGCCTAGCCATTTCTTTAAGTTTAAAAAGAAAAAATAGTCCGAGGGTGCCAAATCTGACGAATAAGGTGCATGGGGAAGTAATTCGTACTTTATGTCATTAATTTTGGCCATTGCAATAACGGATGTATTAACAGGCGCATTGTCGTGATGGAAAAATACTTTCTTTTTCGTCAAATGCGACCTTGTTTCCCTAATTTCATTATTCAAACACTGCAGTAAATTCGCATAATACTTGCCGTTGATGGTTTTTTCTTTTCTAAGATAATCAATAAAAATTATACCGTGCGCATCCCAGAAATCTGAAGCCATGACATTGCCCGCATATGGGACGGTCTTTGCCTTCTTTGGAGCCGATTCTCCCAGTTCAGTCCATTGTTTTGACTGTTCCTTCGTCTCGGCTGTGTAGTGATGGACCTATGTTTCATCTATAGTTATCATTCGACGCAAAAACTCGGCTTTGTTGCGGCAAAACATAGCCAAACACTCAGTTGAAACATCCTCACTACGCTGTGTTTGTTCGATTGTGAACAAACGCGGCATCAATTTTGCACACAGCTTTCTCACGTCCAAATGTTCAGTCAATATGCGATGTACAGCACTTTTTGAAATGCCTACCATTTTGTGGATTTTTTTTCCCATTTCTGGAATAGTCACCTCATTTGGATGGACGAAGACTTCGATGTTGGTCTTCGCAGCTCATACGACCTCGTTTAAACTCTGCCACCAAATAGTTCACTGTTAAAAAACGAAGGTGCAGACTAAGTACTTTCAAATGAAAATATCGAATCACATAACGATGACCAATTTTTTCCATGTTTACAAATTCACTGAGTGCGTTCATTACTGACGACTGTCAAACAAGTAATAAACAATGTAGTATCTTCAAACTTAAAATTTGATCTTTCTAAGGTTTTTACTATCTAACACAGTCATTATATTTTAACAACTACCGCCATATATGTGTCAGACCGGTTAATTCTGGGACTGGTCTCGTATTGTGATTTTAACATAAATATCAGTAATAACTTTATTAACAATATTTTATTTTAAAGATGTCCATTCGCTACCACGTGAGTCAAATGAAGTGTAGTATCCAATATTTGACAAATTAAATTAAAATACCAAGAAAAAACAATTTAATCTAAAAAGAAATACTTTCTAAGACATTTATCATTAAAATAGGAAATATTATTTAAAAAAATAATTAAATACGGAACTACGTTTAACTTATTTAAATCAGCTGGTCGTAACTACTGTGTGATTTGGCAACACTGTGTTTTTACTGTTTATGTTTATCTCTGAGGGTAAGGTTACTCTTTAACAAATAAGTTTACAAATTATTAAAATGATTACTCTATTTCGAATGACTCATGGCAAAGATGCTGGTAAATTTGTAAGTCTCAAACGTAGAAAATTGCGTTAGAATACAGTGAATGAATATATATATATATATATATATATATATATATATATATATATATATATATATATATATATATATATATATATATATAAACGTCCTTTATTCCTACCCCCAAAAAAACCACAGCCAAAAAATGTGACGATTATAGATCCATCGGTTTTATGAGTCATGTTCTAAAAGTATTTCTTAAAATAATACATAGACGAATATGCCCGAAACGAACGGCTTAGGCACAAGAGGCGCTATTTAGTTTAAATGTTTAAATTCAGCGAAGTCGTGATGTACATTGCGATGTATATACCTGCTGTATTGATTTTGAAAAAGCTTTCGACCGAGTAAATCATCAAAAACTAATAGAAACACTGCAAAAGTATCAATTAGATGATAAAGATTTACGAATTATTTCCAACTTTTATTGGAAACAAAAATCATTTCACGAAAATTCCAAATTCGTCCGGGGGATTTGGCAGGTTTGTATGTTATCCCCATTACTCTTTAACATCTGTTCAGAAAAACTGTTTCGAGAAACTCTTGAAGAGACAAAAGACGGTATCTCTCTAAATGGAGTTTTGATCAGGAATCTGAGAAATGCAGATGATACTGTCTTTCTTGCAGACACAGCTGAGGCAGTTCAAAGACTGATAGAAAGTGTAAATGAGATCTGTGAAAAATACAACATGCGATTAAATATAAGCAAAACAAAGGTTATGATAATAAGCAAAAATGTACCCCACAATATAAAATTTCTCGTCAGAAGTTCCCATATTGAAATAGTATCATCCATTAAATACCTGGGCGCACAACTACATGATAAATGGGAGCAAATAAAAGAAATAAAAATACGTATCGAGAAAGCCAGAGCTAATTTCAATCGCATGAAAACACTATTATGTAATATGAAACTTAATCTGCAACTAAGAACTCGTTTACTAAAATGTTGTATAGTCTCTATACTGCTGTACGCTGTAGAATCTTGGACATTGACGGAGGCTGCATGTAAACGACTTGAGGCTTTTGAAATTTGGTGTTACCGACGTATGATGAGAATATCTTGAACACATTACGTAACCAACGAAACTGTTCTGTAACGCATACGAAAGGAGAGAAAAATCATGAAGACCATTAAAGAAAGGAAGCTAGCATACTTTGGACATATAATGCGGAACCTTACAATTGGTTATGAAAGGCAAAATGGATGGTAAGAGAGGCCCCGGAAGACGACGAATTTCATGGCTACATAATTTGCGACAATGGATCGGAAAGACATCTGCTGAATTATTTAGAGCCGCTGTCAATAAAGTAATATGGGCCAGATGGTCGCCAACGTCCACTGAGGGTAGAGCACAGGAAGAAGAAGAAGATATAAACAATAATAATTTGTATTATTTCAAAATATCAATGGGTCAAAGTTTTCATATTGAATGTACCTTCAGAGATCTGAATTGCGCGCTCATGCAACGTTGCCAAATGTTTCGATCCCATTTTAATGCAGGTTAATCTTAAATTTTATGTCATATTTTGTTGTAAAAAAATCTTTTTCAATTAGCCAATTTGTAGTATAATTTAGTGGAATGTTCCAAGATCCTGATTTCTGTAAGACTCTGTGCAAATTTTATACATATTTGAAAATTGAGTTGTCAGAAATATACATGGTAAGGTTAACTATTATAAAAAAATTGATTATGATTTATCATTTTTTATTTAATATGAAGAATGATTGGGCTTCCTTAACTCCAGCTGGTTTAATATTCGAACTACATCCTGATTTTTAATCTCGTGTAACATGCCTACGTCTCGTTTATCGGTAAAAATATTGAAACTAAAAGTGTATTTACTGTTGTGTTTTAGGTGTTGCCTTTAAGAAAAGACAAAACTCCACCAAAGATAAATAAAGATGATTTTGATATTAGAAGAACTAATAGTCGCAGCAAAAGTAAATCTAGGTCGAGATCTAGGAGTGTGTCTAAAGATCGAGCAAGCAGATCCAGAAGCGGGAGCAGGAGTTCATCAAGGTCAAGTAGAAGGTAATAAAGGACAACAGTTCAATTTCCATTTTTTTTTACGCAATGATCGTGATCATAATCCTTTTTCAGTTTTAGTCCAGTCCCTGACAAAAACAAAAATATAATTATAAATTTGTTTTATTTCAGTTCAAAGCACAGCAAATCCAAAAGCAGGTCTCGATCGTCGAGCACCAGTCGCTCAGGCAGTTCGAGATCGCGCAGTCGCAGTAGATCGACTACGTCCCGTTCATCGTACAGTTCAAGTTGTTCTTCGAGAAGATCGCGCTCGATATCGATACCGAGGCGTCACGGTTCACCCAGTTTCTTGTCCAGAAGAAGGATAACAAGGTAATTATTTTTTTGTACATTTATTGCGTTTGTGTAATTTCACTGTATTTTTTTTTTTAATTTCGAGTCATTACCTTAAAAATCTATAATATCCATTTCGCGTAAATAAATAATTTCATAAATTATGAAAATAAATAGGAAAAAAATTAATTAAACTAATTAGTATCATGTTTGCAGATATAATTGGCAAATTAAGGATATTTATGATTTTTAATTACTATCCAATTAAGTGTTTCGTTAACTAAAAATTAAGACTTTTTTTTATAAATCATTTTATTCTAATTTGATCTCTATTTATGTCACATTTGACGTAGAATATTTATTGATATACAAAAAAAAATATATTAAAAAAGTTAATTTTTTAGTACGTGTGACAAATGTAGAAGAACGTAAGAAATGATTAATAATGTTAAAAAAGAAGATTATTTTATTATATGGGTGCTTTCTAAACTAAGCTTCATAGAACCCTAAGATTCATGCAACATTGCAGAAACAGAAGCTGGTTAGAAACAATTTAAAAGAACGGCTTTAAAGAAGCAACCTATAAATATTGTTTATATATTGAATTTTGCCAGCATTTGATGATCTGGAAACTTTTATGGAGACTGAATCAAGGTAGCATCTTTAAAATGCTACGTAAAACTGAATTTTTCTAAATAGTATGATAAATTGTTAAATTTGGCAACCCCTAGACTCTTCTATGATAACGTACGCGAACCGATAAATGGAATTTCTTGAAGCGGAATAGGTTGAGGGGAAATTAAGTTGATTTTTGACTGCCATCCTATTTATTATTTAAATATAGAGTGAGTCTCTTATTTTGTTTATAAGTAGAACAAACATAAACCAGGCATTTTTTGCAAATATTGAGTCGACACATCCCGTAAGGTCATAAAATTCCGAAGAATAGTTATAGATTAAGAGCTTACCATAAAAATTCGAGCCGATAAGGTATCATAATATGTTCTTAAAATGTTAATATATATTTTATTTGCGAATCAAAAAACTAAATTAATTTTTTAATATATAAAATTTCTAATTTCAAAATTTTAAGTACAACTCATCACAATTACTTTAAGTCTACAAGTTTTTCTTGCAGTTCTTATCCTGTCTTGATGTTGTTAATCATTCTGGCTACCAGAAAGGGTTTGGTGATTATTGAGGACCATGTTCTCAAATTTTTGAACTACAATTATTCTTCGGTCAGACCCACACTTCCATGAGACCATTACTTGTACCATACTTTGTAATAAACAAAATTTTCTCTTATTCCTCATTATGTGACCCAGATATTTGAGCTCCTTGTCTCTACTGCAGTTATTACCTCTGATTCTATGCAAAACTTTTTCATTACAGATGTAGTTCACCCAAGGTATTCTCAAAATCCTTCGGGATTAGTTTTTTTAGTGGTTGCTTTCGTCAAGGTCCATAATTCTATTCCATACAATAAGACATCGAAGGAATCTTAATTCTATTGACAACGGTGTTCATTTTAAGATATACAACCCTGGCCTCGTATCTCTTGTCTATGATGCTACTGTTCATTTAATACTGTGTCCAAATATGTATGTTCACCTTTTTAATTTTTTATTGATTTATCAGGTGGTGTACATGAGGGACTTGGCCCTTGGTAATCACCATTCCATTTAGATCCAGACCACATATCTGGTTAACTTCTGTCATAATAGTATCGTCCGCATATCTAATATTGTTCAGCATTTGTATGTTTACGAACATTCTTGCTTTTCTGTTCCTTTGGACCATTTTTTAAATGAGTGTTCTAAGTAAATGTTATGATCTCAGTCTGCCTTATACTTAGAATTTTCAGTGTTTCCTAGTGAACTCAACCT
Organism: Diaprepes abbreviatus; assembly: GCA_034092305.1. Lineage (NCBI taxonomy): Eukaryota > Metazoa > Arthropoda > Insecta > Coleoptera > Curculionidae > Diaprepes > Diaprepes abbreviatus. Next base: position 12,355,372 of record JASJET010000070.1, on the reverse strand, counting down.
ACGCTGATAAAGCCGTCTAGTTCGATGCCCTCCATAATCTCCAACTGGTGTATTATTTCAAAAACTTTGTGGTAGTTGACAAAAATACGCGTATATGTAGTAATTAAGATATCTGAATACTAAAGACAGCCTCTCCTGTCCCCAATGCCCTACGGAATCTCAGTCTCCGATGTGTGTTCGTTACTGGTTTCATATTTTCCCCTATGTCTGATTTTCAAGAAGGGCTTTAGTCAGTGTCTCATGAGACTAATTGTTCTATATTTTTTACTCCTGGTTATTCAAACCTGAGTATAAACTCAGGTTTCAATCAATCTTGAGGAATATTTGCCGTTTGTTGTATATTCTTAAAATCGTAGCGTAGCGTCATCCTTTCATGGGCCTCTTCAATGTCGGGAACAAGAAAAAGACACGGGGGGCAGGTCTGGGGAATACGTTGGCTGCGGCATCATTAGTGTGTTGTTTTTGGCCAAAAATTCGCGCACAAGCAACGATGTGTGCGCAGGGGCGTTATCATGGTGCAAAAAACAATTTTTGTTCTTCCACACATCCGGGCGTTTCTGGCGGATTGCTTTGCGCAAATTGCACATAACTTGTAGGTAATATTCCTTATTGACCGTTCTACCCTCTGGCAAGAACTCATGATGCACCACGCCCCTGCAATCGAAGAAAACTGTAAGGAAAACCTTCACATTCGACCGAACTTGGCGCGCTTTTTTCACATCTTCTCGACCCTCTGAGAACATTTGGTACCACCGATAAACTTTTGTCCAAGGTAGCTTCACCATATGCCACAGTCAACATTCGGAATGCGTCCGCGATCTTAATTTTGTTTTTCATCCAAAATTTGGTACAGATTCTTTGATCCATTTTTTGAAATAGGCACGAGCCAAAACACGTCCAAGCAAAACAGCTGTCAAAAATTAACTGAACATTCAAAATGGCCGAACTTGTTGACATAAGTGAGGGAGATGAGTACCAACATAACGCCCCAAAAAAATTGTAAATCGAATGTATATAACCCGCGGAAATGCAGAATTCGCGATACTTTTTGAACAGATCGTATATATTAAAAAATAAAGTTTTAGATGACTTATGTTTAAACTTATCCTAAGAGCAGTGTTATTTCAGCTCCTTTTAAAGTTGTTTTTTTTTCGCAATAGCCACCAAAATTAAATTTTATTTTTTACAAATTAAATCATATTTTGAAGTTTCATTGGTTTCCTTACAGAAAAGTATGACCATTGAACATCCTTAATATCTGATTATTCTTTCTCTCAAAAGATCTCATTTTTTGTTTCCGACTATTTTAACTGAAGCTCCAGGCTTCTTCTTTCACAGTGGCAAAGTTCAGATCATGGCTGTATTCTTTTGAGTAAATTATCACTGATCAAAGTGAAAAAAGTGAAACTGATAACTTCATGTTCTTTTGAATATGCATTTACTTGTCATAGGGTCGAAGTGATCATGATTACTTCAAGTGATAGAACCGAAAAGTGATAATTACTTCTCATATTTACGGGGTTCTACGTGGCTGTAAGTTTGGAAACCACTATAATGTATCGTACGAGTAACATATTTAACAAACATACTTTAGTAATTAGTTTTCAATTATATTAAGCACACTTAGCATAGATTTTTCTTATTGATGTTTATTTTGCTTTTTTAATTTCAGACACTAGTAGGAGAAGCGTTAGTCGTGTATTTATATCCCAGCTCATTTTTTTTTTAATTTGTGGTCTGCCCATTTGTTGTATATGCTAGTTAGATTTTAAGTTTTGACCCATTAAATAAACAATAAAACCACTTTTTGTTACGTTAACTTTTTGTTTTATTTATTTTTCGCGTGCCGTTTTAGTTCCTTTAGTTAGATTTGTGTTTCATATAAAATCAAATTAACAAAGGTAAGTTGCATGATATACTGTGTTTTTGCTTTGCCCCAAAATGCATTTTTTGATGTTGTGATCATCTAGCTGCCTTATCATCGTTAACATAACTAACCAATAGCAATTTTACTAACACAGTGCGAGGAAAAGGCCAATACCTTACACAAGAATATCTCCGAGCTCTGAAAGTAGTTACAGTAGTGGAAGTCCGTATTATCCGAGAAGAAGGTCCCCCACGAGATCCTTGACTAAATCATTGAGTCGGTCCGCCAGTCGGTCTGTCAGTACTTCTCCTATAAGATCGTCCAAATCTCCCTGAGAGTTTAGTTGCATAAGTTTAGTGCCAACCGAGATAGATTTTTATTTGTAAGAGGATTTTTTAATGAAATTTATATCGATAGAGTTATTTTTTTGGAGGGTTAGCGGTTTTGATATTGTCCAGCACCGTAAAATATTCAACAGTTATGTGAATATTTTGACACATTCGAGCAAAGATACATTTTTATGGGTGTAACTTTTATATCCCTAACTAGACCAGGGCTTATCTGTTTTTAGGTAGATGTGAAATAGAACATTGAGATTTTTGCATGAGACCCTTCAGAATAACCTGAATAACGATAAATTTGATATGCGTCAATTCAAAAAGTAGAGCTACATTGTTTTTATTAATAAAAATATAAAATAAACGAAAAAAAAAACTTTTTTTTTCAACTTTTCTCTCGTGTAACTTTGAACGTATTCATTTTAGAGGAAAGTTAAAGAGGAAAAAAGTTTCGTAATTAAATTTTCCATAAGATAGGTTTGGTCGGAAATCTCAAAATATATTTCTCTTATTGCAAAATAGCAATAATTAAAAAAAAATAAGGTAAAAAAAGCAGTTTTTTAATCAATTTTTCGACCATTTAAATTTCTCTGAGGACCTTCATATTAGAGCAAAGAAAACTTTATGCCACGATAAAATAACACGTTAAAATTCGTTAGGATCGAATAGATAGTTTTTGCACAATAATTTTGCAATCAGATTTCGTTTACAAAAATTGACCATTTTTCAAGTTTGTCTGAGTCCAAAATATCACGTTAACGTATTCAAATTTATTTTCGACATATAGTAGGGAACTCAAGTTTTCCAATACTTTTTTCAGAATAAAAATCGGATGATTTGGACGCCCTCAGGAATTGTTTAAATACATTGTTAATTTTTTTGCAATACATAGTTTGAAAGTACTTGGAAAGACGCTTCTTTTCATAAAAAAAATTCAAATCCGTCAATTGGTTTCCGAGATACAAACTGTTAAAGTTGACAGCCTGTTACGGTGAAACTTTGTCTTGCCGTGTTATTTTTTGTTTTTGATACAAATATTTAAATGTTTATGTTATCGGAAACTTTAATAAAAAATTAAAAGAACATCGCCCACGCGCGTGAAAAATGAAATGGAGCTCAAATATCATAATGCCATGTGCCCATCATGCATTCATTTTATTATAAACTATATATATATATATATATATATATATATATATATATATATATATATATATATATAATAAAGTTTTTCTACACTCTGTAAAGTTTGTAATATAATATTTAGTGTTAAGAGTGCTTTATTGAACTTTTTGAACATAATTTATAAAGAATAACTATTTTATTTTTATCTGTATTTTACGAATAAAATACTTTAAAACCAAAATTTTTTTCAATTTCTTTAAACAATGATTGTTTAAACAATTTTGATAATTAAAGTAAATATATATCGTTATGGTATGCTTAATTATATTAATAAACAAAGATTCGCTTGGAAAGTCCAATACTCTAGGGTGCAGTATGCTGTAAGTATGATGCATAAATTACGTCATTTGTTTATAACAAAATGAATGCATGATGGGCACATGGCATTATGATATTTGAGCTCCATTATTCGCGGTACATCGGTTTAAAAAAAAATGATCAAAATAGCTCCATTAGAAACTGAGAAAATGAAAATTTTTTTCAGATATGTATTTTGAGTCATCGAATTCATTTTAAAATGAGAGCTTCCCACCCTTCTTTTTTTAATTTTTCACACGCGTGGGCGATATTCTTTTCATTTTTTATTAAAGTTTCCGATAACATAAACATTTAAAGATTTGTATCAAAAAAGAACTCGACAAGACAAAGTTTTTGGTTTAAGAATCAGATCTGTATTGTTTATAGATTCACCGTAACAGGCTGTCAATTTTCACAGTTTGTATCTCGGAAACCAATTGACCGATTTGATTTTTTTTTTCACGAAAAGAAGCGTCTTTCAAGTACTTTCATATCATGTATTGCAGAAAAAAATCCAATGAAAATCCGCCGAGATAATCTATTTGTTTATAAGCAAAAATATCAACAATGTCTGTAAACAATTCCTGAAGGCGTCCAAATCATCCGATTTCGATTCTGAAAAAACCGTCGGTTCCCTACTATATGTTGAAAATAAATTTAAATACGTTAACGTGATATTTTGAACTCTGACAAACTTGAAAAATGGCCACTTTTTGTAAACGAACTCGAATTGCAAAATTATTGTGGAAAAACTATCTATTCGATCGTAACGAATTTTAGTGTGTTATTTTATCCTGGCATATAGTTTTCTTTGCTCTAATATGAAGGTCCTCAGAGAAATTTAAATGGTCGAAAAAAATTGATTAAAAAACTGTTTTTTTAATCTTTTTTTTTTAATTATTGCTATTTTGCAACAAGGGAAATACATTTTGAGATCCGACTAACCCTATCTTACGACAAATTTAATTACAAAACTTTTTTTCCTCTTCAACTTTCCTCTAAAATGAATGCCTTCAAAGTTACACGACAGAAAATTTAAAAAAAAAAAAAACTGTATTTTTTCGTTAATTTTATATTTTTATTAATAAAAACAATGTTGCCCAATTTTTGGACTGACGCATATCAAATTTATTGTTATTCAGGTTATTCTGAAGGCTCTCATGCAAAAATCTCCATGTTCCATTTCACATCCACGAAACCCCAATATTTTATAGATAAGCCCTGGTCTAAACGTTTTATATTCAGCTTATATTATAAATATAGGTTATTTATTCTACCTCTATAAAATCAATATCTTGGAAACAATACACAATAAAACAAAACGTTAAATACATAAATTTTCAATCTTGTTATGTTTCTAATTGATTTGTAGTTCAGTCTACAGAGATGGTGTCTTTAAAGGAGAAAATTTGACAACAAATATTTATTTTTGTGTGTTGATTCATTCTGATTAATTTTCCTACTTTTTTCCAAATTGAAAATTTGTGAAATTTGCAGTTTTTTCTGCTAACTAAGCTATTGATGTTGCTTGTATAAAAAGAAATAAAACTATAAGTTGTATAGTTAAATTGCCCTATGTTGTATCTCTCTTAAATTTGGTAAGAAACGAGAAAAGGTAAATTGTAAATACGATCACTAACCCTCCATATTTATAAAGAAATCTTAAAATGATATTAATTTCAGTGCGAATAATATTGATTAAAATCGATTTGTAGAAATACAACGAAAATTGCGAATTATACTAAGTTGTGATATCAGTGATCATTATAAACTGACCAAAAGTGGGTAATATTTGTGATTTCTAAAAAATTATTCTTTATTGATAAATGAAAAATCTTTTTGAACTTTTAAATTAAATAAAGTGTAATTAGGCAAATATTAAAGTAACCAAAAACTAATTTCCCATATTATTAATAGACCTCGCCAAAATTCATACAAGAATGTCAACGAAATCACTTTCCTGCTGCCAATTTCTTCTTTTTCATTCGATGATAATGAAACTTGACATAAGTTTTATACTATCAAAACAACACTTTTATGTGTCAATTTTTTACTACTTCCGATTTCACAGGAATGACCTTATTGATTTTAAAAATGGATTTTCCAGTATATTTTTTTTTTCGCTAACATTTTTTAAACCATTTATTTAAATTCGAATTTTTTAACGAAAATATATTTTTTAGAACTTTGGCAACAAAAATTAACTTCTTTAGACGCCAAGTCAATTATTCATTTTTTTTTTTTGCAGCGTAATCTTGATTTCTCCAAGTTATTACTGTGCGATAGTGCCGCGCAACAGCTCTTTGATAAATCAATAAGGATTTTTCTTAATTTAAATAAAATCCATTTTAAAGTAGTTTCTTCTTCTTCTTCAAGTGCCATATCAGGTCCCCCTGACGTTGGCAATTACATTGGCAAGTTTTTCACGGTCCTGCGCCAGCTGGAACAGTTCCCCCGCGCTACGTATACCTGTCCATTCACGAATATTCCTCAACCAGGAAGCCTGTCTCCTTCCTACCCCTCTACGTCCCTCTACTTTACCCATCATGATTAGCTGAATAATTCTATATCGCTCCCCTCTGAATATATGTCCAACATATGAAATTTTTCTACACTTCACAGTGTTTAATAGTAAACGAGTTGTGTCGGTCCTATTGAGTACCATTTCGTTGGTCTGCCTAGCTGTCCAAGGTATTCCCAACATTCGCCGGTGTAACCACATTTCGAGAGCCTCCAACCGATTAATCGTGGCAGCCTTAATTGTCCAGACCTCTGCCCCATATAGTAACACCGGCCAGACGTATGATCTAATCATTCTCTGTCGTAGTTTTAGGTTGAGGTTATCATTGCAGAAAAGTGGTTTCATTTTTTGAGAAGTTGTTCTAGCAGTCTCTATTCTACACCTTATCTCTTTATCTGGGTTTAGATTTTCGGTGATATAACATCCAAGATATTTAAAATGAGTCACCCTGTCTATACTTTTTCCTTCTATTTGTATTGAAGCGTTAAGATGAGGTTGTCTACTAAAGACCATAAATTTTGTCTTTTTGATATTCATGTTAAGTCCCATTTCTTGATCCTTAGTGTAATACAGTAAAGTAGTTTATCGGATATAATTATAACTAAAAGTATCAATGCTCTTTCATAGACACACCTTCTAATTTTCTCCTGAATTTGACGCTAAATGCATACTCACACGAGAGTATGAATAACGAAGCGATGATTAGACAATATTGCTTATACCCTGTTGTCCCTATAGATAATAAGTCTCGCACCTCTATCGTGATATAAAACCATATATTGTAGTCCTATGTAGACGTATATTCCACAAGTGATGTATAAAAGTCGACAACATATTATTAACGACCGTTGATTCTAAAACGTCAAGGTTCCCACTGTCAGTAAAATCTGCAACTTCCGCGCTCCTACTTGACGTTTCAACGTTGCCGCTTCTCCATTCTAGTATGAGCTCCACGCGAGGACCGCACGACATAATGAGATAACGATGTTTACATTGCAACTATGAATTAACGGCATGGCTGAGCGTCTCCATCTTGTATATCATGCCTTATAATGTTATACATGACATATTCGTTTTTAAGAAAAATATATAGAGGAGTTACGTTTGATTATGTCATTGTAACTATGGCACTTAATATGTAGCCCATGTTAAATGTATTTTTGTATTGATTTATTTCGATAATGAAATATCTCAAATTTTAGAGTCTTACGGAAAATTATATCAACAATGGAATATCTGCAGTTTCAAGAAAATATAGAGATTTTTCAAAAAAAAAAATGATTTCATTAATTTTGGACTCTCGTAAAATAAAGTAATGACGAATAAAACATATTTGTGATGATTGTTTGCAAGTGATGGCACCGTACTCTAGTTTAAAAAATAAATTGAAATAAAAAATTCAAAGTTGGACACAATGTAAAAAAATTGTTACTGTCAAAAGTAGAATAATATCTAGATTACAAACAAATAGTATGACGCAGGGTGTTACATTTAAAAATTGGAAGTTTGGATTATTTCTGCGAAAACGGAAATCATCAAAAATCAGTAGTTGGCTCAAAAAGCGTCTTGGTTACCTAAACTTCATGTTAAATTTTATTATATCAATGGTTGAAAAATAAAATAAGATGGCCAGAAAATGATTGAGTTGACTTTCAGTGAGTGTTACGGGAGATTTCTGTTTTGTTGGAATGAAAAAGATTCAATTTTTAAAAATATTTTTCTAAAAAAAACTTCTAAGATAGTAAAACTGGGTATACGGATAACTATAAGGGCGGGTTTAGGGGGGCACGGGGGTACGTGCCCCCCTTCCCCAGAGATGGTTAAAAAGGAAATATAAAAGAAAATATCTTTATTAAACATGTAATTTTTCTATCGTTTTCATACTAAGAAATCTTTATATTAATATTGCAAGTTTATTTCTTACAGTTATTTAGTTTGTTGATCGAAAAAATGGAAACACTTTTTGGCTATCTCCCCCTTGTACCTCCCCCCCCCCCCAAAAAAAAAAATCCTGGATCCACCCTTGGATAACCATATCGCAATCTAAAAGAGATATTTTACGTTAATAATTTCGCATAAAAGGTGCCAATCTGTGAGATCGCGGTGGGTAATCAGTGCAAGTCTTCGATCCCTGACAAAACGGACAAAACACAAAATACTAGCTAAATGCTTGTCCGACACGTAATACCTTAGGTTCCCGTAGCAGTTTTTTTTTTATCATATTCAAATATCCGAGATTAAATTTCCAATAGGTTTTTTGTATCTCATAACTTAGTGAACGTAACAAACATAGTATTATGCTGTTATGTAGAATTTTTCACATTTGTCATGAATTTAATTGAAAACGTATATCTGCAAATTTTCATCTCAGCACAAGCAAAAAATAACGAAGCAACGGAACTGCAACGTACATAATGAAATTATACGGGTTCCTAGTGGCTTCATTGGCCTCCTATAATTGTCTCCAAATGTCTCTGTTTTATGTTTTTTTTATCTAGTACCCTGCCATTCTACGTCATCGCCATTTTGGTAGTTTCCGCTGGTAGTGTTTTTAACCTCATGTTCCACTTTATCAGCCATTTCGTCCATCTGTTATCCGACATTACTTATGTAGAATGACATATGTTACCCTCGTTTCTTGTATTATCGTATTCAGTAGTAGTTTGTCTCTCCTTGTTATTCTCAACATCAACCTTTTCATTTTCTTTTGTGTTACTCTCTATTTATTCGCTAACGTTTTAGTTAAAATAAGTGTTTCGGCACCATATGATATCATCAGTGGAACACCCCTGAGACTTGTTTCTCATTCCCCCTCCCCTTCTCGCCCAAGAAAAATCCTGTATCCCCAATTTAGATTCAAAAATTAAAAATTTAAATATAATTACGCGTGCAAATTGAAAAAGATATATTTGAGTAAAAAATTAAGTACAAGTAAAATCTAAGAAAAAACCATTGGCAAAAGTTCCTTAAAATATTTGTCGACATAACTGGATCTCGAGTTTTAGGAAATTATTTAAATGTTGGTCTTTTTTCTAACCTTATAGATATATTTACAGGGTGGTCAAACAAAAACCAAACGGAAAAATATTTTAATCTTCTCTAAAAGACGCTACGTAGAAACTAGAAATTTAAAATAATTATTATCTTGATTAACAGGTAAAAACTATTTAAGAAACATGAAAGCAAAAATTGTATTATCTACAACTACAAACTGAAATATGCTTTGTTACTTGCTATATAAATCCTCTACAGGTAAAATCAAGCCTATAATCACTCTAGTGAAATAAATATTATTACTTTTAAATATATATATCTCTTATGGTTGGCATTAAAAATATGCACATTGTTTTGTAAAAAGTTTTTTTTTGACGAATCTCAAGAAGGGGTTGTTTTATTGTGCAATAATTTTTCTAAGTCTAAATTAGAGTAAGCTTGCTTACTACTAACCTGAAAACTCCCATTGTGACATCATATTAACTTATATTTGATCTCATAAGTTATTAACCTCCGACTAACAACCTGTATTTTTATTTTTAAAAACTAATGATAGAGTTGTTTATTAACAGTACAAATTTTGCAAAACTGGTTGTAAGAAGTTGATATTTATACAAGACCTAACGAAAAATCTGCTCGGAAATTTTTGAATTAGTATATCAAAATATAGATACAGCTGTTGCACGTATAAATAGATATTAACATTCTAATTCACCAACTAATCTGAACCTTAATATACTAGAATAAAAAAAAACATTTTTCTTTTGTTAACAAACCATCAGTCAGGCTATTGCATCGTGATGAGTCTCAAGTGAGGACGAAACACAGCGCTCTTGTCATTTTCCGGATCTGGAGCTTCTCCGTTTTCTTGTAATCCTCTGCATTTTTTAATACGAGAGAAATATTTACCAACAATTCATGTCCGCACGTCCGAGAATTTTCTATTTTATTTAAAAATTATGTAGATGATTATATATATATATATATATATATATATATATATAGATGATGGCTGAAGATGAACTATCGATCTATGAATCTACCGTTCAGTATGTATATATTGAGCTTAGGAGGTGAAATATGACATTTATAAACAAATTTCAAGAATTCTACTTAAAAAAAAAATTCCAAATTAATTGAAAAGCTTTAAAAAAAGGTTTTACATGGAGTAGATTTTTCGATAGTTTAAATAATATGCATCATTTCATAAAATAATTATTTTAAATCGTGAAAAATCATTATAGAATTGCCTGAAGCTAACATACACTGCTGTACGTAAATTGTTCCCTTCTGTGATAACTTTTATAAAACGGGCAATACAGCATTAAAAATCGATGTTGAATAGTACTCAGTGTACGTTTTTTTTTATAATAAATTCAAATGTACCATATAAAAGATGACGCTAGAGGCAGTGTCATCACTGTCAATGTGGGGATTAATTCTGTAAGCACATTTTTTGCCTTTCCCTATCTTTTTCAAAACAATGACACACTTGTGCGTTACTACAAACTCAACAAAGATGCAAAGTCCTTATGACATTCTCTTTCTCTTTTCTTTTCGGCTTTCACTTAGAAAGAGACAAGCTTTTTCGGTGAATAGTACCTCTCTTTCTATTCTGCGGAACAGAAAGAGAGATACTACTTGCCGAAAACGCTGTCTTTTTCAAAATCGAGAACCAACAGGCTTATATATAGGCTATTATTTTTAGTCATTATCAGTTTCACTTCTATCACTTGAAGTAATCATGATCACTTCGATCCAATGACAAGTAAATGCATATTCAAACGAACATGAAGTTATCAGTTTCACTTTGTTCACTTTGATCAGTGATAATTTACTCAAAAGAATACAGCCACAGGATCCGCGAGCTATATATCTTATATGTGTGTCTATGGTAAACCCTCTTCTTTACATAACCACGAAAACAAGAAAAAAAGGCAGCTGCTATGAAGTCGGGCGAATGTGGTCGATACAAAATTTCGGTTCGTCTTAAAATTACTTGTAGACCAAACAACTCCATTTGAAACTGCATTATTGGTCTGATCTTATGAGACTTGGCCTTATCTCGCTGAAAAATCTGTGACCTATTTTGTAAAGTTACACGAACAAAATTTTGCAGCATGAACACATACCGTTTACTATTTATGGTCACAGGAGTTCCATATTGAGTTTCAAGGAAATAGGGTCCGGAGACGCTCTGAGCTGTTACTCCACACCAGATGGTACATTTTATGGGATGCAGTTATCTTTCGTGAATAACTCTTGGATTCTTCTTTCCCCAAATCCTACTGTTTTGCTTATTTCGTTTCAAGTGGAAATGGATTTCATTACTCATAATCAATGAGAACAGCGTACTGGAGTCGTTGGTAATCTTAGGAATATAAGTGCTGTACAAGTTAAATTTCGTATGGAAATAAGCCAAAATGTCTCAAAATATGCGGGGGAGTTGTTGGGTTCAACCTAAGTTCATTAGAACGATGTCTAATTGATGTTCCTTTATTTTCCGTTAAATCTGCTATAAAACTCTGTAACGCGTAATTGGTCATCTCAGCTGGAGGATTTCTCACATTAAAAGATAAAAGAAAAAATTGGTTAACGGTGTCGAACGATACGGGTGCATAAAATCGTGAGTAGTTCAAGAGAGAGAGAAACTAAGTGGTAAGTCACCATCTCTCTCTAATCGCACATGATTGGCTAACTAAAACACGCCCCTTTAAGAAGCGCAACTTATTATAAGAATTTCAAACGTTGTATGGTCTAGATGCAAGTGACTCAGTTGGTAAGGCGTTCGGGTATAAAAATAAATATTCGTTATGAATACGGGTTCAAGTCACTCCAACGAATTTCCTCATAGGATTAAAATATCGTCAGAATTAGGACCTGTTATGCGATGGCGTGAGTTCTTTTACTTCTTGATACACCGATTCTATGCTATTCTTTTCTAACTTCATTATTTAAACTAGTATAATATGCTAATCCGGTTACCTAAATTATTATGTTAATTTTTAATATATAAATGGTATATATTAATGTTAACCGATAAAAATAAGCTTTTAAATCATCTTTTTATTGGGATTAATTATGTACTTAGCTTTTTAACATTTCAAAATACCCAAGGGAGTCACAACAAGCAAAAAAGCTGAAAGCAAAATTAAATAAAAATATTTGTGTCTGCCAAACATCAAAAGAACCCCTCTGCTCAGGACATAAACAACATTCAAGCAAATTTATTGTTGTTTAAATCTATTGGTAGTATCATCACCCATTCGGATTTTTTCTTTTTAATTTTTAGGTAATAACATTTCTTAGAATAACTAAAATTTGTTGTTTTCCGAATAGGAAAATCAAGAATGATGATACGTGATAAAGGATTGAAGGTGGACTTTTATTGATAAGTTATGTATTTATATATAATTTTGAGATTAGGTATAATCTCCGACTTAAGATGTACATAGAGTATATTCGAAAATGATTTTATTTAAAATTCAATAAAATATTTTAAAATAATTTCTGATATTATTTCATAACCGTTTTTTTACATTTAATATATGTATTTTATTTCACTGCATAAGAAAAAAATAAAAAAATAAATCTGAATGGGTGACTTGAACCCGCAACTTGTACAGTCGAAAGCTCTGCCAAGTTTGTCAGCTTCACTTTATTCAAGTAACGTTTGAAATCCATATTTAGATTACACTTGGAGGGGGTTTGTTTATTTAATCAATCACGTGTTATTAGTTACGGTTTCGCGCGTCTGCACGCTGCTCCCATTAATATATGTATGTGTATGAAACTGGGGATTTGTACATTGCGGCCCAAAAGACCTATTGTGTTCCCTTTATATTTCTAAGTCATTAGGGATACCTTATCTTGCCGACTAAGGCAGATCCTCCAGTTCTATTTCCTTTAGATTACTGCCCCATATGTGATGATTGGTCTCACTGTTGCAGTGTACACCCACTGCAAAATTTTTGGGTTTGTGCTTCAGCTTTTTCCCGCGAAATTTCCATCGACCAGCAAGGCTTTTGTAGCTTAGTTGAGTACTTCTTTTTCATGCTGATTCCAGAGAAGTTTGTTGTCTATGGTCAGGTTCAGATATTTAACCTCTGACTTGCTCTCAGTAACGTTTCCATCCATTTTGATGGTTTTTAGATTAGTTTTCCTTGTAAAGGCTACTAAGGTGGTTTTGGTGGGGGTGACATTTAGTCCCATAATTTGGCTCTCTGGAATATGGCGCAGAAGGTCTTGAATTTGCTCCTCGCGATTATGACTACATCATCGGCATAGCCCTGACGAGATATGCCGACGTCAGTCAAATCACAGAGGAGTCGCGCCATCCATTTGGACGTCGTTCCGTCTGCTCCCATGTCATCTGCTATTTTGACTGCCTCATGCAGAGTGATGTCAAAAGGCCCTTCTATAACAATAAAGGCACATACTACGGTTTCCTTGCTTGCATCTTGAATCTCGTATGTTAATTGTATCAGTGCGGTTTCCGAAGACCTGCCCACTTGATATGCATGTTGGTGAGGACGCAGTGGTGCCTGTTCTAGAATTTCTGTTCTGTAATAGTTATCAACTGCATCATCAAACGATGAGAGGTCGCAGGGATTTCGAGTATGTAATATCCTTTTTCCCTGCTTTTGGAATGAAGGTGAATCTAGCCCTTCTCCATTTTTCTGGTATGTAGCCCAAGTCCAGGCTACTTTAACTGATTGACACTAGATGTGACAGAATCTCTTCCTGCTCTCGTCGGAGCAGGGCCAGTATTATTCCATCGACTCCTGGTGTTTTAAAAGATCAGGTGTTCATTGCTCATTTTAGACGACCGCTACTGCATATGTGTCTGGTCATTGCTATAGCTTCTCTGGTGGGTCTTGCGTAGTGTTCTGTTACGTTATTCGTGGTGCTAGGCTTGCTCCCCAGAAAGTGCGTGTTGAGTAGAATTAGTGCTTTTTCCTCCTCGCTCTCAGTGATGCTGCCGTCTGGCTTTCTGAGTGCCATTGCTATGTCAACTCTACCCTAGTCCATGACTTTGTACTAAGCTCGATGGTTACGATAAAAGTTATTAATTTTGAAAATCACGTCGGAATTTGTGGACCACTCTGTATTTTTAAAAATTATTTTAAGATAACACACTAACACGTGCAAAAATAATAATACGGTGAGCTACCTGACACTTCTGTCAAAAGGATTAAAAATCTAGCCTCAAGGTTTCGCTATTTATTTTCATTTCTATTGTGACCATGTTGTCTGGTCTAAAGATTAACACAGAGTGACAATTTACTTCTGCAGTATGTAGCTGTTTTTTTATTACTATATTTTACATTTCTTAAACGGTTTTTTATGAATGAAAAATAGCTAATTATCCCTTTTGGGTTATAAATAAATTCCAGAAGAGATTTTAATATAAAAATAGATCCTCTAACAGATTTTTTAGGCTAGTTCAAGAACAATTACAACTATGTTTCTCATTTTTCCAAAAAACTGCTTGGCTGTTAATATAAAATACCCTATATTCAAACATGGAGTTAAAAATTTATATGTCAGTATATTTATTTTTTACCTTAAAAAAATATTTAACTTTAGATTATCGACCCTTTACAGACTATTATCACTTATTATTTTTAATAAGTATAATTTTTTTTAATTGTATATTTGATTTCGAACTAGCCTAATTACATCAAAATCGTACTTAGTTGCTGTAATAAAATTGTTAATAGTGAAATAAATAATACTTGTTATGTAAGTAAAATAAAAATATAATTAATATTGTAAAAAAATAACTTAATTTTGTGCTTATATGTGCAATTATTTTTGTTTAATTATTTGTTTATTTTCCTACTCACGTTTTCTAGTCCTGAAATACTCGTGTGATATTTTTGTTAAGATGTTTTTCTTTTTGTAAAAAAGTGATATTATTTAAATACCCACTACCTAATTTATTTAAATTATTTGTAGTAGATAATTGATTTATTTATACCTATTTATAAATATATTTATTTGATAATATCTGTGAAACATCACTAATAAATCTTGGAAATAATTTAAATGTGTTTTTTTTTGGCTGTAATTGGAAAGAAACAGGAATTTTGATGGTGATATTTTGGTTAAACCAAAAATAAATCATTTTATGGCTGGATAAAAAAAAAATAGTTTCGTCAAGAGTTATAATAAATTATTGAATATTTATGAAACAGATTTTATATTAAACTACAGACATTCAAGCCTATTCCAACACATACAATTATTTAAAGTCAAAATTGCTATCAATACATGAATAAATAAAATTTTAAAAAAATTGAAGCGACTTCTGAAAAAGCTCTCAACAGCGAAAAACTACAATATGAACTTTTATGTGAAATTGAAATTTTAGTAGTTGGAGCCAAATTAATACCAAAAAAATGTGATTAGCAAAAAAAGATTGAAAAATACTTTATTTGTAATTGCTTTCTTACCTTAGCTTGTATATATCTCGTGTTAGTAGTTTGTTGTTTCATTTAGTAAAAATTTGGCGCCGACTTCAAAAATTTCAATTTGATATAAAAATTTACCCAAACAGCACAAATACGTCTTAAAGGCGTCCATAAAACGTTTGATCTCAACATTCAGGACGTCTTATGGATGTCCATTAAAGTCAAATGACGTCCATAAGACGTTGTATAGACGTCTTATGTTACAAAAGGTAACGTCTTTAAGACATTTGCTTACAACGTCTTATGGACGTCCTTTCCCAACATATTCCACCATTAAAATTATGTACATTAAAAAGGGTCCTTTTAATTTTTTTGTTTGTCTTGTTCACAAAGTCAAACCGTGATTATTCAAAAGTCCAAGAAATAACTTAAATTAAGAAAAAATCAAGAGCAAAATATACACTACCATTTTAAATAACTACAAGTTCCGTATGAATAATTTGCTTTAAAAAATATGTTCAACATAATCTCTTTATACAAAAAAATACATAACTTAAGCATAATGTAAACTTTTTCTAATTTGAAATTTAAGAAGTGAGGTAGAAGAGCAAATATTTTCAGAACTACTACTGTTCGAACTATAAGTGAACCTATCAAATTTGAGCCTTAGTTTATTCCTTCGATATAATAACTCTAAAAGGTAGACTATCAACAAAATAAAAGTTTATTAAAATAAAAAGTACACAAATCTGTCTGATGCCCTTTTCAGCCATGTTTGGATTGAAATTTCCTCATTCTTCTAACTTTTTGCCAGTCCTGTTGTCTCTGTAGAACCTAATAAACTGATTTTAATTTTATAGAATAAAGTTTATCATTTGTGGGAGTAAATTTTTTGATATTTTTGCGAATTTTTATAATTGTCCTCTACTATAGAATCGTGACTTATGCTATTTCAAGGTTAATATGTATAATGAAAGACAGAACTTACTCATAATAAGTCTCACCAAGTTGGAATCGTAGAACTTTCTCTTTCCTTTTCGTATTAATCAACTGTACATGGTAATTTTACAAGCTCGCTTTACAAAGTCATAAATGCTCCCTACTCCCATTTTAAAATTTCTGAAACCTTAAACAAAATTACTTCTTGTAATTAACAAAACTCTATTTTCTATGTTCTTTAAATATAAACCAATCATCAGGAACAAATTAAATCTTACAGGTTTCATTAGTGGAGCACTCCATAAACAAACATTTCGCCTTCCACTTCAGTGGTAATATTTCTTGTAATATTTAGGACCTGGTCTGGATGAACTATGCAAGCCTTTTTTGCACAGATAATATTTTTGAAAATTTCATTTCATATTTCTAATAACATAGAGTTACTACAAAAATATAAGTGGTAAAGCATTCGGGAATTTCATGTAAAACAACCTATAAATAACGTTACTGTTTTTCCTAAGTACATATGATTCTCGATCTTACCTTAAGTATTACATAAACACGAATAAAAAAGATTTTCAGAGGCACATAAATAAATCAACTATTTTAATAAAATTCTTTCAAAAGCTAAATTTTCACAGTCGGCACCCCAACAACATTAAAAATGAATAACGACATGACGAAACACAAATACAAAACTGAAAAATGACAGTTGACAGAAACAAAAGGCTGGTTTTTTAAAGTTATAGTTTCGCTGGCATCATATTTATGTGTGTCATTGTTATCGGTACAACAAACAGTCTGTGACAAAAAGCACTAAAGTATTGATAAAAAAGATCACGCAAAAGTTCTATTAACCAAGGTAGTAGTGAGGCTACTAAAAATTTGTCGTTCAATCAAAAATTTTAACCTCAACTTGTATTCAGCTGAGCTCTGTGCGGCGTTGCAAACTTATTTATTGCCCAACTGCGACAAAATCCATAGGGAAGGAAATGCTTTTTAGTTTTTATCAACTAAATTATTCACAACAGTATTTATTTTCATATAAAATGTAGTATGTAGACTTTTAAAAGATATCTTAAAGACGTTGTATATAGACGTCTTATGGACGTCTTTAAAACAACGTCGTATAAGACGACTTATTTATGTCTAAAGACGTTCAGACATAATCTGGATATAAAAATGACGTCTATAAGACGTCTAGTGCTGTGTGGGTATATTGTCATTTTTCGCTTTTCAGCGCTTTTTAGGAGTCGGTTAACCATCTTGTATCAGCCATATTGAATTTAAAAAAAAAATTTTTAACTCTTAATTTAATCTTATTCTACACCGTCGAAAATGCACCATTTTGGGACAAACCGCCATATTGTAACTCCCATATTGAGTTTTTTAAAAATAATTTTAAATTCGTCATTTGCACTCTCAGAAACCCTCCAGTAACAAATTTTGAACAGAATCGAGACATGTTAAATTTTTAAAAATATTTTTAAATTCGTAATTTACACCTACCAATTTTGAACAAAATCAAGATATGTAAAATTTTTAGTCCGCCATTTTGGGTCCGCCATACATTTTTTTTTAGAATTTTAAATTCGTAATTTACACCTTTAAAAACCCCTATATGACAATTTTGGACAAAATCGAGATATATCGAATTTTTAGTTCGCCATATTGACTTTTTAACAATAATTTTAAATTTTTAATTTATACCTTCAACCCCCTCCCCCATTTCAATTTTGGACAAAATCGAGAAAAGAAAACGACTTCATTTTACGCATACAGTTTTGTGAAATGATATTAGAGGGGTTGCGAACAGTTAATTCCATTTTTTTGGGTGACGAAGCTCATTTTCACTTAAACAGGCATAATAATAAACGAAACCTCCGTTACTGGTCTCCAAGAACCCATAATCCATGACTCAAATATCAAAAAGTCCCACGGTAACTGTTTGAAGCGCTTTGTCCACGATTGGAATTATCGAACCTTTTTTTTGAAAATGTCCGGGGCCTGGCCACAAATGTGAATAGTGATAATTATAGGATGATGATTACGGATTTTTTTTTGGCCAAAGCTGCCAGCTCATCCATTGTTCTTATCACACACCTGGTTTTAACAGGATGGAACCAACCCTAATTACTTTGCTTCAGAAGGCTTTCCCTCAAAAGCTGATAAGTCGATTTGGGGATAATCCCTTGGCCACCGAGGTCGCCTAATTCGACCCCGATGGACTTTTTTTATGGGGCTACCTGAAAAGGAAAGTTTACGATAACAATCCGCGAACTGTTGTGGTCTAAAAAGAAAACATTCGCCAAGAAATCCACAAGCTTTAACGAGCTTATTGCAAGGTGTATCGCGCAACACGAGGTTTCGTTTCGAACAATGTGTGCAACTCGACGGAAGGCATTTGGACTTCAGTATCTTTAAAAAATGAAATCCGCATCTGCACTCTGTTTAATGGCATTTTTATTAAAAATATATGTTTTGTACTTAATTTTTTATTTCATTTTGAAAACATAAATCAACCGCCCGACACCCTGTATATAAAAAAATATGCAGAGCGGTCAAATGTAAAACCTTCTTCTTTTATAAGTCGCTTAAAACCATTTTTTAGTATCAGTTTTGGGGATAGTGTTCATCCCTTAGAAATGCAGTTCAGAACGTATCGAATGTTTTTAGTGTAACGTATCACAGAACGAACGAAATTGGAGGCGGACACTTGAGAACGTCCCTGTCTTAGTACAATCTATCTTGTGTCTTTAGATACTTTATTAAATATCTTCTTGATCAAAACCGATTTTGGAATTTAGTCCAAGTCATAGATAAAAATGGTGCTGTTTTTGATGTAAATTCCGAGATGGATGAGACCTATCCAGGGGTGTTGGAAACAATTTAAAAACAAATCCTACGTAAAATGTAACAGCGAAAAATAGGTTGAGGCCAAAAAGGGGGGGGGGTCAAAGTTGGCTAAAACAGATTTTTTGAATGTAGATGCCTCTCCTACCAAAATTCTAAGAATGTTATCAAATTTATCAAAGACATTGGATTATACAATCTAATGTAGAACAAGCAATATAGATAGACTCTCTAAACTCCCTCAAACTAATCGAATCATACAATTCCAGTTATCCAATAGCTCATGAGATCAAAACACTAATAAAATATGCCCATATCAGGAACAAAACCTTCACCTTCCTCTGGGTACCAAGTCATACTGGAATCCCAGGAAATACTAAAGCCGACACCCTCGCTTCCAATCATCAAAACTCTCCTAATAGGGTAAACAAAATATTCCACCCTCAGGACCTTAAAAACTCTTTACATCATATGTCTCGAAACCTCATTCAACTAGAGTGGGACCTTCAGGACTCAATCAACAAACTCCAATTAGTTAAACAGAATTTCTTTAGTAGTATCCCTCTCCCTAATATACCAAGACAAGAGTTAACCATAATGACTAGGCTCCGAATTGGCCACACAAAACTAACTCATGAATATCTCCTAAACAAATCCCCTGCTCCTTATTGCGAAACTTGTCATACCTCCCTATCAATCTAGTATATCATCACTGAATGCAAAAAATATGAACACCACCCATTTCGGCAATTACATGAAAACAAGATTGATATTCTCCTCTCCTACCAAAATTCTTAGAATGTTATCAAATTTATCAAAGACATTGGATTATACAATCTAATGCAGAACAAGCAATATAGATATCAAGAAAATCAAAAATGGACGCTAAAAGACCTAGTAGTCGATGCGTCCCTAATCCATATCTCTCTCTCTCTCTCTCTCTCTCTCTCTTTATTTTGTGCTTTTTATTTCCTCAAAATAATTAGCACTTTTAGGAATTTTGAATAACTCTAAAATTTCTTCTAAGTCCTCATCGCAGGACGATAAATGATTTGACATAATGGGAGTATTTACTAAAAACATATTTTTTAAGTTTAAACTAAAAGGTAAAAAACACTTTTACTTTTTTAACTTATTATTTAAGGTTCTAGATCGATTAACACTAATTAAAGTAAAACCAATATAATATAATAAAATATCTACTGGAACATCAAATTCAACAAATGACATAAACACAAGAAAAACCTAAATAAAATAAAAACAATTGTCAAATAGTTGCACATTGCGGCCGCAGCATGAAAGCTGGCGCTGCGTAAAATTCCGAACTTACAGTTCTTGTTCAATCCTTAGAACCGGCAGAACTGGTTCAGAATCGATTTCGAACCGAATTATTTTCTCCGTGAACATGGGACTGTAACTAAAAATTCAGAACTTTGTTATCCGCGAACGTTGGTATTTCAGCTGCGCATGCGTATTAGTTCAGAATCGGTTCTAAATCCTTTCCGCGAACAAATGTATTGTTTTCCAACTCTTCGGTAACAACGTAATTTCGTCCATCTGATTGCCACAATTGAATTCTAATTTCATTCGTATTCTACTGAGATTTTTTTCCGAAATAATTTTAAACGGCTCAAACAACACTTTGAACTTCATTCTAAACCTTTTCCACGTGTATCCTTTCACCTTTACATGGTTTTTCAATTTTCTTAAAATATATTATAACATCAAGCTATTTCCAGGTAAACATACAAGTTTACAAACGCGTGGGACGCAAAAAAAATTGTTACAAAGTAACCATAAAGTTAATGAAGAAAATAAACTCGTGTTATGACTGCAACACAATTAGATCATGTAATTAAAAAAAAGGTAGTCGTTGTCACTTGCTAAGTATTTAAGCTATAAAAATAATGAGTTATCGATTAAAGTAGGTATATGAGGCTAAACTATTCTTTTAGGTGACTCAATAAAATTAATATAATGATTCTCAAGATATTTGTTTAAATTAGCGGTTCCTAACGTTTTTCTTCTTGCGAAGGCTTTCTAAAAACCGGAATAAATTGGCGAACCCCCTCTCTGGTAATTAGGAACAATAAATGAAACAATATTATTAAAATTTATTTTCGTAATCGTCAAACATTTTAGAGAATAATACAGAACTTGAAAAATACCCTTGTGTCTGTTTGGTGGAATAAATAAATTCAAAATTTGGTTCGATGTCTGAAAATTTGAGTCTTAGATCAGGTTCTGCATTTAACCTATTTCTGCATTTATCTTTCCGGTAAGTGTATGTTAAAAATCCTTTTTGTACAAAAGGGCAATACAACAATAATCGTTTTTTCCGCCAAAACAGGATACTCATTTCTTATACTGAGCCAAAAATCAATTAAAAACGGGTTTTAGGGAATTGTCAGTGAGAACACTCATTCAATGAGTATTCTTTTGAATAAATGTCTTCAAAGCGGCAAAATCCCTGATGGATAATTACACATCAAGAATTATCGCCCCATAAATCTCCTGCCATATCCGTACAAATTGCTTACAAAGATTATAACTAATAGACTCACAAACAAATTTGACTCCTATCAACCTCCAAAATAAGCTGGGTTCTGAAAGAGTTTTGATACAACAAGGCAGATATAGAACATAAAATTACTAATCGAAAAATGCATAGAATATAATATTCAAATCCACCTAGCATTTGTTGATTATAGCAAGGCTTTTGACTCTGTCAAGCTATGGGCCATATTTCACGCAATGGACAATTTAAGGATTGACTCCAGATACGGAAATCTTCTGAAATATATTTACAAAAAGGCCACACTGCAAATAAAGATGATAGAGGACCTAGAAAGACATAAGATAAATTGAGGGGTGCGACAAGGAGATACAATTTCCTCTTTACTTTAACACTGGAAGATGTCTTTAAACAACTAAACTGGGAACATAAAGGCATTAGCATCGATGGTAGATATCTCAGCCATTTACGTTTCTCCGATGACGTGATATTAATAAGTAACGATCTAGGCAAGTTACAGGAAATTCTCTCTGAGTTGAAAAATGCTTCAGAGAAAGTTGAATTAAGCATGAACCTAGCAAAAACCAAAATATTGTCTCCAGAAGATACGTCACTTTATGTAGGAAACAACAAAATGCAAATATATATCCGGTTTCATAGCGTTCTACGCCTTCCGGTTCCCAGTCTCCATTGTTTTCGGTCTTTCCAATCCCCTGGAAGTATGTTCCTTTCGGACATGGCTCGGTTAATACCCTTAATCCAGGTAACTTTTGGTCTTCCTGTTTTTATTTTTTCATTTGCTGTCCATTTTAGGATTTGCTTTGGTAGACGTTCGTCCATCATTCTCTCCTGACGTTGTTCGATTTCATCGAGAATAGTTTTCTTTACGCCCATAAGCTTTCCTATTCTCTCGTTGGTTATCCGTTCGATCCTTGACTTTCCGGCAGATCTTCGCCAAAAGTCCATTTCAAGAGCCAGCAGTTTACGTTCTAAAGTTTTATTTATCTGCCATGTTTCATATCCTTATAATACAACGCTTTTAAATATTGCTTGTATAAAAGATGTTTTCTTTCCTTGGAGATGTTTGTTGACCATAATAGTGAGTTTAGGCATCCGATAGCTTTTTTCCCTTTAGTTATTCGCTCCAATATTTCTTCTTCAGTTCGTCCACTTTTATTGATCTTTGTTCCAAGGTAGGTATAATCAGAACAAGATTTCACTATGATATTGTCATCCACTTCCAAATCTGTTTCTTCTCCACCGATACACATATATGTAGTTTTACTGCAGTTGACGGTTAATCCCCATTCTGCGTATCCTTTAAATAGTTTCCTCGTCATAAATTCGAGGTCTTCTTTTTCTTGGGTCACTACCACTTGGTCATCTGCAAAATTAAGCGTATATAAATGGGTGTCATTATTTAATTCTATTCCCAATCTACTGCATGATCTTCTCCAATTCTTTAAAGCTTCATTGAGGTAGATTTTAAAGAGAGTTGGTGATAGACAACATCCCTGGCGA
Source organism: Diaprepes abbreviatus (assembly GCA_034092305.1). Classification (NCBI taxonomy): domain Eukaryota; kingdom Metazoa; phylum Arthropoda; class Insecta; order Coleoptera; family Curculionidae; genus Diaprepes; species Diaprepes abbreviatus. The sequence goes on along the minus strand of JASJET010000070.1, from coordinate 12,331,926 downwards.
AGGCCTTTGGTCACATGAAAGCTTTCTGATAAGTTATTGCCGATCTTAATTCTGGAGAATGCTTGGTCGTATAGCTGTTTGATGGCTTGGATCGCTGTATTGTTAATCGGAGACTTCTCCATCACGTGCCATAATTTTTGGACTGGCACCGTATCATATGCTTTTGTGAGGTCTACAAAAAGCAGATGAACCTGTCTATTTCTTGCCATCTTCTTTTCATTAAGTTGGGTTAAACTAAATATATGATCTACACACGATCGGCCAGCTCTAAAACCTGCTTGTTCTTCAATTTCTTGGGAGCCATATTTTGTTTCTACGATGTTTCTAAGCAGTTTTTCGTATACTCTACTCATTGTGCAGGTTACAGTTATACCTCTATAGTTTGAGCATTCGTCGCGTCTTCCTTTTTTGTGGATTGGTGTTATCCAGCCTTCTTTCCATATAGTTGGAATAGGATCATCATTATTTAGGAGTCTGTTAAATAGTTCTTGAAGAAAGGACGTTAGTTTTTCAGTACCGTTCTTTAACAGTTCAGTAGGTATTCTTTCCGGTCCAGCTGCTCTCCTATTTTTCAATGAATCCACAGCCCTACATACCATCTCCTTTGTTGCCTCTATATAGTGGCCTTGTACGTTGTACCGTCTTGGGGAGTTAACGAGGTACTCTTGTCGGTCTTCGGTAAGCTGCATTTGATAATGGGTTATCCACATTTTGATTGGGATTGGTTGTAAGTTAATCTTGTTTGTGGTGTCTTTATTAATTTCCATGCTTCTGATGATCTTGTACCTCCTACATGGGTATTTAGTTCAGTGCATTTCCTGTCCCATGTGTCGTTTTTGTTTTTGTTAATCATGTTTTTAAATTTGGATTGTTCATTTTTGTATATGTTTTTATCTTGTGGATCTTTTGAATTTAGCCATTTGTTGAAAGCTTTTTGTTTTATCTGTTTTTGTTCTTCCAGTGTCTTGTCCCATGTAACATTGTTGTTTCGTCTGTTCATGTCTTTCGTCATAATTCCTATAGCTTCTTGTGCTGCGGAGTGTAGAGAGGATACGATGTGTTCATACAGTTCATCAATGCGCCCTGACAGCAATTCAGTTTGAATTAGATACGTTTTTAAAAACCCTGACCCCATTAATTTGAAAAAAAAAAGAGTATTTGACTCGTGCGTTCTCCCAGTAATAACCTACGGAATGGAAATAACCACATTAACAGTTAAAGCAGCCAATAAAATGCGTATTATTCATACTGGGAATATCACTACGTGACCGAATAAAGAATGAAGAACTAAGAAGATGCACGAAAGTGGAGGATGTGATAAAACTCATTGCTACTTTGAAATGGACCTGGGTAGGACACGTCGCTAGACAAGGCTATACAAGATGGACAAAACATATATTGCAATGGAGACCCAGGTTGTCTAAAAGAAGTATCGGAAGATCCCCAAAAAGATGGATAGTCGACATAAAAGGGAAAGCAGATAGAAATTGGCACCGGATTGCAGAAAATAGGTTGAAATGGAAGAGACTAGAGGAGGTCTACGTCCAGAAGTGGACCAAATTGGGCTGCCAGGGGGGGGAGAGAGAGAGAGAGAGAGGTCAATGACCTTTTCTTTTTACGGTAAAGTTAAAGAGGGATTTGAAGTTATATCTCCTTGAAAAGGATTACGTATCCGGTTGTTCGATCCAGATATAATATGTTTTTTAAGAAAATAGTCCCTGAACGTTAATTGAAGTTGTGTGAGATGTGCGATAAAATGCCTTCTAATATTTTTGTTAAGTTGAATTTTCTAATAACATGGTACTAAGAGAACCAAAAAATTCGGGTTTATTCACCTGCAAACGTTGAATCCAAAAGTCGAACTTCTTTAGCATGGATGCTATTCTATGATCCACATTTGTAGTTCTATTTTACCGTTAGATTTATCGCCTTTCACTGTGCTGTATCAATAAATGTCACAATCCCATGTTGCCAGATGTCCAAGTTATACAGAGGAAAATTATTTGGAAGAGTTTAAAGGAAAAATAATGAAAGAAAAAACAGTTTTAGAAAAAATTGATTGCCACGGCCCTGTGGCACTATCCGATGCGCCGCCACTGCCTGGGTAGAAACAAGTCCCACTGAACCAAGATAGCAGACAGCAGAGCGAAGCGAGCAATTTTAATGGCCAAATGTCAAACTGGTTTGATTATATAAATTTGTACTTGTTTAAAAAAGGTCTGTTGAGAATTCGGATACACAACTTTTTTTGTACTGCTTTGTTGGATAAAAGTTAGAGCCATCATATTTTCTCTAGCTTAATATTGGTATTGCACCTATCATGTTGGAATCTACAACAAAATGTATTAATAAAAATTTCTTGGGTTGTCATATAGCTCAAAATGCCTTTTTTTTCAAAAATTTTAATTTAACCTTGGAATTTTAAGATCACATTTACCAATACTACTTTAGTACAATTTTTCCTATATAGATAATTATTCAAGCTTCAACGTCCAATAAGATTCACTCCGCTATCTCGTTTCTATCGATAGATATACGATTTTGTCCCTGATTTTTACAAATTACTCCATAGTAAAATGTCGAACTAATAGGTATATTTCACGATATGCTAGATTGTTAGGGGAGTTCTGACAAGTACCAAATTCCTATTTATGCAAGCCTGCCTAGCTGCTAACGGGAATTAGTTCGCTAGAAAATAAATAAGCTGAGTGCGACAAAACTTATTTAGTGACCTACGTATAATTTACAGTGCCGACCGTTTTGCAGTGCGACAGAGAAATAATATTGAAAGCCGTATTCTCCTCTCCTTCTAATGGGCTGAGCACACAATCAGACCTAACGCGTTAACGAACGCCTCCTTTTTTATATTTGGGTCTGGTTTGGTTGCTGAACGCGTGTCGAATCGAGCTTGCCGGGTTTCAGTCAGTCGTCGAAAGCGCCAGACTTGTCTGATGTTGTTCCTAAAATCGCTATAGTATACGATATCTTCATAAAGCAGGGACCATAACAATCTTAGGCGAAGCGTTCCCAGTATAAATTTATATCGCTAGACCATAACGTGGTGTGTGTGGTTCTGTAACGAGCGCTATCGTGGTTCATTTCCACCAGGTCGCTATTTGTCGTTGTTATAAGGTAGATTTAGAACGTGAAAAGTCGTATCTAAGTTCTTCTACCTTATTGAACCGAAACGCAAGGGGGTGCGGTGAGAGTCCCTCCTAAACCACCTGACCAGATAGAAAATCTGGCCGCCTCACCTTTCTTCTCGCTCACCGGGGCAAAGGGGAGTGAATGATAAAAGGGGCTTTCGTTTTCTTCTGTTTACTTCGGAAATTGAAGTAAAGTTTGCTTCCAAAAATAAACATTTGTTGGCTATGCATAAAACATGATGAATGTTTGAGCTTGGAATGCTCCAAGGTTGAGATTCTGAGAGAAAATCAAGTATTGGGTAAACTAACCATTACGGTGAATAACACTTAGCCAAGGGGAACTTGCAAGTATTTGAGTTTATAGGCCTTTTTGTTTTTGTTTCGTGTTGGTATTTTCCACAAAGAAAATGATTGAAAATTTATAATAAAAATTTCCGCAAAAGAAATTGTTGTACAACTGTCCGCATGAAAATAATTCATAAATTTGAATATAAAATCCGCTACGGGGATGTAAGGTAATGCGCAAGATGAAAATTTGGAATGAAAATTATTCCGCAATAAAATGTGTAGCGTTATTTTTACCCATGCGATAATTAACGTATAATGTGTGTAATTATAACTATCTGTACATATCTTTCCCTGTAATCTATTCCTAAACGTAGTAAAAACAGTCCATTTAACTCTCGCAAGGGATACCTCTTATCACTAGTCCTTGTGATAAGTTGCTTTCAATTCCCGCAGTTAAAGTCGCTGAAGAGGGATAAAAATTAAATCCAGAATAATATTTCAGGAACCGACCTTTTTTCCCGGGTATTCCCACGATTAGAATCCTGAGAACAAGGCGTTTTCATTTTCTGAAATATATCGGAGAAATGAAGATGCTTTTCGCAGAAGTAACTAAAAAATGTAGGGGTCACAAGGAACATTAAAAGAAGTTTTGTGTTGCAAAACAAGAATGGGTAACTGAATGTCGATGTGCTAAAAACAGTACTAGTAACTGTGGAAAAATTATGAAAATTTTATCTAAGCGAAAATTGGATATAATATTATGAAATAATATTATAGGAGTGTTAAAACGAATGAATATGAATTTGTTTTGGAAAAATTTGAATGAATTTTTCTGGAAAAATATGATATAGAAATTTATACCATATGTTTTGGTTGAGTATTGGGAAACTCATGTTTAATTCGAATTGAATCGCGATCTTTATGTTGGTGATCCGCTACTACAACGCCAGTTCGCGTATGTAGTCTCGAATAGCACCCGACTTTCGAACTATACTGTCTGAGGGCCCTGTAGTTGTGAAAACTTACCTAGGCGTTCGTACGCAGATACTACCTAAAAGTCCAACACTATGTTTTATACAAGGGAAATCCCCAGACACCGTATTTAATCCGGATTTGTTTGCATTTCGCTTTAAAATCTTCTTGAATCTTTGATTTTTCACTATCTAAGTGCATGTGATAGCTACTAAACTCCCAAAAACCCCGAATAAGTGATTTTATGTTTAAAGTAGTGAAGACTGGACGTTCTCCGAAGACTTCGATGCCTTCAAAAAGATCGTCGTGGTTGTTGTATGGAGGTACTGGAACTGGTAAGCGCCACGGCCGTTGCTTGCTGCTTCTGAAGAGTGTAGAATCAAGAAGAAGAAGGACGATGCTTGTGATCATCGTATTTTGTAGTAACTTTTAGGCCACGCCTTTAAATTTAAAATCTACGAATGAGAAAGCTAGATTTTGCTCCATAAGCACTAATTCTTTTTGAACTGTGAATTTGGAAAGGAAATCATGTTTGAAACTTGGTGAAATGGTGTTTTTCACGTGTAATATGATCCATGGTGATCTGATAAGTATCTGTTTTTGAGTATTGCAAACAGATATGTACAATAGACCCGGCATTTATCGGCGCTTGGGGGTCACGTGGACCTCGGACTGGGGTTTATACTCCGCTTATATATCCTATGTCTATGATTATATTATTTTGCAGCTTAATTAGAACATTTTTTACATTTGTAAACCAGACAGCTAAATTATATTTTTATTAGTCAAAAACTTTAGTAGCGTTCTTTAAAAAGTAATGATGTGGAAATACCTAAAAATTTCTCCAGGCCATAGATATTGATTTTGTAAAAGTTTAATTAAAACCCGTTAAAAGACTCCTTGAAATTGATTACTGTAAACGAACAAAAGACTAGCAACCTAGGATTTTAGTAGCAAAGATTATTATAGCTAACGCTTAGCTATTATAATCTTTGTTATTAGTTAACACTTTTATAATAGAAGAGTAGCAACTTCAGGCCAATAACAGAACTGTTATAGCGTGTGTGTAATGCTGCATAAATATATAATCGTTGGAACGTATTTGAGTAATATAGATTCATTTAAATCTTTGCTATTTTCAGTGTTAGTTTAATTTGTTTGTTAAAAGAAACACCTAAAGCTAGGACACCGGCAAAATACGCTAGTGGTAACTTCTTTCATCATGTCTACTGTGTATTAAATGTAACAGTAATGTGTCAAAAGGTCAATACTATACCGGTATCAGTATTAAGATAAATTATGTTTAAAACTGTTATTATTTGAGTACAGTATTCGTGTCGTTGAACTGGTAATGGTGAATGTCCCACGGTATTGTGACACATTTGAGTAGTTTTTTTTGGTTGCTTAATACTTATAAAATTGACCACTGACACTAATAACTGACATTATGTTCAAGTTAAATGATATACTTTACTTTCATCTGTTCATAGTCCCATCTAAAAACTGAGAATTAACAAATAAAACTTTATAAAATTAGTTAAATAATCATAATGAAAAAGACGAAAATTTATATTTTACTTTTAGGTTACAATATTAATGGACAATGGATCATCCTTAATTTTTACTAATTGTTGAATTTTGAAGTAAGAACAACGCATTTTGATTACTAAGTCAATTGGGGCAATTCAGCTAAAATGTTTTCAAGATGGTGGCTCTTCCGGTTACACCGGAAGTTGATGCCTTCTTGCTTATTTTAAATGGAACACTCTATATGTTATTTCATTTTTAGATTCTACCCAAAATATTTCATGTATCTAAGTCTAATTGACATATTTTAAATTTTATGTCAATAATGGCGTTTGCAGACCTAAACGTAACTATCAGTTTCTCTTATATGAAAGCCTTTATTGGGGTTAGTTTCCTTCTAGAAAGGGATCTACTTTAGTGTAGTGTTGATATTTTGATAATAAATAAATATACGGTGATCAAAAACTAAAGAAACGTTACTATTTCTTGCCATTTGACAATTATTAATAAAAATCATGCCGGGGCGATTAAATTATACGCACGAAGATTATTGAAATTTGTTTATTATCTATGGTGAATGTAACAAAATTTTATCAAGAACACGCCAGACATTTGCTGATAATTATTCAGATAAACAGAAACTGCCACGAAGCAGTGTTAAATGAATATTGCAAATTTTCCAAAATTTTGGCATCGTTAAGGCACAAATGCATAAAGGAAACCTATTCTCAATGATGAAAATATCTCCATTTTAAATTATGTATGAACTTTTATAGGAGAAAGATATTTAAATATTCTAGAAGAGTTAGACAATCAGTCTTTAAGCAGTTTACCTCTGGCGGAACACAGGCAAATTTTTTACCAACATGATGGCGCCCCACCACGCAGAACCATTTCAGTTACCAACTTTTTATGACAAGTGGATGGCCAACAATGGACATTTTCTGTGGCCTCTTCTTCCTCTTGATTATTTGACTGTCTTAGATTATTTTATATGGAGAAACAATAAAAAACACCTTTTGTTGTAATACAGTAATAACGATGGGGGACTTTATTGTAAGGGTAAGGGACGCGTTCGAAAATTTATCTTTAGATTCATTTAGAGCGACCACCCATGACGAACTTACCTCAGAGATACAAAAACTGTTTAGAAGTTCACGGTGGAAATTTTGAACATTTATTAAAATAGATTGTTTGCCTGTATAGGTAAGCCGTTTAGCATTTTTACAGTACAATAATTTTAAATTGCTAATATTTCAAAAACTGCAAATTTTTGGAATAGATTACCTTACACAAAGTCACCCTTATTTTCTTTCATCCTTCTTCCTCTCTTGCACTGTGGGAACGGTTGGAATCGGTGACGCGCTATCATTTTCTAAATCTATGTGCGTACCGTTGACCATTATTATCTCACAACAGAAGTTGAACTTAACTTCATTTGAGAAGAAAGGAATACTTATCAGCACCAAACGGAAGACTTTGGTCACAAGGCCTTAATTACAAGAATAGTCTATGGGCCTCCAGTGAATGGGGAACGGCCTTGAACCTGTTCAAGTAAATAGTATCGACAATGGACCGGTTCTAGCGGGTAGTGTAGTCATCACCTAACCAGATTTTGATCCGCTTATCAAATTTTAATCAGCTTGGGATCCCAAAATCTGATTAGGTGATGACAACACTACCCCCTAAAACCGGTCCATTGTCGATACTATTTACTTGAACAGGTTCAAGGCCGTTCCCCATCCACTGGAGGCCCATAGACTACTTACAAGAAAACTATATTTCGTTTTATTTTGAGTTCATCTGCTTAAAACGATGCAAAATCTTTATTATTATGATTTCGTAAGCTTTAAATTGTAGTTGAAACAGTCAATTGCTTTAAACCTCTTGTCAATTTTTATTAGATTTTTAAAAGGTTAGGTATCTTGGGAAATTTTCCTTTCGTACACTTTAAATTGTAAATAAAATAATCTATCATTTGAAATATTTCAGTGGCAGAAGATCTCAAAAGATTGAATAAGGTTAGAAATGAAACAAAATAGGTAATATGTAGTAATCACTTATATTTTAAGTACATAATAATTGCAAAATCATTAATAATTTACGAATACAAAACCTAATATTACAATATTTACAATTGTCCCCATGAAACTGGTAACTTATATTCTTAAAATCTAACATCATAAATAACTAAACATTAAGAACATTGACTAGATGCGATAGTAAGTCTATTGAAAGAAAAATGATATTAATTGTAATTCAGTTACTCGATTTTGCCATAATAACTATCGAAATTTAACCTAAATTCCCATAGATAAGGTCATTGGCATCTATTAAAATAAAAAATTGAAAATGTAAAACCATTTTCATCTTTACTTGTACAAATTTTTAGTATTTGATATGATGCTAAAACATCTTTTAAGCAAGAGAGTCTCATTTATTTTTTTTTTAATTTTTCACTATTTAATTTCTGTTATGTAACTGACTCATCGAAGTTTGAGAAAAAAATTACATCGTACGCAACATTACAACATTTTGTAATGATTGGATGAATTATTTTAATCACTTTAAATAAATAAAACAACTAAACATGTTATTTTTCTCAATTTTCGTTAAGTCCACTGTTGAGGACAACCAGTTTTATTACGAAAAAAAAGGTGGTAATTAACTAAAAGTTGTCTTAACAATAAATGCCCAAAAACGTGGACTTATATACAACATTAACTTTTAATAATACTTTTAAATACATAGGCCGACTCGGGCAACACAAAACAACAGCGATACATCAAAAGTTACAATCAGGCTATTCCTGCGTGAGAGCACTGAACAGCAGCACATAACCTCAAATGTTTGAGGAGCTAAAACACAAACTCGAGCCCTGTCATTTTCACATGACAGAGTCATACAACGGAGTTGTTTGAGTCCTCAGTGTTCAAGACTTCACACTCACAGCTGGTACGGATTTTGCAAAGGAGTCATTTTGTTTTCCTTGAAGGGGGTTTCTGATGCTTTCTATGATCTGTAACAAGGAAAAAACTATTAAGTAAAAACAAAACTTGAATACTTTAAAATTAACATCATTTAATATCGAAGAAATGTTGCTTTTAAGGCGACATACTATGAATGGCGCCAGAGAACAGCCATTAAAAATATCTTGAAATTAATAAGTTTAAAATAACAATCACATACAATATTTTAAAATATAAATTGTGAAACGTCAATTTAAATAATAATTTGGTTGAATTGTTGATTAAAATGTGACTAATTAAAATCATTCACGTCGATTAGGTGCAATTTTGACTAATTAATTTTTATCAGCATTGTAACACAAAACATACTATTAATTTTAAAACAACATGTGTCCAAAGTAAACGATTTACGTAACTAATTGTTGATTGATCGAAGTTACGTCATTAATAATGTTTTAAATAAATGTAAATACTTCTCAATAATTATCATAATTAGGAGACCTGAACAATATTCTAATTTTGTAAAATATTGAAAAATTAGGCGGAGTAATTAAGTAAAACTATTAACATTTAATACTATAAAATATTTTTTACAGTCTCACAAGGTTATTTACTTTATATTTTAATGATTAGTCCCAAACCAACGAACTTAGAACCGAGAAATTTTTTGACGAAATTAGGCAGCGTGAAAAGGGCTGAAAATACAGGAAGACAAATAAGTACTTAATAAAAGTATACTAACCGATATGAGCCGATCGAATCCATACAAAAGCCCCTCTTCATAGTTTCCTTGAACCCATGGTAACCGGTGATTAACAGTCTTTCCTTCAGGTAACTTGTTCGTTTTGGCAAAATCGATGAGCCAAACGCCGACTTTGGTGTCGTCATAAATAATGAACAGACTACTTCCGACTACTTCTCTAGTCTTAAAATACTCCGATTGTTCAATTTTACTTCTAATTTCACACATTCGTGCTAACAGTCTTTGTCTCACGTCTTCCCTGCCTCCCAAGAACATGTCAAGGGTGTTCATGACTTCATCTCTCGATTTGACTTTCTTTAAGTCTGTTACTGGTGGAGATCCTCGGCATTTCATTGCTTCAAGTCTGAAGCCTTGACTACACGTTGACGACTGTAACTCTCTAAATTGCATATAACGTAATTTAGTTACAGCCTTGTTCCGGTGCTCCTCTTCTGTGGGAGCCTGAGGGTCGATAGCTACCATTTTCTGATATAAGTCAGGTCGCGCAACAGTCTTTCTTACTTCCGATTCTAGGAAAGTTCTGGTTCCCATTTTAATGTCTACTACGTAGGGATCCTGAAATCAAGAAAAAAACAATTTAATATGGTTAAAATATTTTTTAAAATTGTTTTGGATACTACATAGACATATAAAGATATAGACTTCAGGTCGTATAGAAGCGCGGTGGTTCTGGCTTAGCAAGAGAGAGTGAAATAGGTCAATATTTCTATGGTTGGAGCTAAAAGCTACGTGCGCGATAGCCCTCTGTGAGGAGTAACGCGCATCTGGGGCTCTTAACTCCGCCCATTAGAAAGAGAAGTACTACTGACCTATCTCGCTCTAAGTGAGAGCCAATGTGCATCTATAGAACCATGTCTCTGTATCTTTTCAAAACGAGTTTTTTTTTTATTGCAACCAGCTTTAACCAACCGAAATTTTATTTTTATTTCGTGCCTAAAGATGGTAGTTGAATTAAATTATTAAAATGTTACATTAAAACAAATAATAGCATTTCATTTTACACTTTAGTGAATAACTACAGTGATATTTACCTGGAAACCATGTAGAAGATCCTGGAGTTCAATAAATTTCTCCCCCTGATATTCAACTTCACGGTAATACTTAGGTACGATATCTTTAAGTACAGGGTCCTGTAAAAGTTCTTCGTAAACGCTCCTTTCGGTATCGTCCGAGTTCGGTGATCGTTTTTTCCAGACAGTGCCAGGACCTGCAGGTGCTAAGCTATCCGGATGGCCGCTCAGTTGGAACCAATGAGAACTTCGGCTTTTAAGGAGTACCGGACTGGCGGGTAAGCTGAGATCGAGGGCGTTCTGTAACAACAGAAAGAATATGAATTCACTATGAATAATTGTGTAGCATTGGTATGTTTTACGTGTAAAGAAAGGTCACTATCTTTGGTTATTTCTATTTATATGAAGTAAACCTACTTTCTTAATAAAATAAACAGCAAAAATATTCCCAAGGCTGTGTCCCATTTTTACCTCACCAAGTGAAACATAAAACGTTTATAATTTACATAAATGTGTGTTTAACTCGCCGAATAATATAAAGATTTATTGTTTCTGTTTTACGGTTTCAATTTATACACATGAAAACATTGGTAATAAATGTAAAGGTTGCAATAACAAATATTTATTATTGGTCGTAAAGTAAAAAGTAAGGAAATTAATGTAAAAACATTGTAGGTACAAATTATATGTTGATGATTGTGTCAACGTTCCAATAAGAGTTCAAGGAATACCTATTAATTATTTGGAGGTTAAAATTGTGATCTAGCAAGGTAACGTAAGTCTTCGGAACGAAGCCGCGGTTTTATTGAAATTTGTAGCATTAGACTCGCAAACAATAAATGTCAATATTTAAACAATTTTTGAGGTCATCTTGATACTGAATTTGAAGAATGCTTAAGGGAAGGGTGAGGTGCATTCTTTTAAAGTTTTATGGACAATGTAACATCAGCTAAGTTTATGTGGAGTATCTCATTCATAGGAAACAATTACTTATGAGATATTTATATTTAATACTGTCTAAAATAATTGATAGTGTGTTACCCAATGCAGATACCGTTGATAGAATTTTAATAAATTATTCTAATAACTCGGGTCAGTTAACAAGCGAAGGTCAGATTTGTTTTGAAACGATTTAACGTAGAAAAATTAAAAAAATAAAATAAATAAAACAACAAACATTTCCGATGCCAATTAATAAAATTTAGAAATATAATCGTTATATAAAAATAACTTTTTAGATTTCTGTTCATGAAGTTTAATAAAAAAAATCACGATATTTAGACATGCACCGCATGTAATATCGTTCATAAATTACAAAAAAGCGTGTGGTGTTATCGAAAATATTTCGACTGTTTCTGCAAGTGTTTTTCGAAAACTGTAGGAGGCGCCTGAGCGGCAAATTCCATAAGTCGAAATGAAATAAATGACGTCAATATGTATGAATTTTTAATAACTTTAGACACAACAACATACTGTTTTAATCATTTAATGAAATGTTTAATAATCAAGTAACTGAATCGTACATGTTTAGTTTTATTCTTTTACAACTACGTAATGATATAACAAATTTTATTTTGACGGGTTTACATCTATCAAAATATTGAAAACCGTTAGAAAATTGCGTAGTATCCAAGAGTAATTACAAGACACATATTACTTTAATTACAATTTCTTCCACTCTAATAGCGTGCCGCGAAGCAAGTAAAGTCACAAAATTTGGATTATGTGTAGACCGGGACTCTATGGAGGAATCCAACGAAACAAGAGGAAATAGCAGAAGTAAAAAGCAATGTTTATCCTATTTGTTGATGTGTTAAATGTTTTTACTAGTAGGTAAATAAAAAATGCATTGTTTTAAACAAATAGATCATACAACAATAAATAGTTTGTTTGTTCGTTATTTATGGTCAATGGGGGGCAGTTTTTTAAATATTAGACAGTCACAGATATTTTCATTTAATTTTGCTTGTCGTGACTACTTTGAGTATTTTTAAATGCTACAAATAAGTACAAATGTGAAGTTTATAAATTAATATCATCAATCAATTAACTTTCCCGTTTGATAATTTAAATTTCCCGCCATTAATAAATTTTAAAATTGCCGCTATTATATGGTGATATCTAGTGACTTTTGTGAGGAGTGTAGTGGTAGGACGTATGTCAGAGAGGAGTCTTGAAAATTGGAAAACTAATGAGGTTTTGTAATTTTATAGATTAATTGTTGTGTTTTATGAAATTCTTCTTCTCTACGACCCAGTGAATTTCCATCATAATCAGGAGGATTTAAAGGGTTAGCTGTATCAGTAAATATTATTAATTATTATTTATATATTGGAAACAACATAATCTAGGCAACCAGAAATTCATTGTTTTATTTATTGCCCGATTACTTTATTTTCCAGTTGACGTACCTATACTAATCGGTACTGGTTAAAATAATGCGTATAATCAATATATATATATATATATATATATATATATATATATATATATATCAAAAAATTTTCTCAACATAACGGACTCTAGTTCTGACGATATGTTAATTCTAGATGGGAATTTGTTGTGATGTACCAAGACTTCTTTTTGCATAACTAATTATTAGATAAGTTTACCTTTATGGAAGTATTTAAAAAATTCTTATTGATTTATAAATATGCTAAAATTATAAAAAATGTTTTGATTTTATATAGAGAATATATTCAGATTTTTTAATGAAACAATATAATGTACCAAGACTTTAGTTGGTGAGTGTATGCGTAAAAGTAAATGTTATTTGTTTGGGGATTCTTTATGCCGTTCTATTTTTTAAATTTGGAATAGCGAGTTTTACCCGATTAACCTGTAGAAACAGAATAATAATAGACTTGTAGAAAATTAAAGGATTCCCCCTCTTGAATAGTATCCAAGTAGTTCCCATTATTATTTATATTTTTTTTATGATTTTCATTCAGAATAAAATAAAAGTTTAAAACTTTGTCCTACTAAATAATAATTTATGTTTAACGTCATCATTTTCTTTTCGATTTATCATTCTGTAATACCATCCCGGTTTCAAACCGGAATAACATAGATTATCAAAACATCGCAAATGACGCAAATGGATATTTTAACGCTAAAAATTTCGAAGGTTTTAGACGAAAACAAATCAACTCAAAACGGCAATAAAAATACTTATAATATTAAATGCATCGTACAGTTTTATTAGTTTTTGTTCATCGAAGATATTTCTTCCGCAGTAGAAGGAACATGCAAAAATTTCCATGTTAAATGTAAGCAAAACAGGCATTAAATTCTTAACGCGATTAACTCAAAGGAAGGAAATAAGTCTATTTTACTTCCTGAGCTTACTCAATAAGCGAGTTTGACGTCAATTTTTTTCGCAAAAAGCAAATTTATTATTCGATATGCGAGCGACCTTAGAACGTATGTTGCTGAATTATGGCTTTTGTCAAGGCGATTAAATCAATGTGTATTTTTTAACGATACATCGGGTGTTCGTCCACCTTCGAAAATGTTTCATAATTCGTTTTGCGTTGCAAGTTTTTCGTTTTAAGGACGATACAATACATAAATTAGCAATTTGAATACCCTAGTTGATATCCTCTGCATAATAAGCGTTTTATCGAAAGTGTTTGCTAAAAAAAAACAAGCATTATGCATTTAATATTGAATTTTTAAATACAAATAAATAATGCATCCGGAAATAAATAAAAATCACTCGGGGGATAAAAGGGCAATGTCACTTAAAGTTTCGTCAAATTTAAACCGCATCTATGCTAATTTATGCAACCACAAACTTCCTAATTTCATTCAGGATTCATTTATTCAAATCTTTTATTAATTTAAAATTATTTTTGTAACTGAATAACGTCAATAATTGTTAAAATAATTAAAATAATAATCATACTTTGCTATTGGATTTCTTGTGACTTATTCAAACAGTAGGCAGACAGGTGGATGTGTATTATATGTTTAGAATGATCTGAAGTTTAAAATAATATTTAGCGACTCTGTGGCTTTGCAATTAAATATGGAAAATATAATATTAGGAACGAATTTTCATGATTATAATGTGAGGCCAGGTCAAAATTATAATATTCTTATGGTAAGGACAACAACATTACAAAAAACATTGTTTTCTGGTGGAGTGCGCTTATATAATGTTCTTTCGGAGGATATTAAGCCGGCACCTGACTTGCAAACATTTAAAAAATAATATTTTCAATTTCGTTTTTGTTTTTTTTTGTGTGCTTTTTCATGCATCTGTGTGTTTGCGGAAATTAGTTTTTAAGGAATATTTTGCAGAAATTATTTTGTAAGGAATTGATTATCAGTTCCATATAGTTGTGTAGTTTTTTGCAAATAATTTAACTAGCCTAGTGCTAAATAAAATTTATTATTATAAATTTATAAAAAAAAACACGAAATAAAGGTCCAGTTTTCAATACGATTGCAAAAAGGCCCTCAATTATTTGATTAATGTAAATCAAATGAAACGTATGTAAGTATAAATTCTTGACCAATTAACTTGTAATCGAAAGGTCAAAATTCTGACGGAACGAAGCCAGTTTAAGACCACGCTTCTAAAGTGTGAGCAATTATTCATAAACCATCAAATTATTTACGGTTAACAACTTAAGTTTTATGTAGCCTTAATATAAATATACATATAAAATTGAGCTTACTTAAAAACCAGCGAAAACCGGTTAAAATGCTGACTCGAGCAATTTTTTTGTTTCCAGTATAAAGTTATTTAAAAATAATGCGTAATTAACAAAATAAATTACTGAGATAAAACTATTGGCAACGCTGTAGTTTTAGCTGATCTAGATTTTCAAAAATTCTTACACATTTACTTTAAACTAATTTATTTCGGTTGCCAGGCCATTCCATGTCTGATCACCGAAGTTAATGGCCGCTAGGCTTGGTTGGTACTTGAATGGGTGACCCCTTGAGAAAACCGAGTGACAGTGGTTCGGAATCAACTTTAAACTGTAGGTCCCGTTGTTAAATGGTCTCCGTTACCAATGCCACTTTAATCCAAATCATTTTTTTTTATTTAATTATGTTATTTTAATCTTTTGCCTTAAAAAATCACAAATTGACACCTTGGTTCAAACTAGAACGATGTGAAAATTAGTACAATGACATTTAAGTATTTTCTGATGTAAATTCTTGCGTTTTTAAGCTTTAATGATGTTTTTAAATTTCTGAAAGCAATTTCTTTTTATAAATTCTGAATGGTAAGCAAGTAAGTAATAAATTTGACATGTAAATATTCAAAACATTATTGCTGTTGAATATAAGATTATATTTTCTTTTAGTAATGGATAAGAATGATAATAAATGCTTTGTTACGCCTGCACAAAACGTGAGTATAGTCTTTTAAGCTCATTATTGTAATGTATATCTCACATCAAGGAAGCTAATTATTGTAAAAATTATAAAATCCATGTTTTAAACTACGTTACAGCGAATGTGGAAGCGATTATGAAAAACTAACGCACATATCTTAATAAATATTTAATTTCATTATGAGGAAATGTGCTAATTGTTTATAAAGGATTCTTTGAAGAAGATCTTAAAATATTTGCATTTTTTTTGGATAAAATTATGAGTAAAATACTCGGAATATTAACGTATTTTTTTCAGAAATTTCTAAGGAAAAATAGACAGACTAAGTAGATCGTTGGACTTTGATTCCATGTTCCAAGAATTGTTGATTTATAATCCGAAATAATAGTAATTCTTAGAATATAAAGTAATTTTTCTATTCGATGATGTAATTTTAACAAAATACGAGGGTTGATCTGAAAATTTCTAGTTAGACACTATAAAAACTTAAAAAAAAACACCCATGAAACTTCTGAATTCCTTCATTCTACGCAGACAAGACCTGACCGTCATTGGTAACATAAGGAGCCTAATGTTTACATTTATTTATAAGAAATAAAAGGAAATTTCAATGCGTTATTTCTAATCATAAAAAATCATGACTCGAAAACTACATCAGTTTCAAATTATAAAAAATATATCGTAATTAACACATAGTAAGTACGTACACACAATTCAATAAAAACCGAACTTGTCCAGTTCAACTTCTAACTGTAAAATTATTAGAGTGATATTTATGAAACCATAACCTCCATTAATTGATAGGTTTTCGTTCAATTGATTTGTAGCAGACATTTCTATTTTTATCTACAGTTTAGTATCAGTTAAACTGAGCCTATTAAAGTATCACTCTCAACCGTCGTGGTCGCACATTCATTTATTTTTTATGATTATTGACCACTTAAAGTAAATACAGCTAATTTTATTAAGCTTTTAGACAGATGGGATTATTAAACAAATATTTAAAAATATTTCTTACGAATAATAAATGTAGTATTTTTGATTTACATGGTTGAAATTAATACATAGACGATAAAAGCATTGGAATTCTGTTTTAGAGATTACCTCAATCTAAGTGGTGATTTATTATTTACATAAATGATCATTTCGAGTGACCCTTGTATATGCAGAGTAAGATCATTCTGGATTTGATTAAGAATCATTTACTCTTTTATTTATTTTATTTTTTAATACAATAATCGAGTCTAGACAACAAACAATAAAAAAGTATATTTATGAGACTAAAGACTTGCGATAATCGAATGAGTTTTCGGTGTCACTTGGTGAGGTATGTAAAATACATTATTTTTAGAGCAAATATGATAATTTAGAGATAGTAATGTAAAATATAATGTTAATTTCTAGTATACACTTACAATAGCTAAAAACTTCAATAGAGACATGTCTTCGTCGCAATTAATACTATCGACGGCGTGTTTTGTTCCATTTAAAGCGTTTTTATTCTGATTTGCTTTTCTCCATCTTTTGAAAGCATTGTGAGGAGAAGGAGATCTAATAGTTTTTCCCTGTCGTCCACTCTTCCAAATTTCAGAGGCCTCCACGTCTTGATCGCTTGTCTGTAACAATAAAATTAAGGTTTATTTGAAGATCGTATACCATCATATTGTTAAGTAAGAGACACAGATTAGAATTCGATGAGTAAGTATCTTCAGTCTTCAAGTGAGGACTAAGTTTAATTATTCAAACAGGAAAAAATTCTGCGATTAGAAGTAATAAAGACGGTGACAGTCCAGACTGAATTTTTTTCCCAATTAAATTAACATTTGTAATTGTTTATTTACACTTATTTATTCGGGTCAATTTTACAGACTAAACTTATTAGTTGTGATAAGTTGCGGGGTCGTTGCTTTCAACAAAGGACGTAAAATATAGCACAAGAAACTTAGTTGCAGGCCAAGGTTAGTTAGTATACCAAGGCTGATTTATTTCGTTTGTGATTTCTGGTATGCATTTAAATTATTGTATGAATATGTTAATAATTTATATTTAAAAAGCCAGAATACAAGCGTAACGAAGCTACGATAGTGAAAGAATCTGCAACATTGAAACTATTAATTAATGACTTAAATACTAATTATAGACCATTTAAAGCTTAAAACAAATGTATAGCCAGACTTGCAGTTTATTTAACAATATAGAAACGCGATTGGTATACAGGGCCGTTTTTTACGACACTAATTGTTCCTATACTTTGCGAGACTTGTACACCATAGATTTTTTACTAGATTTAATATAGTTCTGACGTGTTAGATCTATTAAGGCGAGCGCTAACGCTCGAATGGGAAAAAATGTTGAGGTCACAATCTCACCGACAAGTAAATATAAATAAACACTTTAACGCATACCACATCTCCGATAATATATTAATTAAGAGATTGTAGTTAAACATTCTGTATTTAAATTGATTTAATTAGATTAATCTTGACACGTCGCATTTTATCGGAGCAAGTTTTGCTTTTATAGAAACCGATCGAAAAGAAATTAAATGAATAATTAGATTAGCCTTTTCTTTAGCGCAGATGTAGAATGAGACATACGCGCAAATATATATATATATATATATATATATATATATATATATATATATATATATATATATATATATATATATATAACGTAAGACTGACGAGTAATATAAAAAAAAACACTGGAATAAGTGTAAATTTACAGCACACTTACCACTGATAAAACTAACATTTTTTTTTAATGAAACAACGACTTGTCTAATGAGATGTCACTAATGTATTCGCTTAAAGACTAATCTAAGAAAAACCTTACCCAATTTCGAATCTAAAAATAACACTTCTGCGGCTAAATATAGCTTCTCAAATAAACGCATATGAGAAATGCAAATCGATAAGTAGCGATACTGTTGATTTTTAAAATCTGGTTTTAACGATTTTTGCAAATATCTAAAACCACTTTTACACTAAGTAGTGATAATTCCTTATAACCACAAATAACAAACACGCCTATGACGATTGTAACATTACGTATAATGTCTGTATTTTTCCATCAAATGTTTAAAAATACACGTAGACCAAAAAGAAAAAAATATATGAAGACTTTGACGTCAATACGCGAAATCTCGTCTTTACTCTTCGAGAAGACGGTTCGAAATTAATTAAAAATATATCTACCTAATGAAGAAAAACCGAATTTTATTGTTTTATTTGTTTTCTCGAATTGCTAAGGTAATTAAACACAAAATAGGACACTAATTAAAAAGAAGACTTAATGATCAAAATGGTTAATTAGGAGGTATCTAGATGTAAATTACACAAAATGTTTAGAGCAAAATTGTTGAAGCAAGAAAAGGAATGATGTAACGCGAAAAATGTTTTAAAATTACTAAATAATACAATAAAATAATCCAACAAGGAAAAAATTAGATAGAGATCCTTCACTGACGAAACAAGCGCTTTATGAATGAATTTCCGTCTCTTTCTATCTTTATGAGAAAGAATATTACACAAAAAGAATGCTGTATAAGCCAATCAATGGAGCGTGAAGCGGGTTTTCGGAAGGCCTTCAAAATATCCTTCTACGTCTGCAGTTACTTCTTCATGTGATGGAAAATTCTCTTCAGGTGTGGGAATAGAAGTCCGAGGGAGCCAAGTCTGATGAATAGGGTGGAAATTTCAACAATTTGAACTTCAATTCGATTAGTTTAGAGCCGGTTAAAGCACAATTGTGAGCAGGTGCAATGTCATGATGAAATGATTTTATTCTTCGCTAAACTATTTCTTTTTTTACAAATTTTTATATCATGCTGGTCCAGAAGGTTACAATAATTTTCTCCTGTTACAGTTCTAAAAGTTTGGAGGTAGTCAGTCAACAATATATATATATATATATATATATATATATATATATATATATATATATATATATATATATATATATATATATATGTAATCGAAGGTGTTCGGGTATCCCGTGTATGTGCCGAGTTCTTCTCAGGACTGTAAGGCAGCTGATGTTTTGGTGAAATCTCATTCACCATTTTCAAAGCCCACTGTACGGCGTCTGTGGGCGAAGTTCGCTCACAGATGCCGTACAGTGAGCTTTGAAAATGGTGAATGAGATTTCACCGAAACATCAGCTGCCTTACAGTCCTGAGAAGAACTCGGCACATACACGGGATACCCGAAAACCTTCGGTTACTCATCACACCAGTGAGATGGATGTCAGATTAAAAATAATTGTGCGTTCTCTAGTGTACTTTTATTTTTATTGAATTTTTTATATCAAAAAGTTGCTAAATTAATTAGATAATTTCGTGCTATAATTCGCCATCAAATCATGTCATTATAAAAGTTTAATTAATTCTAACTATAACAATAAAAAATAAATTATGACTGAAATTAATTCATCTAAAATCAGTTAGACATTTTTGTTTGTTAAAATTAAACCGGTTGTACTGTCATCTAACCTTATTTCCGTCTCTTATTTGTCATAGAAGAGAAAAAGTATAACAACCGGACGGAGGATTTTAAGAGAAAGAGAAATAACTTTCTTCGGAAGAATAGTAAACCAAAAATTGTAAAACAGGAAAGATTTCACATCAGTACTAGTTAAACTATACAATTATCACTTTATTTGATTTTTTTATTGAATATTCAAATAAGCACATTAGAAATTAAATACTAAAAAAGCGACCCACTTATTACAATAATGCAGAAAAAAACACAATGTTATTAAACTGTACAACAATGAATGTTATTTAAAAACAGCTGAAGTAGCACGATTACTACGATCAAAATTTACGGTACTTGTAACCTCTTACTACAAGAAGTTCATTCATATCCGCGAAAAAGTATAACAGCCGGATGAGGATATAAAAAGAAAGAGAACCAACCGCATTATACTAACAATAACTTGAATTAAAATTCTTCAGTACGAAACATCATGGAATAACGTATAGTAAAAATTCTTCGAGAGCTATACCTACGTATTCTTTTCACTACTTTCAAATTATATAAGTTGGACATTTGAGGTCAGGACGGCAATTAAAACAATAAATCAAGATGTGTTTCTGTAAAAATTTGTGGTAGGTTAAAAAATTTTGATGAGTTTATTTATGGACGTAATTAATTTGGACGTGGACATGGTTTTAATGTAAGGATTTTTATTGTAAAGTTAAATGTCCGGCTGCACATTTATTTCTTTTTATTGCCATGTTTATTACCTACATTGTTGAATTAAAAATAATATGGTATTTTTAATTGTGACAATGATAATGATGATTAAACTCCGGAAGAAACAAAATGATATAAAAATTAAAGATGGAGTGGTATGGCAGATACTAAGTAGGTATATATATATATATATATATATATATATATATATATATATATATATATATATTATATACAGGAATTAATTTTTTTTGAACCATTAAATATGTTTTTAGTTGGTTATTTTCTTGGGAATATGATTCATTTTTATATTGAAACTACATATATAAAGTAATCATACTTATTGTATATATATTTTATATTTCAGGACGTTTCGATTCTTTCGAATCTTTTTCAACTAAGCTGAAAGATTCGAAAGAATCAAAACGTCCTGAAATATAAAATATATATACAATAAGTACGACTACTTTATATATGTAGTTTCAATACAAAAATGAACCATATTCCCAAGAAAATAAGCAACTAAATATATATATATATATATATATATATATATATATATATATATATATATATATGTATATGATCAACGTATCTGTTAATATGATTAATTTCTAATGACACTTGAAAGAGAAAATTACTTGATATATCTACCTTCAAGCTTTACTAAACATAATTTTACTACAAATAGTAAATTAAAATTATGTTAATAAAACTAGTAAAAGAACACACCACGACTCACCTAAACTTTTTATTTTACAACACATATTTAAAACGCCAACGAAAATGTATCTCTTACCAGTTACAAGATCTTTATACTTAGAGCTGATGAAATTTTTAGTGTTTTGTTGTGTCCAAAGTCCTTTGGCGATTCTCTGTACTACCGTGACCTTACAGACCTATTTTCTATCTATAGAATTTAACTGTAATACTTAGTTTTTAAATTTGCTTGACCCAAATTGAGATTACTGACGCATTTTCGAACTTAAATAATGATACTATGTTACTAAACAATTGTTTGGATTTTCGCAAGTCTATTCTGATAAGAGGCTAAATATATTTTATCTTTAAGTGATTTTTTCCCCTATTTGTATAAAGATAAAGCAGTAGAATAATCAATCGCAACAGTTTCTTGTTCATTTTGATTCCACAAGCCCATGAAAATGTCAATTCTATCTGACTTCAATGAACTTTTTGTTTCATAGTAGTATATTAAGAGGATATGTTTCAAAAGAAGACATTATCGTTCCAAAATAACGTATTGCAAATCCAGAGAAGTATGTTCCTTTAAATATCGTAAAGCATATTTTTAAAAAATGCCCTAATTTATTTATTTTTATAAACTTTTTCAGTAATCTTAATCAATAAAAATTTAAAAAAAACAATCAGTTTCAAATGGAATCAAAAATATAAAGTCGAAATCATGAACATCCAAGAATTTTTTAAATATTTTTCTGAAACTAAAGACTTTCTCCAATAAGAAAACTAAATAGAAACATAATTTGCATCAAAAACAAAAATTGTGTTCTACAATGTTCTTAGGAGCATTTCCGAAGGAATAATAATGCATCAAATAATATCTCAAGGAACAGTAAATGTAGGTAATCTGTACTTTAGAAGCCTCACGTAATAAAAAAAGATTATAAATAAATTTGAAATAAATCCGATAAAACTGCTGCTGCCGTGAAATAAATAAATTAAAAGACTCGTTATTTGTTACATAATATTTAAAACAAAAATGCCTTGAAATATTTAGAAACTCAATGCAATAAATGTAATTATTTCTTATTTTTTTTATCTGTGAAAAGGTTTTGCTAAACCTGTTTACTTGAATATATAAAAGTATATATAAATAGAATTCAATTATATTCAAATGAATCCTGAACATCTTTAATTCATCGATTGCAAGTGCATCATCAGTTTATCGGTTTACTAAATAAGGGCACTGTCCTTACCGAAAGGTTTTTGCACTTGAAGCAAGCAAACTCTTGAATCAATCCAGAATAGGTATCCCTTCCTTTATTAGCAACGAGACTAACTACAGCCGGGACCATTTCAATATGGCTCACGCACATTTTACAGTCAAACCAAAATAAAACAATAAAACTCCACTAAAAACTCTTGTATAAGTCACTAAGGGTACGGTAAATCGCGAATGAAAAAGTTCTGAGGTGGGTAACCTGTCGAAACGTTGTACATAACAGCGTGAAGCTTGGCTTAAACTAAATTTCTCTTGGCGGGCGCGAGGTTAGATATTCGAACTGTTGGGTCCGCCTCTTTACGTCACACACATCGAACTAGTGCGACTGAATTACAGTTCTATGTGCTGCTCCTGCAACGGAGTTTATTTTTTTTTAGTTTGAGGAGTTCGGTTGTAAGTTAAATATAGGATTCCGTTGCGTCTGTGAAGGTCTTTTATTATTTTTACGTTATTACTGCTATTTTTGGTAATAAATTTGGGAAATATTATGACAAAACAATTGAAATTACGTAAATCTTAGTAGTTACCCAATTTTTGTTAAGATTATTGGAATATAATAGGATTGACGTCTTACATTTGTTATCGTTTTATCTTACTTTCTCCGGTATAATTATCTGTCGCCTTCCACCGTAAAATCAAAAACTTTTGTGTATCTCAGAAAGTTCAACTATTTTGATGCACGTCATCCTTCGATGTATATGTATATATATATATATATATATATATATATATATATATATATATATATATATATATATATATATATATATAACAATTTTTCAAAATACCAACGGATTTCGTTTCCAGCTGAAATTTGATCACAAGTTACTTATTTGAAAAATTGAAAAAAATCCTATTAGTTCAAGCCGTAGGTAAAAATGTAACAGCAGAAATTAGGTTGGGGCCAAGAGGGGGAGGGGTCAATGTTGGCGAAAACAGATTTTAATGGAGTTTTTTTTATAAATCTATAATTTGAGCTTTTGTGTGATTATTTTCGTCAATTTGTTGTTGCAAAAATACCAAAAAACCCTTAAAATCGACACTTTTTTTGCATATCAGTTATTTATTGCAAAATTAACTTTTTTTTGCACTTTTTTGATTTTAAAGGAACCCCTCGTCATTTTGAACAAAATGATATTTTATAATAGTAAATCAGATAATTTGTTGCTGAGATATTGCTATTTGTTTATCCCAAGATTCAAAGTGTTGATTCCTATAATTTTTTTTTGGCTGAACATTTAGACCTTTACAATCTCTTCGTGAAGACCTAAATTTTTATATCTTGTTACGGGCAAACGAAAAATTAATTTTCAACCTCTTAAATATCGCTCTAAAAAAGGGGGTGTACCATATTCATAATATTTAGAGCTACCCCAGATTAAAAAGAAACACCGAAATTGGTCTATTCGTCGTTGCTGATTTGAATCTGCGAGTTCAGTTTTCTCGCGTGCGCGAGAGCTCTATTTCTTTATAAAAAGAAACACCCCCTTTTTTAAAGCGATATTTAAGGGGTTGGAAATTAATTTTTTCTTTTGCCCCTAACAAAATATAAAAGTTTTGGCCTTCATGAAGGAATTGAAGCTTTGTGGAGGTCAAAATGTTCACTCAAAAAAATCAAC
The DNA here is from genome assembly GCA_034092305.1 of Diaprepes abbreviatus. Classification (NCBI taxonomy): domain Eukaryota; kingdom Metazoa; phylum Arthropoda; class Insecta; order Coleoptera; family Curculionidae; genus Diaprepes; species Diaprepes abbreviatus. The sequence goes on along the minus strand of JASJET010000070.1, from coordinate 12,307,095 downwards.
ATTTGCGTCTTGGGATAAAGAATTAGAAATATTTCAACAACAAATTATCCAATTTATTATTATAAAATATCATCATCAGAAGTAAAAAAAAAGTATAAAAGTGCAAAAATTTTTATTTTGCAATAAATAATTGATATGAAAAAAATGTTGATTTTGACTGTTTTTTGGCCTTTTGCAATAACAAATTAACAAAAATGTTTGCTCAAATTGTAGGTTTTAAAAATCTTTACAACCTTTATTTGCAAGTTTTTTTCCAAAACGTGTTTCTTAGTTGGTAGATTCAAAAAACCGGTTTTAGCCAACTTCGACCCTCCCCCCTCCTCTTGGCCTCAACTTATTTTTGGCTGTTACATTTAATGTAGGGTTTGTTCTTATACTGCCCCCAACACCCCCGGATAGGTCTCATCCATCTCGGAGTTTTAAATTAAAACTATTAAAATATTGATAATTAAGGAATGTAAAAAATGAATACGAGTTCAAAACGTAGTTAATTTCCTAGGTGAAAAATGAAAAATTTTATTGCATTTCGTGCATTAATGAAATTAAAATTTGAAATAACCCTAAATAGTTACTTTTCATCTGATAAGTTCTTCAACAGTTATCAGTGATGATACGTCGTTCTCCCGAGAGCCAAAAATGCTAAAGAAATTTTAAATTTACGTACTTGTATTTATAAATACAAAATACTGAGGTGTTATTACATAATTATATTAACGTTAACATTCATGGATTACGTCTGTGTTAATTATGCGTAACGTCCGTTACCGGCTTTTTTATGGAAAAATTTTTGAACACTAATTATAAAATATACGCAATTAATAGAATAATACATGGTTGTTGGTAGAACAAATCGTAAGCAATATTTTTTTTTAAGTTTTGTAATTTTTCAATAAATATGTAAGTATGGAAATGACAGTATTCGGTTAAATTATAAAAGAAAGGAAAAAAAAAGGAATTTAGCTTATATGTGATTCAGTATTAGTCCGGAAATTCATCAGTTGGTTCGTTTAGTTTTTTTATAGAAACTTGCAGACGTTTCGCCAAAATTACATTTGGCATTTTCTGTGCATGCCGTTTAAGGATCAAGTTGATCTTCTTAATGTTAAATGGACGTCGAGACTTTCACTTCTTGTGGTAATAGAAATAAACAAAAGTAAAAAAATAATTCTCTCCTTAATAAGACCATGAATTTTCACTCGTTTTCTCTCCATACTAGTTTGGTCTCATCAGCGGAGCTGTAACGAACCGAGAGCAAAATACATAGAAAACAACTATCTAGTTAAACGGACATTTAAATATACCTCGGAGCTGTAGGAAATTATATATATATATATATATATATATATATATATATATATATATATATATATATATATATTTATATTTGCTAACACTGGCAGTTGGCAGAAGCTACTAAAAACCTGAAACTAACCTGAAAATAACCTGAAATATTGATATTTACTTCCATCTGCAAATGTCATTTAAAAATTTTAAATGTCAGAAAATGTCATTATTTGTCTAAATGCAAATAAATGTCTTAAGAAAGAAATTGTTTGTATTTCGATGAATATTGTAACGAATTTTATAGCGTTTTACATTTCATAGTATTAGTTTGTGTTTGTAGTTTATCGGGTTTTAGGTTTATTTTGTAAGAGTTCATAATTTATTTAATTAATTTTACCTTTGTTAATTTCTCAGGAGACGTCTATGAAAGAAGGTCTGGAACTTTTAGAGAATTCTATTTCTTTATTTTTAACATGGAACGCCTATGATAGAAAGTTCCAGAAATCGCCAGATTATTCCTTTTTCTTATTTTTATTACACCATGTAGTATGGAAATCCTTTTAGAAAATTAGGGAATCTTCCGGTATCGACTAAAAGGGTATATAAAGGGTCCAGATCGGCTTTCAGGGACAGTATAGTTTGAGAGTTTGTCGATCCAACTTGAATTAGTTTAATAAGTATCAAAAATGAAGTTGTCAATAAGAATCTTTTGCAATAATAGAGTGTGTTCAATAGTACAGTGCGTGTTTAAAATACCAGCTGTCCAGAACAATATACTAAATTCGAACTTTGGTACAAAAATTTTTCCCTTTTACTATTTTTCAATAAATATGAGGAAATACAATTTTTTCTGGCTAAAAGCCAAAGAAAAACTGTATTTTTTTCAGTTTATATTTCTCTAAAACATTTATATTTAAACCGATACTGTAATGCAAAAAAACGGAATTTTTTTTTGTTTTTTTATAAAAATATATATTTCTTTAAAATAAATGATTTCGTTAAGAAAACCGCAGAACAATCTTGAACTGTTTTCATATTTACATAAATTAAAATTTTATTTAAGTTTAGTATGAGTTATATACCTAAAATCCCCTTTTTCAATAAAATTTTCCTTAAAATTACAAAAACTTAAAATACAGAATATTCGAATTTTAAATTCTACTGTTTTCTGGCGATAATACTAAAGTTACAGCGAAACTGATAAAACCTGTTACAGCAGCTTTGATGCGCTTAAAAAGGGAGCTATATTTTTTTTTATTTCACGTTTCCTCTTTAAGAAACCATTATAAACTTATTTTTTTAAACAATGTATAACACATTATTATATTTTGAACCTGTATTAAAAAAAATTAATATATATATATATATATATATATATATATATATATATATATATATATATATATATATATATATATTATGGATCAATACTTCAATCATACTCTAGATTTAAACAACAACAGATTTGTCTGAAGTCTGTTTATGGCCGGTGGGGGAGACGCTTTTTTGATGTTTATAGACATAAACATATTTACTTATTTTGTCTTTCAGTTTAATTGCTTGTCGTGACTTTTTTTGGTGTTTTTAAGTGTCAGAAATTACTATAAATGCGAAGTTTACAATTAATATTAACAAAAAGAGGATTTAAAAACTTATTTTTATCGGTAAATATTGTTAGATATTGTTTACATATTGAAAATAACAATAATAAAAATTTAGGCTACCATATATTCATATTTTGTTTTCAGAATTGACGTACCCAGGGGTATGTTTGAAGGACGTACCGATGATACTTGTTTAAATAATGCAATTAGAAAAGGATAGCTTAAAATCGGTATGTCTGTACCAAGAAATTAAATATCTACTGTTTATCAATACTTTTTCAAATATAAATAAAAATATTATTACTTTATTCAGCGTTCAAACAATCGGGCCTTAGTACTGACGTTATGCTGCTTCTACAGGGGTATGTTCGAAGGATCAATACAATTATATTAATATTAAAAAATTTTTGATTCCTAATGCTGGCCTAATTTTTTTTTCTGCTGGAATCCGCCACAATTTTGAGAAATCATAATATAGGGAATTTTTTGTTTCTCAGTCACCACCATTATACCTTTAGAACACTAAGTATCTCAACTCTAGGTTAAGAATTAGAACTTATTACTTCTGAAAAATTTACAAAGTTTCTCAGAAATCAACACTCTTTTATTCTTGGTAACAATTGCGTGTTGTCTTCCAACGTAAATTTAGAATCAAAGCGGAGTTAACACCCAGATTAAGTGCTTGTTTTCCAATTGGGGAATGTCTTAAGTAAAACACCCTGATCGTGGAATGGTGTATACCTCCTTTTTGATTAACAAGGTGAATTAAATAACTGATATTAAAAAATTATGCATTGAAAAAGACGTCTTTAAATAAGACGGGCGTCACTCTCTACCAGTACCAAATGTATATGACAACTAGAATGGTTTGACGCCATAATCTGAAAAGTTCTTTTAAGTTTAATTATGAAATATTAATGGGAATTTCTCTTTATGTTTACATTAATGCTGCTATTTTTGGAATTACTAGAAATACATTCGATAAGACAACTGAAATAGAACAGAAAGAGCTGTATTTACCGAAATTACATTGACTTTAGAGGAATATAACTAGACTGGCGTCTTTCATTTACTGTTATCAAATACTGATTGGTAAGTTTATAGTCATAGGTAATTAATTTTTATATCATTTTACCAAAGTAAACAAATATAACGTTTTAAGACTTCTGTTGACGAAATGATTACAGATTTTCCTGTAATATAAATATTTCGTCAGTTTTAGGACTTTGATCGAGTAACTGTTTACCATTTTTATACTTGAATCACTGGACATTCCGTAAAAGTTTTATTAAATATCTTTTTATACTAAATGGGTAATACCAACATAAATTAAATAACCTTTGAATGCACAGATAACGATTGACTTTCGAGGAAACACGGAAATATTAACAAATATTTTGACAGTTTCAAAATGAGATAGAAGATACTTTTTGTTAAAATTCCGACTTCCTTGAGCAATAAATATAGTAACAAACAATCTGTCTGCCTAGTTCTTTTTAAGTCTACAATTTTAGTAAGTGTTGGTTTATGAATATTCTGTATATTGTGATAAAAGTTCAAACGATGTTATAAGCTACGAAACTACACTTTAAAAATTATTAACAGTCTGGTAAAAACTAATTCTTAAAATATATTTCGTGCTTATGTTAAGATGATGTCTTGTTTTTTAGCTGACTTCTAAAAGAAGCAGGTTCCAAATTCAACCCTGATTTGAATAAAGCTTTCTGCTTTATGTTCTGGAAGTTGCTGCAGTGGTCATATGTGATTCTGGCCGAAATTGAGCCGGTAAAATCCAATAATAAGGCGGACAAAAAAATTACTTTTATCTGATTTTCTTCTAAATTGGTATGGAACAGTTTTCCGGTGGCACATAACGAATCTAAAATTATTTTTAAAGAATTCAATATGGCGCACTATAAATTTTACATGTCTCGATTTTGTCAAAACTGGTATTGGGGTGTAATTATGAATTTTAAATTATTTTTGAAAATTTCAATATGCCGTTACATCTCTTCATTTTATCCAAAATTTGTTGGCGGGGGTGGGGGTCCGGTGTGCAAATTATGAATTTGAAATTATTTTTCCAAAAATGCAATATAGCAGATGGCGGACAAAAAATTTGACATTTGTATATTTTGTTCAACATTGGTACTGAAAGGTTTCTGAGGGTATAAATAAAAAATTTAAAATTATTTTTAAAAAATTCAATATGGCGGTCTAAAATTTTACCTTTCCAGATTATGTTTAAACTTGGTACTAGGAGTTTTTCGAGGTTGTAGAATAAAATTAGATTAGAAGTATAAAATTATTTTTTCAATTTCAATATGGCGAATCGGACATGGTGGGTTGAATTTTTTTTTCTCAAAACTAGTATTAGGGAGTTTTTGGGATCGTAAGTTACGAATCTGAAGTCAATTTTTTACAATTTTATAATACAAATGCAATATGAGGGCTAAAAATTTTACATGTTTTCGATTTTCTTCAAAATTAATATTGGGGGATTCTTAGGGCGTAAATTATTTTTTTTTGGGCGTAATATCTAGGATAAAATATGTTGCATTAAAAAATTTACATGTCTCAAGTTAATTTCTTAAAATTCAAAATAGCGGATTTACCATGACAGATTAAATATTTGATAGGTATATTTTTCATTCTTGGAGAATTCTCAGGAATAAAGGGTTTTTGATTGTTTAATTGAATGTGGCTTACAAATTTGGGAAAAAGGCGAACTTTTTATGTGAGTCACATTTTGCCACTTATTAATTTGGCGCTGATTTCAAGAATTTTAATTTCATAAAAAATGTATATTATTTCTCGCTTTTTAGCGTATTTTTAGAAGTAGGTTCAATTTTTTCATAAAAATTTTATTCTGTCGGTTAAAAAATGCATTTAGATTGCACATATTACAAAAAATTGGTTATATCTTGCATAAAAGATGATAATTCTATTAGTAGATATAATGGATGATTTATATTAAATCTGTGTAATTTAATTGCTGGTTTAGAATATATACACACCTCAGCTTTATCATGTTTTGGATTAAATGTTGGGCTTATTAAGCACATAAATCTTATAAATCACAGTCTTAGGGAAAATACCTTCCCAGACATATTCAAAATTGCCCTGGTTGCTCCCATTTTCAAAGGATGAGACCCTGACTCTCCGGGCAACTATAGGCCCATTATTTCAAAAATATTTGAAAAGTGTTTGTCTATCAGAGTAATAGATTATTTTGAAAAGAACAATCTGTTTACATCCTGTCAGTTTGGTTTCAGGAGCAAAAAGAACATCACAATGGCAATTCTGGACATTGTATCCTACATCTCGAATTCCTCTAATGATATGGACTATACAGGTGCTTTATTCTGTGACTTGAGTAAGGCATTTGATTGTGTCACGCATTAAATATTAGTTCAGAAACTCAAACAATATAATTTTTCAAATATAAGTGTTTAATTGTTATAGTTTCTATAGAATGTGACGCAGGTCGTTGAGGTGTCATCTGGACGGAGTGAGTTCAACATTGAGGTTCCTCACAGCTTCCTCTTGAGGCCCATTCTATTCTTAATATATATATATATATATATATATATATATATATACATATATATATATATATATATATATATATATATATATATATACATATATATATATATATATATATATATATATATATATATATATATATATATATAAATGATTTACTTCTTGTTGAACCAGAAGCGAAGTTCACTCTATTCGCGGATTTCGAGGCATGTCGGTAGGATATTAAAAACTTGCCAATTTCGATGTCAGACTGAAAAATATCGCCAGTGAAATGACAACTATATTCACCGGAGTTCGATACAGCTCCACTGACGAGACCATAAGGTGGTCGAAACGCGTATGGAGAGAGGACCAGAATTGTATTTGCAGGAAATAAACTGTTTCTAAATATTCTTTCCTTTTTCTCTGCTTGAAAGGAGAATACATATAGGCAGCAGATTTATTTTACTTCTTACTGTAATTTTGATTTTTATTTGACTAGTGTAAGTATTTTTTGTACATTAATATTATGAGAGAATCTTGAATTTCATAAAACAAAACAACAACCGTTTTTTTTTCTTTTTATATATATCTACTTAAAAAATGAAGAAATGGATCAGACTTTTATATGGAACACCGTTTATTTGATAAAGAATCACTCCGCCCCGTCAATTTTGTTTTTTTAAAATATTTTTTTTAGAAAAGAAAATATTATACAGGATGAGTCAAAAGAGTATTACGTGTATCAACTCAAATTTGTTTATTAAAATACATTACATATCATTACATTTTTAAATTTAACAATAAATTTTAAACATTTTTCATAAATTATGCTCTATCCCTATCTTCAACAGTTTTCAAGACAAACAACAAACCATGAGTTAAAAAAAACTGTTTAATAAGATATTGAAAATGTATTCCACCAACTATTGGTATCCTGCAATAAAGCAGTTGGCCTAAAAATCCCTTCTGTAGATTTTGTACCATCAGTGTGTCAGTAAAATGCTAAACATGGCAACATCAAAAACAATTGAACTCAAAATTATTAGCGCGACAAGTTCAAACTACCTCTTTTTCTTCTTTGTAGCCCCCAGTTCAATCCATGTCACTCTAGGTCACCCCAGTTCAAGTCACGTCATTCCCAGTTTAGAGACGCCAGATGACATTATTGTTTCTGGAGTTTTCTTGTTGTTCAGAATAACAAAGTTATTTTCGTGTGTCTTGGCTAAGTTTTCGTGTGTTTAATTAATGTTTTCTTCCAGTCACTTCAGGGTAAGTTTAATATACTTTTACTCAAAATATTTTCTTGAATAGTGTTTGGGTTTTGTTTTAGAAGAATACGTTGCAGCCCATTATTTCATCTGGAACGTGGCCCAAATATTTTCAGCTTTCTGTCCATTTTGATCTCGATTCGTTCCAACTGCACCGATGAGACAATTTGGTGGTTGAAAATAGTACGAAAAGAGAACCAGAATGCAATTCGCATATAATATACTCTCTGCCCCCTTTCTTAGCAGTCGTAAGGAGAATAAAACAAGTTTTCCAAATACCGGAAACTATTGTAAGTACAGTTTATTATTCTACTCAACTTACATGTTTTAATTTGCCATTCATTTTATACACATTTCTGTATTAATACAATATAATATTATATAATACTGATATTAAATCAAAGGTAATATTTGTTTCTTTACTGCCTATTTCAGTTTAAGTTTAATGTACCTTCTCCCCAAACATTTTCTTGAATAGAGTTTAGATTTTTTTTAGAAGACGTTGTAGCCCATTTGTTCGTGACTCGAACCTGGCCAAAATACCTTATATAACATATAGTTGGAGGCAAGAATTGTAAGTATAATTTATAATTTTTTTACGTAAATTACGTGATAACATTTTCATCTTCGTTTATCATGCTCACAAATACACAACTTACATTTCATAACTGTCATTTATTTGCATACATTTCTGTATTAATATGTTACAAAATTATAAAATGTCGATAGTAATTATTATTAAAGATAATCGGTCAAATCGGTCCAAATTCCGGAAGAAAGTAGTTCGTTTGATGCTGAACAAAAACTCTCATGGATACAACCCCGAAAAATGGACAGTTTTGGAAATAAAGGAGGTGCAAAGCTGAAAATCCCCCTGGAATGGATAAGCTCGATGGCGACAAGTGAATGCTCCAAAGGTCTTTATAGAGGCAAGCAGCTAATCCACATATCTCCAAAAAGCTAAGCCAGGTTATTAACAATGAGTATTGCCCCAGCATGGTGTATCAACATCGCAAGATCGGACTTCTTCCCTTAAAATGCCCTTAGAATCAAGCTCATCTTCCAAATCTAGAGGGTGAAGCTCTAAACAAAGCCGTCGTGCTCTGTATTACCCAGAATCAACGAACGTGGAGTGACGAGTATCTGATCACTTGTGTGTGTGTGTGAATGGCTATATTCTTTTGAGTAATTATCAATTGATCAAAGTGAAAAAAGTGTAACTGATAACTTCATGTTCTTTTGAATATGCATTTACTTGTCATTGGGTCGAAGTGATCATGATTACTTCAAGTGATAGAACTGAAAGTGATAATAACTCAAAAGAATAGCCCTAATATGTGTGTGCTAACCATTAAATAAATGTTATAAACAAGAGACAATTACAGTGATTGTAACATATATTCAGGCAAATTATTTTTTAACATCCTTAACAGAGATAGCAATACGTAATCAAATTATAAATCGCAGATATTTAAATTATGAGAATATAACAAATGATATAGCATGAATTAATTACTACTAAAACTAACATATGATTTTCGTTTTCAGATATGCTATTTTGACTTCCTTGAATTTATGGCTGCCCTCAATCCTAGACCGGCTTTAACTTAATTAATGGACCATTTTGAAATATTTATTTTTAATTATCTTGTTTCATTTATATGACTATAAAATATATTTTCTTTATTTTATAGCCTTACTTTACTTATATTTTATTCAGAAATGCGAAAAAGAACTTATTCTTCTGAATGTTTTATTTGAAAAGCAACAACGCAAATCGGTGGTGACAGGGTAAAAATAAACGGTCATAAATATTTTTATTTTTTTTTCAGGATAATACATCTACAAATATTGAATAGTAGCAGAAATCTTAAAATTTATACCAAGATGATTAAGTAGATTGTTCTCTTTTAAATACTTACTTCTAAAGTTTTCTGCTAGTATTAATTATTAATATTAATTTTTCTGAAAAAAATTTAAAAAGATTTATAATCAAATAGTTTTTACCCTGTCACCATAAGATATTTAAAATCTTCCCACCATTCATCAACCATTGCTTAACGTGGACAGTAAGATAGAGAGCTGTTGTCTCTATACGGCTAACATCACCTCCTAGTTTGCCCAGTTTGCTCATAGATGGCTCTGTGTTGCGATTCAAAAGCATGGTTGTTACTTTTCTCTAACTTTTTTGTTTTGAGTGTATTGCTTGTGGAGAAATTTCTCGTATTACTTTTTGAATGAATTCCTTAAGCGTATCTACCAAGTTGAGTTAAGATTTATAAATATGATTTCATCACTTTCTTTAATACGAGTTACTAAAAGAAATATTTTCATAGTAGTGGTAAAAACGACTGACTGCGAAATATAATCACATTTTTTACAAAAGTACCTAAAAAGTGATCTTTCTGATGCCTAAATCCTCTAAATAGTTTAAGATACAAACTTACAATTTTTACAGGAATCGAGTATTTAATATACCGTGTGAGCAGTAAAGTCCGCATCATATGGATTTTTTTATTAATAGCTTTACTCGAAACTTGAATGGTATCAATTTCGCTTCGATCGAGATGAAAATTAACCAAAAAAATAGTACTCACGTGATTAGCATTATCTGTCAAATTTTAATTTATTTTTCAAAAAAATTCAAAAGTGGGGTTATATCTCAAAATATTGAAAAAAAGTTATTAGAAAAGGTTTTTCTAAATGCAATTTTTAGTTCATATGCAAAATTTCAGCTGTATAATATAATTTAGATTTTTTGCCCATTTTTTTGTAAATTGCACCACTGTTGCAAAATAAAATTCAATGCAACCTACATAAAACTTCTTAGTTTTGATAATGCTTCATTCCAGACATATTTTGTTTAAAGTAGCGCCATATTAAATGTGTGTTTTTCTACAAAATCTAAATAGAACTATTAAAATTTGGTCACATGTGATGCAAAGTTTATTTGTTTTTAAGGAAACTTCATAAAATAACTATTTTTGAAAACGTAGTTTGTGTCTAAAAGTAATACACATTATAATTAAAACAAACAAGTACACAGTGTCATCAGTAAGTCATTAGGTCTTCTTCTTCTTCTTCTTCTACCTTCTATAATAGGTCCCTGACCTGTTCCTTCTTCGATTTTTCTCATTCTGGACTTAACTTATCGCTCCACCTTTTCCGTGGTCGACCTCTACTGCGTGTACCACTAGGCGATTTATCTCGTGCGATCCTTACCAGTCTATCCTCTGTCATTCGGCTTATGTGTTTGTTCCATTGTGTCTTACGTTGTAGGACCCACTCATTAATGCAGTCTGTGTTGCATGATTGCCTGATGTTATCGCTTCTTTCTCTGTCTAGTAGCGTTTTTCCTGTTATTCGTCGAAGTATTCTCATTTCTGTAGTCTCCAATAGTTGTTTCGTTTTTGTCGTCTCTGGCCGTGTTTCTGAGGTGTATGTCATAATAGGTCTAATTGTGGTTTTGTAGATTCGAACCTTTGTTTCTTGTTGTAAGCGTTTGTTTCGCCAAATCACGTCGTTGAGACAACCCGCCACTTTATTTGCTTTGGCCACCTGCCCTCTTACTTCATTTTCGATGTTGCCATAACTAGTTATGTCGATTCCTAGATATTTGAAACTCATTTCTTGTTGGATTATTTGACCGTCTAGTTCTAGTTTGCATCGGAGGGGTTCTTTTGAGGTTGTCATACACTTAGTTTTTTCGGCTGAGACAATCATATTATATTTTCTTCCCGTAAGATTAAAGGTATTTAACAATCTCTGGAGGTCGTCTTCATTTTCGGCACATATCACAGCGTCATCAGCGTAACAGAGAATTTTTATTTCTATATCACCCATTTTATATCCTCTACCAAGTTGCACCTCCTTTATTATTTCGTCCATTATCATGTTAAACAACAAAGGACTAAGCGAGTCTCCCTGTGTAATACCGCTGTTGACTGGTATGGGTGTTGATAATTTACCGTTAGTGCGAATCTGAACTTTATTGTTTGCGTATATGTTTTCGATGGTCTGAATTATATTGATAGGAATATTTCTCTTATATAACAGATGGATTACGTCATCTAGCTTTATGCGATCGAATGCTTTTGTTAGATCTATAAAGCATAAAAATGTTGGTTTATTGTATTCTATAGATTTTTCGACTATCTGTCGTAGAATAAATACTGCATCCACGCAAGACCTTCCTGATCTAAATCCCTGCTGTTCATCTTCCAGTGTTGTAACCGAATTAATTTTATTTTTGATTACTTTCGTAACGAGTTTCAGAGTTGTGTCCAGTAGATTAATACCCCTGTAGTTCCCTGGTTCTTGCTTGTCACCTTTCTTAAACATAAGCATCATTGTGCTAGTTCTCCACCTATTTGGTACTTTGCATTGTGTCAGGATTTTTCGAATGAAGCTTGTGAGTTCCTGTGTTAGTTGCTGTCCTCCGTATTTCAATAATTCGTTATGAATTCCGTCTTGTTCGGGAGACTTTCTATTTTTTAAGGATTTTATAGCTTTCTCTACTTCTTGAATGGTGACTTCCACATTATTCCTTATTGCTGGTATGTTGTTTTTTCCAATGTTAGCATCTCTCTCAAATAATTTTGTTAGGTAGTCTATCCATTTTTCCTCTGATATTTTGTTTGTTTCGGAGAGTTCAGATACTTCTTTGCGCTGTTGTCTTATCAGTCGCCACATTTGTTTTTGTACACTATAGAAGTCTCCTTCCATTCTTTTAGAGAACTGCTCCCAATGTTCACTTTTTAGTTGCCTGACTAGTAGATTAGTTTCGTTACGAATTAGTTTGTACCTATTGTATGCTTCCGGCGTTTTTGACGTTCTATATGCTTAATATGCTTTTCTTTTTTCGTTACACTTATCTTTAACTTCTTTATGGAACCATGGAGTTTTATTAGGATTTTTGTTGTTGATTGTGATTGTATGTGTGCCCAATGACTCATTTGAAGCATCTTCTATGTTTCCCTTAATTTTTTCCCAGCTATGATTTATATCTTCCTCTTCATTTATTGGTTTTCTTTCAATTTTTTCCATCAATCTTTTTTTGATATAATTCTTTCGTTGATGTATGCCACAGAGAGTCTATGTTCTTTTTTTGTATCCTAACCTTTTCCAGCTGCTTTTTCTTTTGTGTAATCTTTACTCGAATCTTTGATAGAACCAATTTATGATCGTTTCCTGCATTAACAGAGTTCAATGTTCTAATATCCAATATCTGGGTGGGATGTATAACTCGGTTACTAACTACAAAGTCAATCATAGATTTGTGTCCTCTTGTATTTTCAAAAGTGTATTTATATTTATCTTTGTGTTGAAAGAAAGTATTGTTTATCCTTAATTCGTTGTAGGCACAGAAATTTACCATTACTTCTCCGTTGGTGTTGTGATACTGTTCGTTGAAGCGTTGTTTAATTCCGGGGATTATTTGGTTTCCTATACGGGCATTAAAGTCTCCCAATAAAATAATAGCTTCCTCACCAGGTATTGAGTCTAAGGTGGTTTGCAAGTTCTCGTAGAATGCTTCTACCTCGTGTTTTGGTTTTCCGTCTTCTGGGCTGTAAACGGACAAGATGTTTAGTTTTTTATGTTCCATTAGTAGTTTTTCTAGAGACTATCCTTTCTGATATATATTGGCAACTTTCTATGTTGTTTTTATATTTCTTGTGGATTAGTATGCCTACTCCCGCCTTGGCTCGTTGTTCTTTATTTACTCCACTATATATTAGTATATAGTTTCCGTATTCTTTTTGACCTTTGCCTTTCCTTTCATTTTTCATTAGGTGAAAAATAAATTTTAAATGAGTTTAATTTTTATATTATGATTTTTTTATTAGAAAATTTGAATATTTTCTATTAAACTATTTTCTTAATATTAATGTGAATTATTTTTAGACACAAACTACGTTTTCAAAAATAGTTATTTTATGAAGTTACCTTACACAGGGTCAAAAACAAATAAATTTTGCACCACATGTGACCAAATTTTAATAGTTCTATTTGGATTTTGTAGAAAACACACATTTAATATGGCGTTCCTTTAAACAAAATATATCTGGGATGAAGCATTGTCAAAACGAAGAAGTTTTATATAGGTTGCGTTAAGTCTTATTTTGCAACAGTGGTTCAATTTACAAAAAATGGGCAAAAAATTGCATTTAGAAAAACTTTTTCTAATAACTTTTTTCGATATTTTGAAATATAACCTCACTTTTGAATTTTTTTTGGAAAAAAATTTAAATTTGACAGATAATACTAATCACGTGATTACTATTTTTTTTTTGTTAATTCTCATATCGATCAAAGCAGAAATTGTTGCCAATGTCAAATTTGGAATAAAACTATTAATCAAAAAAATCCCATATGATGCGAACTCTATTGATCAGACTGTATAAAATTTTCTCATCGTATAAGCAGGAGTTGAAAGTAGTAAAGCCCTAAATTAAATCATTTAGAGGCCATAAAAGGGAATATTTCACTCAGACTTGATGAAAAACACATAAACCTTGAACTTAATGGGAATGAAAGTTAAGATGGGGGTTATAAAATGACTAGACTACGTCAATAGAATCTTTTCGAGCTTCAGCAATTAGGAGAAATTTGCAATAATTAAGTAAAAATCCGGTTATACTGTAAACGAAAAGATAGTAAACATTTCAAACTAAATATTTTTGACGTACGCAAGTGGTGTTAGTTCAGGAAATTACGTTATTAATGAATATTTGTACTGGCACTATGGGAAAATCTTATTCAAATTTAATAAAAACATATTACTATAATGCACTATGTTTAACTTGATGAGAATCCCTGGGAGATATTCTCCGTTTTCTGGGTATACTTAACTTTTACTTTTACGTCACTATCGACGTCAGTTCAGCGTCTATTTTGTAAATATGAATTTTTGTTTATTTTTAAAATGGGGTAGTTAGGAAAATCGCAATAATATTATACTTCCAGATAATTTTCATAATAATTAAAATAGTAATTAGGTATTATCCAGAGGAATTTAATGTGAATTAACTGATTCATTCCCCTCTAATGTATACGTCATTGCAGTACTTGCGTGTGTATTTCCATGCATTTCTTCACTGATATACAAAAATTAGTACTAAACAAATTTCCGGGTGAAGTTTTTAGTTTTTTTTTTTTTGACTGAACGTCACTACTACCATGTACTGCATACAATTTACAATTGCAAAAAATTCTTACGCACTTTTTTGTAAAAGTTTCTCTATAAGGTTAAATAACTTTTAGCGATATGCATATCTTAATTTTAAAATCTGTTCCTTACATTCCGTTTTTGGTATGATTATGATTTACGGGTGTATGTTACATATGCACTTATGTATTTGTATACGTTTTGTAATGATATGTCCTTATATTTTATAATCTACTGTATCTGATTACGAATCCAAAACGGGTGATCCGAACGTCAAAATTAATATATGGGTACGAATTTAATGTAGCAAAAAATAAATCAGATGGCAAAGGATGCTGTTAATTAAATACCAATACCAATGTGTCAATTTAGAGATTTGGATTATGAAGTCAGAAAACGCTTTGGGTGTTTTGCTTGGCTTAAGGTTTTGCTTTTAAATGCATCTTTACTTACAAAGAAATCTCCCCAGGTTCAGGCGCGGATCCAGGGGGGGGAAGGGGGACGAACGCCCCCCCCCCCCCAAGAGCTTTGAGTACAGGAAAATAGACCCGATTTTGCCTCTTATACTACAATTTTATTCGGTAATAAACTTAAAATAAAAAGTTTTTATAATATTATTTTATTTCTTATGATTTCTTAATAATTCACATACGTTACAAAATGTAGATAATTTGACATATTTAACACAAATCACAACTGCATTTTTATTGTTATTAATTTAATAAAAACATTTTTAGGATATTTGACGTTTCAGTTTATTTATTTCTTAAATCATCTGCAGAATTACAATTAAACACTAAAAAGGGATTCAAATGTAATTAATTTTTATACGTCAAAGAAAATTTAAATAATAAATTATGTTTACACTGGTAAACATTACGTATCTAATTCGTAATCAAAGTCAGTGAAGCTATCTTCGCTCAAATTAATTATAATTGGTTCCTCTATCTCACCCATCATGAGATCGAGTTTCCACATTTTCTTTTATTGTTTTATTATATGGATCTTTCCCAATTTTCTGCAGTAACTTTATTCAAAAAAATTTTTCAAAAGTTCAGTTAAATTACTAATTTTGTATGTTGTGTTATTTCCAGCAACTCTACCTTTAACTTGAGAGACATTTCCTTCTCCAGCGGACAATTTTCTGGACGATCTATAAACAGATTTTCTATCTGGTTTATCCCAGTAAAAATTAAGTTCTCTGCGCAATTTCCAGAGCTCAGTTCTTTTCATTTCAGGTAAATCCCGATCTTCATTGATTTTAGTTAAAATTTTGTCGACCGTTGGGACCTGCTTCTCATAATAAAATGTATATACAACTCCTTTTATTGTAGTTTACATCTCTTCTTGCAACGAGGTTTTTCGTCTGCCAGTGATCGAATGTGGCTTGGAAGTACTAATAATTCCAGTCATTTTTTCTCCTTCATTATTCGATACAACTCCGGTCATGTTGGAACACATCTCAACAGAGCTTTTAACATTATTATCAAGATATTGATATCTTAAAGTATTATAAACATTCATCGTAATAAGTTTTTTGTCGAGGAAAAAATGCCCTAGTTTAACGATTTTGGAATAAATATAGATGTGGAAGCCATATCTTTTCAGTATCTCACTAATCTCAAATAATATATAAAAACAAGCACAAACAAGATAAATCACTAAGAACACACTGTAAGATGTACTTTGTTCATTGACAGAAATTAAATTGAACTATCAGAAATTTTATTGTTGCAGTAAATTTACAAAAGCTTATAATATTTAAATATAATTAAATATAATTAGATTTACGGTAGTCTTCAGTTACCTGCGGCACTACAGCAGGTACGTTGGAAGTTTCGGTAACAGTTTTATTGCTTTTTCTAGTTCGTGAATAGAGTACAGAAATGTGTATGCTTGCGATAACTCCTCCCTGTCCCAAGAGCTTTGAGTGCAGGAAAATAGAACCGATTGTGCCTCTTATACTAGGAATGTGCATGCTGCTCGAATCTGCCCCCCTTTTGGCAACCTGTTTTTTATTGTGATCGCCCCCACCTCTCCAAGAACTTCAAATTCAGAAAAATAGACCCGACACTGCCTTTTACACTAGAAATGGGAATGTTGCTAGTCTCCTCCTCCCCCCGCCCACCGTCGACAACTTGCTTTCGCTTGCCATACTATACTTTTGTGATATCACCGCCCCCCCCCCCCCTCAAAAAAAAAGAGAGAGGCTAGATCCACCCCTGCCCAGGTTAGGCACATTTTGACTGTCAAAGGGTGGTTTACCAAATCTTTAAAACCCGTCAACTTAATTAGAATTTCATATGAACAGGATTAAAAAAAAATCAATGATTTTTATTAAACAATTTTTAAAAAATCATGATTATTTTGAATTTTTTTCTTTTTTATGTCCCTTTTTGGAATAATACTCAGTTCAGTTCAGAAAGCAGTCCTCCTTGCAACCACTTCGTAGGAAATACAGCAGACCACGTCACCTAGGACCTGATAACATCGAAAACACACTTTTGATATCTTTGAATACCTGGTATGAATCACTATTTCCTGGAGGGACTGTGAAGCCGTTTGGCTTGAAATCATGATAAATAATATTAACAATCCTTCTCTTGATGGACAAAAAAAATCAGTTATTTTGCATCCACGACTACTGCAATCAAAGGTATAAGTAAATCGACTCCAAGAATCGAGACCTTTAATCTCAGCCGAAAACCAGAGAAGTCTCTCGTAGACCGTGTGGGAAACCCAGGCCAACCAAGCGTATTTTAATCAAATTGTATAGAGTAAGCAACTGTGTCCCAGGTTAATTAAAAGTAAATAAGTTTAAAATAAAAATTGAGTGGACGGAAAAAAGATTATTTTATACATAGAAGAAAAAAACAAAAAAAAAAGGAAGACTGGTAGTAGAGCAATTTGTAGAAAATATAATAAAGAAATGTAAGAGTAAAAGATCGTCATAGAAGGTGCAAAACGTTAGGTGTTGATACAGAAGTCGCTGAAGTAATTAACGAAGAAGTCGATTTAATTGAAGGTATGTAATGTGATTTACTTTTATCTTCTTAGTTTGCTAGTAAGGTAGCCTTGTTTTCGGAAAAAATGTTATTTTGGATTCTATGCCAAATGCACGTTTTTGATGCCTTTACGTGGATCTATACTATTTTCAAAAAGTGTCTGTCGGTCTATCTGGATGTTTCACAATTTCCCTTAAACCCATTAACCGATTTGAAACAAATTTTTAAGAAAAATACCTCTCAACCCGAAAATGAACCATATTGATTTTCAGTTTGAACCGCAATCCGAAAGTGCTTTTTTGACAGCTATAAAAAAAAAACGTTTATCTCCGTTATTTACGCATGAATTTCAACCAAATTTGAATGATTGTTGTAAAATATGCAAGATTTTTCTGTTACAATTCTTGCATTTTTTTTTGCTTTTTTGACACATTTCAGCAAAATAAGTGGAGATTTGAAATTCATTAAAAATATGCACACTGATTTTAAAATTTTTGATATTAATAGCTATGAAACTTTAAATTCATATATCTCTTTTATCGTTATATTTTACCCTATTTTGACTAAATTCAAGATCTTTCAGAAAGTTGAATGGTGGAATTAAAAATAGCTGTGAAAGATTGTATTTTGTATTTATATTTTTTTAAATAGAAAATGAAAATTCAAGCAACGCAAATAATCGAAGCAGTGCAACTTCAACAAGTTCAACCAGTAGTTATCAAAAACGATCATTTCCAAGCAAAGATTTGACTGCAAGTTTATCATTACCTGAGGCAATACAATTTACTCATTTACTAATTAACTCTAAGAAAAGAAAAACCAGTTCCTCAGTAAATTTAGAGAACTTCATTTGCAACTAACACTAACAGTAATTTTAGATGGTCGACAATCCGCATGGTCGTCCTTCAGGAAAAACGATTTTTACAACCCTTTTAGATCAAATTTATGATAACGAAAAAGCAAAATGTTTTGGACATCGTTCTGGACAGGGCATTAACATGTCGATTGATGGTTGATCTAATGTGCATTATAAGCCTGTAGTCTGCGCCACAATAACTACTGAAGATGGACGTTCATTCTTATATGAAACAATAAATACTTCGGGAAATCCTCACGCTGGCGATTATTTAAACCTATACCTGTGGCATATAATAAATTAGAAAGAAAAAATTGTTTTTTATCGGACGCAGTAGAAATATGGAAGGAATTGAGTAGTACATTCGAGGATGAATTAAAATTAATCCTTACTTGATATTGTTCAAAAACTATATAAAAAAGCGCTTATGGACTATTACTTTATAGCTTATATATATATATATATATATATATATATATATATATATATATATATATCATCAGCGTAATAATAGGTTTGACTGATAGAGCTTTATCCCTAACTTCGCCGAAATATCGTCAAGAAGCTTTAAAGAAAGTCAGACAAATCCTGCGTGATAATAATTTCCCCGAAAAACTCACAAACAGAATAATAAAACAACGAACCTACAAACTGTATAATAAGAACGTCTCACACAAAATAATAATAATGACAACCCAAAAACATATGTTGCAATACCATACATAAATTCACTGTCAGAAAAAGTTACACCTATCCTCAAACAGCACGATATTATAGTTTGCCACAAAACATACAACCACTTGTCACCACTATTTACAAAGCTAAAAAGTAAGGTGACCCATAAATAGAAATTTAACATTATCTATTCCGTACCATGTCTAAATTGTCCACAAAAATATATTGGAATAACAACACAATATCTAGACAGTAGGTTGAAACATGCAAACACAAAGATTCTAACCCAGGAAAGAAACGCTACATATAAAAAAAGAAAAACAAGCAATCAATGACAAACAAGATATCAAAAAGCTGAGCCAAATATATTTTAACCTAATAAACTAAACCACCTATTGTAGCCCTTAGTGTTTGCAACACACTGTATAGTCAATATCGATAAAATTTATTTATAAATCAGAAAAAACTGAGTAAAAAGGTTTCCAAATGAAAAAAAAATATTAAGTTGATAGTAACTGAAGGAATCGTCAAATACTTCACTGAGAAACATGGCCAAGGTAAATTGAGGTGCGTATCTGGGATTAGTTTGTAATTTTTAATTTTATTTTTGGTTTTTAATGTCACATTATTTTATAAATTAATATTTTTAATTAATATTGTACCGTTTGAATGTTAATTCTAAGTATTGTGAGTGTGCGTTTGTGACCATGTTAGTTGTATTTTGTTTTTATTTTAGATTATACTTTTGAAAAAGCCCACTACGTTGGGCGAAACGTCAAGCACAGAATAGTAGTATTAATTTTTGAAACCTAATCCAAAGAAATTACCATACATTTATATATATATATATATATATATATATATATATATATATATATATATATATATATATTAATATCTAACTAAAATCAAATATAAACTGACTGATGTAGAGAACAACCTAGGTTTAATTACTGTGAAAGAAATGTGTGAAAATATTGGATTTCTTCCATTTATTAAAAACTCCAAGCTAAAATGGGACCATTTTCAACAATTATGTTTTAGAAGAGTTTTTATCTAATGCTAGTGCCCTAGAGTGATGGGTCTCAAAACAAAACATTCCTGATGTTGAACGTTTTCTCCTGAAGCCGTTTTTATGTGCTGAATATAAGAAGCAGGAAAATTAGTATTTATTTACAAATATTTTGTAATGTTCTATGTATATTTTGTATTAAACCACGTTTACATCTATATTTCTAGTTATGATTTTTTTTATTTAAATCATGAATTAAAACAAAAAATCATGCGAGTTAAATTGTTGATTAAAATCGTAATTTAAATCAAATGATTTAAATTCGTTAAATCCCTCTAAATGCGATATATTGGTCCGTTCGTTCGTCCGTCCGTATAATACAGGAATATGTTTTCCATTTACCCAAAAAAAAAGTTCTGATGAGAAATTGGGAAAACAATTAGGGTACCTACTCCTGTGTGAAAAGTACGAATAAAGACTTTTTTTCGTTCATTCCGTTGCCGGAATATCATTGAATAGGTTTAGCGACTCGAATACGGAGCATCTTTTTTTATTTTTAAAATTACATTTTCTTTTTTCCAATAACTGTCATAACAAAATAAAATTTGAATTTCAGGTAAAATGGTCTCTGGTGGCACAGTAAAGAAACATTTTTGTAATAGGATGATAGAAGTCATTAAGCGTAATCCCTGTGCCGCTGATTAAAAATAACATCAAGGTGTTAAAAATAAGAAAAAAAATCTTTGACATGCTGTAACTTGAGAAGTATTGTTTTTGACCATTTGTTATAAGACTTACGACCATTATTTTGCTATGTAGAATGACCTCCCCAAGTATGCTGATGCATGAACACCCTGTATTACATAAAATGTTATTATTCAAAATAAATACGAAAGGGACCTTATGAAATGAAGCGTAGTGTTTTTTGTGTTTTCCGGAAAACTGAAGAAAAATTGTGGAAAACGAAGGCCAGAATCATGTTCAACGACCTTGAAGTGGTAGTTATGTATCGAAATTTTTTCCAAAAAAACATCGTTTTCCTCGATATCACATATTAGAGTTATTACAGAGATAGAGAACATCGGGCCGTGATATTATCGAGAAATTTCTTTTCAGCCTTCTGTCTTTATTAGAGACGCTATTGGATATTAGCAAATTTCCATTCATTAAGACATGTCCTCCCGCCACATCAACGCAGAAACATATTCATAATTCCAATAAAAAATACTAATTGAACTAAATACATTTAAAATGATACAAAATATGAAAAGTTTCTAAAAAACTAAAGAAATAATAATTTATGAAGCAACGCAAGCAACAAACGTCAAGAAAAAGATTGGTAAGCGAGCACGTGTTTTCTCTGTTTTCTTATAATGGGTATAATGACAAACATACTTCCAAATGGATATAAAAAGGCCCAATATCCGAAATATTAATAAACTATAGGTATTTATGTATTTACTTACATAATTGATATGCTTGCAAGATGGAACTTCCATAGATTCTTAATAAACCTTTCTTTATATTTTTAAAAACCAATACTCGATCGTATTTAAACTGTTTTTCACTTAGAATCACTAAAATTTACACGCAAAGAAATAATATCAATGACAACGTGGCACTAGACACTTTCACAAGTACTAGTTAAAATACTGTACTACCTCAGAATGATCAATAGACAAAACCTGCACCCTCTGGTGGTCCCTTTGACCTTTAAATACCAGCGGCGGTGCGTCGGAGAGGCAAGAGAAACCTTCTATTGTCACAACGAAAAAATATCAATAAATGTATTGGTAAAAACTATCATTGAATATATTGATAAAAAATATCGGTCAACAAAATTCATCAGTTGTTTATATAGTGTGAAATACCAGTGCATATTATTCGATAAATATAAATTTTTAATATTTATGACATTTTATTGCAAATGCGTAATATTTGCAATATTACGTATGTGCAGTAACTTCTTGCAAATAATATGGCATTAAAACAATAGAATTAAAAAATGTACGTTATGCAAGACGAAATTGATAATTAGTACTTAAAACTGATATTACGTACTGGTTGTTTATGTTTTACCTATTGAATATGCTGCAACAATGTCTTCTTCTCACATTTTCCGCACTAACTTCTGTTTTAGAATTCGGGGTGCTTAAATTGATGTTTTTATATTTTTTAATACTAAAAACGTGTCACATTTTAAGTTTCTAAGTAAACTGAGTATTCTAAAATTTATCCAAATTTGTAACACCGAAGTAGGTATATCATAAAAACTATCGGCCCCTTTAAGGTTGATTTAGTGGGCAAATATAATTTGCGACTCATGAAATTTACTACCTGAAAAACTATACAATTTGCGCCTCAACCAAAAACATATCAAAAATATGTACAATATGCACCTCGGGTAATAAATCTAATCACTTTAATTTTTATTTAAAAATAATATATAAATATATATATAAATATATATATATATATATATATATATATATATATATATATATATATATATATATATATATATATATATATATATCACTACATAGTATAAAACAAAGTCGCTTTCTCTGTCCCTATGTCCCTTTGTATGCTTAAATCTTTAAAACTACGCACCGGATTTTGATGCGGTTTTTTTTAATAGATAGAGTGATTCAAGAGGAAGGTTTATATGTATAATAACATCCATTAAATAGTGGAGAAATACTGTTATTTTTGAGGTTTCTAATGTGATGTCGTTAATTATCATATTTTTTTCCGCTTACATTGCAAACGCAGGCTGAACCCTACGAGATTTATCAAAATAATGTACTAATTATTTGTACACATTGAAAAGGTCTACAGAAAACTCCGCGATGGTATATGTCTATCTCTCATGGATATCCCACAATAACATTTTTTTGTCATTTACTTTTTACGACAAATAATGGCAAATTTTGAAGCGATTTTAACCAATACAGCATTAATCCTTATCCAATTAAATAGCTTAAATACATTGTTGATTTAATATAGATCTATATGGTCCTTTACAGCACAAGATTTAAATGAATATTTTCGAAGATATTACAGATTTAAAATTGCGGGAAGTAGCGCTTGCGGCGGTACTGGCCGACCGGGGCGGCGGCAGCGTGCCTATAAATAGCGCGTCGGAGGCCGATGTAATAATTGTTGTAAAAATAAAATAAATAGTCACAGTTTTTCTGTAGTGTATTTAGTATCAGCATTGCACCCGTGCGAAGCCGGGGCGGGTCGCTAGTATATATATATATATATATATATATATATATATATGTATGTATATGGAGTTTTCAGTCACTTTTTTTTTTATTTATAATTAAAATATAAGAAACAAACTTTTCTTAGTTTGGAACATATATTCACACGTCAATGTAACGTTTCGGCTGGAACTTCCCTAGCCTTTTTCAAACATTTTACATTCAAATACTGCAAGAAAATATTACATTTGTACACCCTGCTATTATAGATATTAATTAAAAATTAATCCTACCTTAATTTGAACTCTTACATCAAAATAAAACAAAACGGAGACAGAACAAAACACTTTAAAATTATAAATTATACTGAACTTGTATGCCGGAAGGTTAACTTTCTTCAGTAGTGTTTTTATTTCTCGCATTAATAGATAAGGATAATATACCTAAAGGTGACAAAAGGGTGGCTGTTTGCTAAAACATGTGGATAGTTTCTATTTAAATAAATTATTATATATTTTACTTAATTGTCTCGTGTCCATTTTTAAGTTTACAGCGTTTTTTTTTGGATTTCTATTATCTTATACAATTCTCGTTTTTTAATATGATTTTCGGTTTTTAAAATTTTGATTTTTTCAAAATTTTATGATCAGTTTCCGTAATGTGGTTAGTTAGGGCTGTTTTATTTTTTTTTTGTCAAATTTATATCCATCGACTCTATTTTTTATATATTGGCTTGTTTGCCCTATATACACCGAATCACAGCTGTTGCATGGAATTTCATATACGACATTACTCTTCGTCATTTGGAATTTTTATGTTTAATTTGGAAAAATTATTTTTCAATAAGTTATGAGCTTTGTAATATATAGTAATATTTTCCTTTTTAAATATGTTTTGTATGTTATGCGAAAGCTTTGGGATGTATCTTAGATATTTTTGGGTATTGTTTTTGTTTCTTTTTATGAAAACGACTATATACTAATTTCACTTGAGGTAGTGTCTCTTGATACAAATATTCCTGTAGAGTTGGCAAAACAAATTATTTCAAAAAAGTGGGATGAAATTAAACAATTCACTGATATACCGTTGGATGAGTTTTTGGAAGCCATTACTTTAATCTTAGGCTCCACATATTTTGTATATGACAAAACTTTTTATGTTGGCGCACAAATAGTGATGGAAGACCTCAAAGAAACAGTTATAAATCAATTAAACTTTTCTATTCCATTCTTTTAAAGATATGTCGACGAGTGTATAACTGCAGTGCCTAAAACCGAATACACACCTAATCTATTTAATAGCTACAATAACAGAGTACAATTCACCATCGAAATAAAACAACATAATAAAATTAACTTTTTAGACCTCACTTTGCACAATACTAAAAACAAAATTAGAACGGAATGGTACACAAAGGAAACTTGGTCTTCAAGGTATCTACATTACGACTCGATGCATCCATTATCCCAAAAAAAGCTGTGATACTTAGTCTTGCTGATCGTGCAATTGAATTAACCGATCCTGAATTTCAATCAAATGGCTAAAAAGAGAACAAACAGATTTTATAATAAAGGTAGTCATTTCATAAAAAGAAACAAAAATAAAACCCAAAAAATACCTAACTCTTCCATACATCCCAAAGCTTTCGCATAATATACAAAACATATTTAAAAAGGAAAATATTACCATATGTCACAAAGCTCATAACTTATTGAAAAATAATTTTTTCAAATTCAAAACAAAAATTCCAAATGACAAAAAGAGTAATGTCATATATGAAATTCCATGCAACAACTATGATTCGGTGTACAGAGGGCAAACAAGCCAATATATAAAAAATAGAGTCAATGGACATAAATTGGGAAAAAAAAAACTGTCCTTACTAACCACATGACGGAAACTAATCATAAATTTAACTTTGAAAAAACCAAAATTTTAAAAACTGAAAATCACAATAAAAAACGAGAATTCTATGAGATGATAGAAATTCAAAAAAATAAAAACGCTGTAAACTTAAACACTGACACGAGACAAATTAAGTAAAATATATAATAATTCATTTAAATAGAAACTATCCACATGTTTTAGCAAACAGCCACCCTTCTGTCACCTTTAGGTTTATTATCCTTATCTATTCATGCGAGAAATAAAAACACTACTGAAAAAAGTTAACCTTCCGGCATACAAGTTCAGTATAATTTATAATTTTAAAGTGTGTTGTTCTGTTTCCGTTTTGTTTTATTTTGATGTGAGAGTTCAAATTAAGGTAGGATTAATTTTTAATTAATATCTATAATAGCAAGGTGTTCAAATGTAATATTTTCTTGCAGCATTTGAATGTAAAATGTTTGAAAAAGGCTAGGGAAGTTCCAGGGGCAACATTAAATTGACTTGTGGATAAATGTTCCAAACTAAGAAAACTTTGTTTGTTGTATTTTAATTATAAATAAAAAAAAAAGGACTGAAAACCCTATGCACCTATATATATATATATATATATATATATATATATATATATATATATATATATATATATATATATATGAAACGGCTTTTAGAAAAGAAAATGTATTGGACTAATTTTTTATATATATTTATAAGACATTTTAAAGTATCTTGTTTCTTCTTCAATTTATTATCTATACGTTTTGGTTGTTTTCCTTGACTTTGAACTTTTATATATGTTTCAATTTGAAAACCTATCAAATCTTCTAAAAAGTTGTACAAGATCGGATGGGAATGATAAAATTCTGAGTGAAGTTTGAATGTAAATATTCGCATGAATTTGTAGTTCTAAATATTGTTTCAGAATTTTACGCCCACAATGTGGGAGGAAAGGGAGAATTCTCTTCATTGCCAACTAGATAATCATAGTATTTTAGCAGACTATCATGTTTGGGTAAATTTTCAACAATATTGTAAGCCAAACAGTCTCCAATCTCTTTTGGATTAAAGTAAGTTAATCCAAGAGAATATCTTAACCATTCACTTATTTCAGAATTTTTATTTTTATACTCCGTAGAAAGTTCAAGTTTTTGAATTTTTCTCCTGTCCAAGATGAAATTTATGACCAATTTCGATTGTGTGTATATACTACTAATGGCCATTTCAGAATCAATCATAATGTATTATGGATTTAAAAATCTATGAACCAATTCTAAACATTTTTCATGTAATAATTCAAATAATCTTTCTCCTTATTGAGTAAAAAGCAGAAAATAAGAGGAACATAACATCCATTTTTTTCACCATGAATCGTAAATAATTGGGCACAGAATTTAGTACAGGAGGAAAATGTTGCATCCATAAAAACTCTTTGTACAGAACATAACAGGCACAAATTTGTCTTACTGTTTTTCACAAACTTTTCGACCTTATAATTGGTTTTCATCAGTGTTTTCTAGCAATATCCATTTCCAAAATATAAATACACAAAATATTAAAAGTTTTTCATAAAAATCGTCACATTTTAAAAATTATTTACAAATAAAAATACTCAAAGTATAACAGTTTAACATGTATTATTTTGTTAAGACTAGGAATAACTGCGCTCAGTATGTAGATAAAACTTTTTTTTTGGTGGTGCTCTGTGGGGACCCTTTCCATGTTGTAGGGCACAAGATGATGTTATGGTCTTCTGCATTTCCTCTAAACTTCCGGACAGTTCGAGACGCCCAAAATAGCACTGCCTTTTGCATGGGCTTATACAGGTGTTCGCTAGGGTCTAATCCCTTGATATTAAGCTGGAGACTATTTGATACCACGCCGGTTATTGATAGAATTATAAAGAATCGTCGTGATGCTACTTATTCCCCACTGTTTGCGTATTTGTACCTCCAGGTTTCTATATTTGTTGATGTTTGTACCTTACAGTTGTTGTTTTTAGGGATGGCGAATTCTAGTAGTGTTGCTCATTCAGATGTTTTATCTACCAAAATGAGGTCTGACCTGTAATCTGGAACTGTATGATGTGTAAGCATAGTTTGATACTAGTGCAGTATAAATTTGTTATCCAGTATAGGCTGTATTGATAGTATGGCACCTTCTCTACCTGCAATAGTTTGAATTTATCGGCCAACTTTGGCTCCTTGTATTCCGATTCGGCATATGCTTAGCATCTTCCTATTATATGCTGGATTACCTCTATTGTTCGACATCCATAGAGGCATTGGTCGTTCTGGATCGAAGGGTTATTGATTATGCATTTGAGGTAGTTTCTCGTTGAAATGACCTGATCTTAGATAGCTAGTAGGAATTCTTCGATTTCAGGAAACATTTCCCCAGACGTCAAACAATAGTTCGATGCTAAATTGTCAACATTTTCCTGGATGACCTTATTTTGATGTCGTCCATGGGGCTGCTGTAGCCAGGGTTGAATCTTCTCTTGATCTGGTTGGTGGTGAGAAGTTCTTAGTCGCAATGGTGTTAAACTACAGACTATTTAAAAAGTTTGCATGGACATGGGAGCTGAAATACAGCCCTGTTATATTACTGCAGTTCACGATGGTTTTCAGGTGGAAATATCTTATCCTGTGCATTCGAGGTATATCAATAACTGAAAAAAGAAGGTCATGCATGCAAACTCCAGATACGTTGCCGAACCATATTTGTGCAATATATATGACCAACTGAATGCCTTGACTCTGTCTCCGCAAGGCAATAATATGCCCATCTTGAAACTATTGGAGAAGACTACGGCGTTTAGGGGAAAACTACAGTTGTGGATAAGAAAAATTAATGAGGATGGCGGTCAAGATTGTTTCCCACATTTGCGTAAATACGCGTCCTCTAATGAACTCGTCTCTCAAGACTTCCTGTGCCTTTTCACGGAATACCTTTCGAAGCTCTCAAGAAATTTTCGAGGATCCAAGATCGTTTCCATGCTCAAGCTCCACCAGAATTCACTTCAGAAGAAGAAGAGAGTCTCATTGAACTCTCTTGCAACAATAGCCTTCAAACAAAATTCGCTTGTTCCGATTTGGTGGAGTTTTGGACAACCGTCAAATGAATTTCCAATTCTTTGTTTAAAAGCAATAAAGATTCTCTTTCCCTTTGCACCATCCTAGTTATGCGAAACCGGATTTTCAGTTCTAGCTGTAATAAAGAGAAAATATCACTCATAGATCAACGTAGAGCAAGAAATGAGAGTGGCAGTGTCAAGCCTTATCCCTCGCTTTAAAAAAAGGTGTCTAGATCACCAAGGTCATCCCTCTCATTGACTTTGTTTCCTATTTTTCGTTAATAATAGTATATCCTTATGTATCAGTTCAATATATGCTTACATATAAGCCTCAGATTGTGGTTGTTTTCATTTCTGAGCTTGGTTATTAGTGTCTATGTACAGTCGTGTAACTGAAAAAGCTTGGGAACCCCTGCACTATATTATGCAAATGGCAATAATGTTTTCTTCTATACATCTTGATCGGGGCAATCAAAAAGATTTATGATCAAAACAAACATCTTACTGGACAGACGCAATTTGAATAAAAATTATATATTTTGAACGGAGAGAAAATACTCAACTAGGTATTCACTACATGCGTATAGGTGATAATTTTAAAGAACTCATTAGAAATAATATTCTCCTGACGAATATTTATGTTTTAATATCAATAAATTAATGGTACATAACACCAGAAAATTAATAATTTATTACAAATAGTTACAAGATCTTTGCCACTTCATTCAATGCCAGCATTAAATAACAACGTAAATGTCATTTTTATGAAAAAATATCGAAGTAAATAAAATAACACGCGGTTTTTATATAAATGTTCTTATTAGTGAAGTATGTGTTCAAAATGTCAAGCACGATTTGTCAGTTAAACTTTTCCGCACTTTAAGAGAAAAACAGCATGTCTGGAAATGAATATATAAAAAATATAATAGCTTATCTTGAACAACTTACAATGGCTCAGATTTTAACAGTTTTATTCAGTTCACAAACTCTATTTGCTTATTTGGGTTAAACTTTGAATTGATTTTTAATTCACAAAATCCAATTGACATGAAACCTGTTTGCTTAAATCTATAAGCTAGTTAAATTATTTATAACAAACGATATGCTAAATAAGAAAACTAATTTTTAAGCGAACTAAACTAACAATAAATTATTAAAGTGGAAAAATCTTTTTTTATATTCGTTTGAAACATGGAAAAATATGCGCTGTAGAAAGAAAAGTTTTGAACAAAATTTGTTCTTTATAAAATTACCTTCAAAATGAGCTATTTTAAGTTTTGTAAACAATGCTAATTATTTTAAATGACGTCAAATTTGGTTTGTTAAGCAATATAATGGTTATGGTTTGGAATGTTATAAAAAAAGTTGAATTTTAATGAATAAATGTAAAAATGCTGTAAACAGTTTTTAATTTGTTTAAATAATTTAATTTAATTATTTCAATTTAACAATGCAGACCTTATTTTTCAGTCGCGCGATCCGAGAATAAAAAAAAGAGCATTCTTAGTACACTTTTCAGGGGCTTAAGGCGTTTGAAGAAACATAAATTGTCTTTCATCAATACAAAACCTAATTTAATTTAAGATGCGTATAAATATGAAGGGACACGCGCGTGACGAACCTGTGACGAGCTCGTGATGCACGTGAATCACGTCTCTATTGTACTATTAAATTTTATTTCAATTTTTAAAACATTTGGTTACAAATACTGCGAGCTGAGCCAACATTGCTCTAGAAAAGCGCCAAAGAAGAGTCAATTTCATTATATTTATATGGTTTCACGAGTAGCAAGGTGGAGGTTCGCAGTTATCTATTTTCTGTTGATTTTTGGCGCGAATTCAAAGAATTTTTTAATTATCTACTGGGACAGGTTAGGTTAGCACAAAGCTTCTTCACTACCAAATGTTTATGCAATATATTATATACGCTGGTGTTACTAATGCTCAGGGATGCCTCAATCTCAAGATATATCACATGAAGATTTTGCATCATCATATATTTTTGGTTAGAACTCATGTTTCACGGTCATTTGTTGTTACTGGGAGAATGCATTCCATGTACTATTTAGTTTTTAATTTTAGGGGAAGGTTTGAGTTGAAGACATGTTTTATTTTACCGCATGCTATCAATCTCAAGCGTATTCTATGGTTTATTTTGAGCTCTTGGTTGTTCTTTCCCATTGTTATTTCGTGACTTAGATAAACATATTGACCTTTCCTACTTGGTGTACATTAACATACCCCTGTAGAATTAGCATAACTTCAAAACTAGGGCCCGGTTGTTTGAACGCAGAATAACGTAATAATATTTTTATTTATATTTGAAAAAGTGTTTAAAAACAGCAGATATTTCATTTCTTGGTACACACATACCGATTTTATGCTATCCTTTCCTAATTACTAATTATTTAAATGAGTATCATATGATAATCGGTACGTCAATTCTAGAATACATAAAAGTATAAATTTATGGTTACCTAAATTATTATTATTGTTATTTTCAATATGTGAACAATATCTAACAATATTTACTCATAAAAATAAGTTTTTAAATCCTCTTTTTGTTAATATTAAATGCAAACTTCGCATTTATAGTAATTTCCAACACTTAAAAACATTGAAAAGAATTATGACAAGCAATTAAACCGAGAGAAAAGATAAGTAAACATGTTTATGTCTGTCAAACATCAAAAAAGTCTCTCCCCCACCGACCAGAAACCGACTTCAAACAAATCTATTGTTGTTTCAATTTATAGGGTATAATGAAAGATATTTACCGTTTGTTTCTTGGCTTGTCATAAATTCGGTGTTTGTGAAGAACTTCCTTACTTCCAGTTGAATTTCTTTAAGCATGTCATTTAGTTCCGCACAGTCTGCGGCAAAGACGAGTAAATCGTCTGCAAATCTGAGATTGCTAAGGTTTTCTGCTGCTATATTCATTCTTTTTTTCTCCCAGTGCAGACCTTTGAATATATTTTCTAGGGCTGGAGTCAATAATTTAAGTGATATAATAGCCCCTTGTTCAACGCCTCTGTGGGTTTCTATCTGTTTGGTGTCTTCATGCAGCCTTATTTTCATTTTGCATCCTTTGTTTAATTCCTGAAAATGTCAATGTATCGCTGGTCTATCCTTGCTCTTTTCATAGAATCTTATTATTGCCAAAAATTCTACGGTATCGAAGGCCTCTTTGAAGTCTATAAATGCGGTCCACATTTTGGTATTGTGCTTTATTGCCTTTTCTATTAGTATTCTGACAGTGTGGAGGTGTCTGTTGTACTATAGCCTTTTCTAAAGCTTTCTTATTCGTGGAGTTTTACCTCTAGACATTCTCATAAAGAGTTTATAAATCTGTAATATTAGGCTTCTTTTTTATATATCAGAATGACTATCGGGATATTCCAGTTATGTGGCAGTATTTCTTCGCGTAGGAATGACTCAAATAGAGATTGTAGTTTTCTTATTAGCTGGCTTCCAAATTCCTTCATTATTTCAGGTGTGATATCATCTTCCCTGCTGTCAATTTTGGTCTCTTCAATGTCGGGCAACTCTTCAGAACCAACATTACATATTCATCTTTATTTATTTCTTTGATATCTGCGGTATTTATTTTTGAGTTATACAAATTTGGGTAAAATTTCTCTTTTATTTGTAATATCTCTCTTCTGTCCTCTGTTATATTTCTCTATGTATCTCTTGGCCTGTTAATTTCTTTTTTGTTTGTGTTTTATTTTTTTTAAGGCATTTAAACCACTATTTATTATCTCCTTGATTTGTTTCTCTTGATAATTTCTTCTATTCCCCTTTGCCATTCATCTAAAAATACAATAACATAGTATTCCATGTAAAATAAGCAAGTTGACACCTACTTCCCGTATAAACGAAAATACCATCATCTTAAAAATATTTGGGATTGCTCCCATCGATATTAGTACACTATCAAATTTTCAAAATTTTCCTATATATAGTTTTCCATATATAGATTGAATTGTTTTACGGTGGGCCACCCGTATAAATAACCTCGATAACGTTCATAATATTGTTATTCTAGTAGACTCAAAGACTACAAAGACTCAAGAACAGGATTGTTAGCTAGGAATATGGCCTGAAACTGAACACGAGCGAACCAAAAACAATGGTGGTTAGTAACGACCCTGATAAAAAGATAAATATTAAAATACAATACACCAGCAAATACTTGAAAAGGTAACAAATATAATATATTTATAGTGTAATTAATGGGGATACTCTATTACACTCTATTGAACTATGCTCTAAAATTGAAAGACACGAAGCTCCTCTCACAAAATGTGCAGCATACTCTATAACTGCAAGGTTATAAGGTGCTATATTTTTTCGGTTATGCTGTATGGTATAGAAGCTGCAACTTCCACAAAAACAACACAATGGAGGATAGTCATTTGAAATCTTGTGTTACCAGTATATACACAAAATTGGGAATAGTAGAAGGAATTAATTACATATGTTATAGAACGAAAAACAAATACTTTGGCCACGTTAAGAGAAGCCAAAGATATGAACTATTACAACTCACAATTGAAAGGAATATTCGAAAACAGAGGACCGGGAAGACGCCCCAACTCCTGGCTGAAAAGCCTAAAACAGTGAATAAACATGACGTTTACGAAACTATATATATATATATATATATATATATATATATATATATATATATATATATATATATATATATATATATATAGGCGCGGATCCAAGGGGCCCCCCCCCCAGAGCTTTGAGTTTAGGAAAATGGACCTGATTTATCCTCTTATACTATAGTTTATTCAAGAACTAGTGAGAGTAATAAAACCCTTTTTCTCTTCGCAAACTACCTGTGTTTTTTAGTCCGGTGTTTTTAGCAAAATTTGTTAGACACATATATTTTTCATAGGAATGGGTTAGAAATTTTATAATCAAAAATACCGGTCTATAATAATAGACTAAAACGTAGGATTATTCTCTCAAAAAATTCTAAGTTATAATTTAAATACTAACAAAATATCCATTGTCAAAAATACAAAAAGTTAAACATATATAAAAAAAATAAATTCGTCCATATAATAATAAAATATTTTTGGGGCTATCGGTCATTTTATTATTAATTAAAAACATTTTTAGGGTATTTGACGTTTCAGTTTATTTATTTCTTAAACCATCTGCAGAATTACAATTAAACACTAAAAAGGGATTCAAATGTAATTACTTTTTTTATGTTGTAATTAAAATTAGACCTACTTATTTTTATTTCTATTGTACTGATATCTTAATATAATTTACTTTTATATATGGAAATCCGATAGCCCCAAAAAAATAAGATAAACATGTTAATTCTACACGCTTAAGAAAAAGACACAAACACAATAATTAAATAATAAAAACTTACGGCTAATTAAAATTAAATATATATAAAATTGAAGAGTGGGACACACTAATATATAAAAAAATAAAAAAATATATAAACAACATTAAACAATAAAATACAACAAAAACAAAAATTTAAATAATAAATTGGGTTTACACTAGTAAACATTACGTATCTAATTCCTAATCAAAGTCAGTGAAACTATCTTCGCTAAAATTAATTATAATTGGTTCCTCTATCTCACCGATTATGAGATCGAGTTCTCACATTTTGTTTTATTCTTTTATTATATGGATTTTTCCCAATTTTCCGCAGTAACTTTATTCAAAAAAATCTTTCAAAAGTTTATTTAAATTACTAATTTTAGTAATTGTGTTATTTGTAGCAACTCTACCTTTTACTTGAGAGAGATATTTACGGCTCCAATGGACAGTATCCGGACGATTTATAAGAACAGATTTTCTATCTAGTTTTTCCCAACAAAAATTAAGTTCTCTGAGCAATTTCCAGAGATCAGTTCTTTTAATTTCAGGTAAATCGCGATCTTCAATGATTTTAGTTAGAATTTTGTAGATGGTTGGGATCTGCTTCTCATAATAAAATGTATATACAACCCCTTTAATTGCAGTTTGCATCTCTTTTTCCAACGAGGTTTTTCGTTTGCCTATGATCGAATGTGGCTTGGGAGTACTAACAATTCCAGTCGTTTTTTCTCCTTGAGTATTCGGTACATAGTAGATTTTCCAACTCCTGTCATGTTGGAACATATCTCAACAGAGCTTTTAACATTATTATCTAAATATTGATATCTTAAGGCATCATAAACATTCATCGTAATAAGTTTTTCGTTGAGGAAAAAATGCCCTGGTTTAACGATTTTGAAATAAATATAGAGGTGAAAGCCACATCTCACTAATCTCAAATAATATATAAAAACAAGCGCAAACAAGATAAATCACTAAGAAAAAACTGTAAGTTGTACTTTGCTCACTGACAGAAATTAAATTAAACTATCAGAAATGTTGCAGTAAATTAATAAAATATATTTAAATATAATGAAATATAATTAGATTTACGGCAGTTCTCAGTTACCTGCGGCACTGGAGCAAGTACGTTAGAAGTTTCGGTAACAGTTTTATTACTCTCTCTAGTTCTTGAATAGAGTATAGGAGTCTGTATGCTTGCGATCGCCCCCCTCTTCCCAAAAGCTTTGAGTTCAGGAAAATATTACCCATTCTGCCTTTTATATTAGGAATGAGTATGCTGCTTGCACCCCCCACCCCCGTTGAAAACTTGTTTTTCTTGCCATAGTATACTTTTGTAATATCACCGCCCCCCCCCCCAAAGAGAGAGGCTGGATCCGCCCCTATATATATATATATATATATATATATATATATATATATATATATATATATATATATATTTAGAAATTAATTTATCTTACCAATTTCAAAGCTTTATCTGTAGGCTTTTATCCTCAATTTTTCTAAATAAAGGTTTGTTTGTTGATATATATATGTAAGCAAAATAAATCTTAAATCTTTTTACTTAATCTGATCGTAAAATACTTTGGAGATTGATTACTTACCTCATTTTAACGGATTTAAAGAACGTAACAACATATTTTATAATTATAGATGATAATCCGTAACCAATGGAA
This sequence comes from Diaprepes abbreviatus, assembly GCA_034092305.1. Lineage (NCBI taxonomy): Eukaryota > Metazoa > Arthropoda > Insecta > Coleoptera > Curculionidae > Diaprepes > Diaprepes abbreviatus. The sequence goes on along the minus strand of JASJET010000070.1, from coordinate 12,271,478 downwards.
ATTTACCTCGAAAACACAATTACAGTTTTCCTTTGTCACGTTGTTCTTAAAATAAAGCGTGTGTTTAATATATAAAAATAAATACCACATCGCTAACCACAAAGTATTAACAGAAATTATCATAAAAAATATTTGCGGTTACGTCAAATTATATCGAGACTTGCAGGTGGTGTCGTTCATTAGAATGTTCTAGAAATGCAAATGGTTTTGTTATAGAAAGAATTGCAATGTAACTGTCCCTTTCTCTAATAATCCAGTAAAAATGGCCATTTAACTTTGCAAAAATTTGTATAGAGTTGAAAATTGATATAGGTGTTACATACACTATTACAAATAAAATATCAAAGGTCCCTACAAATCACCACTTTTGAGACATCGCGTTTTCCAACATCGAAAATACTAATATGCACAATAGGTAAAAATATTTATTGGTTTGTGTGACTTACACACTAAAATACGTATACTGTTTTGCATAAAAATTCTCTTCACTAAACTGTTATTTCGATAATTTCTACCTATGCAACCTTACACTGACCTACAAATTGTCGTATCACGTAGCAAAATCTACAGAACATCAACATGTTTTGTTTGATTGTAAAGCAGATATAAAGATGTACCTATGCGTTATATAAGTTGTTATAGCATACCGGGCACGACGTTGCCAAATCTACGTTTTATCTAAGTTTAGGGAAATTGTCTACAATCTAGCAACATCGCATGAGAGGCCTCTGATACTCTCGATACCCGATGTTTCTAGAAAACACCAGATGTACGAAACGGGTATGTAGCCGGCCGGTCGTCGGAAGATTATTATTGAATATACGAGTGACGTGCAAAAAATTAGTGAATAGTAATAGCGATGTACTGGCGTTATTATTTTCGCCGCATGTAAATAGTGTCGTTGCAATCTTGTGTGAACAAACCGAACAGTTTCTGTTATATATATGGTAAAGTGACACTGAAAATTCAACGAAAGCCCACTTGTAGGAAAATCTTACGAGATACATTTTGGATACAAAGATGACGATCAAAACAAAAGTTGGCCTCTCGAAATTTGCTGCCATACTTGCTCAAGAGCACTAACAGGATGGCTACCGGGTACTCACAAGTCTATGCAGTTTTGAGTGCCAATGATTTCGTGGGAACATCAGAATCATGTTAATAATAGCTACTTTTGCTTAACAAAAATTCTGGAGTTTTCTGGTACATGCAAACATAAAATTGAATATCCTAATATCCCCTCAGCCATGAAACCTGTCCCTAAGCCTCCAGAAAAATACGAAATCTTCTCGGAATCGGATAAACTAGATGATTTTGAACCAAAAGCCGGTCCAAGTTTTTACGAGAAAGACGATTACGAGTGTAGTAGCAGTAAACAGCCCCATTTTATATCTCAGGAAGAGCTCAATGATCTTATTCTTGAATTGGATCTTCCCAACACAAAGTCACACCTGCGTGTATCTATTTTACAGTAGCGGAACTTCTTAGAAAAAGGAGCGAAAATTTACTCGCTTCGAAAAAGGCAGTCTATGCTGGTAGTATTTTTTTCAATGGCAAATGAAATTGGCTTTTCTTATCAACCTACTAAGTGGCGACTGTCTATTCCAAGACAAGTCTCAAGGCAGTTTTATTGTTTAATGGGAATTAGCAATCATCTGTTCCCGTGGGTCATGCTGTAAATATAAAAAACACGTACGAGATCATGCGCATATTACTTCAAAGCCTAAAATACAAAGATTATAAATGGAATATCTGTGCCAATCTAAAAGTTAATGCATTACTTAGAGAACTGCAGAGTGCACCAAATATTGTTGTTTTTTTTTGTGAATGGGACAGCAGAGTCAGAAACCAACATTATATCGTTAAAGAATGGCCGTTAAGTGAAAACATTGTGCCCGGTCTGACAAACTTCCTTAATGAACCCTTAGTAGATCAGCAGAAAATTTATTTAGCTCCTGTGAGTTTTGAAAATGGTGAATGAGATTTCACCGAGTCAGCTGCCTTACAGTCTTGAGAAGGACTCAGCACACACACCCGAAAATCTTCGATTACACATCACACCCGTGAGAAAATCCTGTTTACCTATTTTGACGATAACAATCATTATTTCTGAGAAAAATGCAAGAAACAGATATTTTTGACCATTGACCTTGAATAAAAGTTTTACGAGTAAATAAAAAACCTTTTAAAACACTTGATTGGAAAACAACCCTGATAATATGGTTATCTATAAAATAAAATCAGAATTAAAGCAATCAAAACCATATTTTTAATTATATCTACTGCTATAATGCAGAGATCTTTCTAACAAGATTCACTGGTGAATAACAAAGTGTTATATGTCTTCCTTACGTTATGGTCTTGAATACTGGATCTCTAGACTTTAGCACTGGTAAACTTGAAGCATATCATGGAAAGATCGAATAACAAATGAAGAAGTTTTGACGAATAACGATTATGAATTATTAACAACTGTAAAGAAATGAAGATCCTCTAACTTTGGATAGATTCTTAGAAACGATAAATATGCCTTATTACAGTTAATCATAGAAGGTAAGACAGAGGGGAAGCGAAGCATCAGTAGAAACAAACTATCTAACTGATAAATTTTAGGGAATGGTTCAATGTACACTATACACATAATTTAATTATGAATAATGATGGTCAAACGTCAGTAAAAGAATCATAAAAAAAACTACACGTTCAAAAATTAGAACCTAGAAAACTGTGAAGACGAGTCGTCACTGTCACTTTCTCTAACAGACAATGTTGGTGCCATAAAAATTTTAAATTTCTGAATGCTGTCCCTCGGCATCGCTTAAATAGAAAAAGATGGATCAATCGATATACTTTACGATGACCTATAATAAATATTCTAAAGTACAATTTGTCGAGCCAAATTTGATTATTACCAGCTTTTATTAATACATTTTAATTACTCATTCAATACCTTATCATAATAAAATTCAAATGGTTAAATTTATCGTTATTTAAAAGAATTTAAACGCCATATGATGAGTTCATGGAACAAATACATGGTAAATATTTTAGGGTTTATTTTTTTTGGAATAATTTTATGCAATATTTAAGATTGTCCCGTCAATGTGGTATGTTGGCAGTCTGGGTTTTCCAGTAAAAGAAATTGTAATCAACCACTTTATTTTAAACGCAGTCTTGCGATCCAACGTAGACCAAATCGATCCAGTATGTTTCGTGTGAGATCTAGGCTTCCTATATGCTTGAAAAGAAAGGTCTTTCACCAGTGTGTCTTACCTGTTCACACGTATGGAGCTGAGATACTTACTTTGACAAAAAAAAGAACATTAACAGAATACATGTCATGCAACGGAAAATAGAACGGTCAATGTTGGGAGTCACTCTTAGGGATAGAATATAATTACATCATAAGAAACCGAACAGGAGTAAGAGACGCGATGAAATCTATCTTACATTTTAAATGGAACCGGGCAGGACATGCGGCTAGGATGACTGATGGGCGGTGGACCAAGAGACTTGTGGAATGGAGGCCAAGACATGAGGTCTATAGAAGTAGAGGATGACCTTCTAGTCGGTGGACAGACGACATAAAAAGAGTGGTTGGAAATTGGATACAAGTGACACAAAATAGGAAGAGATGGCTGGAATTAAGGGAGGCTTTCGTTCAGGAGGGGTCAGGTTAAGCTAAATGATGATGATGATGAATATGGTTATTTATAAAACAGTTTAAATAAAATCAGAATTAATGCAATTAAAACCATTTTTTAAATTATAGCTACTGCTATTGTGCAGAGATCTTTCTAAAAAGGTTCACTGCTGAATAACAAAGTGTTATGTGTCTTTCTTACGTTATGATATTGAATATTAGACCTCTGGACTCTAGCATCGGTAAAGCTGAAGCATTTTAATGTGGTTTATAGGCGAGTGCTTAAAATATCATGGAAAGATCGAATAACAAATGAAGAAGTTCTGGTGAATAACAAATATAATTTATTAACAACTGTAAAGGAAACATCTTCTAACTTCGGATATCGGATAAGTTCTTAGAAACGATAAATGCCATATTACAGTTAATCATTGAAGGTAAGACAGAGGGGAAGCGAGGCTTCAGTAGAAACAAACTATCTTAACCGATAAATCTTAAGAAATTGTTCATTGTACACGATACACATAATTTAAATATGAATAATGATCGTCAAATGTCAGTAAAAGAATCATAAAAAAAACTACACGTTCAAAAATTAGAACCCAGAATATTGAAAGTAAAGACGAGCCGTCACTGTCACTTTCTCTAGCAGACAATGTTGGTGCCAGAATAAATTTGAAATTTCTGAATACTGTCCATCGGCATCGCTTAAATAGAAAAAGTTGGATCTATCCATAAACTTTACGAGGACCTATAATAAATATTCTAAAGTACAAGTTGTCGAGCCAAATTTTATTATTACAAGCTTTTATTAATATGTTTTAATTACTAATTCAATACCTTATCGTAATAAATTCAAATGGTTAAACTTATCGTTATTTAAAAAAATTTAAACGCCATATAATGAGTTCATGGAACAAATACATGTTAAATATTTTAGGGTTTATTTTTTTTGGAATAATTTTATGCAATATTTAAGATAGTCCCTTCAATGTGGTGTGTTGGCAGTCTGGTTCTTCCAGTAAAATAAATTGTAATCAACCACTTTATTTTAAACGCAATCTTGCGATCTGACGTAGACCAAATCGATTCAGTATGTTTCGGGTGAGATCTAGGCTTCCTATATGCTTGAAAAGAAAGGTCTTTCACCAGTGTGTCTTACCTGTTCTCACGTATGAAGCCGAGACACTTACTTTGACAAAAAAAAAGAACATTAACATAATACATGTCATGTAACGAAAAATGGAACGGTCAATGTTGGGAGTCGCTCTTAGGGATAGAATAGAATAGATAAGAAACCGCACAGGAGTAAGAGATGCGGTGAAATCTATCTTACATCTTAAATGGAACTGGGCAGGACATGTGGCTAGGATGACTGATGAACGGTGGACGTAGAGACTTGTGGAATGGAGGCCAAGACATGAAGCCTATAGAAGTTGAGGACGACCTCCTAGTCGGTGGACAGACGACATAAAAAGAATGGCCGGAAATTGGATACAAGTGGCATAAAATAGGAAGAGGTGGCTGGAATTAAGGGAGGCTTTCGTTCAGCAGTGGACAGGATAAGCTAAATAATGATGATGATGATGAATATGGTTATCTATGAAAAAGTTTAAATAAAATCAGAATTAAAGCAATAAAACCATTTTTTTAATCATAGCTACTGCTATAGTGCAGAGATCTTTCTAGAAAGGTTTACTGATGAATAACAAAGAGTTATGTGTCTTCCTTACGTTATGGTATTGAATATTAGACCTGTAGACTCCAGCATCGGTAAACCTGAAGCAATTTAAATGTGGCTTTATAGGCGAGTTCTTAAAATACCATGGAAAGATCGAATAACAAATGAAGAAGTTCTGATGAATAACAAATATGCATTATTAACAACTGTAAAGGAAATATCTTCTAACTTCGGACATCGGATAAGTTCTTAGAAACGATAAATATGCCATATTACAGTTAATCATTGAAGGTAAGACAGAGGGGAAGCGAGGCTTCAGTAGAAACAAACTATCTTAACTGATAAATCTTAAGAAATTGTTCATTGTACACAATACACATAATTTAAATATGAATAATAATCGTCAAACGTCAGTAAAAGAATTATAAAAAAACTACACGTTCAAAAATTGAACCCAGAATACTGAAAGTGAAGACGAGCCGTCACTGTCACTTTCTCCAGCAGACAATGTCGGTGCCAGAATAAATTTAAAATTTCTGAATACTGTCCATCGGCATCGCTTAAATAGAAAAAGTCGGATCTATCCATAAACTTTACGAGGACCTATAATAAATATTCTAAAGTACAATTTGTCGAGCCAAATTTTATTATTACAAGCTTTTATTAATGTTTTAATTACTAATTCAATACCTTATCGTAATAAATTCAAATGGTTAAACTTATCGTTATTTAAAAGAATTTAAACGCCATATAATGACTTCATGCAGTAAATACATGTTAAATATTTTAAAGTTTATTTTTGTTGGTATAATTTTATGCAATATTTAAGATAGTCCCGTCAATGTAGTATGTTGGCAGTCTGTTTCTTCCAGTAAAATAAATTATCATCAATCACTTTGTTTTAAACGTAATCGTGGGATCCGACGTAGACCAATTCGATTCAGTATATCCATTCAAGATCAATGTCTATATATATATATATATATATATATATATATATATATATATATATATATATATATGTCTGTGTTCGCCCACAGATGAGATTTTACCGAAACGTCAGCTACCTTACAGTCCTGAAAAGGACTCAACGCACACATACAGGATACCCAAAAACCTTCGATTACATATTAACAAAGGTTTAAGATACAAAAATAATTTATATATATATATATATATATATATATATATATATATATATATATATATATATATATATATATATATATTTATATATATAAATTATTTTTGTATCTTAAACCTTTGTTAATATTTTTCTGGAATTCTTTCTTGGGTATAGGTTTTTTATTTGAAAATCAAAAAACGACAATTTTTCTGACGTTTCGCTCTAACATAGTGAGCTTCTTCAAAGTTATTTTATATTCATGTCGAATCTAAAAAATTACAAATTTTCTTTTCAATAAAACATGTATCACAGAAATTATTCTACAGAACTATTACATTTATATATCAAAGTTATTTAAAATTAATAAAACATATTAATAAAACATATTTTACAACAGTTTAAAACTAAAATAAAACGATACAACAGGTTAAAATATTGTATATATATATATATATATATATATATATATATATATATATATATATATATATATATATATATATATATAAACGATACAACAGGTTAAAATATTGAAAAAGAGTACTACCTATGTATATATATATATATATATATATATATATATATATATATATATATATATATATATATATATATATATATATATATATGTTTATGCGGCTTTCACGGATTCCTCCGTGTGAGATGCAATAGCAGTGGATATATCCACATTATGCCGTTGTAGTGCTGAAATCACATTCAGCAAACGTACAACTATATGCAACTCCGTGAAGAGATGAAATAAAATGCGAACAGTAATCGCAAACCTCGTTCCATCATATCCTTTCCGTGTTAGAGATTGCACAGTTTGAATGAATTGCTATAGAACACAATTCATCCTATTACACCACCATCGAGATGATGGCCTACCTGTACCACTATATAGAGAAGAAAGTCAAAACTTACCTTCTCGCTACAGTGATACGGCAGAGGTACATGTTTCGTCTCTACTAGACTCATCAGGGTACCGACATGCACCTGGCTGTGCAAAGGACAGATCGAAAGGAGGCATGAAAATACTGAACGCGGCTTCGCCGACCTCCTGCCGGATGGCATATATGTTTATATATATATATATATATATATATATATATATATATATATATATATATATATATACATCCACTATTTGCTCATATTATTTTACTTTTTTGAAAATCGTACGAATCTTATATAATGAAGCATATAACGGCTAATCGTAAAAAAATTTTTGATTTTGTTCTGAGAAACGGCTTCTATTTTGTTAATTGTGAAAATTTTCCAGCTTTCACACTTTTTTCTTGAAGTTTATGACTCATGTGACCTCAATCAAAAAAGGAAATTATATTACGACGATAAATCATAAAAATATAAAATTTGGATAAAACCATGACTGTATTGATTGTTCTATACTGCAAAAGCACTAATCTCAACGTTTAAAGTGTGTATAAATATGGCTAGACGCGCATGTAACGAGCGCTTGACGAGTATGTGACGAGCGCTTGACGAATATGCTACGAATTTCCAGCGAAACTCCTTTGAATTTTGCCGATTTGTATTGTTATCGAGGACCAGTGTCGGCAGGTTTCAAAGGAATTACCCCCTTTGAAACCTGCCGACAATGGTGCAGTTGGGCCACAAGAAGTCAATTTTTTATAGTACTATTATTTTCGAATAGCTTGACCGATTCTTGCAGCGATCCATTTTCCGTCGGTTTTTTAGTGCGAACTTAAAGGACTTTTTTATCTAGTTGAACGGGATTATGACAGGTTCTTTGGAAAAAAATTACTTTGCAGCGAGACTGAATATAAGAGATTTTCTTATTTATTTTGTTAATGGAATGAAATTTATTTAGCACTTAGCATTAATTGATTAAAAATTGTTCATAAGTGCATATGGAGTGGTCTGAAGAAAATATGTTGAATTTAGAGGAGACCTGTAAATAGTTCCAAAATTTGTCAGTTATGGACAGAAATTTTAGAGAAGAAAAGAAGTGGATGTATGAAATTAAATTACGTCAAAAAATTTGCACAGACCAGCGAGACGAAAATTTAGAGTGCGTCTGTCATATATTTTTATTATTTTTAAGTAATATCAGATGTGTATAAGTTTAAGGCCTTTCTATGTTATTGTCTCACAACTTTCAGTGCTAGCTGTTGAAAATGTCTACTTTTACTCGAAAACTCTGTATAGGTGTTTTGAATTTAAAATCCAGGACAATAACTTCAAATGTGCTTAATTCACTTTCTCAACCGAGAACCCTGATGAGAGTGCGTACTTTATTTTCGAAATGTGCTGACATAATGGTACTGAGCGAATCTACAACTTACAGGGGAATTAAGGAAAGAAAAAGTGAAACTGTGTGCGAGCCTAAACCGTCTTCGAGAAGAAAATCATTATATGAATGCTTCAAAAATATATTAAGAAGACACGTTCACGAATTATATCTTAGAAGAAAAAAAGTAAGTATCGATAAAGTTTTAAAAGTTGTAAAACAAGACGAGAATATGCCTGGCATCGGGAAAACCAATCTGTAGAAAGTGCTGACAAAATGAATTTCTCTTAGAAAAAGTCAAAATGGAGGAAATATAGAGGTTATACTGTTTTAGAGAAGATATTGTCTTCTCTAAAATAGTATTGCGAGACATTAGAAAATACTACAGAGAAGGCAAAAACATTTTTTATCTGGATGTAATCTGTCTCAGTGAAGGACACATACTACAAAACATGTATAAGGATAAAAAAAATGACAATTTTACGTAAAGCTTTCTTAGAAGGCTTACCGACAGGTTTAAAACCCTTACTCGGTAAGGGCCGCAAATTCATTATAACTAATATTCGAGGTGTTAATGGATTTATAGGAGTTTTACTGCAGTTCGAATCGAAACCTACCAAACATTACCATAAATAAATGACGGCGGATATCTTTCAAAAATATTTTTCTCAAATTATACAGTGGATTCCGGAGAAGTCTGTTATAGTTTTGGATAACGCCAGTTATCATTCTAGACTGGTGGAAAAGTTGCCAATAAGATAGTTGAAAAAAATGATATAACAGATTGGTTATCAAAAAAAATACTCCCTTTACGAACGATTTGCTAAAGAAGGAATTTCTAAAAATTGCGAACGAGAAAAAAAGACAATTTAAAAAACATGTGTGCTTCGAGTACCACCATACCTCTGTTAATTAAAATCCATTGAACTTATTCTAGAAAAATGTTTCTTTTTTGGATATAACTAGTCCTATTTTGTTTAATAAGTATTTAAAATCGGCAGGAGACATTCTGATATTATTTTTGTATTGTCCGCTAATATGTTGAAAATTTAAATCGGCTAGAAGTACTGAAGCTGTACGCCATCGTCGAGGTTTTCATTTTTTATTTAACAAACTTGATGATAATAAAATCCCACTGCATAAAATTAATATAGCTGCCTTTTGTTCTTCGTCGTCACATATGGCAGGGCAGGTCTATTTTTCAGCGTGGTGTGCTGGACTTCAACCAAAACTCAAATACTTTTTTTACCCTTTACTGGTTTACACCGCCCAGATTCTATAAATCTCATTTGACGGCGGGCGCCGAAGATAAGGGTTTGAACCGGCTAAAAAGTGAAAAATAACTAGAAATTTTTGAAGTCGGCGCCAAACTAATATCTGACAAGATGTGACTCGCATAAACAGATTAAAAATGCTTTATTTGTAATTTCTTTCTTACCATAATTTGTATATTATTAGATTATTATCAAAAATTTCAATTTCATATAAAAATTTCTAGTTATTTTTCACTTTTTAGCGCACTTTTAGAAGTCGGTTCAAGTTTTTTATAAAAATTTTATTTTTCGATTTTTAGTTTTGAATTCATTATGATATTCATAAATTATTTGAACTAAGTGCTAATCGAGATTCGTGTACCTCGCAATGACTCCAAGGTGGCAAAAAGTACCCATTTTATCTATAATTGTAAATCACCCTAAAATGAACCACTAAAAATTCTTTAATTCTTAGAATTCTCCAAATATCAATGAAATTGTGTCAAACAAATATTTAGTCTGTCATAGTAACTCCACTATCTTAAATTTCAAATTAATTTTAGATTGGTAATATAGGTCCCAAAACCTTCCAATATCGATATTTAAAGAATTTGAGACGTAGATTTCTTAGCCCGATATATTTTATATTGCATATTGAGTTTGTAGACGCCCCAAGAACCCTGCAATATCAATTTTAGATAAAACCGCAGCCGCAGCCATATTGAATCCAGAAGAAATTCATAATTTACACCCTCAAGAACCCTCTATATCAGTTTTGGAGAGAGTCAAAAAATGTAAAATTTTTAGGACACCATATTGAATCCGCCAAATTAAGTTTCTCAAAAAATATTTTAGTTTCGCAATTAACACTAACAAAAATCCCACAATACAGTCAGTATTGTGGGATTTTTGTTAGACAAAATCGAGAGATGAAGAATCTTTAATCTTCCATCTTAGATTCGCCATATTTAATTTTTTTTTAAAAATAATATTAAATTCGTAATGTGCTATCATATCAATTTTGAAAAAAATCGGATAAAATTAATTTTTTATCCAATATGGTGGATACGCCATATTGAATTTTTTAAAAATAATTTTAGATTCGTCATGTGTGGCACCGAAAGCTCTCCCGTACCAATTTTGGTGAAAATCGGACAAAATTGTTTTTTTTTTGTCCGCCATATTGGATCCGCCATATTGAATTTTTAAAAATTGTTTTGAATTCGTTATGTGCAACCTCGAAATCTCCCACATACCAATTTTGGAGAAAATCTGACAAAATTAAATTTTTTTGTCCGCCATATTGGATCCGTCATTCTAACTTTTTTAAAAATAATTTCAGATTCTTTTGGCACAATCCCGAAAATTCCACCATACCAATTTTGGAGAAAATCGGACAAAATTAATTTTTTGGCCGCCATATTGTAAGCGCCATTTTGGATTTTACTGCACCAATTTCATCTAAAAAAATATAGGACCACCGCAGCAACTTCCTGCATATAACGTAAAAAAATTTCATTCAAATCGGTGCAGCCGTTTCGGAGTAATCGGTGTACATCCATAAAAAAAAATACATAGTCGACGAATTGAGAACCTCCTTCTTTTAGAAGTCAGTTAAAAAGCAAAAAATGTATCTCCCCTCCTTTTAACACCCATGAAAACAATTATAATTGAAGAAGCATATAACAAGGAACCCTCAAAAAAAATTCATCAAAAAAGAAAATGTAGTTTTTGAGAAAATCGCTCTTGTTTCTCATTCGAAAAATGGCCGACATTTTGACAATTTTTGGGTTTTCAGATTTTTTTCTGAAAACCTTAATCTAAAGAGAAAACTGAATTTTGTCAATTAGTCTTAAAAATATACAATTTTGAATAAAAGAATTACTTTCATTTTTCTTCACTGTAAAACTCTAAGCTCAACTTTAAAACCTCGATAAGTTCCTTGAAATGATTTTATCGCAAAACGGCAAAATACGTGTACACTTTTTTGGGTTCTAGAATAAAATATTTCACGGAGAAAACATTTTATTTTTCTGACTACTTTTACTGCATGATTTTAAATGGAATCGGTCAAAATGTAAAACAACACACACTCCATACCTGAAACATTTTGTATCTCTGTTCTCCCGAAGTGTACATTTTTTTACACAAAAGTAAAACTGTTCGAGGCATTTAATTTGAAAACACAGGTAGCACTCCACTTTCTATCTTCTCAACTTGTGCAGTAATCTAATACGATTATTTATTTTATATTATTATAAATAACAAAATCTTTCAGGATATTTACTCTTTCCAATTCTGTTTTATCAATTGATCTCACTAATGTTCGAAGAATTGTTAAAAATATTTAGTCTAGTAGTACCGAAAATATTATTACAAAAGTATACATATTTTAGAAAGGTAAAAACAAAAAATACGTCATTGATTCATAAAAACAAATTCAAAATTTCGATTTCCTGGTATTGATTGCCTACGTAATTATAAAAAACTAAAATTTTGCGAAGTTTACTATTGTTTCTTAGATAACAATCCTGAATATGTTTATTTGTTTAATTAAAAGTGTAATATTTAGTTGCAAATATTTAATTTAGTAGTACAAAACACATAATTAAAAACTGTAATAAATTACTTGAATAGGTAAAAAACCGTCATAATACAAATTTCTTAGTAACATACTCTAATGATAAACAAGTTCGTCTAGTCAAAGTTGACTATAACTTCTAAGAATTATCAAAAATGTTTAATTTATATTATGTGTGTATGTATGTGTGTACTCTCAGCTTCATTTTTGTTCTTCTTCTAATCCAAAAAATTAGGGTCGCATTAATAAAAATATATTTTTTCGGAAACATCTCTAATGATTTTATTCAAAATTTTTATAAAATTGTCTACTTTTTTCTCCGAAAAATTCAAAGAAAAGTGTTTCACTGTCTATCTGCAGTGAAAATCATATATTTTAAGGATGTTTCCACTATTTGTTAACTGAAAAGTACAGTAAACGCAGCAAACTTGATGATAATCAAATCTCCCACTGCATAAAGTTTGTTCTTCGTCGTCACACATGGTAGGGCAGGTCTACTTTTTGCGTGGTGTGCAGGACTTCAACCAAAACTCAAATATTTTTTTTACCCTTTACTGGTTTACACCGCCCAGACGCTATAAATCTTATTTGACGCCGGGCGCCGAAGATAAGGGTTTGAACCGGCAAAGTTCAGAGAGGTTCGTTGCAAGCTCGTCGCATACTCGTGACGCACCCGACTCGCTATATTTATAGGCACCTTTTTTTTAAATCTCGGAAACGTGTATACTTTTTTTTTGAAAAAGTTTCATTACATGATTTGAGATGGGATCGGTCATTGAAAAAAGAAAAAAATATATTGTGTCTCCCCTTCTTTTAGCATCCATGAAAACAATTGTAATTGAAGAAGCATATAACAAGGAACCCTGGAAAAAAATTCATCAAAAAAGAAAATGTAATTTTTGAGAAAATCGCTCTTGTTTTTTATTCGAAAAATGACCGCCATTTTGCTAATTTTGAAATTTTTTGAGTTTTCAAATTTTTTTCTGAAAGCTTGTGGCCTTAATCAAAAAAGAAAACTGAATTTTGTCAATTAAACATAAAAATATACAATTTTGAATAAAAAAATTACTTTAATTTTTCTTCACTGCAATAAGCTCAACTTTAAAATCTCGATAAGTTCCTTAAAATGATTTTTTTGTGTGTATGTGTTCACTTTTTTGGGTTCTAGAATAATATATTTCAGGGAGAAAGCATTTTATTTATTTTTACTGTTTTTACTGCATAATTTTGAATGGAATCGGTCAAAATGTAAAGCAACACACACTTCATACCTGAAACATTCTGTATTTCTGGTCTCCCGAAGTGTACAATTTTTGACACAAATGTAAAACTGTTCGAGGCATTTAATTTGAAAACACAGGTAGCACTCTACTTACTATCTTCTCAACGTGTGCAAGAATCTAATACGATTATTTATTTTATATTGTTATAAATAACAAAATCTTTCAGGATATTTACTCTTTCTCATTCTATTTTATCAATTGATCTCACTAATGTTCGAAGAATTGTTACAAATATTTAGTCTAGCAGTACAGAAAATATTATTACAAAAGTATACATATTTTAGAAAGGTAAAAACAAAAAATACGTCATTGATTCATAAAAACAAATTCAAAATTTCGATTTCCTGGTATTGATTGCCTACGTAATTATAAAAAACTAAAATTTTGAGAAGTTTACTATTGTTTCTTAGATAACAATCCTGAATATGTTTATTTGTTTAATTGAAAGTGTAATATTTAGTTGCAAATATTTAATTTAGTAGTACAAAACACATAATTAAAAACTGTAATAGGTAAAATACTTGAATAGGTAAAAAACCGTCATGATACAAATTTCTCAGTAACATACTCTAATGATAAACAACTTTGTCTAGTCAAAGTTGACTATAACTTCTAAGAATTATTAAAAATGTTTAATTTATATTATGTGTGTGTGTATGTGTGTACTCTCAGCTTCATTTTTGTTCTTCTTCTAATCCAAAAAATTAGGGTCGCATTAATAAAAATATATTTTTCCAGAAACGTCTCTAATGATTTTATTCAAAATTTTTATAAAATTGTCTAGTTTTTTCTCCGAAAAATTCAAAGAAAAGTGTTTCACTGTCTATCTGCAGTGAAAATCGTATATTTAAAGGATGTTTCCACTATTTGTTAAATGAAAAGTACAGTAGACGCAGCAGATAATATCGTTAAGAATATTTAGCATCATTGGTATTAGATACTTCCCCAAGGACTCTGTAGAAGTTTTACAGAAATCTATTTTCGGTCAAATTGGCTGAAACTGTAGATATGATTATTCATGAGAAGCAGAAACCGACTCAATAGCTACAATGCAACATCTAAGAACATAAAAAGAGGTAAACTTTACCTTAAAGTACCTAAATATCGTAAACTTTTAAATCAAATAACACAGGTTTACAAAAAAAAAGAGGATGCGTTGTGGAGACCATTTTATTCTCATATAATTAAACGCCCTGAATCCAAATCTGAGGTCCGCTAACCTCTATCACGTCAAGTTCAAGGCCATTTCAAGGTCAAATGAAATAAAATTCACTAAATCTTAAAAAATAAATGCGTACGTTTTTGAGGTCGCTTAATCCGAATTTGTAGTTTGTTTAATCCCCCAAGGTCAACTAGAGGTTATTTTAGGGTCATTACAAGGTCAAATTGAAAAAAATCCACTAAATAAAACCGAAAAAGAAGATATGTAGGTTTTTTGGGTCGCTATATCCAAATTTGTGGTTTATTTAATCCCCATGGTCAGCCAGAGATCATTTCAGCGTAATTTCAAGGTCAAATTAAGAAAAATTTACTAAATAGATCTGTAAAAGAAGATAGATAAACTTTTGCGAGCGCTGAGTCTTTATTGGTGTCAAGGTTAACCAGAGGTCATTTCAAGGCCATTTCAAAGAAGAAAATCCAGGCGCAGCTAAATCAATATCCGTTACATAGCAGACAGGCAAGCTTCCAGCGTAGGGTACGAGCTCCGTGGTTTTAAAAAATTATAAGTTTCATCTTTCAAGGTAAGTGTTAAAATATATTCATATTGTATTGTATTCGCACTAAATATATCACCATATCTATCTAATTTACGGCACTGCTTCTCAAATTGCTACTGAGAATAACGTGTTTTTATTATATTTTTAATTTCGAAGTGGTTGATATGCGGGTAATGAGAGCTAGTCATGGGAATATTTCCCATAAAACCTGCGGTTTTTGATGATAAAGATTTCATTGATAATATTGTAACCGAACAGCCAGCTTCTGTTAACCGTGATATTATCCAATCTACAGCAAATGAAACATCACTGCAAACTCTAGTTGATTCTTTTCCGGTTCAGACTGCATCGAATAATTTATAAAAACAGCAACAAACTGATTTACCAAATACGATTGATGACTCCGAAAACTTTCAACCACAGCAGAGCACATCTTCTGATTTTGTTTCTACTCTTTCTGTTTTAAGCCCGAAACCTATCTCCCAGATTTCTTCGACGATGACTACCAGGCAGAAACAACATTCTGAAATTTTGACGAGTACACCAATGAAAGTGTTCTTTGAAGAAAAGAAGAAGAAACGTATGGAAAAGGATGTCAAAAATCCTAAGCCAATCGGAAAAGGTGCCAAGGGTAAAAGTACAAAAGAAAAAAATGATAAAGTTGCCAAAGCTAAAAGTACTAAAGAAAAAGGGGACAAAAAATCGAGTGCTAAAGCCAAAGGTTCTAAACGAAAGAAGAATAGAGTTGGAAAGGGAAAAAAGAAAAGAGTAAAGAAAAATTTATTGAACAGTGATGAAGATGGGTCATCAAATGAAGAAGTTGATGAAAACAAAATTTGCGATGATGAATCTGAATACTCTGATGAAGAAAATCTGTGTCACTTTTGTCTCGACACACGCAAAGGAAAAGAACTTTGGTATCGCAGAATGTTCTGGCAGTAAAGGTCCAAATGATTATAGATATTTATTCTGTTTGGATCCTTAAGTATCTATTTTGACCAGTGTTATTAATGATTGTTGTTGATTTTATTGCCAAATGTTTACGTTGATTAATAGTTACTTAACCAATTAAGGTAAAACCTTATTGAGACTGATTATAAGGAAAGAAAAGACTTTATAAATATTTTATAAAAATACTATGGTTTCCATTTGACATATGGTTCGAAGAGGAGGTTAATGGGAGTGAATGACATTTTTTTTGTTTCTCATTATTGGTGATGATTTTGTTTTCATGTTTTTTCTGTAATTATAAGTAGCTCGATAGGCAACGCTCCCGTCCATAATAAAAATATTTTTTGAGTACGTAAACTATGAGTTTTATTACAAAATATCCTTAGTAGGCTCCAATTCCCCCACGCTCGCCTACACTTATAAAAACTCGCTTCCCTAGCCTAGCTGTTATGAAATGGATATCGATCTAGCTGCGCGAGGGGTATGTGGTTTTAGAAGCTTGGGTTTCGCCTTGAAAACTTGCTCCGTTCATGTGCCTGCGTGGGGTACGTGATTTTGGGAGCTTCAATTTTCGGCTCAAAAACTCGATCCGCTTACCTCTCTCCTGTGGATATCGATCTAGCTATGCGTATGTTATCTTTTCTACAGATTTATTTAGTAGATTTTTTAAATTTGACCTTGAAATGATTTTGAATTGGCCTCTGGTTAGCCTTGAAGTGTTAAATAAACCACGAATGTAGATTCAGCGCCCTCAGAAGTCTATACATCTCCTTTTACAGATCTATTTAGTAGATTTTATCTCGATTTGACCTTGAATTTTTCAAACTTGGCATCCATGAGGATTTTTGACCTACCTCTCATGGACATCATATTACAATGTTTCAGCCAATTTGCCCGAGAAGGAATTTTCATAAGGTTTTTCCGAAGTATTTTGGATACAATGCTCAAATATTTGGTAAACTATAATAGTTTTTTTGAAAATATGATAATAAAAAATTTTTCACTATTAGTTCCTGCTACAATCTTAGTGTAAGTTCTTAAGGTGAGTGTTTGTTTGAAGGTCATAGACAATGGTGTTTCTTGCGAAATAGTAGATATCTGTTGGACTTCCATTGTCTTTATTTTTGTTGAATATCACGACGTTTTGGCTAGTAGTTATCTCTAGCCGTTTTCAAGTGAAACTAAATAAATCCCTTAGCTACATGACTATTTATACTAAAAGTACATGCAGTAGAGTATGACTGAGATGGGTGCAGTCATGCCTGCTATGACAAAATCATATTTTTATGCTGCATTTAGTTTTAGTTTACAATTACTAAGAAGTGGTTTCCACACTTCTCTTATATCTAAAGATGGTATACTAAAACAACTCGGGTTCTGATGTATAACCGCGGCTTCTTTGAATTTCCGTTTTCTCCAATGTTGTTCTCGGTGTAGTATTTTAGCTTCAGACCATTTTATGTGGTGTCCATGAGTCCAGGAATGGTTGGCGGCACCAGATGACCGAGATGTGCATTTTTGGTGTTCCTTGATTCTTACGTCAAGAGGTCTCTTTGTTTCACCAATGTAGGAATTGCCACATTCACATGGTATCTGATATATACAGTTCTTCATGTCTCTTTGAGTTGTTGGTTTGACCCTAGTGAGCCGACTTCTCAGAGATTTAATTGAATTGAAAACAACGTTGATTCTATATCTTTTTCCTATCCTTCTAACTTTTTCTGAAATGCCTTTAACATAGGGGATGTTCAATACTGGTTTTCGTTCTTCATTCGTTGTCGATATTGTCCTATTTCTGCGTTGTTCAAGAAATTTATCCACTAGATATATTTGGTATCCGTTGGCTGTCAGATCATTTTTAATGTAATTAGTCTCTTTCATCAAGTTCTCGTTGGAGTTGCAGAGAGTTAAGGCTCTATCTACGAGATTTCTTATAATTCCTTGTTTGGTGTTGTTGGAGTGATTAGATGAATAATTAAGATATTGTCCTGTGTGCGTGGCTTTTCTGTAAACCGAAGTTCGAATTTGTCTGTCATTTCTTTCAACCAAGACATCTAAGAATGGTAATTTATTTTCTACTTCCTTCTCCATGGTGAGTTTAATAGTTGGACTGATATTGTTGAGATGAAAAAGGAAGTTTAGAAGTTCTTCGTCGTTTCCACTCCAAATAATAAAAGTATCGTCTACGTATCTGAGCCATAACTTTGGTTTCTTAGATGTGAAAAATCTGGTGCCGCAAACCATGCCTGGACTCATGGACACCACATAAAATGGTCTGAAGCTAAAATACTATACCGAGAACAACATTGGAAAAAACGGAAATTCAAAGAAGCCGCGGTTATACATCAGAACCCGAGTTGTTTTAGTAAACCATCTTTAGATATAAGAGAAGTGAGGAAACCACTTCTTAGTAATTGTAAACTAAAACTAAATGCAGCATAAAAATATGATTTTGTCATAGCAGGCATGACTGCACCCATCTCAGTCATACTCTACTGCATTTACTTTTAGTATAAATAGTCATGTAGCTAAGGGATTTATTTAGTTTCACTTGAAAACGGTTAGAGATAACTACTAGCCGAAACGTCGTGATATTCAACAAAAATAAAGACAATGGAAGTCCAACAGATATCTACTATTTCTTATGGTGAGTCATTTAATAGTTTCAAATTTCCATAGATAAAAATACTGTCTAGTCAACAAGATAATAATCTCTTATCGCAAAGGACATATTTATTACCGGATGTAAACAATTTTTTTCTGAATAGTCACGTATCTTCCAATACTTTCTCACCGAAATCAGCTACCATTAAAGTTCTAAAAATATTGGTACGGTGTACGGTACGTAGGTTCTTAAATCACAAACAAGACATACGTCACAATACAGATTTACAGTTCCAAAATAACAATTTTAGATTCGGCCTTCCTGGTATAATAGAATAATAATAGAAAGATAATAAGTTTGGAAAAATATTTTGTAAGTATATGCATATTTACAATCAAATATGTTTCGTTTGTCAACGTAATTAGCACGATTTGTCAATATTATTTTCCTTCCCGTATGAAAATCCTTGATTCGTCAAAACAATAATATGTTTCCGAAGAATGATCAAGTTAACAACATAAGTTTGTAATTTTTTTAAATGCCTTACTAGCTTTGGCAAGCTTGAATTTAAAGAATTTAAAATAGTTAAGTTTTTTGGATTTAAATTGAAATAATTTTTTTCTCGATAAATTTAGAAATAATTGTGCATGGAATTTTTTTTATGAGAATTTGGATCAAAAATAATATAATATTATACGAGGGCAAACTTTTAATTGTGTACAATTGACAACTAGGTGACGCTGTACCATTGTTAAGAATCGTATTTGACATACATTACTTGCAAAAATGATCCAAAGATATCAACCATACAATACTGTAACGGATTTTATACCAGTATACATTTCATAGGGTTATTTGTGTTTGTAGTTTGTACGGTTTTAGATTTATTTCCTACGAGTTTATAATTTATTTAATTAATTTTACCTTTTGTTAATTTCTTCATGAGACGTCGTTGAACTTTTTAATTTATTGTAGTTCCTTATTTTGAAGATGAAACGCCTATGATAGAAGGTCTAGAAATCGCCAGATTATTCCTTTTTCTTACTTTTGTTACATCATGTTGTAAGGAAATACTTCTAGAAAATTAAAAAATCTTCTGGTATCGACCAAAAGGATATATAAAGGGTCCAGATCGGCTCTCGTGGACAGTTTAGTTTGAGAGCTCGTCATTGCAACTTGAATTATTTTGACAAATTGCCAAAGTTGTGACAATAAAAATATTTTGAAATAAGATAGTGTGTTCAAAAATCGGCCATCCGGAACAAATTGGTGTCAGAGATTCGATCAAATCCAGAAGAGGTATAGTTCAGGTTAGAAAATTAAAAAAGAAAGTAAATTGAAATTATATGTCAGTAGAAATTAGAAAACAGAAAGTAAAAATGGAAGAACGACTTCAAACTAGTTTAAATCAGATACTGATGATGATACAAGATATGAAAAAAGCCAAGAAGAGATGAAACAAGAATTGAATGAAGATATGACGAAAAATCAAGACGATATGAAACAAGAATTAAAGACAAGCCAAGACAATATGAAACAAGAATTAAAGACAAGCCAAGACGAAATGAAACAAGCCTTAAAGACAAGCCAAGATGATATGAAACAAGAATTGATAACATTGAAAACAAGCCAAGAAAACATGAATCAAGAATTGAAAGAAGACATGAAGAAAAATCAAGATAATATAAAGTAAGAACTAAAAAACAAGCCTAGAGGACATGAGACAGGAACTTAAGACAAGTTAAGAAATATGACACAAGAACTGAAAGAAGACATTAAAAAAAATCAAGCAGATATGAAGCGCATAGAACAAGAAATGTAACAGAAGATTAGCAGTCAAGAAGATATGAAACAAGAACTAAAAGAAGACATCAAAAAATTCAGAAAGATATGAAGCGCATAGAACAAGAGATGCAACAATTACATTTGCAAATCGAGAAGGTAGCCAGTTCAGGTATAATAAAGGTAGATGGTGTTCCTGCAACTAGTATAATGAAGCCATCCGCCTTCGACGGTGAAGTACCTTGGCTTGCCTATGTTCATCAATTCGAAGCTGCGGCCAGTGGCAGTAACGAGTTCACCGGAGAAGGCACGTGCTCTTGTTCTAGCACTACGAGGTGGAGATTCTACGTAACATTCCAGAAGAAAAACAGAATGATTAAGAGATTATTGTTACTTTTCTGGAGATGCGCTATGGGGAAATCCACCTCAAAGAAGTTTATAAGGCCCCACTCCAAGGAAGAAGACAAAAATACAACGAAAGTCTCCAAGAAAATGAGGCGGATATAATGAGACTAATAAACTAAAGCAAGACTTAGCAGTAGATAGTTTTATCGAAGGTTTACGCGACCCAGAAATAAGTCAAACTCTAAGAATGGTCTGACTGAAGAAAATTTTCGACGCTTTTCCTCATGCCCTTCAGTTTGAAACAGCCAAACAGACCTCGAGGAACCAAGGACGAGTCATAAGGAGAGTCAACATTTCCCGGGATTATCGCAAGACCACGAGGAAATGTTCATGAGGCTAATGAGGGAATTGAAAGAATTTTTGAACAAAGGAAAAACACACGACAACAAAAACACACGACAACAAAAACACAAAATTTCGTAGCAGAAATATAATGCGTTGTTGGAAGTGTAGCCAAGAGGGGCATGTACAAAGCCACTATACTTGCAGTACTGTTCCTGACAGAGATTCTGATGATTATCGGCTTCATATTGCTAATATAGGTGATGAAGTTCGAAGGAGCAACTTGGAGGAAGTCTTTGATGATGAATTTACAGAAGTCTGGTTAAGTAATAGTATACCCTGTTTTGGATTTGCTGTTTATAAAGATAAAAAAGATGCTGCAGTTGCCGTCAAGGCTTGCGATTGAGTTGAAGTATGCGGTTGTTGTATTAAAGTGACTTATGCCAGACCTAGAAGAAGAGGTCAGGGACGCCGGTACCATTCGAATAACATGCGTTGTTACGGGTGCGAATGCAATGGCCACTTTTACAGAAATTATCTGGAAATTATTGCTAGTAGAGGCGATAGAAGGAAGGACCATTACGGAAGAGATAGAAGCAGTAATCGCGGCGACCCTGGAGAACAAGACCGCGAAAGAGGCTATGGAAAAAAAACGTCTTACAGGTCATCCTCGGAGAGGTTCAGAGATGACTACAAATAGAAAGCGACAGAATGAAGACCCGTTATGACCTCAAAGCCAGTACCGGTGGATTCATGATTGGTGAAAAGTGTCGTTGTACAAATTCTATTTCCTTATTTTGAACAGGGAACGCCTATGACAGAAGGTCTCGAAATCGTCAGATTCCTCTTTTTTCCCATTTATGTTACACAATGTGGTATGGAAATACTTCTAGAAAATTAGGGACTCTTCTGGTATCGACCAAAAGAATATATAACGGGTCCAGATCGGCTTTCGTTGACAGTTTAGTTTGAGAGCTCATCGATGCAACTTGGAAATATTTGACAAGTGTTTGATTTGAAGTTGACAATAAACAGCTTTTGAAATAATAGAGTGTGTTCAGTAATACAGTGTGTGTTTAAAGATCGGCCGTCCGGAACAATATATTAAAATTAAAAAACCTGAGTGAAGATTAACGGATGACTAATGAGCTTAGTGACGGCTTTATAAAAATTAATCCGTATATAGAAAGAAGTTTTGTTTTTAAAAAACAAATTGTTAATGCCATAGCGGTGTATCAGTCTGAGTTGAAAGACCTTTTAAAAGCGGCAGAGCAAGAAAAGTTTACTAAATTCTTTAAATCATTGCCCAAGCCTGATAATAATTATTAATGTTGTTAAACAATCTCTCATAATTATTTTTATTATATATTTTTCTATTTATTTTATAAAGTTGGAACATATTGCCTATAATTCCATACAAATTACTATTTTGTATTAACGGTTTCTGTATTCGCAGCATGTTTACGGAACGTATTCCCCTCGAATAAAGAATTTTGACTTTACTTATCAACTTGCAAAGGCTTGCCACGGATAAAACTAACATGAATCATAATGCAAAATGTTATCTTCAAAATCTTTTGCGACAATTAAATAAAAAATTACTTAATTTCCTCAACACATCCCCTTGAAAACCTTGAGCACCCTGTCACAGTTTTGTTACTTTATGAACAAAACTATAAATAACTTTACCAAAATACCAACAATAAAGCCAATACTCACCATAAATTAAACTCTTATTTTCATCAAGTAGTCTCTTTAATACATATAAAATAAAAGCTAAAAGTTTTTGTCACTGTCATTCAAAAACCGGTTTTGTAAAAAGAAAAAAAAAGATCAAGTGTGCCTAGAAATGTATCAAACACTCCACTTTTGCCACTTTCATCAAGGGCGTAGTTAGTTAATCTTTTGTTTTTTTTCTTGGCGCTCTTGAGATTTTAAAAAAAGCGTCAGTAGAGAGAGTCTGGGCCAAGCCTTGGTTGTGAAAACTGGCAGAAACCCAGAATGCAGAGAATTTTTGCTGATTTTCTCAGAGTACAATACTACTTTTATTCCTGTTTGCAGCTAAAATCATAGTTTAGTACGTTAAGGCATCATTTGCCAGATATTGAGGATAAACAAAGTTTTTATTGCATTCGTTTTTCGTTTAAGTACAGTTTAGTGAAAGTGATCTCACCTAAGAAGTTAAATCACCATCTTTGTGACTTTAAATACTTGGTGCACCCTTAAAGACAATCAGGTACATGCCACAAACAGTTCTTATTATACCGGGACTTTGCCATCCTGTCTAAAATTAGATTTGCCTATCAGAGCCAACATATTACACACCACTGCTCCATAGAGGCCATCGGCTATCCAGCTTGCCGAATGTGTTTGGATTTAATGACAAAACTGCCTTTCAGGTATTGGAACTTCGTAATAAACAGTGAAATTACCGGTTTTAATGTATACTTTCCTTTTTCCCCTGTGATTGGGAACTAGTAAGACTTTATGCTAGCAATTACAGGACACTTTATTTTTAATATCATTTAAAATACCTTGTAAACCGAAGGTATACGTATACACTAGATAATTTAAAACCTTACTTCACATATTAATAGTCCAACACTTTTAATTAGGCTTAAGTAAACATAACTTTACATAATTTTAGACTTAATCGGCCTACTAGAAAAAGTAAGGTTATTCAGTTCAGCCGATAGTGAAAATTAAGGCCTGACCTACATCTAAATCGACTTGGAGTATGGCGCAGATGACGCCATACTTTCAGTAGTGTTGTTCATTGTTTCTTTGTTTTTTTTTCTAATCCAGGTAGCGAATAGTCACATATTGCTTTAGTTTAAGATAGAATTCACATAGTTGTAAAATAGAATCCTTTTTTTTTTATTGTTAACTACAGATTTTAATTGTTTTTGGAATCGGTGTGTTTTATTTTGGGATCTAGTTGTTTCCTGTTTTCAATAACATCATCGCTTCTTCTTACCGACGGGCCTAAAACAGGTGGCGCTTTGAATTTATATAAGACCCCTAATCTCCGGCATGCTAGCCTAGGCACTGTCCTAAAAGAAGGAGCGATCAACACTAAAAAAAAATAACCACCTGTACAGAAGCATTAAATATTTAATTTTCATTCATTTTCATTTTAATTCTTTTTCTCTCCCGTGACGTAGCAACCCACTGGATGGCTTTACCTCCTCCATGATCTATATTCTAATCAAACGTATTGTAAGAAATAAAGAAAACGAATTATGTTACAACAGCCGTTTCTTAAGTAACCAAAAACCGTCACTATCGTACCCCATATGAAAGTTTTCATTATATCAATAATAAATCAGTTAATTCTCGTTCAAACCGGCCTTCGAAATGAAACTTTTTATCTCGTAAACACCTTAATTAAAAGTTATCTAATTAAAATCTCAATAAATTTTAGCATATGGCCATAAAACATATTGCTTTATCAATATCAAAGCTTGAAGGACGGTTACCCGTGTTTGATTTAAATTTTATATCCATCCTTCAAAATCTCTAATTCAACAAGGCAGATTAGTCTCTCCTATTTATTTTTCTGTCTTAGTAAACACCCGTCAGCAATAAAAATTAATCTTTGATAAACAAAATAGATTAAGAAAATATACCTGGACTGGAATATAATTTCGACGGTAAGGTTGGCCATGGATGCGCAGATAATTACTTCAGCTAATCTGTTGTGATTCTAGCCCAGTCATTTGGTCAAAAAAAGGGGGGTTATCTGGAAAGTTTTCCGGGAGTTTTGGAATTTGGTAATTTTATAGATTTCGATATGCTCTTTCCGAATTTCGACTTTGCCACCTCGTATCTCCGCCGCTCGCGCCTCCATATTGGAAAAATAGCGCCAAAACAGTTTTTTTTTACAATATCTCCTTTCCAACGCATTTTACAACAAAATCATTTATATACAAAATTAAAACGGAGAAAATTTCCTACAATTTATGTATTAACAATTTTTTTTGTAAAATCAATAGTTTTGGCGCACGAGCGCCGCAAAGTATTATTCATCTACACCACCAACTTTTTTTTCGTATATTTCTCCAAAATATTTTACTATTGTCGCAGGTATTAAAAAAACAGGTATAAGGGTAATGCGTCGTCTTTGTGTCGGGTCCCTCTCTCGACCTTAAATGAAACATCTGTCGGTAGAACTCAAAAGAAGTATTTAGTTTAGTCTGAGTCATCAGTATACGTCTATCGTCTTACAGTGTCCAGGACTGGAGACTTTTCGTAAGTCAAGTGTTAAAAGAAAAGACAATAAAGTTCAACTTTTGGCGGGATTAAAATCGATAGTGGTTCATGATGTATGTCGAAAACGATATAATAATGAAAAGTTAATCGCTGCATCATTGCGTAGAGGAAGCGATGTCACGACACCTCAACCACTACTGTGATCCTCGCACCCAACATTCTCATTCAAAGACCATTGTTTTTTATGCGCTGATGAGATAACAGCAGAGTTTTTAGCAAAACAAAAACAGGCGCGGTTGTGCAAGCGTAATGTTGTGTATAGTGTGCGGAAATTATCAATGAAAAATAGTATTTCAGAACTTGCTAAAGCTCGTAATGACGATTGGGTCGAGCAATTGTTGAGCGTCTTGAGCATGTGAATGATTTGGTCGCAGCCGATGCACAGTACCACAATTCCTGCATGAAAAAATTGTATCAAGCACCACCAGCTGAAGATATAAAAAAGGTCCGTATGCAAATGAGATCGATACTGCGATGCAGTTCATTTATTCTTATCTTGAGCAGAATTCCGATGAGTGTAAGTTTTCTCTGAACGAACTGATAGCCAAAATTGAAGGTGATTACCGTCCACATATAGAAATAGTGAAAGCACAACTCCTCAAAAAATACGGTGATATTTTAATTGCCGTCACTGCCAATAAGGCTCCGGTGGTTTGTTTCCGAAATACAGGGTTTAAGCTATTAATGGCAGCCTGGTACAATCAAAAAAGTAATAGCAATGCAGAAGAACATCGGTGTATTGTAAAAACAGCAGCAGAAATTGTTATAGAGGATATTCGCTCTAGGGTCTATGAGACAAAACATTATCCTCCATCAGATAATTTTTTCAAGACTCTGAGTCAGATATACCTGAAACTTTACGCGTTTTCCTAGATGGAGTGATTTTAAGAAACAAACGAGCGTCTTTTGAAAAATGGAAGAAAAAAAACATTGCCCTCGCCCATTCTATAATTGCAGCAGCAAGGCCGAAATCTTTTATATCATCATTGCAGATCGGACTAGCTGCATTTTTATTTCATAAGTATGGATCTCGGCGATTAATAGATGTATTATCATCTCTTGGATTTTGCTCTTCATACACCGAAGCAATGTTGTTCGAAGTTTAAGCTATTATGCGCACACCGTTGAATATCGATGATAACGCATTTTCTCAATTTGTTTTTGAAAACGCAGACATTAGATGGTAATAACACTTTCCATGCCATGGGCGGTATCCATTGTGTAACACCTACAACTGCTATCGCTCCTGATCAAGTTATTCCACGATTAAAGCAAATGCCGTCTGCAAGAGTCGTTGGTAGTTTAGGTACCATTGCATTAAAAACATTTGTGGAAAAAAACGATACGGACTTAAAAACAATAAAGATTCAAAACCTTGGTAGCATTCGTCCGGCTTCGGAAGTAGTTATGCCATCCGTTTCAGATTTATTGTGGGTATATCCATCGCAGATGATGCGGATGGAATTTCGGTCTGCGACGTCTCGATCGGTGCCCAAGACGAACTCGCAACGCCTGGTCCATCAGGAACAGCAAAGCGAAGGAGATTGCGCTAAATTTCGAAAGTGTGCATCATATGTGGAATAGGCCTACAGGGGACACCACGAAAAAAAAACGCACCACTTACTCTACCTCAAGGGGGTGTGGAAGTGAGTTTTTTTTCCAAAAAGCATATTGAAATGTACTTTGCGGCGCTCGTACGCCAAAAACTATTGATTTTACAAAAAAAAATTTAAATACATAAATTGTATGAAATTTTTTCTAGTTTAATTTTGTACATAAATATTTTTGTCGTAAAATGCGTCGGAAAGGAAATATTGTAAAAAAAAACTGTTATTAGGCGCCATTTTTCCAATATGGCGGCGCAAGCGGCAGAGATACGAGGTGGCAAAGTCGAAATTCGAAAAGAGCACATCAAAATCTATAAAATTACCAATTTTCAAAACTCCCGGAAAACTTTCCAGATAAAACTACCAAATGACTGGAGTACCCCTGATGATTGATGTTTACTTCATCTTTTTGAATAGCTACCAGAATGTGATAAAAGTTTCTTGTTTTCCCTAGAATGGCGTTTTTAGCATCATTTTGAGTGCCATATTGGAATGTTATCTTTTTCAATATTATCTGAATGCTTGAAAGAGCATTTGGTGTTGTTTTTAATTTTTGCCATTTTTTACAGCTTTTCAAAGTTTACCGTTTTCTTTAAAAAAAGTAAGAAAATGCCGAAGGATCTTTATAAAAAGAGTTCAGCTTGTTATGGAGATTCTACGGTAGGAATCAATTGAAGACCGCTCACCGAAGCTTATGGACCCGACTTTTTAAGATTCCGAAGGAGTGCTGTTAATATTACATCAATCTATTGACTCAGGTTATTGAAACTGGTTTTGAATTATTAAACTGCCCTTTCTACAGTCCAGACCTGGCCCCAAGTGATTGCTTTTGAAAATTTGGTGGATATTTTTTTTGCATCTTTTTGAGTTGAGAAAATTTTTAGGGAGTTCTTTTGGAAGTATCCCCTACAACATATTAAGGTAGAAAATTTTATAAATAAATTAGTTTTTTCTCAAACTACGCAAAAGGTTAATGCACAAATCGTACTTAGCATTTTGAACAAAAACAATCATTAATAAGACCATTAACATTACAACCACGTGTTATGTATACATTTACTTTAGTATTTTTTCATAAAAATGACGTTTATTTTGTTATTTAACGCCGGCATTGAATGAAGTGGCAAATATCTCTGTATGTTTGTTTGCAATAAATTATTAATTTTATGATTTACACGTTGGATGCGTCGAATTTATTTATATAAAAACATTAATGTTTATCAGGGGAGCATTTTTTAAAGAGTCCTTTAAAGTTATAAAAAACTCGACAAAAATTATTTAATCACGTATTATAGTGATTACTCAGTTGAGTTTTTTTTTATCAGGTGTTGGTCAATTGCGCCCCACAGCTACCTGAGTATGTTTCAACCCCAAAAAGGCCACCGGATGATTGTGTCCCAAGAGCTCAAGTGGTTTCACAATTAGACTCGTGTGGATCCCGGGTCACTCAGTTATACATGGGAATGAGGAAGCAGACGGTCTGATAAAGATGGGGTCCGCGATTGAACCATACGGACCCCAATCAATTTCACCTGCCCCAATTGCTGTTAGTAAAAAGCTGCTGAAAAGCAAATTTAACTGATCATGAAAAGGAGCTCCTTAAATGAGGTGTCCCAAGGAATTGAACCTAGAACTCGGTTTACAAGGAAGCTTAACTCCTTAAGAAGGAAACAGCGGCGAATTGTGGTGGGATTGTTGACAAGATTTTGCCACCTGAGAAGCAATCTTCTAAAGCTTTCTTTCGTAGATGACCCGACGTGTAGATGGCGCCTAGAGGAGGATGAAACTGTTAACCATGTCGTCAGAAAGTGCTCAAGAGACTGAAACAGAGATATTTCGGAGATATAATTTTGTCACCGGAAACCGTTAGGCCTGGAACTATGGTGGGATGGAAGGGCCTAACTAGGCCTAGGAATCGATGATCTAGAATCACCACCTTTCATTCATTCTGTCTTCAAAAGCGATTATCTGCGAGAGAGAGAGAGAGAGAGAGAGAGAGAGAGAGTTCAAAAATGGAAATTATGTTAAACGAAAGGAAGGGAAAAAAATTAATTATCATTAAAAGCTACACGTTTCGAAGCAGCAAAGAAGCATCTCTAGAAGTATAAAATTGACGTACAAAAAGAAAAATCGGGAGAAATTTTATTGGAGGAAAACAATCAACACACCACAAGTATTGCTTGTAAAAAAAAATCAAAAATTATCAAAACAGGCATTAAGCAGAAAGCTCACAAGTTTGATATGCCTACCAAAGATATCGAAAATATAAGAAAAACCATCTATAGATGTAGAAGAAGCATTTTGTCTACGCCAAAACGATCCATAGAAAACACACAAGATGTTCTAGAAGAAAATCACTGTACTACAAGGACAGAAGAGAACTTTATATATGCCAATGACAAAAAATCAAAGATTATGATGTTGTCTTGCAAATCAAATTTAACAATATTAAAAAATTAGCCCAATTATAATTTACAATATACACACATAGTTTCATAGTTTCTTGATTGGTACTAAGTCAGTGTAACACTTTCAACTTTTATTACATAATATGATACATTGAATTGATAAATATAAGAAACTTAATTTACAAAATAGTATGCAATATTAGAACTAAAGCTAACTTAAGATATCTTAATGTGCTTCCTCCTCTTGGCTATGATTCATTGCAGGGACGGAAGACGTTCCTGATGATGTTATTGTGATGGTCGGGGATCTTACTGAAAAATTTCACAATTGTGATCCTGGCAAACTCCAGGATGGTGGGGATTTGGAGTTCCCTGTGAAGCTGATCTGTTCTCAGGAACCATGGAGCGTTGACGATGATGCGTAAGACTTTGTTTTGCATCACCTGAAGCCTGTGTCTTTTTGTCTTCGGGATGTGTGCCCAGGATGTGATTCCATACAGCATCGCTGGGCGAATAATAGCTTTGTATATCGTCATTTTGTTCCTGAGGGACAGTTTAATTCCTCTTCCTTGTAGAGGGACAGGCATGCCAGGAATCCTTGTGCTTAGTCTTCCATCATGTGGTCTTTCCATATCAGCTTCTTGTCGTATAGGAGTCCGAGATATTTGACTTTGTTTGCCCAAGGAATAGCTTCGTTGTGGAGGTGAAGTTGGCCGACAGGCTGTTTTCTGGACTTGGTAAAGACTATGGCCTGTGTTTTGTCGGCGCTGGCCTTCAATTTCCATTTCTCTATCCATTCCTCAAGCATGCTAAGATGCTCCTGGAGTCTTGATGTTATGACCCGGAGGTTGCGGTGCGATGTAGTGACCGCTGTGTAGTCAGCGTACAGGTTTAGGCTGGTATGAGTTGACTTGGGGATGTCAGCTGTATAGATGTTGAAAAGATGTGGTGACAGCGGGGATCTCTGAGGAACGCCTGCAGCTACTGCCATTGCTCTTGATAATGCCTTGTCCGCCCTGACTGAGAAGAATCTTCCTGATAGAAAGGATAGCATCAGCTTCGTGAGGTGTTGAGGGAACCCCAATCTGATTCTTAGGCCGTCGTGCCAGACTTAGTCAAAAGCTTTGAACGTGTCTAGCATGACCGCGCTTATGTGGGCTTTTCTGTTGAATGCTGAAACTATCTGATGAACGAGCCTGGTTGTTTGATGTGTAGTTGACAAGCCCTTGATGAATTCGAATTGTTCGGCTAGGATCACCCCAAGGTCCTCTGTCTTGGAATATAGAGACAGTACTATAAAAATAACAAATTTGCTTTTAAGAAGAATATTTGTTTTTAAGAAGAATGTGATACATAAATGTTAAAAATCATATTCTTCTTAAAAGCTAATATATTGCTCCATGGTATATACCTGAAATTTGTTATTTTTGTGTATATTTGTGTATATTGTGAATTATCTGTGTGCTAATTTTTTGCCATTGCAAACTTTTAAAAATTAATTTTGTTTTAGAAAATTTGACTTGAAAATGCTCAACAAAATAAGCGAAACGTTGTCCTAAAAGGAAAAATAGCGTGTCTTATTTACTATTTTTCAACCGTGAAATCTCTTTTTAGGACACAGATGCGAGATGAATGTTTGTACCGAATGCGGTGGCCTGATGAGTCCCATACTAGGACGAAACAGCGCTGTTGTCATTTGTCAGACTCGGAGATTTTCCATGATCTTGGAGTGCTCCGCACTTTTAACATAAGAGTAATATTTATCAACGGTCTTTGTCCGCATAGCCGAGCTTCCTATATATATATATATATATATATATATATATATATATATATATATATATATATATATATATATATATATATGTTTAAAAATATTTTTAGTGAATGATTGTGATTTATTTAACTTTTCAAGGTGGACTGAAAAGGACACAAAATATTTTCTTGATTAGGATACACTTATCTTTCCTGGAAAATATTATTTTTAATATTTCCAAACATCCAAACTATTCTTGACCCAAAAAAATATTTTGAAAAAAAGTAATAAACAACGTATAGTGTATACGGAAAATGTCAAATATACATTCAACATTTTTATTTGTTTGAAATTTTTATGTATTTCTAACTGATTAGTTTTAAAATAATGGGCATGTGGAGTAATCTTTAAGTAAGAAAAATGTTTTAAACACAAATAAAATATAGTACGAAGAAAATGCTAAATGTGAAAATGTAATCTTAATTTTCGGGAAAAGAGGATCAGTTATATAGCCCAGTTTGGAAAAATAAAGCGTGTGTTGACAGACATGTATTTTAAGAACTATTTTCCTTTCGCAACTTTGACTAGACAGTTGTTCGTAACAGACCAGATCTTATTTTACTAAATATAATATCTAGACTCTCCGAAACAAACAAAATATCAGAGGAGAAATGGATAGACTTACCTAACAAAATTATTTGAGGGAGATGCTAACATTGGAAAAAACAACATACCAACAATAAGGAATAATGTGGAAGTCACCATTCAAGAAGTAGAGAAAGCTATAAAATCCTTAAAAAATAGAAAGTCTCCCGGACAAGACGGAATTCATAACGAATTGTTGAAATACGGAGGACAGCGACTAACACAGGAACTCACAAGCTTCATTCGAAAAATCCTGACACAATGCAAAGTACCAGATAGGTGGAGAACCAGCACAATGATGCTTATGTGTAAGAAAGGTGACAAGCAAGAACCAGGGAACTACAGGGGTATTAATCTACTGGACACAACTCTGAAACTCGTTACGAAAGTAATCAAAAATAAAATTAATTCGGTTACAACACTGGAAGACGAACAGCAGGGATTTAGATCAGGAAGGTCTTGTGTGGATGCAGTATTTATTCTACGACAGATAGTCGAAAAATCTATAGAATACAATAAACCAACATTTTTATGCTTTATAGATCTAACAAAAGCATTCGATCGCATAAAGCTAGATGACGTAATCCACCTGTTATATAAGAGAAATATTCTTATCAATATAATTCAGACCATCGAAAACATATACGCAAACAATAAAATCCAGATTCGCACTAACGTAAATTATCAACACCCATACCAGTCAACAGCGGTATTAGACAGGGAGACTCGCTTAGCCCTTTATTGTTTAACATGATAATGGACGAAATAATAAAGGAGGTGCGACTTGGTAGAGGATATAAAATGGGTGATACAGAAATAAAAATTATCTGTTACGCTGATGACGCTGTGATATGTGCCGAAAATGAAGACAACCTCCAGAGATTGTTAAATACCTTTAATCTTACGGGAAGGAAATATAATATGATTATCTCAGCCGAAAAAACTAAATGTATAACAACCTCAAAAGAACCCCTCCGATGCAAACTAGAACTAGACGGTCGAATAATACAACAAGAAATGAGTTTCAAATATCTAGGAATCGACATAACTAGTTATGGCAACATCGAAGATGAAGTAAGAGAGCAGGTGGCCAAAGCAAACAAAGTGACGGGTTGCCTCAATGACGTGATCTGGCGAAACAAACACTTACAACAAGAAACAAAGATTCGGATCTACAAAACCACAATTAGACCTATTATGACATACACCTCAGAAACACGGCCAGAGACGACAAAAACGAAACAACTATTGGAGACTACAGAAATGAGAATACTTCGACGAATAACAGGAAAAACGCTACTAGACAGAGAAAGAAGCGATAACATCAGGCAATCATGCAACACAGATTGCATTAATGAGTGGGTCCTACAACGTAAGACACAATGGAACAAACACATAAGCCGAATGACAGAGGATAGACTGGTAAGGATCGCACGAGATAAATCGCCTAGTGGTACACGCAGTAGAGGTCGACCACGGAAAAGGTGGAGCGATAATTTAAGTCCAGAATGAGGAAAATCGAAGAAGGAACAGGTCAGGGACCTATTATAGAAGGTAGAAGAAGAAGAAGAAGATAATATCTAGACAAGCAGGATTATTCAATTACGCCCTTCCTAATAACAATAAGTTAAGGGACCAATGTAATAAGGGCGGCCCACCAAACTTTGAGCGAGGAAGTTGAAAATCAAAATGATGCTCATTTTGTTTTTCGATTCTCGCAGGATTATCCTTAGCGAATTCGTGCCCTCAGGACAGACAGTGAAAGCACAATTCTGCAAAAATATCATGGATCGACATTTGAAACAGATTCGTCGTGTGAGACCGGAATTGTACCGCACCGGTGAGTCGGTTCTGTTACACGAGAATGCGACAGCCCATTCCTCAGTACTCATCACACAATTTTTGGCCCAAAAGTCGGTCTCCATGATTGATCAGCACCACTACTTACCAGATCTGGCTCCGGTAGACTTTTTTTAATTATCTAAATTGAAAATGACAATGAAGGGAGAATGTTTTGAAGACATTGAGGTGATTCAAAGGAATGTGATCAGGGCTCTGAAAGCTTTTCCCGAACAGGAGTTTTCCAGGTCATTCCAGCGGCTATACGAGAGCAGTAAAATGAGTATAGAACGAGAAGGGTATTATGATGAAAACTAAATAAAAATCTTTTTTTAAACTCTTATTTTTATTCGTAAAAAAATTAGTCCCGGAACCTTTTGAATAAACTGTGTATTAATGCAACGATCAGCGAAAGCTATAATGGATTATGTGCACTAGGTGAGGACCTGTAAGACTTGTTCTTCCCTTCATCCAGGGTGGCGCGTACGTTATAGGTGATGAAAAGCTACTTGTTTATAGTGTTAAAAACCAATAAAAACATTAGATACGATATTGGCAATCAAAGGGCTAAAATGTATCTAAAAAACTTTTGTAAAGCTATGTCTCTTCATCGGCTACGTCAACCCATTGCGCTCCCGGACTATAGGTAATAAGATAAAATAAAAAATTGATCAAAATGATGATCACCTATTCTAAAATAACTGTAGTAAGGTAATAAAATATGTTTACAAATCAGTAATAAAAAAGCAAGCGAAACATTCAATTTATTAATATCTAGGCTTTGTATAACAGCCGGAAGCAAGTTATAAAGTGTAATTCCACGGTAAAACTATATATTTTTGGGATATTGGGAAAGTTGGCGAATTAAGCTTCTTTGAAAATTTGTAGGTATATCTTGTAACAGCCCCTTACAGAATGTTGTTGAATATAAACATGAAGACAGCCTCTTTGGGTCTTCAGTATATTGGGAAAGGAAATAAACATTGTAACCACAGTCTTTACAATTTTACATGTATATCTATCTCGCAAAAAACATATTGAGGAATGCAAAAGAATATTATAAAGCCTATTAAAAATTCTAGAACCGGAATTGTTCAATATTTAAAATCCTGATATAAGATAATTACAAAAATATACAAAATTGAAAAAAATAAATAAATTCCCGAGATCGCCACGAAATTTACAGAATAATTTCATGCACTAATGCATTCCTTTAAGAAAAACTCTATATAAATATCTTGTTAACATAAATAAATACTCATTTTAAAATTCCACTAATGGTATTTTACGGCCCAACAAACAAAATCAACATAATCATAAGGATCTAACTGACGATAACAAATGAACGCAGTGAAGACTACGTCACATGCCGCAATGCCTACTCTAGTTTTCTGGGTACCAATAAAAAATTTACTATTTACTATGAAACTTTTTTATGTACTAATTCCATATTGCCCCTTTATCATCAACAATACATGACATTTATTTTTTGCATGTTAGGTTAAATTTTTAAATCTTTAGTCTATTTGTGTAGCTTTCCGTTACTCCTTCCAACTTCCCTGGTATCTGATAAACTTTGGAACTCATAAGTAGACATATTTCTTTTGGAACGGAACTTGGTACCTATTTATGAAGATGGAATTTTGGTCTAAAAAGTAAAAAATAGAAATTATTACATTAATTTAGTTTATTTTCCTACATAATTACCTTTTAAATATATACATACACTACGTCAGCGGCACACAATGGGGCATTCCGGATTTAATTTTTTCAAATCAGTCTAAAGACCTCTGGTTTTATTATATTTGAAAGAATATTTGCTTAAAATGTAGATAACAGAATTGCCAATCGATTCCTAAGAACCAATTTCTTAATTTGGTACTAAATAATTTTGTATTTTTAAGAAAAATTATGATTTTTTATCGGACTTTCAAATTTGGTATGTGAAATATGCTTAGAAACATATTCATTGAACTGCAAAATTTCGCGTGATTTTAACAAGTTCTTAGGGGTTTCCAGTACTGTCGATTCTAAATTAGACATTAGAATTTTTAAAACTGGAGATGGTGGATTTAACAAGGCAGATGAAAGATGAAAAATTTCGAAAAATCGTAACAAAAAATCAGTACCAAGGTTTTATAGTCATTAATCTTGGTCTGTTAATAGTGTGATCTATACTAGTCGCAGTCAACTAATTTTAA
Organism: Diaprepes abbreviatus; assembly: GCA_034092305.1. Taxonomy (NCBI): domain Eukaryota; kingdom Metazoa; phylum Arthropoda; class Insecta; order Coleoptera; family Curculionidae; genus Diaprepes; species Diaprepes abbreviatus. The sequence goes on along the minus strand of JASJET010000070.1, from coordinate 12,235,168 downwards.
AATGGCGATAAAAAAAGGATAAAAACTTCCAAATAATTTGAAAACTGACAGTTAGAGGAAAAAAATTAAATACAAAAGTTCTGATTTTTCCCTGACGATGTCTGGTGATCGAGAATTTGTCCTTGAACTTTACCTTCAAAAACATTTAGAGGTCGAGTGAGTTTTTATATTAGCAATCCCCATTTTTTATTGCAAAAATGTTAACTACCAAAAATTCCAAGTTCAACCATATAAATTCTTTAGGTATTTCAATGACTCTTGAAAGTCAATCCTCAATAAATAGCTGACGGATCGTCAGGAGTTACTGAAACCCGAAGTAATTTATATGTTTAAATGTGGAATTATTCATAGTTTACATTTCTGCTATAAAAACTAATTCGACATTTAAATCACTTTGAAGGCTCAAGTTCAAGGTCAAATCATGTTGAATCGGGGACATGGTTAAGGAAAAGTCATACAAATTTTGTATTAGTCACGTTTTAGCATATGTACCGAGAAATCATAAATTAGAAAATATTTTAAATAACAAATACTTTTCAACGAATTTTTTTATTCTGGAGCTATTTTAATATTCTGGTAAATTTTTTGAAATGTAACTTGCAGTTTAGGACACTCTGTATACACCTTTCAATGTTTTTGTTTGTATAGATTGGTATTCTTATAGAGTGTTGCTCCCAGCGATAACAACATAATCTTTTTATGGTAATCCTTTAATAAACACTTTTAATTTGTTGATCTACTTTATGGGACCAATTTATAAAAAAATTCGATTTTATTTCAGCACTCGAATTTTTGTGTTTAGTGTATAACTTTCTTTTATTTTTGCTTTTCTAATTTTGTAGTAAAATTTTTTTTTTAGTCATAATAAATTATTATTAATAACAGCGTGTTTTCAAGAAGTGGAAGTAATAACCAAATAATACGCAATAGACAGATATAGCAGAGGATAATCAAAATAACGGGGAAAAACATCTCAACAAAATGTCATTTATAAAATCGCTAGGTATTCTGCGACCCGACCGGCATTGTGAAGAATGAATTTTGAACGATAATTATTATTACACCATAGGCGTGCGTTTTTTGTTGGACCTTGAAAAAATTGATATAATTATTTTTATTTTTTTAAAATATTATGCAGGATGACCATTTAGTACTCCTGTATTCGATTGCAGCTATATCGCAAAGTCGAAGGAATGTTAATGGGGTTAAAGAGGGCATATTTTAAAAATAGTTTTGTCTATGCAGGATGTCCGTAAAAAGCGTGGTGCACATTTTTCATTTTTTTTAAACGAAATGAATTACATTTTGTTATCAAATCATTAACATTCCGTAGCAGCAATCAAATATCGGAGTACTAAATGGACACCCTGTATATATAGTAGTTTCAGACATTTTAATATAATATTTCACGTCAAAAATAATTATTTTTCAGAATTTTGCAAAAATTAAAATAAAATTTTACGGCAATGTCTAGTTTTTGAGATACCCCTTAAAATTGATCTATTTTTGAGGTTATTTTTTCATTGGTTTATTTGCCATCTTGTACATTTTTTTTTCTTAAATCATAAAAATCATCGTTTTTTTCACTATGGAAATATTAAAAATTTTTATGCGATTCTTGTTTCTAGATCAAAAGCAAGAAATTCAAAATGTTAAACCACAATAACAAACTTCATGTTGTTTTTTTGGTTGTTTGAATGTCTTTGACGCCATTTTATTTAAATTTGATTTCAATTGTTTTTAAATAGCGTTTCCAATTATTGAAGATCGAAAACAATTGAGCGCAAATTTTAATAAAATTTCGCTAAAAACAGTTCTGTCAACAAACGGATTTCTTTAAAAATAACTGGAAAAAAGCAGAAGAAATATCGTAAAAACGAATCGTCTCCTTGAAACTTCGAATACGAATAATTTCGAACCAGAAAAAATTGCTAAACATTTCATTATATATATATATATATATATATATATATATATATATATATATATATAATATAGGAATTAATTTTTTCTTGAACCATTAAATATATTTTTAGTTGGTTATTTTCTTGGGAATATGGTTCATTTTTATATTGAAACTACATATATACAGTAGTCATACTTATTGTATATATATATTTTTATTTCTCAGGACGTTTCGATTCTTTCGAATCTTTTTCCGCATCAGTTGAAAAAGATTCGAAAGAATTGAAAAGTCCTGAGAAATAAAAATATATATATACAATAAGTATGACTACTGTATATATGTAGTTTCAATATAAAAATGAACCATATTCCCAAGAAAATAACCAACTAAATATATATATATATATATATATATATATATATATATATATATATATATATATATATTTCTCGGTTGTGCGGACATAAGATTATTGGTAAACATTGCACTTGTGTTAAAAAGTGCGGAGAGTTCCAAGACAATGGAGAACCTCCAGGTCCGAAAAATGACGACAGCTCTGTTTCGTCCTCGTATGGGACTCATCAGGCTGCTGCATCCGGTAGAATCCATCACCTCGCAATTGTGCTCTATAAGCTGTTTTTAATATGAAAAAACAGCAAACAAGACACAAATAGCGTTATTGTTGTATAAAAACGCCATGTGATGGCGCGACGGTAAATTAAAAAAGAAATATATCAAAACTAGATACACGAAACATGTTACCCAAAGGATACAGGGCGCATCATTAGGCATCGGCGACCAAACTAATCAAGAGTTCAGCAATTCAAGCAAGGTGATGTACCAATGATCTCCCCATGCGAGACGTTGCGTGTTTTTAATGATGTTTTCGTCCGTGTAATGTTTAAATAACATGCGAGGACAAAACAGCGCTGTCGTCATTTTTCAGACCTAGAGCTTCCCCACTGTCTATGAGAGTAATGTTTTTCAACAATTTTATGTCCACACAGCCAAGAATTTTCTATTTTATTTTAAAATTATACGTACAAAACTTGTATATATATATAATATATATATATATATATATATATATATATATATATATATATATATATATATATAAATTTTTATTAGCTTGTAAGTCCTCTGAGCTGATAAGTACCTACGGAATTAGGGAATTTCACTCAGATATAAATAAATAGCCTTTAAAAACGATAAATAATCAAGTGATAATTATATTCTTGCTTTCTCTAATGCATAGGGGTTTTTATTGAACAAGCCAAAAACATTCTTTTTAGGAGTCAGTCTGTAATAAAAATATGAAGCTGAAGATAGCCCAGAAAATCCGAAACGTTGGACTTGAAAAATGATAAGAGGAACATGCAATTTATTTCAAAATATATTGTCATATAAAATCAGGAAAAAGTAAAAAATGAAATAGCAGATTTTAAATTATATTTCCCTTCATTAAACCAACATTGTTCTCTTACAGTTACCGAGATCCCCATACCCAGATGTTATCGAAGGTCTAAGAATAGATATTTTTAAAATCTAATGAATTTTCCTGCCACGAACGGTATATTTTGTTTCAGTATAGATAAAGTCATTAAATATACTACCCTAAGGTAATACCGTCGACAACTAAACCGATAAATCACATGTATTAATCAAATTTACCTAATAGCAGCTCGTGTTTTACCACTTTATCACAGGAAATCAAAACATTTCCGAATGCTATAAATTATCTTTTCAATTTACACTACTCCCGGTTATAAATTCAATTTTTATCACTTTACGAGGATTTTTATCACTTTTCTTTACGCACATTCTAAAGGTCCATGTCAGTACCGGAGTAGTGATATTTCTTTAGACTTTTTCTAAGCGGAGAAAATTCCGAAGCCAATGGTATAAATAATGTGGGGTTTTAGATGTCAATTGGAGGTCATTTGAAGGTCATAGATCTACTTAAATAACTCGCCACGAACATATTTAAGAAAAATATCTTTCATACAAAGGTTGTAGGGTTCCTGAGGGACCATATGTTTATGACCTTGAATTTAAAATTGAGAATGAATGAATCTTAAAGGTTTTTTATTCCAGAAATGGAAAACGTATAAAAGTCTGCATTTAACGATATAAATAATATGGTTTAGGTGACATGCGCCGTGAAAAAAAAAACGATCTGACTTTGAAATAACCTTCAATATCACTCTCAAGGTCAAATAAAAAGCCAATATTAAGCGACCCTCTTGGAATCCTACATTTATATGAGACATTTTTTTCGAAGATGCGTTCTTGGAGAGATATATTAGTGGATCAATTAAAATGAATACAGGGTGTCCGGAAAATACTTGTACAACGTTTAATGACAGACTCTTGACGTCAAAATAGGTCGATTTAAACTTAGTTATAACCGATACTGCTTCGTAAAAGCAGTAGAAGATATCAAAGTTTTAAGAAAATATTGATTTCTGCATAAATTTCTTAAAACTCGATAACTAAATTTAATAATTTTTGGTGTGTGGTCTAACACTATAATATAACGTTTTCTAGTGGTATAGCGACCGGCTATAAAATAGTGTGTTATAAAAGTGAATAATAGAAAACAAATACAATCTGCCATAATATATTGTCGAATTAGCTAGACACTAAACTACCTCGATAGCACCTATTTCACTTATGAAGGCCAGCGATATAAACAAGTCAAGGGAGCCCCTATGGAATTACCTGCACTCGCTAATTTATTTTTGGAAGATTTCGAATCAAAAACTTTAGAGACCTTCTCACACAAACCACGTCTGTGACTGCCTAACGTAGATGACACATTCGTTATCAGGCAACATGGAGAAGAAATTTTTAAAAATTTCCTAAATCACATAAACAGTATATATCCAAAAATCAAATTCACCATGGAAACAGAACAGGAAAGAAAACTACCTTTTCTGGATATCCTACTGAAAAGAAAAGAGGATGGCTTGCTTTTATACACTCTCTACAGAGAACTCACTCACACCAACAGATACCTCAACGCCAATCCACATCCACCTCGCCCATTTATTTGCCGTAGTGAAATCACTTACATTTCGATCACAGTCTCTGAAAGATCAAGAATATATATATATATATATATATATATATATATATATATATATATATATATATATATATATATATATATATATATTGACCATCAAATTAAAAAGAATATGCCTGAAAATTTTCCAAGTTTACGCACCTACCAACGGAATTACAGACGAAGACAGTAAACCATTTTATAAAGAAATAACATCATCGTTGGAAGAACAAAAGACCCGTTTAACATTGGTAGTAGGTGACTTCAATGCCAAACTCGGGAAGAAATGAAAGAGAAACTACCCTGATGAATTACCTGGAAGAAAGAAAACTCTTTGCAATGAACTCCTTTTTTGACAAGAAACCACAACGAAAATGGACATGGATAAAACCCGATGGTAAAACCAAAAATGAAATTGACTATATACTTTCGACACATCGTTACAGACGTAACCTAGCTTAACCAGTTTTCGACTGGCAGTGACCACAGGCTTGTAAGAGCAAAGATTCAAATCAACAGCTTTTTTGAAACAAGGAAAAGAATCAGTCAAACACAAAAACTAGATATGGAAAAGCTCAAACATAACACAGACAAGTATAAAAAAAAAATAAAGGAATATATACCAAATATAAAGAATCTAGAGAATAAAAATATCGATGAAATAGATAATATATTGACGAACACACTATTACAAGCCGGGAAAGAAGTAGCACAAGCATCATCGAAAAAGCACACTTATATCTCTCAACACACAAAAGAATTAATGAATAAAAGAAGGACGCTGCTTAAAGAAGGAAACAAGAAACAAAGATAGAAAGAGTAATTCAACAAAACAAGAACATGAAATGTCTGAAACCACAACTAGGAAAAATACTGATAAATAGTATAAAAAACAACGAAGAGATAGAAACTAGCAAAATGGAGCAAATTATACGGATAACGCAGGAATATTACACAAATCTTTAAAGTATAAAGGAAAGACCACCGCAAGAAATGCTTAATCGATTAAACACTAAAATAAAGAACATCAACTCTGACATTCAACCCGAAATTAGTAAGAATGAAAGTAAAACGGCCCTGAAAGAAATGAAAAGTAACAAATCGCCAGGTAAAGATGGAATCACAGCAGAAATGGTGAAGAGTGGTGAAAAACCAACAAGAAACGATTTGTACATCTTTCTGAACAAAATACTTAGTACAAAATGGATACCAACCAGTTGGAACGAAGCAATGACCCTTTTACTATTTTAAAAAGGAGATAGAAAGAATTTGAAAATCTACAGACTAATAACGCTACTTAATATCATGTATAAACTGCTAACTAAAATACTAACAAATAGACTGACCCCCAAATTCGATGGCTATCAAACACAAGAACAGGATAGATTTAGGAAGGACTTCAGCACATGCGACCACCTACTGACAGTAAAAATTCTAATTGCAAAGGCCAACGAAATCAGATTCCTCTATATATAGCATTCATAGATTTTGAAAACGCCTTTGACAGCGTTGAACATTGGGCAGTTAAGAACTCGTTGCAAAATAGCAGGATCGATCATAGATACACAGAATTAATAACCAATATATATAACCATGCAAAGATTACTATCAAAATAACGGAAGAACACGTGCTGTGTAAACCAATAAAAATCGGACGAGGGGTCAGGCAAGGAGATACAGTGTCACCGAAACAATTCAACCCAGCTCTAGAGGATGTCTTTAAAAAATTACAATAGGACCATTATGAGATCAACATAAACAGAAAGCTATTGAATCACATAAGATACGTGGATATATAGCTTTAATAATAGATAAGAAAGATGAATTGCAAAAAAGATTGAAGAACTAGGATTCAAAAAGAACTATGACAAAATGAAAGTAATGACAAATCAAACTGAAGAAATGGTTATAACGGTCGCACAGGATTTTCGAGGAAGTGTCAGAGTATATATATCTAGGTCAAATAACAAAACTAAATAAAGACAATCAAAATGAAGAAATAAAAAGAAGAGTCAGACTATCTTGGATATCATTTGGTAAACTCTCATACATCCTAAAATAACAAGAAATATCCGCAATATCTAAGAGTGTGTTCAATCAGTGCATACTACTGTCTTAACATATGGATCCCAAACATGGACATTTACCAAAGAGAATATAGATAGAATTGCCAAAACACAAAGAGCAATGGAGAGACAAATGCTAGCTATCAGACTTATAGATAAAAAGAAGAACACATAGATACGAGACAAAACAAAAGTAAGGGATGTCTCGACAAAAGTAGCCAAGCTTAAATGGAAATTCGCCAGTCATACTTTAAGACAGAAAGACAATAGATGGAACAAAATAATCCTAGAATGGAGACCCTGGCAACACAAACGAAGAAGAGGAAGACCGCAAATGAGATGGACAGACGACTTAAAAAAGTAAGCCGGACAAAGATGGGTACAGACCGCTCAAGATAGAGAACAATGGAGAAAACAAGGGTAAGCCTATGTTCAAAGATGGATGATTGCGGCTCATTATTTATATATATATATATATATATATATATATATATATATATATATATATATATATATATATATATATATATATATATATGTAGTTGATAGCCTTCATTTTATTAAGTCGGTTAAAACCGGTATAAGTTCACAACTGTTTTAATTTGGATACACAAAACGCTTAGCGTAAATGACATAGACATGCTAATATCTCAAAAACCGTTGTTAAAAATAGAACAATTTAAAAAAGTGCGTTATGTACTGACGTATATAATTTAACTTTTAAATCCAATGGCTTCAGTTACGGGTTTAAGTTAAAATACTTTATATCACAACAAACAGTAACAATACATATTAAATAACAGTAAATGATAATAATAATAAATAAGTATTGCCTTACAACATTCTGAAATAATATCCATTACAAAGTAATATCTTTTTATGTAAAATAATATATGAGGTATGTGAAACATTTAAGTCAAATTTGTTGTTTTTATTTTTGTATATTTATATCTGATTAACTGTCGACTTGCAATTTCAATGAAATAGTTAATTAGAGCTGACATTTGTTTAAGACAAAACAAATAACAAATATAAACAAAAAGAAGAGCATCCTTGTCACTATAATTATGACTAATTAGTGCAATAAATTGGTAAAATTAAATAAGATAATTCAAGGATGTTATTTTTTCTGTAATGGTGTCTCATTTGGAGAACACGCCGCCTAGAGGAAGCGTAACAAGATGTTAAGATGTGGAGTAAAATACGAAAGGCTTGAGTAAAAAACTTTTTGATAAGCTGTTATCTCTGTTCGCCATACTCGAAAAGCAATTATGATATATGTAAATCGAAATGTCATGTAACAAAAGAAACAAGAGTTAATATGATTATAAGTTTATTTTTAATTAGTAAACAAAACTGCTTACTGAATTTTATTTAAATGTTTTTACGACAAAGCAAGAATTTACAAGGTCTGTGTAAGACCGATACTGACCTACGGCGCAAAAACAAGAAATGAAACAACAAAGACAAAACAAATTATAAGAAGAAATGAAAACGCTGAGAATGATCACGGGAACAAGTTTAAGAGATAGAATAAGAAACGCAAAAATACGCGAGAACAGCGGAGTGGGGGATGTTGTGAAGTGGGTTCGAAACCGTCGTAGGCAGTGGAGAGATCACGTGGAACGAATGGACGATGACAGACTAGCAAAAACCGTGATGAGAGAGAAACCAAACACCAAACGGCCGCCTGGACGGCTGGCTCCCCAAAAGATGGAGATACAGCTGAATATCGACCTCAAACGAGGATCAATGAGGCATTGTGTAGATAACAGAACTTGGTTCTACCTAGAAGAAGAAGAGAGAAGAAGAAGTTTTTACGGCACTCTTTTTTCTATAATATTAGAATCAATTGTTTTTAGTTTAAAAAACTGAACTATAGACAAAAAGCAATCCAGCGATGTCACGATAACTATTGTGACTAATTACAACAATAAATCCTAAAAAACTAAAAAGAAGTTATTTTTTATGTCAAGGTTTCTCATCAACACGCCACCTAGAAAGAGCGCTACCAGATTCTAAGGGCGAGTACACATTGGGTGCTTGATGTTGCGCTGAGTGCGACGTTTGACGAGCGTTAGTAGAGTGTGCGCTACTGTTATAAATATTCGGATAATATGGATGACTTTCATATATATTTATTAACGGTCCATAGTAAATACGTAATCTGCTTCCTAGTCATAGTTTAAATAGGAATAATGGGCTGAAAATAACGAATAGGGATTCTGGAAAGTTGGTGAAACAGCACGAACTAATTTCATATATGCAGGAAACGTCTGGAGCATCCGTCATTCGTTTTCTTGCCGCTTTAAAGCCAGTGATACACTTATGTGTTACTACAAACTTATAACTAAGATAGAATATCCGTATTTTAACATTCTCTTTCTTTTTATTTTTATATAATTTAAGCCCACGACATTCGCGTGCTAAGGAAGTATTCGGATTAATAATTAATACCATTCGGATTGTACGATTATTTTAATACGTATTTTCACATCACCAGAATGTGCACACTGACTTATTTTAGTACAGAAGTGGACGTTGAAGTGACTGGTTGCATGTGGCTCTTCTAACGTCACTAAAAAAGGTGACAACAGAGGCAAAGTGAATTTTGGGTACATCCAATTTTATCCAAAATTTAGGTAATACGAATCTAAGTTTTTGAATTATTTTAGAATGTCTACAAAACCATTTAACGAAATATTCTATATTATAAAAGACAAGTATTTTTATTTATTTAGATAAATTTAGGTTAGAAGGTGACAGTGTCCAAGGTGGCGGCGCAGCAGTGGTGGTGGCGTCGTAGACTACTGCTAGTGTTGGGGATGTAGCAGTGGCATATCCTGAATAAGTTGGTGAAGAATATGAGTAGTGGTATTGATTTGTTTGTAGTGCCAATGACTGATGATTGTTCTGTGCTCTTTGAATAACTTTGAGGAATTCAATTTTTGTTGTTAGGAGGCAATTCTCGGATATATTTTTTAATCCACTGTACAATGATAAGCAGAATAATTAATCATCATCTTCTGTAGTTAGTCGCCCTTTTACATATTGTTCTCTCGCGTTTAAACTTTGTGGTAAAATATCCACTATTTGCTTATCCACAGTCTTTAATTTTTGTTTTTCCCTTAGGCCTTCGATTGGATCTTTAAGAGGTGACATAAAGTCTTCATTATCTGTACAGGAATTATCTGTTTTAGAAGACTGATTCCCATAGTTGCATTTTGTGTTGTTATTTGCTACAGAACTCTCAAGAGATTGTAGTTTTCTATATTAAACACATGGCACATATTTGGATGATCCAGATCCAGGTAGAAGCTTTTTTGCTTCTCAGATTCTCTCATATAATTGTTTCGAGTGCTTTTCCATTTTTTAACAGTTTCGTACCTAAAAATAAACAATTACCTTTTTAATTTGGCCACAAGCTGCTCATTCACAGATTTGCATTATGGATATCGTCTTGGAAAATCGACTATTATAAAGGTAAGTGGAACATGCTTGTAACAACGAACAACAGAATTCTAAAGATTCCTAAAGGCTGCGAAAAACTCAAAATGACTTTTTTAAAGTGCGACCCCTAAAAACAATATTTCATATATAACTTTAACCCTCATGGTCAAGTGCAGACCTTCCTCTGTATTCTTGAAAAAGGCCATCTTTGTTTATATCATTTAAACATTAATTGTAAATTATACTTCCATATTTTAACACATGTTACAAGGCGAAACACAGAAATTCTAAATATTTAGTTTTAGAAATACCTTACATGGGCGTTTATAGAAACATTTTCCACCCTTTATTCTGATTTTAATGAAAATATATATTTTTTAAAGTTACTACGAATTTTCCTAACTTCTCACAATGTTAGCCTAAATTTTCCCATGCATAGAAATTTTCTAGTTTTAATAATGTTATTTCCACTCTTGGCATTTTATAGAGATAACCAGAATACTAATTCTCTTAAAGCAGACTGGTAATTTCAACTATCATATATAGTTTAGTGATAAACTTTACCTTTTCCTGTTACGTAACCTTAAAAATAGTGAAAAACCGTAATTTTCACCGAGCTATTGGTTATTTAGAAGGTATTTTGTGGAGTAGAAACATCCCAGCATATTTTCAGTTAAAAGCACAAGGCTGTAATAAACCGACTGAACAACAGAATTACAAAGTTTCTTGAAGGTTGCAAAAAACTAAAAGCGACTTTATTAAAATGCAATCCCAAAAAAAAAATATTTCAGATATAACTTTAACCCTCACACACTAAGCCGACCGGCCCTGGTCCAAGTGCACAAAAATTAAAATTTTATAACCATTATTTATTATATGTACAAAGTGCAGACCTTCCTCTATATTCTTGAAAAAGGCCATCTTTGTTTATATCATTTAAACATTAATTGTAAATTATACTTCGATATTTTAACACATGTTACAAGGCGAAAGAGAGAAATTCTAAATATTTAGTTTTAGAAATACCTTACATGGGCGTCTATAGAAACATTTTCTGCTTTTTGTTCTGATTCTAATATTTTTTTACATTTACTACAAATTTTCCCAATTTCTTACAACCTAAATTTTCACATGGATAGCAATTTTCTTGCTTTAATAATCTTATTTCTGATTTAACTATTTTATAGGGATAACCAAAATACTAATCCTCTTAAAAGAGATTGGCATTAATATTTTTTTTCCTATTTGTCACGTTGATTTACCCTCTTAGAGTATATTTTAAATGATTTAAAAATGATGTTTTGTATTGATTTTTGACGTATCTGAACATCTGCCTTGGTATGGTTTTTCAAGCGCCATAACTTGACTTTCAGAAAATCTGCCCAGAAATTTGAAATTTTGCAAGTATAATAAGCCTTAATGGGATTGAACCTCTGAATAATAAAAATAATAAGGAATTTTTGGAGGGTACGACAACACCGCATAAAATTAACTTTTGTGAAACAATTTGTTAAAAGATTTGAAGAGACAGGGAAGTGATTTTCTAGATTTAAAAGAAAAATATGAGGGCAATCAATATAAAAGAAGTGGTGGAAGTCTTTAGATTGTTGATAAGTGTTTATTGGTAAGTATTGTTAAGTCCATCCCTATTAGTAAAAATTTACGTTGTGTGTGGCATGTGGCAAAAATTTGTGCGTTCATATATAATTATGAGAGTGTGGACTTACTAATGTGGACGTGGCTTTAGGTATTATTTATATATTGAGAAAAACATAATAATGTAGGCAACCAGAAATTCACGATTTTACTTTATTGCTTGATAACTTTATTCACCACTTGACGTACCAATTAGCATGTTATACTAGTTAAAAGTATTAGAAAAAAATCATATAAACGGTGTGTACCAAGAAATCTCAGGCGCCCCAATAGTAAATTTTACCTCGTTAGAATTTATTCCGTACTCCTAAAAAAAACCCATAGACGCCAATGTCATGTTATTATGAAGAATTCAAGTTCATATACATTATTCTCCTTGTCTATCACGTTACTCAATTGTTTAAGCGCATTATTTGTTTATATGACTTTTTTAATGAAAAGTAAAACCTAATATTTATTTTAGATTTTCCTTATTGCCAGCTATTGCTCATCCTGACGTTTACTTTAATCCAAAGTTATCGCAGCTTGTAGGAGTTTAACGGTCTTTGATTGGTTTATTTATTTTATAAATGAAATTTAAACAACGAAAGAATGTTTAAATTTTGCTGAAAAAATAAAACTGTTAAGCTAAATTAAAACAAATATTTTTTCTTGGTTTGTGAATATTGTGCTCCATCATATATCAAACAAATCGTTTTAAAACATTATATTTTTTTACGTCGCTTTAAAAAGGCATACAAAGTACTCTGTCAATTAATCAAAGAAGTTAAAAAAATGTCTTATAGGGCTTGTAAAAGAAACAGGATAAGTTTCTAAAAAAAAGTTTTTTCGCTATTTGTGAGGTCATATAACAAAACAATTTTGAAGTGTATAGTATATGAGCCTTGAAAGTACATAGGAGTAATAGATGACCACCCTGTATATTTAAATTAACAATATATTAATAGATAAATCAATATTTGATTTGTAAACATACGCTGAACACTATTAAAACTATATAACTTATGGGTATTTCTTTTTAAAACTAAAAAAAACTGTTTAATTTAAAAAAAGGTAGAAAGTTGTTTTTATGGCCAAAATTTGTCATAAAAAAATGCCAAATACAGAATCTAATGTTGGCTCGGAATGAACCCTGAGTATTTCTTAAAAAAAATTTTAAGAAAATTTGGATTTTTATTGCAAACTTTGCCTTCCTTATTTGGGAAACTTTCACCCAGATTCACTAAAAAGGTTTAAGACTTAAACCCAAGCTAGTTGCCGTGGAAGTTAAATCTTCTAGTCGGCCAGTTTTGTTTTGCTTATGACATTGTCATAATTTATATATGTCAACAAATAAAAGTTTATATAAATAATTTAAGGATAAAAAGCTAGCGAATGTTGCGTGTTACCTTCTTATAGGATATAGCAACGGATGCGTACGGCAGCTCAATTCTCAACCTGGAGCATTCTCAACCAGCTCCGAACTTATACACTAGAATAGATAATTAATTAAACAGAGGCAAGCCAAGGAAAATTATCAAGAAGAAAATTATGATCGAGACAGTCCGAAGTTACTAATTATGATTAAAACAAACTTAACAATGCTAACTGAACTATATTTCTGACATAACCCTACATTTTTGACAGTGACATGGAATGTAAATAAATCGGAATTTATTAAAAATAAAATGTTTTGTTCAGTTATTACCTTCTAATTTAAACCAGATTAACTGGTATATAAACTACAGCGTTTCACAAACTCTGTGATGAAGAAAGAGTGATAAACCATAAGACCATGAAGAGTTGAAAATGAAAAACAAATTCGATGTTTATAAACTTTAAATTACAGGACAAATAATTAACTTTTAATCAGGTAAGAATATACAAATTATATTACTAAAGAACATGTAGCATTGAAGCAAACTGGTAAATTTAAATGCTCCACGATAAAGCCTTGAAATATGTAGGAATAGTTGGATCCCGAAAATAAATCAAATCTTCCAAAAAAGATTTTGTTATGTTCGTAGTTTTAGGGTTAAAAACTGCTTGACTTATTTATTGTTATTCTTATCAATTTAAAGCTTCTGCTGTGAATTTAAAGTTAGACCAGGTTAGTGAATTAGGGGGTTGGGTTTTTAGTTTTAAAACCTATAGCATTAATACCTCAGAAGTTCTTAAATGTAGGTATTTTCGATTTTAGATATCTGTTTAAGATGAATAGAAATAGAGAGCTGTATTCCTTTTTTTTTCATCTGAATCATCTTAAAACACCATTTATGGACAATCAAAATGAAATACAAGACTCCGACTTCCAAAAGAACGAGGTTTTAAATTCGACCGCTATGTATATTTTTATATAATTAATTTTTTCCGATTTTTTCCATAACTGGTATTGGGGAGTTTTCAGGGTCGCATATAAATATTTAAAATTTTTTTAAAAAAAAAATCGATATGACGGATTAAAGATCTTCCGATTTTCACAAAGATTCCTACTGGGGAGTTTTTGGGGGTGTAAATTACGAAATGAACATCTTTTAAAAAAAAATCAAAATGGCGGATCCAACATGGCGTTCTAAAAATTTTAGTTCTCGATTTTATTCAAAATGGGTACATTAGGGTTTTTGAGGATATAAATTATTTAAAAAAAAATCAATTCGGCGGATCCGATGTGATGGACTAAAAATTTTACGTCTCTCGATTTTCTTCAAAACTGATACCAAGGGGGTTTCTGGAAGTGTATATAACGAATATAAAATTATTTTTAAAAAATGGCGATCAAAAAATTTGTCACATCTGGAATATGTTCAAAATTGCGGGTTTTCGAAGGTGTAGATTAAGATTGGAATCAAAGTTAAAAATTATTTTTTTGAATTTCAATATAGGGGATTGAGAATTTTACGCTATTCTCTTTTTTCAAAATTGGTATCAGAAGGTTCGAGGTGGTAGGTAACGAATTTGAAGTCATTTTTTTGCGATTTAGTATGGCAGATACAATATAGGAGATTAAAAAGTTGTATTTGCAGGAAATATAATTTTTTGTTTTCCCCTGCTTGAAAGGGCAATTATTACGGCAGATATATTTACTAATTTCTTACTGAAATTTTATTTTTTTAAAAATAGCTATTGGGGTGTTTTGGGGGCCTAGATTACGAATCTAAAATTAATTTCTTAAAACTCCAGATGGCACATTTGTTACGGCAAAATAAATATTTGGTACAATTTCATTCAAAATTATTATTTGGACAATTTTCAGAATCAAAGAATTTTTTGTTATTCATATTAGTGTGGTTTACAACTTTGGATAAAATGGGTACTTTTTTGTGGCCTTGGAAACATTGCGAGTTACACTGCACATCTGGTTTAGTACTTACTCAAATAATTTATGGACATCATAACGAATTTCAAAGTAAATATCGAAAAATAAAATTTGTATTGTAACTGTAAAAACATTGAATCGGTTTCTAAAAGCCTAAAAAGCGAAAAATACCATAAATTTTTATAAGAAATTGAAATTTTTGAACTTGGCGCCAAATTATTACTAATTCTAATGAAACAAATAACTACTAACACGTGACACGTACAACCTACGGTAGAAAAACCAATTACAAGTAAAGTATTTCTTAATATTTTTATGTAAATCACATTTTGTCAGGTGGTTTTTTTTCGCTTTTCAGCGCTTTTTTAGAAGTCGGTTCAGTCTCTTTAGAAGATTTTTTTTGTTTAAACAAACTTTTAATGTGTACTTTAATTTTAGTAACTTAAAACAGCTGAGAAAAATTCCTAACATTCATAAAATGATAAAACACTTTTTAATTTTTTGCAGCTTTCAAAACAAACCTGATGGGGGCAAATATTTTTAATTTAAACATTCGTTTATACACTCTAATTTTTTTCTTGGTATGCAGCAATTAAAAACACACATTGTAAATATTTAATCTATGTATAAAAGTATGTGCTCGCTGCTTCAGTTCCTAAAAATCAATTTTGTTTATTGGTTTAACTACAGACCTAATGTTGATCGGAAAATTTTTATATTATACCTATGGAAAAATAAGTGCAGTTTTGAATTTTGCATGGTGTGAATATTAGTTAAGGCGGTTTTCCATGGTAGTAATATTTTAAAAACATGTGGATGGTAACAGTGTTGGAAAGAGAAATTATACAGTGTGTCCCACGACGAACTGTCGCGATCGCTTACGCAGAGCGCAGGCGACCAGGGGCCCTATCCTCGAACTGGGGAACGTGAAGTGAACGGTGAAAAGCTGGCGAACGCGTATTCTTGAAATGTCCATCGCTCATATCCTCGTTCGCCCGGTGGAAGGCAAGGGAACGGTGAAACATGCGCAAATGAAATGTCAGCCGGTAAATGACATATTTAACGCACGGATTTCAAAAAATAAAATAGAATTAAAAATTTGTATTTTATTTTTGGTTCTTCAAAATAACTCGCATTAAAAAAAATAATATGTTTCTTTAAGACGTTTTATTTTCTGAATAAACAGTTGAAACGTTAATTAGGTGGTACCCCGATATCTTTAATATTTTCAAATTTTTTAATAAAATATCCTTTAGAAAGTTGAATATGTCTCACAAATATTAAGTAAATTGGAGATTACAGATATATACAATTATTACAGGAGATTCTGTTCATAACTCATTTGTATGAGCGTGCTATTTAAAAATGTTTTTCTGGGGCTAGTTCTGCTTATGGATTTAACATAAATACTTGTGTCCATAACAGCCGAGTATCTTAGTTTCAAACAGTTAAATCTAACAATTCTTTTCACGACGCAACTTATAATAATTTTTAGAAATCACAATTTGTAAGCTATCTGAAACTTTTATTTAAATAAGTAACAAATTTTATATTTAAATTATGTTAACTACAGCACTTAACTTAATTAGACTGTGTTAAATACTATACAACACTACAATTAAATAAATATTATGATTATAATTTATCGGGACATATAAATATGAACCCTACAGACCAACGAATGAGGTCCTTCAGCATAAAAACCTTATTTATGGTACATTTGATCTTCAAGTCTCTACAAATCTTTATAAAATAAAAAAAAATATATTAAAAGTAGGATGTGAGATCCGCCAGTATCATTAATGGACGTTTTCTGTCTGGCCTTTGGTTTCGGTCCCTGGTCATAAACAGTTTCTCAATCATTGTTCAAGTTTCAGGTTTTCTTTCAAATTTAGTTCAGGTTAGTTCAGGTTAGAACAGAACATTTTGCAGTAAGAGGCTGGAAATTTTGTGAATTCATACAATAAATAACTCATTGGATATTTTCCGTAGTGGATTGAGATGATGACTTTAAGTCATACTACATAAAGTTGTAATTTCCAGCGCTTCAAAGTTTATCAGTGTTGGCTTTATGTAATTACTGTCAGTATATTACTTTATATATATGATTGCTGTTTTTCTTGATATCCCTTTTTCTTTATATATAAGAATCTTAAAGTACTTGGCTCTTTGTATGCATTTTTGTTTAACAGTTCTAGAGTGTCAATTTAAAATAAATTTAATCCGGGCAAAGTACAAATATTGTAATGGCAATTAATAATTTCGCAAAAATAACAACATCACTATTTTTTTTTCCTTTTGACGATTAATTTAAAGTATCAAAACTACTTTTTGCCTAAAATGGCACAAAATATACTACGGACATTTTCGGTCTGACAGGTCAATTCAATCTGTCATCCATTTTATTTTTTGAAATTCTCGGGTTTTAGCACGTTCATATCTGGCAATATTGGCTTTTCAAGAATACGGCTTTTACTGTCAAAAAGTTCACATCGCCATTCCCATCGCCATTCACATCACCTTTCACATCACACTTTCGAGGGTAGGGGCCCAGGGCCTTGCATACATGATAGCGCGTGTACAAAAGCGGCAAAACGCTATTTGTTTATACGTAAAAAAGCTATAAAAAACAATTGTTTTGCCTTGTGATCGGAAAACACATATTTAATATGGCGTTACTTTAAACAAAATATGTCTAATGAAGCATTGTCAAAACTAAGAAGTTTTATGTAGGTTGCGTTGAATCTTATTTTGTAACAATGGTGCAAGTTACAAAAAATGGGCAAAAAATCTAAATTATTTTATGCAGCTGAAATTTTGCATATGGGCTAAAAACTGCATTTGGGAAAATGTTTTCTAAGAACCCCATCCCTCTCTCCTAGAGCGTATATCCATTCTAGTTCTTTCGGATGTAGGTATTAAGAGTAATATTCCTGATTATCCGATTTCTGTTTTATTAAAGTGTAAAGTTGGTATAGTTAAAGCACATCTATTATAAATATGAATAAAACAATAATTATGCACTTTTGTGAACTGAATATTTTAAGAATGAACCAGAAACAAATTGTTTCGAGTTTAATAAAATAAATGACGTTATCACCAACGTAAAAGCATATTTGCTTAAAGTCAATTTACTGAAAGATTATAGACCTCTAGTACAATACCTGCTTATTCAAATGCGATTGACCTAATGTGGCAATTTAAAAAATTCGTACAACCATAACAAATCTATAATAATATGTAAACTACTAAAAATACAATTAAACGTACGATAATAGTTTAAAAGCAGTCTACTACAAGATGTGTAGTGACCTCCCCTTAATAACAGTTGATACTTCTTGAGGCGTCATATAGTTGTCATAATTTGTAGTTTCATTTGTTAACGTGCAAAGCTGAAATTTGGTCTATTCTCAGTGAAAATGTGAATATATATATATATATATATATATATATATATATATATATATATATATATATATATATACAGGGTGTTTGGTACATCGATAGAAGGTTTGGAAGAGATGATAGAGAATGCCATTTTGAATAATTTATGCCATATATGCCTTGGTACAAAAATGCACGGTTGTCGAGTTACAGTACATTTTATAATTTTTCGGTTTTCTGGCAATTGGTGATTGAAAATTTAATTTTTATGATACTGGTATAATTTTTAGATATAAAATTATTTTTTTTATTCTTTGGTTCATACACTATAATAACAACAAGAGGACTAAAATTAAAATAACACATAAAAACTGTGCACTCACAAATTTTATTCATCTACGAAAATTCAAGTTTTATTCTTAGATTTGAGTGAGGTTTTTTCTAACAGTGAGAGAAATAAATGCATTCAATTTATTTTAAAAATAACTTTATTAAATGATCTTTACAGTGGTTTATCGAAACCCGTATCAATAAAATATTACATACATTATATTCAGGGAAGATATTCATATTAACGAAATTAATAATTTTTTCTATTCACTTTTTCTTTATTTAATTAAAATACAAAATATTTAATGTGTTCCATTGGATGTTCTGAACGCCTAAAAGATTAATTTTTGTGTTTCTGTTTACCAGGCTGGTAATTGTTATTCCGAAAATAAACGTAAAGAAAATAAAAACACTAATAGATAAATAATCAGTTTTTTTAGCCAGCCTTACAGATGATATCGGCTTTCGTGCTGGTCGCACACATCTTGCCATTGTGTTTTATACCAGTTCAGTGTTTATTTGGTAAATTTAAAATTGCCTTGTTGACAAAACGATTGCTACTTATTCTAATTTAGAATAGACTGATATAATTTTCATGTATGATACAGCAGACGGCAATGCAGGTGCAGCTCAATGATTTTACCGAGATCGATTTCTTTCTTTCTTCTTCTTTTTTCAAAAAGTATTTTATGGTCCGATGAATCGAAATTTTCTCGGGAGGGAATCACCAACTTCCACAATCAGTATTATTGGGCTAATGAGAATCCGCATATGAAAAAAGAAATATCCTTTCAACAGAAATTCAGTGTAAATGTATGGGCAGCGGTCATCGGAAGAACTTTCATTGGGCCAACCTGAACATTTAAGCAGACAATTACTTAGAGTTTTTACGAAATGAAATGCTGAACATCGTGGATTAAATACCATTGACGTACGAGATTTTTTAAATGAAACATTCCCTAATCGTTGGATCGCAAGAAACGGTCCCATATTGTGGCCTGCGAGGTCCCTAGACTTGACGCCTATAGATTTTCACATCTGGGGACGTATGAAAGAACCTATAAAGTTGAAATAATGGACCGTAATCAACTGATTGAAAGAATTAATGAAACAGGTATCACACACACTTAGGGAAACTAGGGGTACCAAGTAAGGAAAAGGGCCCGAAAATGTATTAGAAATAATGGCTCACATTTCAAACATAACATGTAAAATAATACTTAATGTGATTTTGGTAATTTTAGGAAAGTAAAAATAAATACAGAAAATTGTTAATTTCGTTATTATGAATATCTTCTCTGGATTTAATGGATGTAATATTTTATTGATACGGGTTTCGATAAACCACTGTAAAGGTAATTTAACAAGGTTATTTTTAAAATAAATTGAATGCATTTATTTTTCTCATTGTTAGAAAAAAAACATCACTCAAATCTAAGAATGAAACTTGAATTTTCGTAGGTGAATAAAATTTTTGTGTGCACAGTTTTTTGTGTGTTATATTAATTTTAGTCCTCTTGTTATTATTATAATGTATCAACCAAAGAATAAGAAAAAAAAATTATACCAGTATCATAAAAATTTAATTTTCAATCACCAATTGCCAGAAAACCGAAAAATTATAAAATGTGCTGTAACTCGACCATGCATTTTTGTACTAAGGCATAGGTATATGGCATAAATTATTCAAAATGACATTCTCTAGCACCTCTTCCAAACTTTCTATCGATGTACCAAACACCCTGTATATATATATATATATATATATATATATATATATATATATATATATATATATATATATGAAGTAAAATGCAAACAGTAAATGCAAGCTTCGTTCCATTATATCCTTTCCGTGTTGGAGGTTGCACAGTTTGAATAAATTGCTACAAAACACAATTTATTCTATTCCACCTCTATCGAGATGATGGCCCACCTGTACCACCATATCGAAAAGAAAGTCAAAACCTACGCTCCCCGCTACAGTGATACGGCAGAGGTACATGTTTCGTCTCTTACTAGACTCATCAGGGTATCGACATGTACCTGTTTGTGCAAAGGACAAATCGAAAGGAAGCAAGTAACACTGAACGCGGCTTTGCGTATATATGCCATCCGGCGGGAGGTTCAGTGCTGCTTGCTTCCTTCCGATCTGTCCTTTGCACAAACAGGTGCATATCGGTACCCCGATGAGTCTAGTAAGAGATTTCCTAATCGCCGAATACCAAACCATCAAATATTTGCCAATCAACTCCGAAAAGTGGGCAGCTTTGAGAAAAAAATGGAAGATAGGGGTCGTACTTGACCAACTAGAACAGTCGAAAAAGAAGAGAAAAGTTTGGAAGGAGTGGAAGAAGAACCCTGTGTATCAACCGCTTAGAACTCATCTTGAGTAAATTATTGGAGCTTGGGTTGGGAAATGATGTCGCCTCCCCCATGCATTAATATCCAAATATTGTAATTAACTGTAGATTCCATGAAAATAGTTTTGCATAGAAAATACGTTTTTTAAAGAAAAATGTTCCCAGAAATTTATTTTGTAATTCCAATATGCAAAGTACCCTACCGGAGTATTTTATCTGTAGTAGAGACATTATTCCCGGAAGTGAACGAGATGTTAAAGAAATTTTTTATTTAAACGTCATCGAAAAGAATTTTAACGGTCCAATAAAAGTTTGGTTTAACGGTTGGATCTTGTGGGTTGTGTGTGGAGATATGCATAAAATTCTAGCGAGGCTTATTACATCATTGTTACATGTGTGGTTGAACTGGCAATCTAATATCCGTACAATTTTTGATTCTGGTGTCAGGTTCATGTGTTTTATAAAAAGCTTGGAAAAGTCAATGAATATATTGATTTGAAATCATCTTGAAGACTATGCCACTCCTAAAGCTCCTAGAGGACAACCTCGCATTAGATGAGGGCTCAAACAAAACACGCCTACAGCAGTGAAGGGGTTCATCGGACTGATGCAATGAAATGAGTGCGAAACTAAAGTGAATAAATGAAA
The DNA here is from genome assembly GCA_034092305.1 of Diaprepes abbreviatus. Lineage (NCBI taxonomy): Eukaryota > Metazoa > Arthropoda > Insecta > Coleoptera > Curculionidae > Diaprepes > Diaprepes abbreviatus. The sequence continues at coordinate 12,213,000 of JASJET010000070.1, read as the reverse complement.
TAAAATATGGCTTTGTATTGTGTCTTGAACTGTTTGTTCTAGAGAACTGCTGATATTCCATATTAGAAAAACTAGTCCATATTTGGTTACTTCCCTACTTTCAACAGAAACAAATGTTTTTGAATTAAATGAATACCAATTTTTCGCTCTCAATTATTTATGAAAAAATATTTCCCCAAACAGAGTTCGACACGTTAAAGATATGAGTTGTTTTGTATTCTTTGAAAGAGTGATTTCCAAAAAGAAAAATTTCATTTGCATTTAATTTTTTTAATCTTTAATATTAGTGCATAGTAGGCATAGCAACAGCTTAATTTTTAAAATAAATATTTTCTATAACACACTTAAAATTCTAGACATTGGTCTTTGAAATTTTAAAGGATATCAAATTTGCGTCACACCAGTACTAATAATAATTTTAAGTCTATCAATGTCTGCATCATGCCAAAGAATTATTGTATAAGACACTCTTAATTAAGGCAGAAGGAAATGGAACCCAAATAAAAACCATGTAAACATTTTAATAATGACATGGAAAAAATACCAATTGATCTAGGATTAATTTAAAAATAACTTCTTTAATAACTGCGGCTACGACTCGGCTTAATTAAAAATATATATATTAAAATATTTTGGTTCAAGTTTGTTTTCGATCTAGGCCGGGAAAATTGAAAAAAAAAGCTCTATTGGTAACTGCGCCTGCGGCAATTAGGTGACAGATGTTTCAGATAGTATAAAGTTATAAAACAAAAAGAATATGTTTCTTGCTAGGGTCTCATTTGAAGTATTGGTTACTTGCCTTCTTGATCCTATGCTTTTATCCATTTCGGTGTAAGGCTCGAATAGAGTCGAGTTTCTACTTTTTTGCATTTTTCTGTATCTCTTTTCTTACCGTTGCATCTTTAATCATCGTTTAATTTTCTTCTTTATCTTTCTTATTTTCCCTGTCACCCGCGTCTCATATATTTATTTGTTTGTCTTTCGTTACTGATACCACATATATGACTGAACCACCTTAACTGCCCTTCTTTTATTCTTTCCAATATTGGTTTGATATCTAGATTCTGTCAGTTCTACCTCTTAGAAATCCCATATCCATTGCATTAAAACGTGTTTTAGTATTTTCTGTCATTGCTCATGTCTCACTGTTGTACATTATTGCTGATCTTTTTTCCTCTATTTCCGTCTTGATCTGTTTCGGGATTTTCTTCTTTTCTAGACACCTTATTCTCATCATATTAAACATTTTTCTTGCTCTTTTCATTCTCTCATTTATTTCTTGAACTATTTTTACATTGCTTTGTATTACTGTTTCCGGATATTTACAATGTTCCACCTATTCTAATATTTTTCCTTTTATCTTGATGTCATGTCTTTTCTCTTCTCCTGTAATTATTATTGTTTTGGTTTTCTCGATATTTATCTTCATATCTATTTTCGTGCATTCCTTGCCTAAAATTTCTAGATTCCTCTGTTCACTTTAGCTGTTTTGGCTACTACTGCCATATCATCCGCAAACATCATCTCACTCAAATACGTCTATTGTCTGTGCCAGTATCCCATTTCTCGTGATTTCGTTTATTTCTTAGCTTCATTTATGGCTTCGTCTAACACTACTGACAACAGTAATATGCTTAGGACATACTTCTGTTTCACTCCTATTTTTGTTTCTAATTCTTTATCTTGGTTATTGATTCTTACTATGTGTTATTCCCATATATTCCTTTCATCAATATTTCAATGGTTCCTTTGTCTATTTTTCTTTTTCTAAAGCTTTTCATTCGTCTTCTTTTCTTACATAATTAAAATCCTTTTTTTATCTATAAAACAAACATGTATGTATTTTTCTTGTTTATGAGTTTTTCGCTTACTTGCTTAACCGCAAATATTAAGTCTTATGTGCTGCTCTCTTTTCTGAACCCCCACTAAATGTCGTCTTTGCTATCCTCAGTTATTTTTTTTATTATTCTTTTAATTATGCTTACTAATATTTTTTTAACAACGCTTGCCAATGTAATTCCTCTATAGTTATTCTAATCCCTTTTTTATATATCGGCAATATTATTCTTGAATTTCCTTCTTTTGGAACTTTATTTCTTATATTATCTCATTCATTAGTTTGTTTAATTGTTGTATTCATTTTCTCCCATATATCATTTCAGATATTATGTGGTCTCTTTCTGGTTCCCTTCACAATTTCATATTTCTTATTGTCTCTATTATGTTTCCTTTTTATATTAGTTTTATATTCTGTATCACTTTATCCTCCGCCCCCTTTTCCTCTCTCTCTATATCTCATATATGTCAAGTCTTGATAATATTGTCGCCATCTGTCTCTATTTAATTTTTCTTTGTTATTATCTTTATCTTATATGTTAATTACATTATATTCCTTTTTTTTTGTCTTAGTTGTTTGATTGTAGCATAAAATAATTTTTGATTTCCTCTGTAGTTCGTGATGATTTACTCTCCAAATTCCATCCATGACTTCTGTTTTGTTTTCGCTATTTCCCTCTTAACCTTTTTCTTTTATGGCTTATATTCTTTATATTCTTCTGAGCTTTTTATTTCTATATATCGTTTCCAACTATTTTTATTTTCTTTTGTCATTTACTTTATTTTTGTAGTCCTCCATTTCGTCCATCTTATATGTGTGTTTGTTCCTATACCCTTATACTATCTGAGACAAACACCTGTAAGTGGCGACCTCGGCCTAATATTAATTATTGTGAATTTACAAATTCTAACTATATTATATCCCTTCAGCTGTCACCCCTCTTTTAATAAACTCAAGCCTAATTAAGTATTAAAAAAATCTTGACCCATTTAACTATGAAATGTTTGTTTTAAATATGCAGTCATTCTTCCGAGAATGAAATTATTGTTATGTTATTTCCTTGCACATTTTCCGAAGCTAAAAAGGATTTAATAGCATGCTTAAAACCCCATTAAAAGAAAGTGCTTAGATTTAATTGGGTAGTGATTTAATTTCTAGAATCGTGCGTCATATGCAATAAGATCCTTTTACATTTCTTAGCAGAAATTCAAATATTTATGCCACCAGATTTTTACGGTTTATATGTAGTTCACACGTATGAATACGTAGGTTGTACTACGTAATCAAACAGTATATTGAACTTTGTTCGATATATGGGGTGCATGAGATCTCCAAAAAATATTTTGCAAGTAATTAACAAAATTATTTCAAACTTGCTTTCCCTTTATGTGTATTCAGGAACTAAAGAGAGAATGCATCATTTTTGGCCTTTTCTTGCTGTGCATACACATATATTATTCACAGAAATGGATTAAAAAGTTTATACCCAAAAATACCGATTTAAAATAATTGGCTATTGGGTGGTGTCAAGTCTTAAAAGGATTTTGTTGATCACGCGAAATAGAACTAAGTTTTAATAATATTATTATTGTTTTATTTCTTATAATTTTTATAATAATACACATACATTACAAAATATAGTTAATTATACCATAATGAATACAAATCACAACTGCATTTTTAGTGTTAGCATAGAAACCGTTTTAGGCACATTCAGACTAAAGCGTAGCCTAATTGGGACAACAAATTCTAGGTTATAATTTAAATACTTCAGACTAAAATATATATACAAATTAATCAGTGAGACCGAATAAAATAAGGATGAAAATACATGAAATAAAACAAACACAAACATTTAAGTAATAAATTGCTTTTGCATTACGTATCTATACTTTATTCAAAAACTAGAGAGAGTAATAAAACTGTCACTGAAACTTCCGACGTACCAGATAATAATGTTAAAAGTTCTGTTGGGATGTGTTACAAAATGATAGGAGTTGGAAAATCTACTGTTTATCGAATGCTGAAGGAGAAAAAGACAATTGGAATTGTTAGTGCTCCAAAACCACATTCGGTCACAGGAAGACGAAAAACCCCGTTGGAAGAAGAGATGAAAAGTGCAACAAGAAGAGTTGTACATACATTTTATTATGAGAAGCAAATCCCAACCGTCGACAAAATTCTTAAATTAATGAAGATCGGGATTTACCTGAAATTAAAAGAACTGAGCTCGGCAATTGTACAGAATTTTTGCTGGGAAAACCAAATAGGAAATCTGTTCTCATAGATCGTCCGAAAACTGTGCGTTGGGGAAGGAAATATCTCCGAACAATTAAGCAACATCGTGATATGGGCTCAAGTAAAAGGTGGAGTTGCTAGAAATAACACAAGTTACAAAATTAGTGACTTAACTGAACTTTTGAAAGATTTTTTGAATAAAGTTACTGTGGAAAATGACAAAAAATGTGTGGGCCATATAATAAAAGAATAAAACAAAATGTGGACACTCGATCACATGATCGGTGGGATAGCGGAACCAATTATAATTAATTTGTGCGAAAATAGCTCCACTGACTTTGATTACGTATTAGATACGTAATGTTTATCAATGTGAACACAATTTATTATTTAAATTTTTGTTTTTGTTGTATTTTATCGTTTAATGTTGTTTATATATTTTTTTATTTTTTATATATTTTTATTTGATTGTTTTGATATATTTAAGTCCAATTAGCCGTAATTTTTCTATTATTTTAATATTGTATTAGTGTCTTTTTAATAAGCGTGTAGAATTAATACGTTTGTTTTATTTTTTTGGGGCTATCGGATTTCCATATAATAAACTAAATCAAATTAAGATGCAATAGAAATAAAAATAAGTAAGTCTAATTTTAACTATGACATATAAAAATTAATTACATTTGAATCCTGTTTTAATGATTAATTTTAATTCTGTAGATGGTTTAAGAAATAAATAAACTGAAACTCAAATGTCCTAAAAGTGTTTTTAATTAATAATAAAATGACCGATAGCCCAAAAAAATTTTTAATATATTATTGGCGAATTAATTTTTTTATATATGTTTAACTTCTTGTATTTATGATAATGGGTATTTTATAAGTATTTAAATTATAACTTAAAATTTTTTGAGACAATAAGGTACGTTTTGGTCTGAATGTGCCTAAAATGGCTTCTATACCAAAACCAAAAAAAAAAATAGTTGTGATTGGTGTTAAATATGGCAAAATTATCTATATTTAGAAATAAAATGATATTATTATAACAACTTCTTCTGTTTTAAGCTTATGACCGAAATAATATTCTATGCCATAAATACTTAATAAATCTCCTTCCGACGCCTATGATAATGATTAAAATCCTTTTTAACACGTCACACTTCCAAATATCTATTTTGTCCGGTCAAGTTAGCCCTAAAAAGAGAGGTAATGTTACCAAAATTCGCATAGAGCTGAAAATTTGTACAAATGTTCGGAACACCATTACACACCTCACAGGTGACGTGGAAACGTGTGCATATTTTGGAAAACGCAGCTTTTTCAATTTTTTGAGCGATGATATCTCGACTCTTAAGAAAAAAAAGTGTAAGAACAATTTTTATAGGTACTACAATTTTGGTGTTAGCTATTTTGACGATAAAACTTACCGTTTGGCTGAAAAACGCGAAAAACCCATTTTTCCCCACTTTGACCTTGAATAATTTTTTTTTCCAGGCATGGGATCGTTGGGGACTTTTGATAACTTATTTGTAATGGTGTTCCGAACATTTATACAAATTTTCAGCTCTATGCCAATTTTGGTAACCTTGAATATCTACTTTGACCGGATAAATTATTATCCAACCCAAATAGTCCATTCTTGTAGACAGGTGTTTTTGATTATAAAAGTTCTAACCCATTCCTATGAAATATATATATATATATATATATATATATATATATATATATATATATATATATATATATATATATATATATATATATATATATATAACAGATTTTGCCAAAGACATCGGAATAAAGAACACAGAAAGTTTGCGAAGAAAAAAAGGGTCAAAAATGATTTATTACTCTCTCTAGTTCTAGAATAGATTATAATTCCTAATCAAAGTATTGGTTAGTGAAGCTAACTTCGTTCAAATTAACTGTGCTTTTTTCCGCTGTCTCATCGATCATATGATCGAGATTCTGCATTTTGTTTTCTTCTTTTGTGACATGGTCCACACATTTTTTCTACTTTGCCGCTCTAACTTTCTTTAAGGAATCTTTCAAAAGTTCAGTTAAGGTCACTAATTTCGCAACTTGTGTTATTTCTAGAAACTTTACCTTTTATTTAAGCCCATATCAGCTCAAATTGGTTTAGCCTTCGATAGTATAGTGAAAGATAAAGCACAGATATTGTATTTTTAAGCAGAAATTTATCTCTTCTTTCATTCCTCGTGCTGTATTTACAATTTAGATTGATTTTAGACCATACATTCTGCACATAAATTGTTAAATTTTTTTTTTCGAAGTTCATTTATATTTGCAATGTCTATAAATATTATAATGTAGGATTCTGAATGTCTTAAAATATAGAAAGTTTTTTTTTCCTTCTCTATAGAAGGTGGGATTGACATCGCATCCTGTAAATGCATGAAATTCTAACAATGATGCTCTCAAGCTAGGTCCTAATGCTTGATATAATTGAGTAACATTAATGTAACGTTGTGCATTTCCACTTCCAACGAGCATGGAAATTTTCAAGTTTCTCCGAATATGATTCATATTTCCTAACAGAAATATTAACATATCTGTATCTGAACATCTTATTATTACGTTAGCATCCGTATCTAATTGATAAACGAGGAATACTATCCTTGTATCCACTTCTTCATGTAAAAAAGTAAAATATTTGTTTGAAGGTTGTAGACAATGTTGAAGATTGACTAAAATGTGGTTGTCAGATTTGCATTGTCTTTATTTTTACGACGTTTCGATTAAGTTGTATCTCTAATCGTTATCAAGTGTAAACTGAATGTTTTGTCTTAAGACTACGAGCTTATATAGGGACTGTGTCCACTGAAGCGCAAAGTTTCGTTTTACTGTACACATCTCAATGATTTGATGTTACAAAGTAGTGGTTGCCAAAGATTAGGTATCTCAACACTCGGTTTACTGAAGATTCCACTATTGTTTTTAATGTAAGCTGCTTCTATAATTTTTCTTTTTTTTCATGTTGGATTCCATATATATATATATATATATATATATATATATATATATATATATATATATATATAACTTTAGAATAACGAACACTGGACACCAAGAAACACATTCCCTTCTTCACAATTCCGTATATTAAGGGAACTTCGGACAAAATAAGACGAATTGCCAGTAGTTATAATATAAAAAGAGCCTTTAAATCAGGAAATACACTTAGAGCTCATTTAACAAAAACAAAACCAAAAACTACCGATAAGAAAGAATGTGTTTACAAAGTTCCATGTGAGTGTGGTGAAATGTATATTGGAGAAACCAAACGATCACTAGAAGTTAGAATTAAGGAACAAAAAACTTATACACAAAAAGGGGAAACGTCGAGATCAGGTATTGCAGGACACTCCTGGGATAAACAAAACCATATAAAATGGTCTGAGGCTGCGGCAATATATATGGAACCCATAATGAAAAAAAAGAAAATGTATAGAAGCAGCTTACATTAAAAACAATAATGGAATCTTTAGTACACCGAGTGTTGAGATATTTAATTTTTGGCAACCACTACTTTGTAACATCAAATCATTGAGGTGTGTACAGTGAAGCGAAACTTTGCGCTTCAATGGACACAGTCCTTATATAAGCTCGTCGTCTTAAGACAAAACATTCAGTTTATATCTGATAACGATTAGAGATACAACCTTATCGAAACGTCGTAAAAATAAAGACAATGCAAGTCCGCCAACATTTTAGTCAAAGTAAAATATGCCGAAAATATTCCTTTCTGTATTCCATGTTAAAATTGACAAGTTGCTTCTAAAGTAACCTAAATGTGACTGATATCAAATGTCAAAAGGAAAAATATTACACTGACAGAAGTCCTTCAAAACAATTACAACGTTCCCTATGTGTGACCACTAAAAATACTTTCTTGCCAACCTAACACACCTGGCGCAAAATTTTCAAACAATAAAATTTGACGTGGCTCTGTTTTCTTTCAAAAGCACAACTAAAAAAATTCTCTAATGTATTGGATACTTAAAACTTTTACGATGTTATTATTGCCAATACGTCAATATATTTTAATGTTAAATTAAACAATACGCATAACATACCTCACTGATTCTAAGAAAAAATTGTTATCTATTGTATGTTGTTGACTTGTAATTTTGATAATTGATCACTTGTGAAGATCAATAGGCTGATGTGATGGACATTGATTAATTATTAGATGTTTTAAATACCACCTCAAAACAAATTTGGTCCTATGACAAAGGTGTTTTTCAATGATTAGAATTTATCACTTTAAAAACGTAAATGTTTTATTATTATTTAGCAACGGCAGCGTATCAAAAAAACAACCAAGTTAAAGGGTTGATTCCCGTGTTCCATCTCTGACTGCATAAAATAACAAGTGGTTCGAAAAGTCCCGAGACTGGCACATAGATGGCGACTAATAACGTATCCATACGACTTTTAGTTAATACCAACCTTCAAACGATATGTGTCAAAATTTGATGTCATGTCGACTATTAGTCTTCAAGATATTGAAGTTTTACCTTTGAAAATTTCTAAACAATGGAAAAAAACGACTTTCATACATTGATAAAACACTGATGGGAGAAAATTCCGGCAAAGCTCAAAAATGGCTTGAAAAGTGTTCTAAGGAATCTGCTCTGTCGAAAGCAACCATTTGTAGCCGGTTTGCTGAGTTCAAACGTGGTCGTACAGACATAAATGTTGCGGAACGCTTTGAACGCCTACGACAATCGTCAAATGCAAGTTCATGAGATAGCTGTTATCGTAAAGATATCAACAGATCCTGTATGTCATATTTTGTACGAGTATTTTAGTATGCGAAAGTTGTGGGTACCCCGTTTGCTTACAGTTGACTAAGAACAACAATGTATTGATCATTCAGAGCAGTGTTTGGAGCTATTTAAGGGGAGAGTCTGGTTCAGCCAAGGTTTTTTACGAATCGTTTTTTAAGATATAATTCATTTTTATTCTCCAAAACTTTTTTAAATATAAAGGTAGATATAAAGAAAAAAATTGTTCTATTTTATGGCATTTCTGATACTGTGTCCTTTGTAATTGTTTTGTTTTAGAGCTGTTGTTGAGTTCTTCTTGGCGGTTCGTGGGTTTCGTTAGTGGCAAGAATCTGAAGATTACTGTGATAAACAGAACACAAATGCAAAAGCAGAGAAAAAAGAATAAGATGTCAACTCCAAATCAAAAATCACACTGTCATATATAAAATATGTAACACACGTAATTGGATGAATTCCGAGGGAGCATGACATACGCCCAATTTACAAGTCACAAACAACAATACGCAAATTATTGGGTAATCCCAAAAACAAAATAGCATGGGAAAACTATAGAGTGTACATCATCCCATCTAGAGACTGTGAAAAAGAATACATTGACCAAACAAACAGAAGAATCTCTACCAGACTCCAAGAAGATAAAAATGGCATAAAGAATAAGGGAACCACATTAGCTTTATTCCAACATCATCAGGAGACAGGACATACTATAAATTTACAGGAAACCAAACAAATCGCGGAAACAATTCGTAAAGAGTGAAATGATAGGAAAATGAAGTTTTTTTGAAAAAATTTTGGTACATATCCCCTATTTCGAGGTCGTAGAACACGACTCTGACCTCGGTTTTCCATAATTCTTCCTCAATTTTGCGGAAAACAGGGAAAATAACTTTTCACTTTAGGTTCAATTTTTTTCACTAAATCTTTAAGCGTTTGTTATAACAACGAATTCCATAGTGTTAGAAGCTTCTGCATTATACAATAATTCAAAAATATGCACTTTTTTTATCGAAAAAATCCGAAATTTTATCACAACAAAAATCACAACAAATCAAAAGAAAACGGCCGCCATCAACAAATAATAGTTTGCATAGTTCGCTACAGATGGCGTACTTGTTGAAGTCGGCGATGTTGCCAGTTTGCAATACGATTTCTTTATATATTCTTCTCTTTCTGTTTGAACTGGAAAGAAAAGGTCCCAAAAATAATTTTTTCCTTTCCTTTCATTATTGAAGTACTATTAATTACTCTTATGTCTATGCCTTCGATGTGCGATTTTGACTCTAAATATTAAAGGTTTTAAGGATTATAGTTGCCTTTGTTTGTCTCCCTCCAAATGCTAGTACTTTGATGTGCAATTTTGACTCTAAATATTAAAGGTCTTAAGGATTATAGTTGCTTTTGTTTGTTTTTTATACCAGGAAACTTTAAATCTGAGTTAATTTAGATTACTTCAGGTTAGTTTATGTTTTCCAAATTAACCAAAATCAAGCTAAACCTGAACCAACCTATCTTAACCAAAATCAACCAAAAATTTTGAAGGGTTAAGATTATTTTTACTTAGAAACTCTTCTGAATATTAAAAAAAATTAAACTATGTTGTTGACTGAGAACAAATCTTATAGTTTATATTATGAAAAAAAAATACATCTGGCAACGTTGCACCTTTTTACGTGATTCGGCGGCCAGTTTAGATAGTCGGACGGTTGATGACGTTTCCGAGACGTGTTTTTGATTTTTCGCTGAAAATATAAGTTTTTCTCAATTGGTTTGCTAAAATTTGTGCAAAAATAATTGAAATATATTACGTACAATATTTTTTAACTAGTTCCATTGAAAATAAATACGTAAATTCTGTTTTTAACTGAAAAGAAAGTGCTTTGTGAAGTGACGCTTTTTTTTAGTTTTCCGGGAAAGTGAGGGAAAATAGTGAAAAATGAAGGCCAGAATCGTGTTCTACGATCTCGAAATAGGAGGTGAGTATCGAATTTAAATAAAAAAAAACATAATTTCCATGCTTTTCACGCTTTGCAAATTTTTACCCAAATCGCATCCATAAATCACTATAGAACGCCCATCATCAGAGAAGTTTTCGAAATAGAAAACACTAAAAACCTTAATGAGAAAGATGCTACGCAAAACACCTCAAATACATGGAAAATCCTAATCAAAACCCAACCAAAATTAATATACCAGAAAGGCAGGACAGCAAGCCTAGAAGAGGTCTAAACCCAGGAAAGCGAGGAAACCAACCAGGTAGAACCAAGGCATAACCTGCGCAAGCGACAAGCAGATAGAGGACCAGCACGCTCATTACAAGCTGCGCAACCGTCAACGAAACATTACTTGAAAATGCCAGTTGAGATTTTTCTACTGACAAACGGTTTAAAAACCGAAAAAACACCATCCGTGAAAACCTACGTTACAACATATATATATATATATATATATATATATATATATATATATATATATATATATATATATATATATATATATATTCTCGCAAATAATACATTTGTTAGGGTCTATCACATAACTACTAGAGTGCCTCATTGATCCCGTTGACATTGATTCTTGACTAAGGTTAATTTTTTTTTCATTCCTCAACAAATCTAAAAATTACATCAATCGTATTTAATAATGACATCTTACACTGAATTAATGTTTATTTAAAGTCGTTTAAAACTAAATAATATGTTTGAAATCTAGAATTAAATGCATAAAGTTTGTTATAAAGTAATTTTACTTTCTTTGGCTGTTACATCTAAGCGCACAACATTATGTCCCCATGCAAATTGGCAGCGTTGCGTATTCGACACCTACGTTGGTCAGTACTTGTTAATTTTGCTCTTTTTTTATAATCCACAAATCAATGTTAAAAAGATAATCTTTTTCGAATTTACTCATATTGTTATCCTCAACAACTTGTATATTTCTAATATAAAACTCAAGAGTGCCTGTGTATATTTTATTTCATATTGCTTATTTTACAAGAAAACTTTTCTGGTATATCACTGCTTTATAATAATTTCTTGTCTCCAATTTTAACTATCGTCATTTCTCAGCTGTTTATTACTCATTTATGAGCGAACTCTTTTAAGACTTCCAGAAAATGTATAAATAAAGTTTGTTCTACTTTCAGTAATGATTCTATAAACTAAAGCAATAATACTATTTAAAGCTAAAAATTGTTTATATTTCTTAAATTTTATGTAAATTTTTATTGGATTTTTTATTTTTCTACTCTACTTTGCGTTTACGGAATGATGATTTGCAAAAGATTCGAAATAGAACCTAAAACTAAGAAAACTTTATTTATAACAGTTATCAGAAAGATGACAAGCAAAATGCTATATTTACATGTAACGCATTTTTATAAATTTCTTATAATGTTTTTCAACTTAAAATACTCTCTCGTTGTTTATTAAGTGGTATTTTCCAAACAAATGATTCTTTCGGTCATGGATCAGAGAACCCGAGCTATCGCCAATCGTAGTCGTTCCTCAAACTTACCAATTCATATATAAATTTATTTAACAAAGTGAAAACCTAATTAATAATAAATTTTACCATTGAAAAGTGAACTAAAATAAAAAATTGACAACTACATAAGAAAATTGACCAATCTGACACAGACAGAAGGTTTCTAATATTTTTAATCACGTTTTGATGTCATCTAAGTATAGAAAGACGCAATCACTTTTACCCTTTCTTATTCAGAGCCATTAAAGCTCGAAGAGTAACTGTCCATCAATAAATCCTATCCACGAGTGAATCCAAGGGAGGGGGAGACTGCCCCTGTACTCAAGAGATTATGGACTCAAGCTTTCAAACCTACATATAAAAGCGAGCTTTTAAATTCACATACCCGTATAGAACGGGACAAACAGTTCATCTCTTACCTCTTTTTAATGAACCCCAGGTCATAAAATTACATACTACTAATGTAGTTCGTATGTATCAGGCATAATATGGACATTACTTGAAGAACAAGCGTAAAAAAAACTACACGACTAAACGACTTAAGGAACTTTCTCAAATATGGATTGCTTTACCGTCTTTATATGCGGTAAAACAGCGGTTCTCAACTTTTTTCTTGCGAACCACCACCTGGAAAAGGCTGCTGTAAAATAATGTACTTTTTTAATGTTGTTCGTTTTGCACAAAAAATTTAGTGCGGTTCGCTCAAGCAACAAACCTCACATTCATAGAGAATCAATATTTTCATGTTAGCATAAAAATGTACTGTGCTTTATTAAAACGAGGGACACATGTTCCTTTTATATTCATTTTTTGCACTTTATAATTTTATGACAATAATTTTTGTATCAAAAAGTGTCGCTTACCGTCTATGACAGCTATGTGAAATGAAGATAAATGCTATTTTTCGAATATAAGGCAAAACACATAACATTCTAAAATAATTTGTGATAAAGAATAGATAAATTCACCGAATTAATACAAAAGCGAAGTATGGAGATTCACAGGTCGAGATGTTAAAACATAATAAGGAGATGGAGTGAAAATTCGCTGAAAAAAAATCAGTCCAATTAACAGTCTGATAATCCTGTGTATTATTTTCGACAATCGATTGTATCCCTTTAATCACTAATGATTGAACATTTTAAAAGTTGGTGGTGCGATTTATTTATTTTATTTCCTCATTTGAATGATGGTGAAAATAAGTCAAAAGATGCAGTACATGACATATCATCTAAGTATTATTATTTTTTTAAAAAGGCAGACTACCAAAGGATTGTTGTAATCGGCCGAATTAAAGTCTTGGAAAGCAAATTGCGAACAGAAGAAACTGGAAATCATGGTTCTTGGGTTTAGACTGTATCAAATTTAAATTATTATCCGACGTTTCGCCTACGATTGCATGAGGCATCTTCAGGGATCTTTACTCCACGAGATTAGAACACTGAATGAGTATCGAGGAGCAACAATTCGGTATTTATACAAGACTGGTTCTCAGTGAATCGTCATCCAGCGTTACAATCGATTTCCACGTGTGAAGGACTGTTGAGCAACAATAATCCAGCAAGCACACCAATGAACATAATCGTCAATGTGTCAAGTATACAACTTACCGAAGCAGAGAAAACTAATCCAAATGACAGAACTTCGCCATCACTCCAAGACGCATACCAGTGGAAGAAATAGTTTCTAGTGTCGAAGCTTCCATTAGAATATTACCTTCAAAGCAAGTAGACACGATTCGATACGAAACAGCGAAGATCATAGAACACTCACAGCCACCTAAATCAAATATTACATTAGCGAAAAAAAAGGCTATTAAAAAATTGAACGAGAACAACACCATCTTAGTTCTCCCAGCTGACAAAGGAAATGCAACTGTTGTTATGGATAAGGACAAATATACTGAAAAAATAAACCAGCTCTTGGACGACAATACTTACAAAGTCATTCGGACGGATCCAGTAAAAAAAACCTCATATCTCTAATTAACGCAGCTACTCTCACTCCAGAAGAAAAGAAAGCCGTTAAACCAAGCAGCTCCAAGATTCCACCTCTACGGACTGTCTAAAATATATAAAGAAAATGTACCTGTACGTCCAATCGTCAGCGCAATAGACTCACCAACTTACAAAATAGGTAAATATCTGGCCAAACTTTTACATTCCTTTTAAGGAAAAACTTAATCCTTTGTTAAAAACTCTGGATACTTTGTCCAAAGATTAAAAATCATTCAATTAGAGCCCGGGGACATATTGGTTAGTTTTGATGTAGAATTCCTGTATACAAATGTCCTTATAAATGATTCAGTTTCCATAATATCGGACATATTACGAAATAACAACATATATTCTACCCTACTAGAATTAATTAAAGCATGTCCGATTTCCACTTATTTTACTTTTCAAGGAACTTAATACGAGCAGGCTTCGGGGGCTAACATCTTCATGAAAGCTTTCAAAGAAAACGCCTTGTCTTCTACTCCTCTAAAACCTAAATTTTGGTGCAGATATGTAAATGATACCTTCGTAGTTTGGCCGCATGGTCCAGATAACCTCCATAATATCCTAAATCATTTAAACCAACAACACCCTAGCATAAAATTCACTATGGGAACTGAATCAAGGAGTGCCCTTCCCTTTCTTGATGTACTAGTATCTTCATCTTCTTCTTCATCCAGCCCTTTGCGTCCACTGCTGGAAATAGACCTCCCTCATTCTTGTCCATTGTGCTCTATCTTGAGCGATTTGCATCCAATTTGTTGCAATTCTCTTGAGATCGTCAGTCCAGCGAGTAGGGGGTCTTCCTCTACTTCTTTTGTCTAATCTCGGCCTCCACTCCAGTAATTTCTTCGTCCACCTTCCATCACTGATTCGGGCGACATGTCCGGCCCAGTTCCATTTGAGTGTGGCAGTTCGGGAAATTACGTCGGTAACTCCTGTCTTTCGTTTCAGGTCTTAATTTCTAACTCGGTCACGCAGCGATATACCTAGCATTGACCTTTCCACCTTTCTCTGAGCTATTTGCAGCATTTTAGAAGTTGCTGTTGTCAATGTCAAAGTTTCGGCACCATAGGTCATAACCGGTAACACACATTGGTCAAATGCTTTACGTTTTAAAGAAATTGGTATATCGCTTTTAAACATGTCTTTAAGTTTTGCATAGGCTGCCAATGCGAGATTTACTCTTCTCCGTAGCTCGCATGTTTGATTATCTCTTGTGATCTTTATTTCGTGTCCAAGGTATACGTATTTTTCCACAAGCTCCACTTCGTTGTCTCCAATATTGATATTTCCACTAGGTACCAGATTGGTCATAAATTTTGTTTTTGATATGTTTGTTTTAAGACCCACATTGGCGCATACCTGCTGAAGTTCATGTAACATTGTACATATGTCCTTGAGATTATCGGAAAACAAAACTATGTCGTCCGCGAACCTCAAATTTGTTAATCTTTGGCCGTCTACATTCAGGCCTCTTTTTTCCCAGTTAAGTTTTTTACAGGCGTATTCTAGTACTGCAGTAAACAGTTTAGGCCATAAGGTATCACCCTGTCGGACTCCTCTGCCAATTGGGATATGATCCGTGTTTCTGTGTAGTTTCACCGACATAGTTGCATTCCTGTATATATTGTAAACTAACTTTGTATATCGATAGTCAATGTGGCATGCTTGTAATGCAGTAGCTGAACACCAGCATTGCTGACGTGATACTTTTAACGTAAAAGAAACTAAGGTGCTAGCATCAGTGTCTGATTTCCTTAAACGTAAAATTAGGGAATCAATTGAAATTTGTAAATATCCAAATAATATTAATAGAAATACAGGTTACAATCTACATGACACGTGGAAATCGATCGGAGTAAAGATCTCTTAAGATGCCTCGCGCAACTGTAGGCGAAACGTCTGATATTTATTCCAATTTGACACGGTCTAAACCCATGATTTTCAACATGACCAAAGCCATGAAGGCTTCCGTTCTTTAGTAGAAGAAACTGGATTCTTTATACGATGGTTTAAAATTATTAGAGCCCTGTATTAAAAAAATACTTCCTATCACCACCTTTTAAGAATATTTGCAATATTGCCCATTAGTTATTGCAGTGCAGAGCGAACACTCTCATCCCTGAGATCAAATATGTCAGAAGACAGACTGAATGGATTAGCCCTGATACATGTAAATTGAATATAGAGAAAGTAATCGATCGGTGTACCAGTAATAAATACCGTAGAACTGACTTTTTTTTGTTAGTATACTTTAACGTAATACTCGTACTATTTTCTCGGATAATGTATTTTTTGAATTTATTCAGACTCAATACATTGATAATATAAATATATCTTTATAATTAGACTTATAGGTACGTGGTTTTAATTTGGGCTTATTTATGACCTGTTGAATATAGGCTCCTCTGCCTGCTGTATTGGGAACGTGGATTCTGTGAACTCGCTTTCGCTTGTCATCCTCTACTGCCTATTATATAAGTGGGGTGGAAGTAATTTCAATCTTTTCATTGCTCTTGTGATATCTCCCCCCCCCCTTCAAATAGGAACGCTGGATCAGTCCCTGATCCTAATAATAGGTAAAAAAAAAACAGGACTTAATTTGGTAAGAAAATAATTCTTTAAAAACTGAGCATGGTGACAAGAGACAGTCAGAGTTCCCTTAAATATGATATTTAAAGTAAGGATATCTGTCCTGCATCTGATTTCATAGTGTCAGTATCGAAAACTTTGGGTTTATACTCTAATTAATAGGAAAAAAAAACAGGAACTAATTCAGGGAGGGATTAAATTTACTCTGCGATGTAAAGAGGGATGAAAGAAGATTCCCCCATATATTTGTCGAGGTAATTTAAATACAGGTCTAGCCACGTACACTCTCCTTTACGAATGATTTTTTATATCAGGAGTCAGCTTTTTTTCAAAAAATATACAAAACTAATTGTAGTAATTAAGTAAATATATGATATCCGTATTTATTCAAATTACTAATGTTTGACGCATTTAATTAACTTAATTTTTCTGTATAATTTCATGTATAAATACATCATATTTAGTGAAAAGTTTCTTAATTATCTCAAAAATAATTAGTTTGATGCAATCTTAATTAATTACTTACATAATTATCGAAATTAATAAGCAAGTATTTATTAACTGGAGGAAAATAAGAGTTATTTTAACTTAGAAAAAACCTACTACATACATTTCCCAGCAATTAAGTGCAAAGAAAATGCCAACTGATTTTTAATTTTATGTACAAAAAAACGTGATTTTAATTCATATTATCTTCGTATTAAGGGAAAATATCAAGGACGTAACGGAAATCTAGAGAAATAGGCTTAAAACCTAAAAAATGTCCAAAAATGCAGAAAATAAATTTTATAATCTGACATAAAGGATATATGGATTCAGCTCGCATAGAAATTCCGTAGAAAATGTTGTACTAAAATTACGTGTAAAGTGTGTTTCATCTTCTATCGTTTTCCTTTTTGACGCCAGTTAATAGTAATTAATTAATTTAAAGAACGACTTTTTAAAAAATTCCTAAATCTGATTCTAAAAATTACTCCTGGCCTGTTGTCTGCCTTTAAATTTGGTACCGCTCCCGGTACCACAAAAGGGTTTTAATACTTCAGGCCGATAGATCTTGAAGCATATTTTAACACGGTAACCAGAAAACCAGAGTTTTGTGGATATGACGGTGTCTTTAGTGCCTTCGTTATAGTTAGTTAAATATGCATTTTTGTAAATCGATAGAGATAGTTATTATTCCGTTTTTGTCATCAATTCTAATAGGATTTCATCAATACCAAGTAGCTGTTGAGTTTCATTTCGTTTAGAGTTACCTCCTTTACATCAATGCCAAGCATTTTTTCGAAACTTTTAAAATTTAAAATATTTCTTTTGAATTTTTCTTTTGTATATTCTCGAGGTTTTATCTGTGAATTATATAAAGTGTGTTGAATTATTTTGTAATTTTTAGCATTTCGTCTTTATCTCGAATTTCGCGACTGTTATTGTTTTTCAGGACAATCATTTGTTGTTATTTGGATTTCCTTTTGATTATTTTCATATTTTTGTTATTCTCAATGGTTGTGGTTATTTGTTCTCCTTGTTGTTTGAAGGTTGTAGACAATGTTCAAGAATGACTAAAATGTGGTCGGACTTGCATTGTCTTTATTTTTATTTTTACATCATGGTGAATCGCTCAAACGAAACTATTAAAACTTCAGTATACAGAAAGCCAACACCTACTGGACAATATCTTAATCATAGTTCTAATCATTCTGTTATAACAAAACAAGGAATTATACGCAACCTCTATAATCGCGCTATATCTATATGCAATAATGCCGAATCATTGGAAAAAGAGGTAGCAAATATTAAATATTACAACAGAATGGTTATCCTTTAAAACTAATTGACGATGTTATAAATAATTTTAGAACAACGAACACTGGACAGCAAGAAACACATTCCTTCTTCACAATTCCGTACATTAAGTGAACGTTGGAGAAAATAAGACGAATTGCCAGTAGCTATAATATAAAAACAGCCTTTAAATCAGGAAATACCCTTAGAGCACATTTAACAAAAACAAAACCTAAAACTACCGATAAGAAAGAACGTGTTTACAAAATTCCATGTGAGTGTGGTGAAATGTATATTGGAGAAACCAAACGACCGCTAGAAGTTAGAATTAAGGAACCTAAAACTCATACACAAAAAGGGGAAACGTCGAGATCAGGTATTGCAGAACACTCCTGGGATAAACAACACCGTATAAAATGGTCTGAGGCTGCGGCAATATATATGGAACCCAACATGAAAAAAAGAAAATTTATAGAAGCATCTTACATTAAAAACAATAATAGAATCTTCAGTAAACCGAGTGTTGAGATACCTAATCTTTGGCAACCACTACTTTGTAACATCAAATCATTGAGGTGTGTACAGTGAAGCGAAACGTTGTGCTTCAATGGACACAGTCCCTAAATAAGCTCGTAGTCTAAAGACAACTCTCCAACTCATAATAGTAAAATCTTATATCACTCCAGGTTTAATAACTCTAAAACCTTGGATTACAGAGAGGATCTTGAAATATGCAGGGAGATAAAGAGAAACCCCGACCATTGCCTCAATATAAGAATGAACAACGTAAATGACCGCAACCCCATTTTCAAACTTTTTCCTAAATTATTAAACAATTTAAATGTCTGGGAGCTGTGATTGCGTGGGGTGCAATCTTATAATAATTTTGATCATCTTTTTCAGTTTCAGACACTTCATTCCAAAAAAAAAAAATATATTAATAATTAACACATTTCAACAAATTTCAATTACGCCTATGTTCGTGTAATTTGTTACTTTTTGCAAAAATGGAAATCATTTCACGCCACTGAACCCAAGTGCTTGAAATATATCACCGAATGACCGATAACAGTAACGCTGTAGATTAATAAACTTTTACTGCCCTTTCTTTCTGCCCCTTTTTTCTCTTTTTTTCTCCTTTTGCTCATTGTCAATGAATTATTGATTTGAAATATAATTGACAAGAAATTAAAATAACACTCATACAGAAAATCTCTACTTAGGCTTACACATACTTGTATAAAATTTTAATTTTTGGACAGTTTTATTGCTATACTATGTTATGACTGGGTGGCATAACCTCACTCATTTGGGGTTTTTATTAAAAAAGGTTTATTGTTTTAATAATATCAGTGTACTAGTGTATTGAATGTTTTAGTTTTGATTTTAACTTGTGACAAAAAAATTTTTTTAAAAATTTTTAATTGTATACGTTTTGTTCTTTGTGGAGGCTACGCTGGCGACTGCTCTCAAACTGGCAGGGTTAAGGTGTGCCCTTTGACGAGTGAGTATGGTTGGTGAGTAGTGAGTGAGCTTATTTGCTGACCATATTCTCTTGTTTCTAGGGTCTGAGCCCTGAGGATGGTCTAAGTTAGACCGAAAGCGCTTGGCCAATTTTAATAAAACATACACTGAAATACAAAACCCGTCTATTTCTTAAAGACAAAACATTCAGTTTATACTTGATAACGATTAGAGATACAACCTAATCGAAACGTCGTAAAAATAAAAATAAAGACAATGCAAGTCCGACCACATTTTAGTCATTGTTGTTTTCAAGTTCTAATTTTTTTATTTAGAATTTCTGGTCCATCTCTTATTTTGTTTGCTCATAAGATTTTTTCTCTTTTCTATTAGTCTTTTTGTTCTATCTCTGAGAAGGGCATGTCTTGCTTTACTACCTTCCCCGCTTATGTTAACATTATAAAGGATTTCAGATTTACAAGCCAAACGGCTTCGCACTCCCTCCATGGATTATTGACTCATACCAGGTATACAAAGATACCGAAAGCATGAAGCTCTATGGGGACCCTTCCCATGTTATCGGGTCTTAGGTGACGTGGTCTTCTGTACTTCCTACAAACTTTCGGACGGTCCGCGCGATTGCAAGGTGAACTGCTTTCTGCATCTGTTTATACAGATGCTCACTAAGGTCCATTCCCTTGATGTTCTGCAGGAAATTCTTTGGTATCACTCCAGTTGTTGATAGTATTATGGGAATCGCGTAGACGCTGTTCATTGCCCAACTGTTTGCGGATTTGCACCTCCAGATCTCTGTATTTGACGATCTTCTCATTGTATTTTGGTCTTAGGTTATTTTTATTAGGTATATTAATGTCAATCAGTGTAGTTCTCTGGCATATTATGAGCAACTGTTTGATCTGTTAGAACCGTTCTGTCCCAATATAACTTGTATTCGTTGTTTTCAAGAATAGGCTCCGGATTGTACTTGTAGTAAGGCATCTTCTACTTGCAATAGTTTTAAATTATCTGCAAACTCTTGGTGGAGTATCTTAACGGCTCAGTCGTGTCTTTCCTTATAATCGGTTACGGCAAACCCTTAGCATCCTCCAGTTATGTGCTGGATTGTCTCGACACCCATATCTTCATTGGTTGTTTTCTATTGAGGGATGTCTGATGATGAACTTCCGATAGTTCTTTGTCGGAACAACCTGATCTTGGATAGCTAACAAGAGCCCTCCGTTTTTGGAAACATCTATCCTGAAATCAGTTAATAGTTCGACGCTGAGTTGTCGACATTGTCCTGGATGACCTCATTTGGATGCCGTCCATAAAGTGGTTTCTGTAGCCAGGCTTGTAACTTATCTTGGTCTGTTCGGTGGTGAGAACCAATATCATGTTCTCTTAGGTGTAACGGCCTTGAATCGTCTGCCTCGCATATTGCCCGATGTAGTGTGGAAAAGTCTGCAAACCTGTGGAAATAAGAATGTAAGTTTATTATTTGTTAATCGAGCTGCTTACCAATATCGACCAATCCTCTTCCTCCTTGGTATCTTGGAAGCATTGTACGTTCAATAGCACTGCGAGGGCGGTGTTTGTGTGCTTTTGTTAAGAGTGTTCTTATTTTCCTTTGCAGGTTTTCGATATCCGTCCTGCTCCATTTTACAATTCCAAAAGAGTAACTAAGCGCAGAGCATGCGTACGTGTTGAGCGCCTTAAACAAATTTCTACTATTTAGACTAGTTCGTGACACCCGTCTCGCCCTCCTGACAAATTCGGTTGTCAATTCGGCCTTCATAGTACGATGGTCACTTTGTTTAGCTTGTTTCATACCTAGGTATTTGTGTATTTGTTTGATAACGGTGTACGTTTACTAATTAACGCACAGCGTTATCTATGACCTTTAGATCGGTAGACATCTGATTAGGATACTATAGAGTTCTTAATGTGTAACAATATTTCAGATATGTACAAAAGAAGCTTGTTATAAAAGAAAATTTCTATTCATCTACAAATGAAATTTAAAAAAAAATCAACTTTTAATCATAACTACCAATGTAATTTTTTTAACAGGAGGTTTGACGCTAATATGAATAGATTTTTATAATGTTCAATAATATCATCAATCATTCTGGATTAATAACCAAATTCTTTCTTATGTTTGAATGATTATTGTATAAATCATTCCACGTTGACTTATTAATTTTAAAACAATCAGAATTTTATAACGATTTAAAGGCGGTGGAACGTCAATAGGTAGAAAAATAAGGCGTTTGAAACAATGCGATTTTGTGACAATTAATAATATTAAATTACTGATTATGTTTATAAACTGATACACACGCCTTAATCCTATTTAGAAAAATTATATCGTTTTAAATTTTGTAGTCAATTACCTTTATGGATTTACATGCTTAATAGGTGGACGTTGATTAATTATTTTATAATGTTGAACATAAATTTTATCCCGTGACATAAGTCAAGTCCAGGGATTAAAATATGTTTGTGATATATTAGCAGAGAACGTCAATGCAGATAAAGTTTTTTTTAATCGATTTTAAAAAATCGAGAATGTCCTCAATTCTGCGAGTATATACAGAAGTCGTATGTATGTGCATAGATTTGGGGTCTGTATACTTCGACCTGGTAGATCTATTGTGCTGCTCCACTGCTGTAAAGTCGTAAGAGTTACCTTATCGGTTAGAGAAAGTCCTTCAGTACTATTTCCCTCAGGAACCTTAGGATTTGGACGGCTTCAAGGTGGTTGGCTCCCCTTCTTCGATTTGGTGTATTCCTAAGAACCGCATCCTAAAGTTTTCTAGAGCGCTGCACTCTGAAAGGATATGAATAGAGGTTTCGTCCTCCTCCTCACAGAATCTGCACTCTTCTCTTTCTACCAGTCCGAGTTTGTTGAGGTGTCCCTTCAGGTGGGAATCAGGACCCCTGTCAGAAATCTGAGTTGGTTTTTACTTAAGCTCAAGCATTCTTTGAATCTCTTCTGGTCGTAGTTCCCAAGAAGTATCTTCGCTTGTTTCAATCCTTGCAGCTCCGTCCAATAAATGGATCTCCTGTTTTCTTCGGCTATCTTTGGTTCTTCCAGCATTATGCTGCTACTGAATCCACAGAAAGGCTTTGACCCCAGAAATGGTATTTCAGCCCCTTTCCTTGATCTAAGATTTCATTCGCCTCAAGTCCGGTGTGTCCCGGTACCCATACGAGGATGACTTTATTATTCTTACTCAACTCATTTAATTTCTCTAGACATTCCCAGACTATCTTGGAGCTGATAACTTGAAAACTCAACACACTGATGGCTGGTTGACTATCCGGTATGACGATAATCTCTTGGTCGTGACAGTTTTTTCCTTGTTGAATTCATATCCTAATGGCATGTATTTTTGCCTGAAAAATGCTTGGTGACTTGCCCAAGCTTTCGTATTGTCTGGTGCTGGGTTCACATATTCCTATTCCAGTTGCCTCCGTTGTTTTGGAGTTATCTGTATATTATATAATGGATTTCTTGTTGAGTTTTTCAGTGGTGTTTCTGTCCCATTCGCTCTCGTGACTCTACTTTGTGCTGAAGTTTTTCACAAAGTTGAATTTCTTTTTCATTTCATCTTGAGGCATGTCCCAGATTTGTTGATTTCTGAATAACAGATTAGGCTTTCGTTTTATGACCTCATCTCTCATCATCCTATAAATTGTCCTCTTCGTCATATTCTCTAAGAGTATATGTAGATGTGTGAGGTTTAGGATTACTTCCATGGCCGTTGGGCAGGTTTTCATTGTTCCGGTTATACTGCACAGGTCAGGCTTTGAACTTTCGAGAGGTTAGCTCTCGTATTGGCCAGACTGGTTCTTTTGCTCCGGATCGCTGCCCCATATGTGATGATTGGTCTCAGTATATAATGGATTTCTTGTTGAGTTTTTCAGTGGTGTTTCTGTCCCATTCGCTCTCGTGACTCTACTTTGTGCTGAAGTTTTTCACAAAGTTGAATTTCTTTTTCATTTCATCTTGAGGCATGTCCCAGATTTGTTGATTTTTGGATAACAGATTAGGCTTTCGTTTTATGACCTCATCTCTCATCATCCTATAAATTGTCCTCTTCGTCATATTCTCTAAGAGTATATGTGGATATGTGAGGTTTAGGATTACTTCCATGGCGGCTGTTGGGCAGGTTTTCATTGCTCCAGGTATACTGCACAGGTCAGGCTTTGAACTTTCGAGAGGTTAGCTCTCGTATTGGCCAGACTGGTTCTTTTGCTCCGGATCGCTGCCCCTTATGTGATGATTGGTCTCAGTATTGCAGTGTTCGTCCACTGCAGGATTTTTAGGTTTATACCCCATCTTCTTCCAGCAAGGTTCCTACAGACCATCAAGGCTTTTGTAGCCTTGTTGATTACATCTTTTTCGTACTTGTTCCAGAGGAGTTTGTTATCTAGGGTAAGTCCCAGATATTAAACCTCTGACTTCCACTCAATAACATTCCCATCCATTCTGATGATTTTCAGATTGAGGTTTCTTTTCCTTTTATAGGCTACTAGGGTCATTTTGGTGGGGTATATACAGAAGTTACAAATCATTGTAAATCATACTATAATTTCAGCAAAGAGTGTTCACTAGATAGAGCAATCAATAGAGTTTGTGACAAAAAAAAATCAGTATACCGACTGTGCCATAACACTAAAAACAATTCGTAGTGATATTTTGTTATGTTTTCCACTATCTACTATGACGAAAAATTTTAATCTGTTTTTTTAGTGATTTGGTGTTTTTTTTTCTTTCATTACCGACCATATGCATTGCTACTGTTGAATCGTTTTTTTTTTGTTCTTTAAGTAATAATTTTATTGTAGCACCGATTTGTGATAATTTGTTCATTTGTCAGTTAATATCGATGTTAGTTGTATTAGATGATTTTATTTTGTTTGATCATAAAACGTTAGGGCACGGGTTCCCAAACTGTTTCAGTTAGCGGCGCACTTACATGTTAGTCACGGCGCTTTTGTCGAAATATATATACAGTAGTGTTCAACCAAATGTCGTAAAACTACAGCCTGCCTACTACATAGTAGCAAACCACAACGATCCATTGAACACGACGATATATCGATACTAATGTCCAAGCACAGAAATAAAAACAACCATAATCTGAGGCTCATATATAGGTATATATTGAGCTGATACACAAGACTATATATATTATTATTAAAGAAAAATAGGAAAAAAAGTCAATGAGACGGGTGGGTTTGGTGAACTCCAAAATGAGGGATAAAGCCTGATATTGCCGCTCTCATTTCTTGCTCCACGTTGATTTTTCAGTGATATGTGCTTTTTGTTACAGCTACAGCCAGAAATCCGGTTTTGCATAAGAGTTGAATATTTATTTTTGACGGTTATCTAAAACTCCACCAAAGAAGAAGAAAGAAAGAAAAATGACTTTTGTTTTAAGGCTGATGTCGCAAGAGAGTTCAGTGAGAGTCTCTTCTTCTTATAAAGTGAAATTTCTTGACTTTTTCTTCCGTAAAGTATTTTGCAAACCATTCAGAGAGCTTCGAAAGGTGTTCCATGAAAAGAGACAGCAAATCTTGAGAGACAACGACCTTATTAGAGAACGCATATTTATGCAAATGTTGGAAACAATCTTGACCGCCATCCTCATTAATTTTTCTTATCCAAAATTGCAGATTTCTCCTAAACGCCGCAATATTCTCGAATAGTTTGAAGATGTGCTTGTTACTGCCTTGCAGAGACAAATTCAAGGAATTCAGTTTGTCAAATATATCGCATAAATATGGCAGTTCCAGTAAAAAATCTGGTTCGGCAAAGTATCTAGAATTTGTATGACCTTCCTCTTCTAGAATTTTTCGATATACAGATAAGATGTGCATCTTTATTACTGTCAGTAGCCTCATCAAGTTCCAGACCAAATTCCTTGTCTTTCATTTTCTCTATTAACTGGTCATCGAGATCCTCAGCTAATAGTGTTGTTAGATAAAGGTACCTTTGTTATTAGTGTTTCGGCCAATTCTCCTGTCATAATATTAACCATGTCGAAAGCAGCAGATACAATAAGTTCTTTTGCAATGGTGTGATGTCTTTTGCACTTCGCCACCCTGTATGCCACCTTGAAAGATGCAATGCTAGTGCGTTGGGTGAACGCATTTTTCTGTTTTTGTAAATTTTGCAACTTCCTATTAACAAATGGCGCGATTGTTCAACCATGGTAGTGTGGGTCTCGAGACCTGGCTTTAGCTTACTTGGGATCATACTCTCGCACGCTAAAATTTTCAAACACAGCACACACTGGTATCTTTCTTTATTATCTACTTTTACTTAAGTAAAGCCAAAGTACATATAGCTATCATCGTATTTCTGATATTTCCGCCTTTTTGCTCCCCCGCCACTTATCGAGGTTTCGTCATTCTGACTTGAACTATCGACTTGCTGATTTAATATCAATCTTTCCGTTTTATTACTAACTTTATCGAAAACACAAAGCGGCACAATTAAAACAAAGCAACCGACCTCCTCGCGTACATATTTTTGAAATAGATATTGTGTATCTGTCCTATGTTCGTGAATCACAACATTCTGTATTACTACTTTCAGTACTAAGAACACTTTATTATTACTTCTATTTATCTAAACAATTCAACTGTTTACGCTTACAATAAATAAACTAACTTGACAATGCGACCTACGGCGACTTATATACTACCAATGAGCCCTCGCGAAAATTCCCGTCGATGGTCGAATGCAGGCTTCTGGAACATGCTCAGCTCTCTCTAGCGCCTGGCCAGCAGCGAATTTGACTTTGCCAAACCTAATCGAAACTCAGTTTTACGGGGAACTGATCCCCTGTAACAATATTGAGGGAATGACGGTCGACGTTACATATGCAACGAACGATTTATACAATGCACGCGATTTGAATTGTTTATTTTGTACCGGCGAATATAAGTGAAAGTGAAAGTACGTGCTAGGATAAAAACGGATATAAGAAAGCAAGAACAATCGGAACGAAAAGGATGGAACACCGAGATACTGAATCGGGAAGAAACACTCACACAGAAATACCAAGCAGAAGTAAAATCACAACTGGAACAGAATAAGATACAAGGGGAAACAGGAGTAGACGAATGCTGGAGCAAGATTAAGACATCGATAGAGAATGCAGCGAAGAGAACTTTAGACAAAAATAAAACCATAAAAAGAAAACAGTGGTATGACGAGGAATGTCAACTAGCACAAGACAATAAAAACAAAGCTAGATTAAAAATGCTGCAGTGCCCAAATGACGATAACATCCAGCGATTTAACACACTGCGAGCGGACACAAGAAAACTTATAAGAAGGAAGAAGAGAGAAGCCTATAATAGAATCATAACAAATGTAGAAAAGGAATCAAATACAAAGAGCAGCCGGAAATTCTACAGGGAGATCAAGAACATAAAGAAAGGGTACATGCCACGGACCAGCATATTAAAGAAAGAAAATAAAGATCTCATAACAGATATAACAGAAATCTTACAAACCTGGCATGAATATTTTGACAACTTACTAAATATAAAAGGCACAGCTCTCATCACAAATACAATATACCAGGGAGCAGAGGAACAGGTAGAAATTCCATCACTGACAGAGATCAAAAAAGCAATTAGCCAACTGAAGAACAATAAAGCACCCGGGAGCGACAACATAACCGCGGAGCTTATAAAATATGGCGGAGATCAGCTACATGAAGCAATACAAACCCTTGTGGAGAAGATATGGGAATCTGAAGAACTTCCAAAAGAATGGAACGAAGGGATAATTATCCCAATACATAAAAAAGGAGACCGATCAGTATGTAAAAATTACAGGGGAATTATGTTACTAAACGTTGCCTACAAGGTGCTATCCAACATACTAAGAACCAGAATATCCCCTTACGCAGAAGAAAACCTCGGGGACTACCAATGTGGCTTCCGACCAAGAAGATCAACTGTTGACCAAATATTTACTATTAGGCAGCTTCTGGAAAAGAGTTGGGAATTTAACAAAGATGTACACCAGCTGTTCGTTGATTTCCGCCAAGCATATGATAGCATTGTAAGAGATAGTGTATGGATCGCCATGGAAAAGGTAGGCGTGCCAAAGAAGATTATTAATCTGACAAAAATATGTATAGAGAATGCAAGGGCGAAAGTCAGAATCGGTAAGCACACTACGGACATATTCTCTATTGCCAGTGGTTTAAAACAAGGCGATGGCTTATCGCCATTACTCTTCAACATAGTGTTAGATATGGCCATCAAAGAGGCTAACATAAAACTGGAAGTATTCTCAAACCAGGGCCCCGGAATGATCCTAGCATATGCAGACGACATCGATACCGTAGGAAATAGCACAACTAAAACAAAGGAAATGTTTATCAGAATGGAAAGGGAAACAAAAAAAGTAGGACTCAATATCAACGAAGAGAAGACCAAATACATGCACGTAAACCGAAGAGCAGGTAGGGATAGAATAGGACAGAATATAACTATGGACACATACAATTTTGAATGTGTGAAAGAATTCCAATATCTAGGGGCCAATATAACACACGACAATGATGTGAGCAGTGAAATACGCACACGAATACAAAAAGGTTTTAAGTGCTTTTATGCATTGCAGGAGATACTAAAATCAAAGCTGCTGTCCAGATCAGCCAAAATCCGTATATATAGAACAGTTATTAGACCGGTAATAACATATGGCTTAGAAACCTGGACCATCACAAAACACAACGAATTGTTATTAAGACGTTTCGAACGCAAGATATTAAGAAAAATATATGGGCCTAGAGTAGATGAAACAACGGAACAATACCGCATCCGAACAAATGAAGAATTAAAGAGCTTGTATGATCAGCCAGGCATCATTAACGAAATAAAAGCCCAAAGACTTAGGTGGGCAGGACATGTTCATAGGGCCCATGACGAACGTCTCATCAAACGAATATGGGAAGAGAACCCGACCGGAAAGAGACCCTTAGGTAGGCCCACACTAAGATGCAGCGAGGACCCACGAAGGGTTGTAAAGCTACAGAGAGAGAGAGAGAGAGAGAGAGAGAGAGAGAGAATATAAGTAAATTTAGATTCCGTAAAAAAGAAAATAGGAGTGCCTTGCAGCGCCCCTGTTTACTCTTCAGGGGCCGTATCCTCAAACTGGGGAACGGAATAAAATATCCTTAGAAAGTTGAATATGTCTCCAAATAATACGTAAATTTGAGATTACAGACCTATAAAATTGTTACAGGAGATTCTGTTGATAACTCAATTGTATGAGCGTGTTATTTAAATTTTTTTTCTAGGGAACTTCTATTTAAATAAGTAACAAATTTTATATTTAAATTATGTTAACTACAGCACTTAACTTAATTAGACTGTGTTAAACACTATACGACACTACAATTAAATAAATATTCTGATTATAATTTATCGGGACATATAAATATGAACCCTATAGACCAACGAATGAGGTCCTTCACCATAAAAACCTTATTTATGGTACATTTGATCTTCAAGCCTCTACAAATCTTTATAAAATAAAAAATATATATTAAAAGTTGAATGTGAGATCCGCCAGTATCTTTAATGGACGTCTTCTGTCAGGCCTTTGGTTTCAGTCCCTGGCCATAAACAGTTTCTCTATCATTGTTCAAGTGTCAGGTTTTCTTTCAAATTTAGTTGTCAGGACAGTAAGAGGCTGGATATTTTGTGAATTCATACAATCAATAACTGATTGGATAGTTTCCGTAGTGGATTGGGATGATAGCTCATACTACGTAGAGTTGTAATTTTCACCGTTTCAAGGTTTATCAGTGTTGACTTTCTGCAATTACTGTCAGTATATTACTTTGTATATATGATTGCTGTTTTTCTTGATATCCCTTTTTCTTTATATATTAGAATCTTAAAGTACTTGGCTCTTTGTATGCATTTTTGTTTAACAGTTCTAGAGTGTCAATTTAAAATAAATTTAATCCAGGCAAAGTACATATATTGTAATGACAATCAATAACTTCACAAAAATAACAACAGCACTATTTTTTTTTACTTTTGACAATTAATTTAATGTACCAAAACTACTTTCTGACTAAAATGGCAACAAAACATACTATGGACATTCTGTCACAATCTGTCACCTATTTTATTTTTTGAAATTCTCGGGTTTTAGCACGTTCATATCTGGCAACATTGCCTTTTCAAGAATACGGCTTTTGCTGTCAAAAGTTCTCATCGTCATTCACATCACACTTTCGAGGATACGGGCCCAGGGCGTTGCGGCGCACATTTTGGGAACCTCTGCGGTAAGGCATGTATGATGATTATTTTCGATGATCTAAACGACTTTTCATACATTACTTGTTTAACCTATAAGTGTATTTTTCTTTTTTTTTAGAACTGCTTCGTTCATAATATTTTTATTTCAACAATTAAACTCTATTTTCTTTGATTTGAAAATATAAACTTTATCATTTTATAAGATTTTGACCTCATTACCCATGAAAGTGATTTTAAAATGTTCTTGTAATGCTATAACACGAGATAAACACGAGGAAACGACAAATTATTCAAATAGGTAGCATGCCGCGTTACTGATCAGCAATAACAAAACGCTTCCCAAAATAATTGAATATTTCATTGCATTGGTGGAATTTTTTATACTTCATTCATGTACGAAAAGAATTAGCAATTTTATTAGGTGGCCAAATTGGGCGGGGGAGAGCAGAATTGAATATTATAATTTTGTTTTTCGTTGTCTTAGTATATATCCGATTAACAATTACATCACGTAAAAACTCGTGCAATATTGTTAATGGAACTAATTTAGTTTAATAAAGGGAAAATAATTAAAAGTAGCAAACTTTTATTAATTACTCGGTACAATTTGTGTAGTGAAACACTTTATTACCATAATATCTAATAATTAGTAACAACGTTTTAAGCAATTCTCATTTTTTTAAAGTATTTTCTTTATATTTACGCGACTACTATAACATTAAGCTAATCAAATGTTAATATATCCAACGATAGTGTAAAACTTTTTGCAACACTTTTTATCAGAAGGGAAATGCGCTGGACGTCATTCACAAGGAAGGTATCCGAAGTGTCCGGCTCCGATTTTAATGAAAGTTCAATATGTTGTAAAGGGTACAAAAATAAACGATACGTATTTTTTTTTTATCTGCGAAGATTCATTATAACAGGGTAAAAACAGCCCCTAAAGTTTACCTATAAAAACAATATTTTTGAAATATCTCAGGTTCTAAGTGAGATATTTTTACAAAACAAAATGACGGTTACTTGTTATTCGAAATGATGTTAAACTATGGTATTTTCAACCCCAAGAATATCATCCCTTATTTCTTATTAGGGTAAACCAAATATTTAGACACTTAATTTAATTCTAAAAATTAGGAAATTTAACGGAATTGTTTGAAAATATTTTTTTCACGCATATCACAAGTAAGTTGACTTTCGGAGTTTCTAAAAATAAACTAGTAAAAGAGGGTGACCCACCCCCAAATACGTTTTTCCAAAATTCTAGGTTCTAATGTAGTTCTTGTTGTTTGAAATGATGTTGAATTATGGTATTTTCACCCCCATTCCTTATTTCTTATAACGGTAAACCATCTATTAGCGCACGTAATTTAATTCTAAAAAGGACGAAATTTAATGAAATTGTTTCAAAGTATTTTTTTTACAAATACCATAATTAACTCAAGTTGACGTGTTCTGGGGTTTCATAAAATGAAGTAGTAAAGGAGGGTGAGTCACTCCCAAATACATTTTATTCATATCTCAAATTCCAATTGAGATATTTTTACAAAACAAAGTGGAAATCACTTGTTAGTTGAAGTGAGGTTATACCATATTGTGTTAACCCAATAGATATCATCCCTTACTTTTTATGTGGGTTAATCTTGGAATTCATTTACACAATTTAATTCTGGACATTATGAAATTAAATGATAATATCTTTTTTACGAATACAATAAGTAACTTAAGTTGACTTGTTTTGGGGTTTCTGAAAATAAACTAGTAAAAGAGGGTGATTAAGATATCTCTACAAAACAAAATTGAAACTACTTGTTATTCGAAATGATGTTAAACTATGGTATTTTCACTTCCAAGGATAGTATTCGCTATTTTTTTTGTAAAAGTAAACCGTAATTTCATACCTGTATTATTATTGTTAAAATTGTTAAATTTTAATTTAAATGAACGTTACAGAATAAGCAGTCACTATTTGTCATGAATTATAATAATTTAAAGACATGAATACTTAACCCATGAAATAAGTTTATATTTTCTTATTAAAATAAAATTCAGTAAACTCTGTAACGTTCACATCAACTGAAATTTGGCAATTTTAACTATAACACTATAGTTTAACTTCATTTCAAATAACAAGTAGTTCCTAATTTGTTTCGTAAAGTTATCTCAATTAGAACTTGAGATGAAAAAAAGTATTGGGGGTTGCTTACCCTCTTTTACTAGTTTTTAGAAACCACGAAACGCGACCACTAAAGTGACATGGTATTTGTGAAAAAAATATTTTCAATGTCATTAAATTTTTTTATTTTTACAATTAAATTACGTGCGCAAATATATGGTTTACCCTAATAAAAAATAAGAGATGATATCTTTGGGAGTGAAAATACCATAGCTTAATATCATTTCGAATAACAAATAATTTTCATTTTGTTTTGTATAGTTAATTTAATTAGAACTGGAGATATTAAAAAAATGTTTTGGGGTGACTTACCCTCTTTT
Organism: Diaprepes abbreviatus; assembly: GCA_034092305.1. NCBI lineage: Eukaryota > Metazoa > Arthropoda > Insecta > Coleoptera > Curculionidae > Diaprepes > Diaprepes abbreviatus. Next base: position 12,179,986 of record JASJET010000070.1, on the reverse strand, counting down.
ACTAGTTTATTTCTGAAAACCCCGAAAGATGTCAACTTGAGTTAATAATGTTATTCGTGAAAAAAAGTATTTGAAAATAATTTCATTAAATTTTGTACTTTTTAGAATCAAATTACGTGCGTTTACCCTTATAAGAAATAAGGGAGGATGTATTTGGGGGGTGAAAATACTATAATTCAACACCATTTCAAATGACATATAACTTCCATTTTGTTTTGTAAAGATATCTCAATTAGAGCTTGGAATTTTAAAAAAAAACGTATTCGGGGGTGGCTCACCCTCTATTTTTTTTATTTTTAGAAACCCCGAAACCCGTCAACTTAAGTTGCTTATGGTATTCGTGCAAAAAATATTTTCAAACAATTCCATTAAATTTCGTAATTTTAAGAATTAAATTACGTGCGTAAATATATGGTTTACCCTAATAAGAAATAAGGGATGATATCCTTGAGGGCAAAAATATCATAGTTTAACATCATTTCGAATAACAAGTAACTCTCATTTTGTTTTGTAAAAATATCTCCCTTAGAACCTGAAATATTTCAAAAATACTGTTTTTAGGGGTAAAATTTAGGGCCGGTTTTCACCCTGTTATAATGAATCTCCGCAGATAAAAAAAAACGTATCTCCTATTTTTGAACCTTCTACAACATATTGAAGTTTCATTAAAATTGGAGCTGGACACTTCGGATACCTTCCTTGTCAGAGGAGCAGGTAAGCAACACACTTTCGAATAACATTGTAATAGAACACTAGTTATTTTATACTTGTTAATACGAAGTAGATTCTGCGAAAATGAGTAATTAAATAATCACTCTGTGGATAGATTTTATCCGTAGGAACGAGATATTTTTTTATTACCACCCAAGAAAGTCTAAAGGAAAAATAAATCAATTATCTTACTCAAACATAATATCAACTTTATTACTTTTGAGTCGTTTAAATGTTTTCTTAAAAATATATAAACTCAGACAATTTATGACGATATAAACTAGAAAGATCGTCCCATTTTTTAATATTTGTAAATAAATCTGTCGAAGAAATCCTAGCATCGTTATATAATTAAAACCGACGAGATAAGTGCCGAGGGAGATCTTAACATGTGGTATATGCAAATACCGTTAAAATGTATTAAAATGTTGAACAATTTTCCCATTATTAGGAAACAAAAAAAAATAGCAAATAAACTCACTATAATATGATATATTGTTTGACAAAATCTACAAAGAAATTCGTATAGCCACCGTTTTTCCTGATTGTGAGAAGGAATGATTTAAGTACAGGCAAAATTAATAAAATGGCGTTCAGGTTTTTTCTCCGGTGGTTATCGATTTTTCTATTAGTTATAGGAAGGCGTAGATTAGTTTGATTAACTGTTTTTATATAAAAAATAAGACTAAGACGCTCAGAGGCCAACTAGAGAATTAAATATACAGTATAGAATGACTAACGCCCTTTTGGTCAAACTACTCGAACTTCCGAGAATAAAATTCATCTCTACAAGATGTATGATTAAGGGAACCCGCAGGGTACCGAGGGTGTGCAAGTTTGGCCTTTAACGAAATAATAAACTTCAGTTACGTTTGAAATTCGGTAGAGTCGGTACGGTCCTAAGAACATTGTCTTAAAAAATCACGTGTCTTCTATAACCGCTGCTAATAAAGGTTTTGTTTTGTTTTTTCATTTAATCTGGGAAGTTAAGTGAATATCCCGTATTATTTTACTTGGAAAATTAGCGACATTAAGACTGTGTGTTTAAGCAATATAAATAGCTGTTTTTTCGCGTTTTTATTTCATATTTTATAAAAGCTATTTATACGTATTATGTTTCAAATTTGGGTTTGTAACATCTTTTTTCTTATTAGAATAGCCAACAGGAGCAATTATTCTCGTATTTCGATATTATTAATCATTACTATAAATTTCTCATTGTAAATAGTTTCGATTTCTATTTATTTTTGTTAATAGATTTAAGTGTTTTGAGAAACTTTTTTTTGTTTAATTTAGTAAAAACCTTCACGCGAATAAATTCGCAGCGCGCTGTTTTGAAATCTTCAAATCAAGACATGTCACCTGGCCAGTTAGACGGCAACTTTTACTGAGTTCTGAACTTGTGACTGATGGTTCTGGTACGCCCTAAATAACCTGTAGTTATTTGGCACTAAATCTACAAAAAAAAACAAGAGGAACGACCAGACTTCCAGAGAGCCTTTTTCTTTGTGATATTTATTTATAGGATTTTAAAATAGTTATAATATTAATATGTCACAGCAGGACATTTTAGGCCTCCTGGCCTTACGCTACCAAAATATTTCCTTTACACGACTCTATGATTAATAGGCATAAAATACTTTAACGGCACTCAAAGTGCATATAAAATATTTTAAAATGACGACCCTACGTTGTAAGCAAAATATAGGAATAGTGCGAAGCAATAGGTGCAACCGACACCTGGAACAGCTACGCTGAATGAAGACCAAAGTTATGTTAAGGCCTAATTGCCTGGAAACAGGAGGTCTCATTGAATAATCTTGGATTGCCAGCAGCCACGGTTAAAGGCAGACCCAGGAAAATCGGTAGGACTTTTATTCCGGGGGGTGGGGGATGTCAGTGGGTAAGAATCCGACACTACCTTTCACACTTTGTAAAGGTGCCTATGCAAGGTTTCCCTTCAGGAAAAAAAGTAAGGGTTGATAAGAATGTGAGGAATAAATTGAACGTAAAAAAAGATTTTAATATTCCCACGAAACTTCATCAATGCACACTCCACTGGAATTGATTTATGTGACGATGCAAAACCCGGAGAAGTCTACATGCGAGCGATGAGTCACTGGCCAAAATTATGGACTTTAGGTATATTTTTTTTAATATAAAATCTCTTGGTAATTATTACTTTTAAGTACTTAATATGGGTCATTCCGAACACGCAAAGTCAAATCATAATAAAACTTTGGAAATATGTAGAGCACAAATTAGTGCCAAAATTCCCCCCGTGTGGATAAAAGTAATTATTTTATAACTTGCAAATTTTAATAAAGTTAATTCTTTGATCAAATCTGTTTTCTAATTATGTAACGCAGTTGATAAAATTCTGTAAATGGTCGAATGTTCAAGTATCACTTTTATCCAATCGGAAAAACATCTGCAATAAATTTAAACAAAATTTTAATTGACACATATTTATGATCATAAAAATCGACGAAAACAAGTGCATCAATAGTAAAGCAGAAAATATTATTTTAATTTAAACATTATAACAAAACACATTTAAGGATTACAGTAGCTAGAAATATTATATCCATTATTATTTATTAGTTGACGACAGCGTCGCGGCATTGGGATAAACAAATTTTGAACAATATTTTCAGGAATACATTTATTTACCAATTATTGTTTATTTGAGGCATATGTGTATGAAAATATGACGTTTTATTTTATTCCACAGATTTTCAATGGGGTTAAGGTCTGGGAATTACGCCGGCCACTTCAAAACTGGATCGGTATTTTCCTGGAACCACTCCTAAACGACTGAAGAGTGTTTTCAATCATTGTCCTGTAGGAAATTAAAACATAATGGCTTTTTCTACTCCGCACAAGGTGATCCAGAATGTTATTAATAAAGTTGGAAGGGTGCACTCCGTTCCATGTAGAACAACACCACAGAAAAACGCTACTTTTACCATTATCACGCATTCCTATTAAACAAAAAAAATTGCGTCAAGTTCATCAAGTCTGTTGACTCGTCGAACTGGATAGCAAAAATCTCATTTAACCATTCCAATTACTTGATCGTGAACATTATTGGACATTTCATTAATACGTCTTGATAATGTGTCATTTGAAAGTGGTATAGTTTTAAACTTTTTTTACTTCTCCCGAACTTATCATCACACTGCTGACAGCGGGTAAAATTAGTTTTTTCACAATCGTGTGGGGCTTAGATTCCTTGGTTATTCTTAATGCTACGGACTTATTATGCCTTGATCTTTCAAAACGAGTGATTTATGCTCAAAAAATTCTACAAATTTGTTTTGTAAAGACGGATGTTTTCTTTCCAGATGCCGGATTAATTTGGAATCCATATTTTAATTATGATTCATTGTACAATCTTATCTTTTTCTTTATTGTTTCACCAGACATAGACTGTGCATTTCGTTTTGTCTCATATTTGTCCGTTTTATTTATCTCAGATTTACAAGCCAAAGTACTTAGCACTCCCTCTAGGGATTGGCACAACTCATACCAGGTATACAAAGACACCAAAGGTATGGAGCTATGTGCAGACCCTTTCCATGTTATCGGGTCCTAGGTGGCGTGGTCTTCTCTACTTCCTACAAACTTTCGGACGGTCCACGCCGTGCCAAGGAGAACTGCTTTCTGAATCGGTTTATACAGATGCTCAATAGGGCCCAGTCCCTTGATGTTCTTTAATATCACTCCAGTTGTTGATAGTATTATGGGGAATCGTTTGGACGCTGTTGATTGCCCACTGTCTGCGAATTTGCACCTCCAGATCTCTGTATTTGGTGATCTTCTCATTGCATTTTGGTTTTAGGTTGTTGTTATTAGATATAGCAATGTCAATCAGTGTAGTCCGCCTAGGAATTTTATCTGTTAGTATAATATCTGGCCTATTATGAGCAACTGTTTGATCTGTTAGAACCGTTCGGTTCCAATATAACTTGGGGTTACACACATTTTATAGTTTGGTATTTCTGGTTATATGCGATATTTCGATATAAGTGTGACGGCCCATTCACACATACATCCGTCATTGACAATTCGTCATTTAATACAAAGAAAAATAGATCATTTGTTTTTTTTTTCACGATTTTTAAACATGTGAACACACTCGTAAGAATTTAAAAATAAAAACGATTCTTCGTAAATCATGAAACTGAAAAAGGAACGAATCGTCGCCGTGTTACCTAGGGTTACCGATGTAAACGTCAATTTAACATAGTGTATTGAAGTGGTCGCTACAGTTGTTACTTAATTTTTGGCTATTTCCTGGGTCGTGACACTGGAAAGGTTGAGAAACTATGCTTTAGATAATGGTAGAACGGTCAATTCTGAATGGTATACGCAAGTCTTCAGTGAATTGAAGAAAATAAACCAGAGACGTCGGATTATTCTCTAAAATTACAATGCGAAAGCTCTAACACCATCGCCTCAAACAAGTGGCCTATTAAGCGCTTAAAATGTGAAATTAATGGATCATCCGCCAAACAGCCCCAGTAACTTCTTTTTGTTCTCGTACATGAAGAACAAACTGCATGGCCAACAATTTTCTACGCCAGAAGAGGCGGTTGATACGTTCAAAAACCGTGTTTGAAGATACCTTTTTCACATGAGCAAAAATACTTTTCGAATTGGTTCAAATGCATGCATGATCTAAAGACTAAATCAATGTTGTGTATTAAATGAAACAAAGGTGGAAATACTCGACCATCAATGCCTAGGCCTCGTTGGACTCTTTATATCCTACCATAGCCGCAGGTCATTCGAAGCCGATTGCCATTGCGAATCCAAGTAGCCTCGTGAATTGAACTTGCCTAACTGCTTCCGGTAACAAAACTGTTGAGTGTCAGGCAGTTTCTAAGAGCATGGTCAACAGTTTCATCCTCCTCCAGACACCATTTGCACATAGGGTCATCCATGACAGCAATCTTGTGAAGATGGCTCCTCAGGCGATAATGTACTGTCAACATTCCCACCACAACTTGCAGCTCTTTCCTTCCTAAAGAGAGAAGCTCCCTAGTAAGACATGCGCTGTGTCATCTTATATGTTCCTTGACACACCTCATTCCAGAAGCTCCTCTCCACGATTCAGTAATTTTTTTTTCCAGTAACAATTTTAGTTTCCTTTTGCCAACAGCAATTGGAATAGGTAGAATTGATTGGGATCCGTATGATTCAATTGCGGACCTCATCTTTGCCAGATGGTCCACTTCTTCATTCCTGTGCATACCCGAGTGACCCGGGACCCACACGAGTCTGATTGTGCAATCGTTCCTGGTCAGACTATTCAGTACCATCCTTGCATTCAGACACCAGTAGCGAAGTTACAACACTGGACTTCAGTGCCATTATCACAGCTCTACTGTCTGAGCATATGTTTATTACCCTATTTCGGCTTATGTTCTTTTCACAAAGATGGCCACCCTGCAAAATAAGATAAATTTCAGTTCTAAAGATCGTCGCACATTGTCCGAGAGAGTAGAACTCTCTAACTCCCGTGTTCCCGCCGAACACGCCAACTCCAGCTCTTTCATCTTATCGAGATCCAACCATCAGGATCCATTTTTTGGAAAATTTTGGTCCTCCTCCCATTCCCTTAGACTTGGAAAAAGTATCTCACGAGAGTAGTTGCGTGATGGACACCTCTCCACCATGCTTTCCCAGACACTTGAGTAGCGACCCGTTCCAATTCCGAGGCGACTGAGAAGTTATGTAGACTTCAGGGCTTCGTTCTCTATGTATAAGTGAAGAGAGAGTAGGTTCATCAAGACCTCTAGAGTGGGGGCAGTCATCACACTCAATAGCCCCACACAAACTATTCTTTGAACTTTGTCAAGTTGAAAACGGTATTCGCGCTTTGCTGTACCAAGCCACTATACGATAGAGGCGTACGTGATCATAGGGCGGATCACCATAGTGTCTATGCACCCAAAGGCTAGTTGACAAGCCCAAACGTCGTGTATTAACCAGCAAAAAGGTGCTGGTGTTGCGCAACTTCGGCTCTGGTTTATTTAACACAATAATAACGATACTTAAAATTAGCTTCAAAATATTAACAAATCCGGTTGTCAGCAGAAAATAAAAGTGTGAACTGTGTGATAAGAAAATGCTAAAACAATGAAAGGTCAATTTTGTTATCGTACTACAATTTTTTTTTAACATGTATTTCAAAAATGACTGATGGCTCTGACGTACTTTTACTACTTAGTATTTGGTGGTGCCACTACTCTATCCAATCAAAATTGATCTGTTTTCATTATTAATCGTTGTTTTGATATTAGTCACCTCTAAAGTTTTTTATCAATTTCTTTAAAAAAAAAATTTGCGAGTATTTTCAAGTAAACAAAAAAAATGCTAAGAGAAAAATTACCATAATTTTTTGTTCACAGAAACAAAAGTTGCCATTGAGATTCCAGCGTTTTTTACTAATTAATATTAATTTGAAAATGATATTTATTGTATAATTTGTGTGGTAAAGTTGAGTAATATGAATTTCGATGAGTATGCTAAATGGGAGATTCTTAAAATTCACTCTTTTTATGTCAAACTGTTTCTAAAAAAACATATATTTAAAAAAATAATAGGTGTTTTGTTTAGTAACGTCAATTCTACTGGCGTAGCAAACATATTTGTTGGAATATATTAATGACATCCATGGTATTTCGAAAAGTAAACTTAACGCCAATGAAAGCCAGTTTCTTATCAATTGACACTGTGCAAAAACATAGTTATTTATTTGTTCGAAAACGTCGAATTTTATATCAGGAAAACACGTTTTTCAGGGTAGTTTATTAACATTCTATCATCTAAAGAAAGTGCGAATCTTTTAACCAAAAAAACTTGTGAACGATGGTATAAACCCTTCAAAAGTAGTGAGTTTGATGTATAAGACAAGGGGTGTCTAGGTCAGCCGAAAAAGTTTGAAAATACAGATTTACAAAAATGATTGGATGAAGAATCAACTCAACCGTTAAAACAATTGGGAGCAGCATTGAATGTTTCCCGATCGACTATTTTCGAAAGTGTACACGCATTAGGCAAGATCCAGAAAGAAAGAAAATGTGTTTCCTATGAACTGGAAGAAACAGACATTGAAAGGTGAAAAACCACTGGTAAAATTTTGATGGCCAGAGAGAAAAGAAAAGGGTTTTTGTACTGAGTTGTAACAGGTGATGAAAGGTGTATCTATTTTGACAAACCGAAGTGCAAAAAATCATGAGTAGATCCAAGCCAGCCTTGAACATTACATGTGCACAATATACATTGTTTGGTGTATATTGCTGCTAAAGCCTGGTGAAACAATTGCTGGCGATTGGTATCGACAACCACTGATAAAAGAAAACCGAACAATTTACGCCGAAAGACACGATAAAGTCATTTTTCAACATGACAATGCTCAGCTTAATTCTGCCAAATGTGTAAAAAAAAATATTTGCTTTAGCTCGTGTTGGTATTCTTTATTTTTAGGTTCATAATTTTCCAAGTTGAGCACCGCTGTTTCTTAATAAGTTTGTATGGACAGTACGGACCCGGTATCAGCGACAAAACCAAAGCCTACGAGAAAATTAGGATCAAACTTGCCAAGGAGGAAGCCCACTCTTCATTTTTACTCCAAGCTAGAGATAACAACATCACTCCAATATAACATTCTGTCTGAATGTCAGTTTGGTTTTCAGACTTCCAAGAACACTACGGACGCAGTTTTTTCTTTTTTAGAGAAACTCTACATCAGTTTGAATGAGGGCGATGTCGCGGCTGCGGTCTTTTGTGACTTCTCACAGGCGTTCGATTGTGTGAATCACGAAGTACTTTTGAGTAAGCTCGAATTGTATGGTATTAGAGGAGTGACATTAAATTGGTTTGCTTCCTATCTTTCGAATAGGCAGCAAATGGTTAAGTACGATGGAGAATTTTCCAGTGTCTCTTCTTTGAGTTGTGGCGTCCCACAAGGTTCTGTTCTTGGGCCTCTGCTCTTTCTTTTATATATAAATGACCTGACCAAAATTGATATCCGAGGAGCATTTACATTATTTGCAGATGACGCAACAATTTTATGGCGTGGAAAGAATGGCTGTGATTTGAAACATTTTATCGAGTGTGACTTGATTAGAATGAATGAATGGTGTGTTGCAAACTGTTTAAGTTTTAATTTTACTAAAACCAACGTGTTAAGTTTCAAATTTACCTGTGATAGTTTAACTTTGAATAATCATTTTATAGGGAATAAGCTAGTGACTTGACTTTTAGGTATACTTATTGACGATAAGTTGAAATTTACTGACCACATAATGGCATTAAATAAGAAGTTGGCTGCCGGGTGTTATGCGGTACAAACAGTGTCAAGGGAATTAGATTCAAATGTGGCTAGAACAGTGTATTTTTCGTTGATTGAATCTCATTTGAGATACGGAATTGCATTTTGGGGATTCTGTAGTCGGCAGTTATTAAATTCGATTCTTGTTTTACAAAAGCGAGCAGTGCGTTATTTATTTAATGTAAAAATGAAGGAGCATTGCAGGCCTTTATTTATTGAAGGCAAAATATTAACAGTGATGGGCATTTTCATTTTAGAAATAGTGGGACTGATTCATAAAAAATATAAAAATTATTCAACTCCAAACCCATATAATACACGTAATAATTGCCTGCCATTGCCCATTCCCAGGACTACTCTCACTAAACAGTCTTTCTGAGGGAATTAAAATATATAACAAAATTCCTCTAAAGTATAGAAATATTATGGACTATAAATTGCTTAGGAAAAAATTTAGGGGCTTTCTTGTGACACGACCGTATTATTCACTGGAAGAATATTTTGCTGACCATTTTTAACAAGGTGCGTTTGTGCTTTCAAAATGGGTGTAATGGTGTAATTTTATGGCTATTTTTGTCTTGTCTTACTTTATTTTATTTGACTGTAAACTTTTAAATTAATTTAGTAGACATTTATTTTATTTTATTTTAGGTACCTGTTTTGTTAATTATTGACTTTTGTTTATATACACTGTTTATTTTGATTACTGACTTTAATCACGTGTTTATTGTTATCATTGATCTGAGTTTTTTTTTAGTTTTTTAGTGTCACAATTTCTTGTGTTGCATATGTTTTTGTTTATATTTATTTTTAACTTTTTGTTCTGCATAGTGCTTTGTTAACAAGACTGATTTCTTTACAACAATAAAGCTTATTTTATATATATATATATATATATATATATATATATATATATATATATATATATATATATATGGAATAGTTCAAAACTCATGCCATAAAAACGGCAACAGTAACATCGAAAGTCTGGTTGAGATATGTCGATGATACCTTCCGTATGGAAAGGACACCATTCGACCTAATATTAAGTTTACCATGGAAAAAGAGGTAAATGATCAATTGCCCTTCCTAGATGTCATGGTGAACCCTTGAAACGAAATTATTAAAACTTCAGACGCTTGGGATAAACAACACCAGATAAAATGGCCTGAAGCTGCGGCAATTTTATAGAAGCGAGTGTTGAGATACCTAATTAGAGATACAACCTAATCGAAACGGGTAAAAATAAATAGAAATAAAGACAATGCAAGTCCGAAAACCCCATTTTAGTCAAGTTTGTTTCTATCAGTTTTGTCTCCTACTATGTTACCACTAGAATATTATACACAAAGAAAATTAGACAAATATGTACAATACATAGTTTTTTTGTAAATTTACGGACGTTAAAGTTATTTTTTTACAAGAATATTTCCCAAATTATAATTCAAAGAATTGCATATTACAGCATAACAAATTAATTAAAATTTAATGGTGGAAAATAAAATGTAATTACCCGAAGAAAGTTAATTATAATATAATGACCGCTGATAACAATTTTGGAATATTACTTCATATAGGGCAAAAATTACTCTAGTTTTATTTGCGTCAATGGAAATACCAAAATATTAGATAAATGATAGTTTAAAATTAAATTAGTGGAAGTCGTTCTTCTGGAAAAGTTTAAAATATTGTCTCCCAAGGGTATTAATGTTTTTAATGAAAAAATAATGTAAGTTTTAATCTAGATATGTATCTATTTACACAAATCATTTTAAACACTGTTTTCTACTTCCAAAAATTTTTTACCTGTTAACCCAGAGACATAAAATTTGTTCATCTTACTCAGGGCCAGTGGCACAAGCCAGCTTAAGGGGTGACGCTACTCTAGAACTGAAAAAGTTTGCGACTTTTGGGAATTTTTTAAAGGAACACTGAATAAGATTAGATGAGACTGTGGCGGCTCTAGGCCCCTCATACTCTTTTGTCAGAAATATCTTTCATACCTTTTTCAATTTAACTATTTGTTATATTTTATTATACTATTGTATTTATTTAAAATTCAATATTTTTTATAGTTCATTTTACAATGCTGCACTGAAAACGTGATATTTTTCTTACTTTAGTAAAATAAGCTATACCTTTTCGTACAATTTAAGGATTGTATCAAACCAATCGGGCCCTTTTACGGTCATTGATGACTTAGGATTTCCAACTGCTTGCAACAGAATGTCTTACGGTGTTGCCATTTAGGCGGAATTATTTCCAGATTTCTAGATCACAATTAATAGACCGCTGAAAAGTTGGAGAACGTGACAATACCGTACGATACTAGTAAATTATAGACAGATCCATTTAAAAACGCTCAACTTCCAAGTTAGAGGTCTATTCTATTCTTTTTCTATTCTCTATCGGTTATAGTTCAGTTTTAATATTGCTTTAATTCTTCCCGCTTTGAATCCTCTTTCTAGAAAAATCCGCTTTCAGTGCAAGCACGGCTACATAATAAACATTGTTAAACTTTTAATTCGCGTTGTTAATTTCACACACACGCATACTAAAAACTATAAGTTTAGCGCACTACAAAACGCTAAAAGATTAACAGGGCTTTATAACGTATAAACCAAAATATATTAGAAAATTTTTTGATTTTTTTATTATAAAATGGCGACGGTAGACACCGATAGGCAACAGGACCTTTTTTTTAGAGGGCTGCATTGACGACTATTTTTCTCGCTGACCGGTGCAACTGGAACAAAAATTTAGAAAGTTTTTGATTTTATATATTAAAATTTACAGAAGTGCATATTCAAATTTGAAAAAAAAATCGAAATTTTTGATTTTGTGAGCAATTGAAGAAAAATTACAAAAAAATTTTCTACAAAATTGTCTATAAAACTTTTTCCGGAATTTATTGCATAATCAGCAAGTATTTCCCTGAATTATATTGTTTTTATGTTCTACACTAATTTTGAATTGTGTCTATGGAAAATTCACAGAGCTAGATGGTCGCCAAGTTATTGAAGGGAAGTCAGAGGTTAAATATCTAGGCCTGACCCTAGCTAATAAGCTTCTCTGGAACAAGCACGAAAAAGAAGTAATCAACAATGCTACAAAAGCCTTAATGGTCTGTATTATTTTGGCGGGAAAAAACTGAGGCTCAAACCCAAAAACTCTGCAGTGGATGTACACTGCAATAGTGAGACCAATCATCACATATGGAGTAGTGATCTGAAGTAAAAAACACCCAGTCTGGCCAACAGGAGAGCTAGCATCTCTAAAAATTCAAAGATTGGTCTTTTTCTTCTTCTTCCTCTTTTATTTAAGACGACGTCTTGTTTTTCTGCTATATTAAGCCTCCTGTTGATGTCCAACATTCGTGCCATCGTTTTGGAGGTCGACCAGTGGGTCTTCTAGTGTCTGGTATCTCGTTCTTAGCCTATTTTGTCCATCGATAGTCGCCCATTCTGTCCACATGGTCTCTCCAATATCTGCACCGTGACCTTATGAACCGTACCACATCAGGCACCTTGAGCTCTTCCCTTATTTCGGAACGTCTTATTTGATCTCTTAGAGTTACTCCTTTGATTGTTCTTAACGTTTTCATTTCAGCCGTTCGTAGCATACTTTTTGTTTTAGATGTTTCGGCTCGAGTTTCCGATGCATAAGTTAGTACTGGTCTTATCATAGTTCTGTAGATGCGTACTTTGCTCTCTGTGGACATATACTTATTTTTCCAGATTATATTCCTCAGGCATCCTGATATCCTTGAGGCCTTGTTAGTCTGTGCTCTGACTTCCTGGTATAGATTTTTATTGCTTGATACATCAACTCCCAAGTATCTGCAATACATGCTTTGTCTGATAGGATGATTCTTCACCACCAATTTGCATCTGACTGGATTTTTTGAAATTACCATCGTTTCGGTCTTTTCTGTAGATATTTCCATATTTAAATTTTTTGATGTGATCTGGAATCGGTATAGTAGTCGTTGCAGATCGTCTTCATTTTCTGCTAACAGTATGGCGTCGTCGGCAAAACATGAGATTTTTAAAGATTTTCGTCCCATTTTGTATCCTCCATTGACTTCTTTTACATTTTGAATTATCTTGTCCATAATTAAATTAAAGAGAAATGGACTCATACTGTCGCCTTGTCGTATTCCCGTCATGATACATATTTCCTCTGTTACTCCTTGTTGTGTCTTTATGCGCATTTTATTGTTTTTATTTAGCTCTTCAATTACCGTAATATAGTTGTGGTTAACGCCATTTTCCTGAAGTATTTGCAAGACATCTTTAAGTCGAACTCTATCAAACGCTTTTTTAAGATCCACTAGGCAGATGAAAAGAGGTTTATTGTATTCTATCGATTTTTCAATAGTCTGTCGGATAATGAAAATCGCATCAACTGTCGATCTGTTCTGTCTAAACCCGTGTTGTTCTTCACTTATTGCAATTTCACTCGTTAGTTTTGAAGTCATGATTTTTGTTAATTTCGATGGAAAACCTTCCCCAGTATGTTTCCTTTAGGTCTTTAATCGCGTTATTAATTCTATTTCTCACGGCTTTGTATGCTGAGTAGGAGAGCTAGCATCTCGAAAATTCAAAGATTGGGCTGTACATGTATAACAGGAGCAGTGAAAACTTGCCCAAGGACGGGCATGAAAGTAATCTTAAACCTTACACCTCTACATATGCTTGTGGAAAGTATGACGAAGAAGAGAATATATAGGATGACGAGAGATGAAGTTATTAAACGAAAGCGCAATCTTTTATCCAGAAATCAACAAATCTGAGACATAGATGAAATGAAAAATAATTTTAATTTTGTAAAAAACTTAAACACAAAGTAAGTCGTAAAAATGAATGGGAGAGAAACACCATTGAAAAACTTAACAAGAATTCCATTAAATGGTACACAGATGATTCTAAAACAACGAGGGAACTGAAATAGGAGTGTATGGATCCAGAAACAGACACCATGAAAGTTAGGTAAGTAACCAAGCATCTTCCGCGTAAATACAGGCCATCAGGAAATTTATTCAATTCAGCAAAGAGAAAAATTGTCGCGGACAGGAGATTATTATCATATCGGATAGCCAAGCAGCCATCAGCGTGCCGAGTTCTCAAGTAATCAGCTTCAAGGTGGTCTAAGAATGCCTAGAGGAACTAAACGAACTAGGCAGGGGGAAATGAAATAGTAGACAAGCTCGCGGGAAAAGGGGCTAAGATACCATTCTGAAGCCTGAGCCTTTCTATGGAATCAGTAGCAGTGTAATGATGGAAAAACTTAAAAGAGAGAAAGAGAGCAGGAGATCCAATTACTGGACCGATCTGCAAGGAATTAGACAAACAAAGATACTTCTTGGGGACTACAACAAAAAGAGATCTAAGGAATGCTTGAGCCTAAGCTAAAACCAACTTTGAGTTCTGAAAGAAATCCTGACGGGGCATTTCCACATGAAGGGATACCTCAAAAATAGAAGAGTGCAGATTCTGTGAGGAAGAGGACGAAACCTCTATTCACATTCTTGCAGAGTGTAGCACTTTAGAAAACCCTAGAATGCGGTTTTTGGAAACACACCAAATAGAAAAAGGGGAACTAGCCACTTTAAAGCCATCCAATCCTAAAGTTCCTAAGGAGACAGGACTGGAGGACCGGCTCTAGTTGACAAGGTATCTTTAACGACTTAGCAGCAGAAGAAGAACACAATAGATCTATTAGGTCGCAGTGTACTGATCCCCAATTTCACACACATACATACAAGCATAGTCGCCAAGTTGAAAAATGAGGTTTCGAAAAAAAAACGTTTAAACTTTTATTTGTAGTTCGACATAATAAATATGCATTCATTATACATATCTTTACTCAGAATGCCTGCACCCTACATTTGGCCTATTCTTGGGATGACAAGAAAGTAATTTTAATTGCCACACATAGAGAGCGTTGTAATACATCTTACACGCAATGAAACCGACCCATCTTTGAAAAGAATCATCAATGTTAATGAAAAATTAATCATCTATAATAACATCATTCAAAAACGATCGTGGTTCAAGCGTAATGAACCAGCATAAACCACATCTAAAGCTAAATTGCATTTAAAAAGGTCACGCTGTCAATTTGGTGGGACTACAAAGATTTTGTGTATTTAGAGCTGCTTCTAAGAGGCTGGACGATGAATTCAGATCAAAAGGTAATGAAACGGGAAGAAGCAATCAAAGAGAAACGACATGAATTAGCAAATCGGAAAGGAATTGTATTCCATCATGATAATGCAAAGCCTCACTCATCTTTACTAACTCGTGGGAAATTAATGGAGCTTGGTTGGGAAGTGATGCAACATCTCACATACAGCACTGACTTGGCACCACCTGGTAACCAATTATTTCAAAGTTTGCGAAGCTCTTTGACTGGTAGAAATTTCACGAATGATATTGACTTTAAATTGCCATTGGTTCAGTTTCTTTGCTGATAAGGAACAAAATTTTTATGAGCTCGGAATCAAGAATCTACAAGAAAGTTGGAAAAAGGTCAATGGATAAAATGGAAAATATATAATTGATTAAAGTTTATTCTTTGTATAAAAAATTCGCAAAAAATCGAAATTACTTTCATGCTGACGTAATAAATTGACATTTTCCTCCTTTTCTTCATTCCTGGCAGAACGAAAGTTCAGTTTCAATTGTCTCCGATCGTCATATCCATACATTTTTATAATTAGCATTATACTTTAAATGTGCAAGGAGCAATATTTCCAGCATACTTTTGCAACTGGACACAACTTTTAGTACCATGGACCCACAAAAGAGTTGAACCCTTCGTTATTGTTCTGGGTGTAACTACCTATACAGCATTTCAGTAAATCATCCCTCAACAGTTCGTACATTGGTTTAACAGCCTTTTAAAAATTCATCTGCCATGAAATGTTTATATCTATACGAAGATAAAGAATCGGTAGCTTTCGCCTTTTAACAAGTGCACCAGGAGTTAACACAAGACGGGCAATTTTCATGTTGCGGTTTTCCGTCCGGTACGCAAGATATTAAAAAAGAACATCTTTCCGATTTCTCCTGGCTATAAACATTTTTTCTCACACTTTTGACATGATAAAGTACCTTTTAAGCCAAGAAAAATCTAGAATGATGTTACCCTTTAAAAATAACAAGAAGTAAAATACAGTTTTTTTTTCAGAATCGCCCATATTTTCGTTTTTATTTTCTCCAGAGGAAATCTACTTGACCTGAGGCATTAGTTAACACATTTGTTTAAAAAACCCTAAAGCTATTGTATTATTTAGTATGTAAAATACTATCAGGTTTATTTTAAATAGTGCATTAACACTGTGTGCTGCTAGCGAATTAGATAAACATAAATAATCGTTTATTACCTATAATTGACTTACTAATTATTAAATTTTATAGCAGTTCACACCATGCATTATCATGCTAATAGATCCATAAAAGAAGAATCCATCAAATATTTCTTGTTTTCTTTAACGTTTCAATTTAGTTTTAAAAATATTCTATTAATAAATATCACATCATATCGCCTAATTTTGCAATTATAGTCTAGGAAACGTTATAGGGCCTCTTAGACTACACGATACTCTAGTAAGTAACTCTAATGAGCCTGAATCTAGTGTGATGGGTATTAGGAGCAGTAAGAAACCTAATGCGGACGATCTCTATTTTCCTTACCCAGTACTAATTAGGGAATGATTTAGAATGATCTAACATCCAGGGTACCTAGTCAATTAACATCGAGCGACGCGAGCAGATGTATTGTTTGCTTGGTGGTTGATGACGCGCGAAAATGGCGAGAAAACGAAGTTTTTCCAAATGTTCCTCATATTTATAAAGATATGTGTACATGTGTAGCGGAGATGAAAAGTGGAAAAACTGGAATATTTGTAGGGCCCCAAATTAGAGACTTACTGGCTGATGAAGAGTTAAAATAAAAATTTAATTCGATCGAAAAATCCGTATGGACAATTAGATGAACTAAATTGATCTTACCATGTCAAGAGTAAATTCTGTATAACAGAAAAAGGAGAGAAAAAATTTACAGTTATAATAAAAAAAGTTAATTCTTTATTCGTGTATTTTCAAAGCTTTTGTGAGTTGACATCACCAATGTACAGATACTACCTTACTAACATCTGGTGTAAGTTGTAGAAAAACGAAAAGTGATGAGTAATGTATATACATATATAAAATAAAAGCGATGCAAAGTTAATACAATTATGGGAGTTATTACGTCAGTAATACGTTTTAAAATTATTAATCACGATTCAGCAAAAAAATTGTTTTTATGCTTGGTGTTTTAGAAGTTTAAGAAAGGCAGGTACGTGATAAATAAATAAAAATATTGTTGGAATATCATATTACGATGTAGTCATACATTTTCCACGGAAAACAAATTCTAAATGGTAGTTTTGGTTAGGGATTTATAAATCATCACTTAATTATTGTTCTTTAGTGGCTTGATAGAAATTCAATAGAAAAAATTATGACAATTAACCAGATTATAATAGCTTGAGCTACAACAACACTGGTAGACAAAAATGACCTAATGAAAGTTAAATGAAATTGAATGGGTTATTTTATATCTACAACTAGCCTGTAACTAATCTCCACTTCTAAAAAGTTTTTTTGCAACAGCAGTTAATTTTTTCTTTATTAAATACGGTTAAAAACTGTATCTAATGAAGAAAAATAACTTAAATTATAATTTTATTCAGGATTTTCGAGAATATTTAGCATCAGGTACATCTCTTTTGACCCTCCAACAGTCGTGCGCTAACACTTTCTAACTTCACTTGCCTTGGTACCGTTTTTCCATGTTGGGTATATCCTGATGGAATTTGAAGCTCTTGGAGAGGTGGAGGCGATCACACGAAAAAACAAGTTGCCGGCAAGGGGGGAGGATGCGAACAGCTCCTAGTATAGAAGACAGAATCGGGGCTATTTTCCTGAACTCAAAGCTCTTAAGGGGGGGGGCTATAGCAAGAAAAACAAGTTGTCAACGGGGGGGGGGGGGAGTGCTAACAGCATATACATTCCTAATATAAAAGGCAGAATCGGTTTTATTTTCCTAAACTCAAAGCCCTTACAGTGTGTTCTTAGTAATTTATCTTGTTTGTGCTTATTTTTATATATTATTTGAGATTAGTAAGATACCCAAAAGATATGGCTTCCACATCTATATTTATTCTAAAACCATTAAACCTGGGCATTTTTCCTCAACGAAAAACTTATTATGATGAATGTTTATGATGCTTTAAGATATTAATATCTAGATAATAATGTTAAAAGCTCTGTTGAGATGTATTCCAATATGACAGGAGTTGGAAAATCTACTATGTACCGAATAACGAAGGAGAAAAAAACGACTGGAATTGTTAGTACTCTCAAGCCACATTCGATCACAGGCAGACGAAAAACCTTGTTAGAAGAAGAGATGTAAACTGCAATAAAAGGAGTTGTACATACATTTTATTATGAGAAGCAGATCCCAACCGTCGACAAAATTCTAACTAAAATCAATTGAGATCGGGATTTACCTGAAATTGAAATAACTGAGCTCTGGAAATTGTTCAGAGAACTTAATTTTGGCTGGGAAAAACCAGATAGGAAATCTGTTCTTATAGATCGTGAAAAATGTCAGCTGGAGAAGGAAATATCTCTCAAGTAAAAGGTAGAGTTGCTAGAAATAACACAACTTACAAAATTAGTAATTTAACTGAACTTTTGAAAGATTGGTTTGTATAAAGCTATTGCAGAAAACTGGGAAAAATCCATATAATAAAAGAATAAAAGAAAATGTGGAAATTCGATCTCATAATCGGTGAGCTAGAGGAACCAATTATAATTAATTTGAGCGAAGATAGCTTCACTGACTTTGATTACGAATTAGATACGTAATGTTTACAAGCGTAAACACAATTTACTATTTAAATATATAAAACATATAAAAATTAATTACATTTGAATCGCTTTTTAATGTTTAATTGTAATTTAAAATGTAATGGTTTAAGAAATAAATAAACTGAAACGTCAAATGTCCTAAAAATGTTTTTAATTAATAATAAAATGACCGATAGCCCCAAAAAAATTTTAATATTATATGGACGATTTTATCTTTTTATATATGTTTAACTTTTTGTGTTTTTGACAATGGTAAATATTTAAATTATAACTTAGAATTTTTTGGGAGAAAAAGGCTACGTTTTAGTCTGAATGTGCCTAAAACGATTTCTATGCCGAAATTAAAAATAATAAAAATTCAGTTGTGATTTGTGTTAAATATGTCAAAATTATCTATATTTTCTAATATATGTGAATTAGAAATCATAAGACTTCTTCCGACGCCTATGACAAGGATTAAAATCCTTTTTAACACGTCACACATCCAAATATTTATTGTTATCCAACCCAAATAGTCCATTATTAAAGACCGATATTTTTGATTATAAAATTTCTAACCCACTCCTATGAAAAATATATGTGTCTAAAGATTTTGCTAGACACCGGACTAAAGAACACAGGTGCGAAGAAAAAAAAAGGGTAAAAAATGATTTATTACTCTCTCTAGATCTCGAATAACCTATAGTATACGAAGCAAAATCGGGTCTATTTTTCTGAACTCAAAGCTCTTGGGAGGGGGGTGATCGCCCCCCCCCCCTCCTTGGATCCGCGCCTGGATGGAACCGCTCACTGTGTTCGTCGCTAACGGCCCCCAAATTTTGAGGAAAAAAATCCAAATGTAAGTGTAAGAAATGTACCTTGAATGACATATTGCATCCCATACCCTTGGTAGCTGTTAAAAGGTTGTTGCCCAACTCTTCATCCAGTAGGTCTCTAATTTCTGGCCCTACAAATATTCCCTCTTTTATTTCGGCATCGCTAATTTTTGGGAACTTTTGTTTCAAATAACAAAAACCATCTCAATTTTTGTTCATAACTTTGACATAGTTTTTCATAAGTCCGAGTTTGATATACAATGGAGGTGGCAATACATCTTCAGGATTTATTAAAGGAGAGTGAAGAACATTTCGTTCACCTGGTATAACAGCGTCTCCCTTAGGCCACTCTCTAAAAGTAAAAAGGGTTAAAAAGGGAAGAAATCTATATTTTACAGTGAAGAAATATAAGAATCCAAATAAAAGAGCTAGAATTATGAATAAATATACGCAATAAATAATATAACTTTAAAAAAGCTCACTATGTAGAGCAAACATCAGAAGAATTTTAAATTTTGTTGTATTTTAATTTAAAACAAGAAAGCCAATACCCAAGAAAAAATTAAAGAAAAATATAAACAAAGCTTTCAGAAACAAAAACAAATATATATATATATATATATATATATATATATATATATATATATATATATATATATATATATATATATATATATATATATATGTATTTATATTTATAATGTTATCACGGTCACATTCATAAATCGATACTTTGAACTTATGGCGTATTGACGTTATTGAGATACAATGTCCTGATGTTTTACGCACTACTTAATTATTAACCAAATTATTTAAATTTAAAACTCGAAAAAAAAAGCACGAAAAATAATCCTGTTATGTAACAATTGACTAATGAGTATTAATTTATTAATTGGTGAGTCAGTATTTTATTAAAAAAACATAAATTTAAATTAATTCATATAATATTTTTTGACAAGCGAAAATGTTTATATCCTGAACCACCGTAATCAAAAATTTCGCAAGTTCACGCCCAAGTTTTTAAGCTATTTAATATGAATCTCACGTTTGGATAGTGTAGTAGAGTCGTATAATTACCAAACTAAAATGACCAAAACGTTGTAGTTACTTTTCTATTTTTACTAAACAAACGATCTGTTTGTTTTTCGCTAATATTTACTGTATATAACTCAAGACACTCAGAATAGATTGTCCTGCCGTATCTCTTGAGGAACGTTTACGAATATAAACCGATTAAACTATGATAGATCAATCAACAAAGAAAATTCTGTGATTCTGTGACAAAAATATTACCAGGGTACCGACTGCGTTTTTTTTTTTTCGTTTTTTGCTTATAAAATCAAAACAAATGAATCTCTACGGTGTACAGAGAATAATTGTAGAGAATAAAAATATCAACAAAATGAGCCCTGGATCAACCGAATCGAATCATTAGTAACGGAGGGAAACAGGAAACACCGGAAAATTCAGTGGACAATAGGCTTGTATGCCAGTAATTTTCTAGGTCGTTCATATTCCCTTTTTTGAGAATCAGAATTATTAATACATTGTTCCAGTTTTTGGGCACGGAACCATCATATAAGAAAAGATTAAATACTTTTTTTAAGTGGAACTTCTTCTCCATGCTTTATTTATTGTCTCGATCACTATTTCATCCACACCGGGAGCTTTGATGCTTTTTATCTGTCGTAGGGATCCTTTAATTTTGTCCATTGTTATATGAAAAAGCTCTTCTGAATCTTGATTGAGTATTCCCCTGTGTTTTTTGTCTGTTTTGATTTTCTATCCATTTTGTCCCTACTTCGACATAACTCTGTCCAAAATACTTCTGTAAATCTTCTCTGTTTGTTGTTTCTTTACCTTACTTGTAGCTTGAGCTTAAATAAATTACACTGGACAACAGCTAAAATGTATCTAAAATAAAATTGAACAAATTTTACCATTTTTAATGTGATAGAACCGAAACTAAACTTATCTTTTTAATATTAGTTTAAGTTATAGAGATACGTGATGTCATGTTTCCCTATATATTAACAATGTAACCACAAGAATGCACGTGGTATATTTGTATTGTTATAACAATAGAGGAGTGCGACGTGGTCAAATAAATACTTTTCCTTCCAAGTTAAGGATATGTTGTACAACTTGGCAACACCGCATGGGGAATCTCCAGGGATAACCTCCCATATTCGAAGTCCCAATCCCCCAGGACTTAAAATAAGGGAGATAGCAATTTAACCCCATGTAAATCGACTTTTATGTCTCCTATGTACAAACGCCATAGAGGCCTAGCACCATTTTTTAACATGGAAAAGAACTTTTTCTGCAATAACATTAGCGGTTTATTGGCGGCTTTGAATGTAAACTTCAAGCCAGAGGAATGGCGATTGTATATAGATAGTTGAAAAATGAGTTTAAAAGCAATACTATTGCATATGGAAAATGTCTATTCCTTCACATGAAAGAATCATATGACAGTATGAAATAGCTATTGACAAGTACATCTGGACTTTTCTCCTGACAACTTTGAAGCTGTAATGCTTCCGTCAGGGTATATCAACAGTAGAAAAAAGGTACCAGGGTAGCTATTCTGGTTCTTCATAGGAAGTGATCATTCTCTTGAGAGAATAGGGACAATCCCATCCCACGGTTATTCTCTCGGTCGTGTATTACCGTATTCTCGTACGATATGATGGAAGATCGGAAACAAAATCTAGTAAGCTATGTTGCCAAACGTCTATAGTGTATGTAACCATATAAATTGTGCATTTAACCCTAAAAGAGAATATGAATATGGACATAATCCTACTTAGCAAGCAAATTTTCGAATTTAAAATAAATATAATTATAATTTTTAATCTATTTAATAATCTTAATGAGAAAAAAGAATTAGAAATGGAGTTTAATTGAGAAAAAAATAAATATGTAAAAACACAAATTGAAATATTTTACTGGAAAAATATCCGTTATGCATGAAATTAGTATCACCGTCAAATATGTAAAGGATACGCGAAATAAAATTAACATTTTCATTTAATACAATACAAATTTATTTTTTATACTAGCTACAAATACCAGGGAATGAATATACAAAGTAAGTAAACAAAATGAAATCCATAAAAATTTATTTCATCAATAAAATACATTTTGCATACTTGATATACGTACATAATATTACGCTAATAGTAAAATTATTAATTTTCCCTAAAGTAGTTACTGATAAGTGTTATTGGATTTGTGTTGCTTCTTGTAGATCATGGTGTATCTCTTGTTCTTGATGAACATTTCCGATAATAAAAAGTTATTATCAAGCTATCTTTTGGAAAACATCTAAATCTATTCTTCTAGACCTCACAATATCTTTCAACGGTACTCCACAATGAACAGATATCTACTAAATCTTTCCTCTGGTGTTCTCAGTTGTGAAACGTCTCTCAAAGGCCATGACCTTAAAAGAAACCCTGAAAAAATTAAACTTGGTTCATTTTCCTGTATATATTTAAACATATTCTAAATTAATAACAAATTATCGGTTTATTGTACAATTAATTTACCTGAATCTCCAATGAGGAAGAATAAATCTTCTGGGTTTCTTCTATAGATCATTTCCATTATATTGGGAATGTTAGATTTATTCCAAATATAGGAATCATGGGTACTACAAGGAAATGTAGCATTCTTTTTCAACAAAAAAAAACAAACTGCATAGCATTTTTAAGTTTGTAAAATACATATTGCTGTTAGCTGTTTATAATTTAGAATTTAATAGAAAATTACCCAGATGGACAAGCTCATTCATTTAAATTTTGTAGCAATTAGATCCACTCTGAAACAGCATCTTCTCTATTTATAGCATCTGGGTTTTTCTTCCTGACACTTCCTGACAGACTAGTTCCAGAAATATATTCAACCCAGTAATTTCGTGGTAGCTGCCAGTCGCAAAAAAATGTACGAACCTACAAATATTAATATTTTAATAAAATATAATATGGGTACCTAAATGTAAAAAAGAAAATTAATATTGGCTTAACATCCTCCAAATTTTTTAACAGTAACTAAAGCAGGTAATATATTACAAATATGTATAATCCAACCAAGTAAAAAATCATTAATGACTTACTGATCTTGTATATGCTAACTTTATAATTACAAAATATTACCATGACTTCTGGCAAAGATGATGTTGCCTTCTTTCAAGCCCTGAGAATTCTAGAAATTGGGTTATTTTTAGTACAAGATATTTTCGCAGATCTTTGCCAAGTCGGTAAAATAAATTAAACGAAGTAGAATCCGCCAAATTTCACAAATATTTATATAATAGGTACTTACCTAAACAGCCTTGTGAATTCCGAATCATTTAAATCTCCAAATCGACGCAACCGTGGTAGAAATTGACGATTATAATTTGCCACTTGTTTTTCCGCTAATCTGACAATCCTTTGGTCCATCACGGCTCAAAATTACTCCCTCAATACCCATTTTATAAATGTATATTTGTAAACAAAAATATTTTATAAAAATTAACCATATTTTATTTTCAAAACGATCATGAGTTTTCTTGAACTTTTATAACCTAAAAATATCGCATAATGACGGGAATGACAGTATCGTTCTCTCAAAATCTCGCCGTTCTCTTGGTTCGGACCAGTAGAACAAGTTCTCTCAAGATTTGATAGCTGTGACCATCGCTTAAAATTACAAGATTATGGTCTCTTACTTTTTCGTGAGAACCACGCCCACTTTCCATCAAGATGATTGTTCTCTCGAGAACCAGCATAGCTACTCAGAGAAAGTGGAATCCTGCTGTACCTGCCGACTACTGTTGGACTCTTGTGAGAGATGATCAAGAAACAATTCACAAAACAAAAGCAAAAAGACACGATATTTAGTGTCTCTACAAATGTAAAAATAAGTATTTTTTATAATTTTGTTAAAAATAAAATAAAAAAAACTTGTTTTTGAAAATTGCTCCTAATTTTTTAATTTCATTGTCATTTTTGTGTTCAGCGCCCAAAATTAACAAAATGCACTTTTCATATAAGATACAATAAATAAACTAAAATTTATTGCGTAGTGTTATCAAAACTTATTTAGGTAAATATGTTACAAACCATGGAAACTGAAATGTTTTATTAGGAGGAGGATAAAAAAAAACTAGGATAGGAATGAAATATATTATGAGTTCGTAAAATTAAAATGCTAATATTTTCGAAACAGCTGTATTTACCAGGGGCGGATCCAGCCTCTCTTTTTTGGGGGGACACCGGAGACATCACAAAAGTACATTATGGCAAGCGAAAGCAAGTTGTCGACGGGGGGGGGGGACACCGGAGACTTTCCCATTTCTAGTGTAAATGGCAGGGTCGTGCCTATTTTTATTAATTTGAAGCTCTTTCTTCCTAGTATAAGAGGCAGAATCGGGTCTATTTTCCTGAACTCAAAGTTATTGGGGGGGGGGCGGCTATCGCAAGAAAAACAAGTTGTCAACGGGGAGGGAGTGTCAGCAGCATACACATTCCTAATATAAAAGGCAGAATCGGTCCTATTTTCCTAAACTCAGAGCTCTTGGGAGGGGGGGGGGGGCGATCGCAAGCATACACATTCCTATACTCTATTTAAGAACTAGAGAGAGTAATAAACCTGGTACCGAAATCCCCAACGTACTTGCTCCAGTACCGCAGGTAACGGATGACTGCCGTAAATCTAATTATATTTAAATATTATAAGCTTTTATAAATTTACTGCAATAATAAAACCTTATAGTTAATTTTTATTTATGTCAGTGAGAAAAGTACATCTTACAGTGTGTCCTTAGTGATTTATCTTGTTTGTGCTTTTTTATATATTATTTGAGATTACTAAGATACCGAAAAAATATGGCATCCACTTATATATTTATTCCAAAATCGTTAAACCAAGGCATTTTTCCTCAATGAAAAACTTATTACGATGAATGATTATGATGCCCTAAGATATCAATATCTAAATAATAATGTTAAAAGCTCTGTTGAGATGTGTTCCAACATGACAGGAAAATCTACTATGTACCGAATACTGAATTAGAAGAAACGACTGGAATGTTTCGTACTCCCCCATTCGATCACAGGCAGATGAAAAACCTCGTTGGAAGAAGAGATGAAAACTGCAATAAAATCAGTTGTACATACATAAAATTAATGAAGATCGGGAATTACCTGAAATTAAAAGAACTGAGCTCTAGAAATTGCTCAGAGAACTTAATTTTTGATGGAAAAAACCAGATAGGAAATCTGTGCTTAAAGATCGTCCGGAAACTGTTCGTTGGAGAAGGAAATATCTCTCTCAAGTAAAAGGTAGAGTTGCTAGAAATAACACAACTTACAAAATTAGTAATTTAACGGAACTTTTGAAAGATTTTTTTGAATAAAGTTACTGCGGAAAATTGGGAAAAATCCATATGATAAAAGAATAAAACAAAATGTGGAAACTCAATTAATTGAGCGACGATAACTTCACTGAATTTAATTACGAATTAGATACGTAATGTTTACCAGTGTAAACACAATTTGTTTTTGTTGTATTTTATTGTTTAATGTTGTTTATATATTTTTTTATTTTTTTTATATATTTTTATTTTAGTGTGTCCCAGTCTTTAATTTTATATATGTTTAATTCTAATAAGCCATAATTTCTTTATTATTTTATTATTATATTTGTGTATTTTTCTTAAGCGTGTAGAATTAACACGTTTATTTTATTTTTTTAAGCCTATCGGATATTTCATATAATAAAGGAAATTAAATTAAGATGCCAGTGCAATAGAAATAAAAATAAGTAGACCTAATTTTAACTGTAACATATAAAAATTAATTACATTTGAATCCCTTTTTAATGTTTAATTTAAGAAATAAATCAACTGAAACGTCAAATTTCCCAAAAATGTTTATAATTAATAATGAAATGACCGATAGCCCCCAAAAAAAGTTTTAATATTATATGGGCGAATTAATTTTTTTATATATGTTTAACT
Source organism: Diaprepes abbreviatus (assembly GCA_034092305.1). Classification (NCBI taxonomy): domain Eukaryota; kingdom Metazoa; phylum Arthropoda; class Insecta; order Coleoptera; family Curculionidae; genus Diaprepes; species Diaprepes abbreviatus. The sequence continues at coordinate 12,153,178 of JASJET010000070.1, read as the reverse complement.
TCTTTTCTTTTTGACAATGAGTATTTTGTTAGTATCTAAATTGTAACTTCGAATTTTTTGAAAGAATAAGGCTACGTTTTAGTCTGAATGTGCCTAAAACGGTTTTTATGCCAAAATTAAAAATAATAAAAATACAGTTGTGATTTGTGTTAAATATGTCAAAATTATCTGTATTTTGTACTGTATGTGAATTATTAAGAAATCATAAGAAATAAAATAATAATATGAAAACTAATCTATCTAACAGATTTTGCCCAAGACACCGAACTAAAGAACACAGGTAGTTTGTGAAGGAAAAAGGATAAAAAATGATTTATTACTCTCTCTAGTCCTTGAATTAACTATAGTATAAGAGGTAAAATCGGGTATATTTTCCTGAACTCAAAGCTCTTGGGGGGGGGGCGATCGCCCCCACCGCCCCCCCCCCCTTGGATCCGCGCCTGGTATTTACACATAGGATATGCTTTCCAAAATTTATTGGAGCTTTAAAATAACTAATAACATACATGATGTTCTAATATTTAAAGAATATATATAGGTAACATCGTCATTTGACACTTCTTAACGTGATTGGATTAGGGAATGCACAATCAAATAGTTTTGAAGGTTGAATCACTTTTAGTTCACCCTTAATTTATTCCTTTCGTAACATTTGCTCGATCCGGTATATTAAGTTTCACTATAGACGTGCACATAGTACATAAGTAGAATATAGATAAAAATTCAAATTTATACCTTGATCATCCACAACACAATTTCTGACCTTGTTTACATAAATGTAAAAAAAAACATAAATTTTAATTTATTTTTAAATTAAGCGTACATATAACTGCAAACTAAAAACATTTAAAACATATATATAAATATTGTTTTTTGTTTTAGTTAAAAACAACTTACAGTTGTGTAATTTTTGTTCTATATTAAGCCCAAGTTTGTTTTCACCAGGAATTCTTAACCCATTTTTTTGCAATAGGTTAAAAAACTTTCGGTAACGTTTGACGTCAAACGTTCGCAATAATTGCAATATTTGTTATACATCATCAAGAGATAAACACTTTTGCATTAAGAATATTGATTTATCATTTAGTTAAAATGAAATAAATTAAATAGTCAATAGAAAAACGGTGACTAGATGAATCATATCCAAATATATTATATTATTTTTTTTTTCATTAAAATGGTGACTGTAGTTCCGGTTGCAGTAATTTGTTCCGTCTTATTAATGTGAATAATGGATTTCTTGATAAAAGTACCAACATCATCACTATTTAATCAAATGACTTTTATCTGAAACGTCATACATATGGGCATAGTTAGTTAATTTCCCTTCTCTGAAGTAAATTACAAATGAAAAAAACCTCATTGTGTTCGTAGTAAAGTAAAACACTGGAGATATGTAAAACCAAAGATTATAATATCTACCGCTCTTAGCTATAATAATCTTTAGTAAAACACAGATAAAGGTCTGTAACGACAGGCAACAATAGTATATATTTTTAATATAAACTCAAAATTTTATTATTAAAAATAACATGATATACGCCAAAGAGATTTTAGGTTAAAACAGATACAGAAACAGATAAGAAAAATCCTGTCCAGAATTCCTGACCTATATACAGGCAGTGGCGTAGCGAAGACTCGCTTGGCACGTGGCGCAGGGGGGCCCGCTCACTCAAAAAAATCTTTAGAATTCAATTTAATAAATCTCCAATAAACTTGCTACTTTACAATTCATTTAACACAAGGTGCCAGTAATTATTTATCATTAAAGGACATGTATGCAAGTTTTCTCCATTTAAAAAGGAAGCGATTACTCACAATTCAATTGTTGTAGAACTGCGAGTTTTGGAGGTTTTCGGATGCTTAAAAAAAGAAATTACGCGTTTTTTGCAGACGCTGTTTCTGCTTTTCAACCGTTCAGAAAGCTCCAAAACTCGGTCCTCAACAGGCAGATAAAGTTTCGAAAAACTTTGAAAAATTGAGTACAGTTCAAATTTAAATGTTTGTCATATCTCGAGATTTAAAGCTTTTTAGACGTTCAAAAAAAATTAGGCGTATTTTTAAAACGCGTAATTCCTTTTTTTAAACGTCTAAAAAACTTTAAGTCTAGATATTTGACAATCACTTAAAGCTGAAATAAACGCAATTACCATTTAGCTTTTTTATACTTTATTTGTTTATAGGATCGCGAGTACTAGAGCTTTTTGGACGTTTAAGAAATAAAAAGAAGCATCTTCAAGAGACGGACAATTTTTTTTGAACGTCAAAAAAGCTCTAAAACTCGCGATTCAAAAGGCGATTAAAGTTAGAGTAGTTGCTGGCCCTTGCATTACAATGCTTTTTAAATGGCGAAAGCAGCACAATGACGCAAGTAAGAATTATCAGCTTTAGCTACATTCTCTGCAGCATATGAAAGAACTAAAAAACTTGATATAAGTCTACTCATAGCAAAGTTTGTAAAGAAAAGGTCAAACGTTTGAAACGATTTCGTAATAACACATAAAACTAAATATTTTATGATGTATTTGATACTTGTTTTGATGTGTATGTCATTCAAATCAATGTAGAACTATTTTTTTTTATCAAATAACATTATTTTTATATGTGCCTTTAGAAAGTTGACGTATTACCTTTATTAAAACATAAGTTGTCAAGAACACACCCCAGGGACAGCGCGTGAGATATGTGGGTTTGGGAGCTTGGGTTTTAATTTAAAATCTTGCTTTGCTCGCCTGTCTGCTGTGTAATGGATATCGATCTAGCTGCGTGTAGGATATGTGGTTTTGAGAGCTTGGGTTTTGGATTAAAATCTTGCTTCATTCGCCTGTCTGCTATGTAACGATTATCGATCTCGCAGCGCGTGAAGTATGTGGGTTTGGGTGCTCGGATTTTGGCTTAAAATCTTTCTTCGTTCGCCTGTCTGCTGTATAATGATTATCGATCTCGCTGCTCGGGGAGTATGTGGATTTGGGAGCTTCGGTTTTGGCTATATACTTTTAAAAGCTCGCTCCGCTTGCACGTCTGCTATGTAACAAACGTCGATCTCGCCATGCGTGGGGTATGTGGGATTGGAAGCTTGACCTCTAAACGTCGATATTACAATTAATGAATGTCAAAAACAACCTGTATTACAGTTTATTTAGCATTTAAACTAAATTATATTGCTTTATAAAAAAGGGGGCCCCATGAAGATTTCGCGGGGGGGGGGGGGCTCCGAGCTTTCAGCTACGCCATTGTATACAGGGTGTCCAATTGTCGATGGTTTTAAGGGTTATCTCCATTATTAGTAGAAATAGGAGGATAAGGTTTTCGTGAAACTGTGTTATTTTTTAAGAAACGAACAATGCCACTAACACACACTCTTCCTTTTGGAGATACAGAGCGATTTTGAAAATTATGCATTTTATTTTTATTCGGTTATCTTGCAATTTATCGCAAAGTTAAAAAATAGAACTACTGTTTATTTTATGAAGGATTCAGTGGCGTAGTCAGTTTTTTTATAGGTTCAACTGTTGCGGAGAAATAAATCAAACTTGCCTTTTTTAAATGAGACACCTTAATATTTTTGCATAATATGATTTGGTTTGTTACAAGCTGTATAACTATTGAGTCTAAATAATTCACGTTCTTTAAAATATAATTAGAATCTGTTAGTAGACAGTGACGGGTATTAAAAAGAAAAAAAAACATCAAAATCATGTCCTATGGGGTTTCTGAAAGAATATTTAGATATTCGTCATATTTTCGATTAATCAGTTTCTTTTTAATAATGGCAGGCTTTGTAAATTTTGAGAACAACGAAAAATTGGACATGCTTGTTTGAAACGCTAAAAGTATATTTGAGAATTTTGGTGTTCTATTCAATTTGAAATTTATAAGTGTCGGTAATTCGTAGATATCCCGAGAGAGGACACCCAGATAAAAGAATGTTTTTGAGGATAAAATCAAATTTAATTCAACACAATTCATTTTCTAAACCAAGGTCTAAAATCTAAAACAAGAAAAACCGTGACATTTATGAAATCATTGTATTAGCTTCTGTTGAAGCAAATCCAAGTAGTTCTTACAGAATAGTAGAAAGTTCTGTAGAAGTTAATAAGTCAAGGGTTCAAATAATCTTAAAAAACACAAGTTTAAACCTTATAAATACCACCTGGTACAAAATTTACATCCTGATGACGCACAGCACCGATTGAGGTTTTGAATCAGTATTTACAAAATATAAACAGAGAAAAGAATTTTGAAACAGCTCTTATACGATATTGTTCAACACTAAAACTAAAATCAAATAATCACTAATTATAATTAAATATTCTTTTCTTAAAGTGACCGTCAATATATTTATTTGGAAGATACCAAAAATAAAAGTTAACTCAAAAACTGGGATCTCTAAGCTCTTTTTATTGAGATTTCCGACTAATTACGAAAAATTTAGATAAACAAAATTTTTCTGATTATTATATAATAATATCTATCCTGGAGAGGATTTGAATTAAGAAAATACTAAACGAAATAATCATGTAACAGTGCATAATGGAGCACCAGACTTTGTTGTAACACATAATATAGTATAGTTTTTTCTTCGCGCAGTTGAATGATTTGGAATTGCTTTAATTGGTATCCATTTTAATCTAAAATCTCTTTCATATACAATACAATATAATAAACTACATGTGTTTGGATTATTGGGGAGTAGAGTATGAGGACAAAGAGACGTAACGAAACAGAGCATTAAAATGATCTGTTGCATACAACATTAAATATTTCAGAAAAATTTAAGGCTTCCACTTTGTCAAAGTTTATTGATGTTGAATATTGACTGCGATAATTTGCTTACACAGATTTAATTGTAACATATGCCTAAAATCGAAACCGCCCACTAACAATCTGCTATCAGTTTCCATTTAACTTTGCGATTAAAGGATTTTTATGTGTATTGTTCTTGTTTTTGTTGTAACAACCAGAAATTAAATCGAAACAGGTAAAACTTTACGTTGAAGATGATCAAAGGAGTAGGTAGCAAGACTAATCACATTTCAATAATTGATTCCAGTGACGGGAAAGAAATATTTTTATAAGTTAATAGTTGTTGAAAATTTATTTCCACTTTCTAAATATAGCACTATAATGTACGTGATCCAAATCTACATTTTCTTTTATTTTTATAGTCATACATGTTGCATGCATTGGTACCTGCGCGTAAATCCGCCCCCGCGTTTTTCGTCATCTGTAAATGAAATTCGATCTCTAGTTATCACACATCAACTTATTGAGATTATAACCTGCGAAGAGGACTGACTCAACTATCTACACGTTGATAAAATGACTTACTTGAGATGTTAATGATCTGTATAAGAAGAAATAGAAATATCATTAAAAAAGCAAAACTATACAATATAAAACGAAAAAAAAATAAAGAAGGAAACTATTATTTATTTTTTGAACTTATTACTAACTTTGAGTTAAAAGAAACATTTTTATTAGTACAGCTTTGTATATATATATATATATATATATATATATATATATATATATATATATATATATATATATATATATATATATAGTTATTTTATTCTCCTTACGACCGAATGCGGGTAAGGTAATATCCTGCCGATATTTTACGATTTGGGGATTTTAAGTAGATGGTTGTTTCCTGTGTTTAGGTGGTCGAAACTAGTATGAAGAGAGAACCAGAGTGAAGTTCGTAGAGAATATACCGTCAGTCGTAAAGAAAATAAAATAACGTTTCCAAATACATAGACCGTAAAATTGTTTATTTTTAATAATTTCGTATCGCTCCGGGGAATATTCAGATGTTCGATTGTACTGTTTAATATAACAGTCCGGCATCAAGTAATATCCTGCCGATATTTTACGATTTGGGGATTTTAAGTAGACGATTGTTTTATGCGCATTTTGCTCTCGGTTCGATACAGCTCCACTGATGAGACCATTAGGTGGTCGAGACTAGTATGGAGAGAGAACCAGAGTGAAGTTCGCAGAGAATATACTGTCTGTCCCCTTTTCTTAAAGGTCCTAAGGAGAAATAAAGTAATATATTAAAAATAAAATGGTTTATTTTTAATATATATATATATATATATATATATATATATATATATATATATATATATATATATATATATATATTTATATATATAATCGATTTTGGTTCAACTGCACAGGGAAGAGATATCCAGTAGACTTGTTTGCTTCTGAGGGCATCCAACGATTATTTTAATAGTGATAATATTTTTTTTTTATTCATTTTACTTCTTCTATCGAATTTGTGCTTAAAATCTCTCACTATCTTTCAAAAAGTTTGTCTACGTGGGAAGATATAGATTTGGTGACATTAATTGCAGATAGAAGATTTTTTGATACTGTTATGTCAGCGCTTCCCAAGCCGGTATTCATTTTGTATTAATTCTTTTTGTAGGTTAAGCTATCACTTTAATTTTAATAATATTTGTCTGTAAATGTTTTACAATTATGTTTTAGTTTTTCGTTATGAACTGTTTCATTCGTTGACAATACAGGGGATTCGCGAAATTATTCCGGTTTTTAGAAGGGATTCGCAAAAAGAAAAAGATTGCGAACCACTGGCGAAGAGGAAGTTGTCTGGTAGAATTTATTCAAATTAATTGGAAAAAATATAAAACTCTTTGAATAACAACCAGTTGCTAACTTAATATACAACAGAATATATCAATGGTTCATTTGACACCTATTATTATTAATATTATTTTTGTTAAGCAAGTAATAATTGCCTACTTATAAATACACGCATTCCTTTATAAATATTCCAAGAAACTGGATACTATTTCTCTTAATTATCCACCGATTGATTTAAATTAATATCTGTATAAATGCAATTATTAAATACACGTGTTATTGTAAGATAATTTATAGAAATGTCTAGAAAAAATATATCCGGTCCAGTAATAAATAAACAATAAAATAAATTACGTATATAATTAGTTTCCTTAGTTTTACTTATATCCGTAACACTTTATTAAACCAAAAATCCTTTTTTATATTTAAGAAGTTTTATTTGTCCTGCCAAACAGTTTCAGTTTTAAAAAATTTGATTTTAATATTACAAGTCATATGCTGAAAACACATCAAGTTTAACTCTGACAGCTAATTTTTAGGAACATACAGCCTTTAAATAATTCAAAAAGAAGGCTTTTTTTAACATCGCGATAGATGGCATTTACAACAAAACTATGTTAAATTTATTAAATAAGCCAATCCCTTAATTATTACATTTTTGGCTCAAAATGAAATAAGTACCTATTATTTATTTTTTAAATTAAAGGAACACATTTCAAGTAAAGGGATAAATTTCCTGAAAGGTTGGGAACCTCGTAGATTTAGGATTTCCCTTAGGCAAGCCATGGAAATTTATGCAATCCAAAAAACATTAAAATGAATAAGTGGTGTAAAATCATCTGACAAGCAAATCGACATGACCTTAACCTAAGAATATAAACAAAACCTACGGAATTATTCAAAATAATATCAAGAAAATTGCCATTAGAAAGGATTAAAGGAAGAATTCCACTGGAATAGTAGCAGGTAGGAAAACCGTGATCTATCGGAAAAATAAGGTAACAGTAAGTTCAGCATCAATAAAAAACAACCATGCACATTGTACTAAAACATTAATAATAATTGTCAAACTAATAATCAAATGTAACTCAAAACTGTACTTTGTAGTGTTAGAAAGTAGGGAAAATTCAGGAAGATAAAAATAACCGAGCTGGGAAAAAAATTAGTAAGGAAATAGAACTACGAAGGTTATTAAGATAGTAAAACCAAAAACGCTACGAATGGAATGACTTTATTCAAAGAATTTATAACAGATACTTAAGGAAAATGATTTTGTGTAATGAGTATTTGAAACAAAAAGGTAAAACTTAAAATCTAAAAGAGAAAACAATGATCTAAGTAAAGATAATATTAAGGAACGTAAAGAAGTTAAGCTTAGTCAAGGATCAATATCAACGCAATTATCTAATAGTTATGTGATAGATAGTAACAGCAAACGTTCTACAGTCATGGGCACGTGCTGCATAATTATATAAATATTTATAGCGTTAAAAAGGGATACAAAAGAACAAGAACTTTTAAACTGCGTGGCAGACAAGAGTGGAGAGATGGGGCTTAACTTGAACATCAAGAAGACAAAGTGGCTGGTAGTAAGCAAACAAGCAGATGTGTTCGGTCGTTTAGAATATGACGGAAAACCCATATAACGTGTTCAACAAGACAAGACGTCTTTGGGATGCAGACTCAATGAAAATGGGGACAACACACAAGCGATAAGGTCCCGAATAGAACAGGCGCGAACCGACATTATCAAAATGAAGACCGTACTATGCAGCTGGGATATTTATCTACCTCAAGGCACGTATTCTTAGATGCTATATCTTCAATATACTCTTGTATGGAGCTGAAGTATGGACACTCATAGATGCCAAGTGTAGGAGACTGAAGGCCTTCGAAATGTGGATTTACCGGCATATGATGCGAATTTCGTGGATGGACAGAATCCGAAATGCAGAAGTACTCAACCGAATGAACAAACAAACATAAATCATATACACCATCAAAAAAAGAAAATTAGAATATTTCGGACATATTTTACGTAATGCAAAATACCAGGTGCTTCAACTTATTATGCAAGTTGATGACAAAATAGGTCAAGGCCATCGCAAAACATCTTGACTGAAGAACTTACGGCAATGGTATGGAGCCAGCACAAGGACGCTTTTTAGAAGAGCGGTGGACAGAGTTCAGATAGCGCTGATGATTGACAACGTTCGATAGGACAAAGCACGTTAAGAAGAAGAAGTTCTCGACTTCAACTTCAATCGCCGGGCACTGAATTAGAAAAAATTTATTTAATAAAAAGTTACTCATGTTGAGAAGTTGAAAAAAGTGACATTTTTTAAATGTTTAACAATTTTTAACTCAAAAACTATGCATCGGATAAAAAAATCATAAAAGATACTTTTTGCTGAGAATTAGCCGAGGAATACGAATATATTTTTGTTTTACAAAAAAAAAACAAAATTTTTAATATTAACATTTTTTTTATAACAAATTTTTCGAAAATGCACCATCGATATTCATAAACAGGGGGTCAAAATACATATCAAAAACTTCATCGACCTCGAAAACCCACGGGGCTCCCCGACTATTATAAGGGTTGTATCAACTGCTGTAATCCTACTTTTCTATTTGCGTGTAAAAATCCAAAGATTAGCCTTGGGTTTGTATGGTACATCTAAATTTATTCCCATTATCTCAAAATATAAGGTGATTAGCATTTATTACCATAGAAACATTTCAGTAGAAACCATGCAATTTTATGCTCAATAAATTTATCCATTTCCTCCTTGTGGGAATTGGTTACGTCACATACATGGCACATTAATCCGTAATTTGATTCACCGTAGGTCGTTTTACGTTTCGATTTATTTTAAATTCTCGACTTATTTTATATTACTCATGTAAAATTGTCATTTGTCGGTGTGACTCATTCCCGCATTCGTTCATCGGTTATTTTAATTTGAGAAAATAAATAACGAGACTTATCGTTAATTTTTTTCAATTACCGACATTTTCCTTCCACCTGTTTTTACGTCAGAGATACAGATATATGCTGATTAATACTTATATTATTTAGTTATTGTAAAAAACTCATGCATTCTTGTTATTTCTTTTAAAAAGCATGTTTAAAACCTGAATCCTGTCGAGTAGTCAGGCCAGGAGTGGATCCAGCCTCTTTCATTGTGGGAGGTGTGCGACGATATCATAAGAGTACAGTATGGTAAGCGAGAGCGAGTTATTAATGAGGGGGGGGGGGGAGCTGCCAGCGAAATTCACGTTCCTAAAGCAGGGACGGGTCTATTTTTCTAAAATTGAAGCTCTTGGGGAGGGGGGCGATCACATAGTATGACAAGCGAGTTGTCGACGAACGCGGGTGCCAAAGACATTCACGTTCCTAGCAAAGTAGGGGCAAGCTTTTTTTGAATTCGAAGCTCTTGGGAGGGTGATCGCTCCCCCCCCCCCCCTTGGATCCGCACCTGGATATTTCACTCTTCAATTAGACTGATTCATAAAAATAAATTTATATCGTTTAGTTGCACAATATCGATAAGAATATAAAGTATATTCAGAAAACTGTTCTTATTGGTGAGCTTTCCAATACAGATCATGTAAACGAAAAAAACATTAAAAAATCACAAATTGGTCTGTTTACTTAATTAACAAACATATAAAAAAACGGGCACAGAAAACCCACATAATCGAAAGTGTATGAAGTAGTTTATTGATTATACATTAGCAGTAGTAAGAAACTTTTTTAATGGCAATTAGAACCCGATATTTTATTTCAATATCTATTTTCAGAAATAAGGTTTTCTTTGAAGAGTGGTTCCAAAATACCTAAATAAGGCCAATTTAAAAAAAAGGTTGCAACCTTTACGGTCAAAATTGCTTCGGCCAGTTTATGTTTCGGATTTAAAGTAATAAAGGGTTTTCCAATAAGAGGTGTCATTTTGAAAAGCCCGCTATTTCGGTAGATGTCACTTTTGAAGCTGTAAGTTTTTGACGTTTGACAAGTAGAAACTACGCCATAAATAAAGATGGAACGATACACGCTTCAACAACGCATTGAAATTATTAAAATTCACTATAAAAATGGTGAAAATTTGGCAGAGACGGTTCGTAAAACTCGAACATTTTTGGGTCGTCATGAAGCACCTTGTCGGAGCGCAATAAAGAAATTGGTGAAAAAATTCGAGCTGTTGGGACAAGTTAGTTATGTGAAGAAGAAAACCCGTGCACGTCGCTCAAGAACAGCCGAGAATATTGCTGCTGTAGCCGAAAGTGTTGAAGAAAACCCAGGTTTGTCCATTCCTCGTCGTTCTTTGGAATTAGGGATTCCACAAACGTCATTACACCGTATTTTGCATAAAGATTTGGGTCTTAAGGCTTATAAAGTTCAGTTAACGCAAGAACTCAAGCCGGCCGATCATCAACAACGTCGTGCCTTTGCTGATTGGGTTCTTGAAATGCATGAAAATGATCCGGAATTCCATCGAAAAATCATCTTCAGTGATGAGGCCCATTTCCACCTCGGTGGCGTCGTCAACAAACAAAATTGTCGCATCTGGGGCTCGGAAAACCCAAGAGTTATTGTTGAAAAGCCTCTCTATCCTGAACGTGTGACTGTTTGGTGCGGTTTATGGTCCGGCGGGGTCATTGGACCTTACTTTTTCGAAAATGAGGCTGGAGCAACAGTTACGGTGAATGGATTGCGCTATCGAGAGATGATTAATGATTTTTTATGGCCGGAATTGGATGGTATTTATCTGGACCACGTTTACTTTCAACAAGACGGCGCTACGTGCCACACAAGCAACGAAACCATTGATCTTTTACGGGAAAAGTTTCCGGGCCGTGTTATCTCTCGAAGAGGTGATCACAATTGGCCACCGAGATCTTGTGATGTGACACCTTGCGATTTCTTCCTTTGGGGCCACGTGAAAGACAAGGTCTACGCCAACAGCCCAGCGTCGATTCAAGACCTCAAAGATGGAATTCGTGAGGCTATCGAGGACATAGGGCAGCCACTTTGCGATTTGGTTATGGAAAATTTCATGAAAAGGATATGGTCCTGTAGGCATGGTCGTGGTGGTCATTTGGCTGATGTTATTTTCCATCATTAACGGCATACCTTCCTCTTTATAATGTAATAAATATCCGATCATTTATCTTAAAAAATGGCATTTTTCTTTGAATATCAAAATAACACCTCTTATTGGAAAACCCTATATACTATTTGGTTATTGGCAAAATATCAATTAGAACTTGAAGCATATTAAGGGACCTTTTTTGGGGGATGAAATTTCCGTTCTCGAGTAGTTACAAACAATAGGAGCGCGTACTCGCAGTGTTATCCAACGTTGCCAGATAGTCTGTATTTCGAGCATTTATTCAAATGGGCGTCATATCATTTCCCGCCAATAGTTGTTTCCTAACCTAAACTTGTTATTTTAAAGCCTCAGATTCATAAACCCTTGTTTTTCATGCTGTTCTAATAATTTCCATTTTCTGATTTTGTGGATATAATAGTTTATTAATGCCATTATTTTGTGATATAACACTATTATGGCTTTTTTTTGTTCTCTCTGTAACAAATCCTATTCCTCCCAAGGTAATTTAAAGAGACATTTAGGGGAAGTTCATAATACAGTAAGTGAAAAGTGTTATAAACAATCTTGAGTGTGCTATAGCTTTTATACTAACCACAGATTTAAGAGATCACTTGCATCATATTTATGGGCATGCAATTATGAAAGAATTTTTAGAATTCAGCACTTTGGATGGTAAGTAATGAGATTTAAGACAAGCAAACATTACCTACATTATTAAAATCCTGTAAAAGGTGTTAATGTGGAGAGTCTAAAAAGATTTACAAAGAAGTGTTCTTGTTCTTTTTTAGATTTCTATATATGGCTGAACAACATTCAGAAGTTTTCGAATTCAGCTTATATTAATCAAACTGTATTACTAGAATAAACTATATAATTTTATTGAGGAACTTAATGCTGCTATTAATTAATCAACAGATTTTGAAAGAAGATGTGAGGTATGTAAGATTTGTTTTGAATCGGGTGTAGAAAAGTAGAAGTTTATTAGGAAATGTAAAATTATAGATTGACCAAGAAAAAATGTCTAAGATACTTTATACCTACTGTTATACCTACTATTGGGATGAAAATCAGAAATTTGGGACTGAATTTACAGGATTTGAGAGAATGCATATGGTACAGAAAGAAAATGAAATAACTAGATAAAGGAGTAGGGAAAACAGCTTTTTTTGTAAACAAAATAAAAGGTTTTCTTAAAACTATTAACATTCATTATACATATGACAGTTTGCTCTTTTTTAGAGTTATCCTCATCTTTCTGCTGTATAGAAAACCAAGTTGTTGTTGGGCTGCAATTTTAAAATTATACATATAGATAATATATTGATTGTTTTGAGTGTGTTTGTTTATTTTAGTATAGATAAAGATCTGTTTTTAATAGATTTGTAAATTGAGGTGTTGGTATTAATAAAAATAGGTGTTTTTAATTTTTGTTTTTTAATAAATACAGAGGTTATTAGAGTCACAGTAGGATTATATATTGTATTAAATTTTGTCCAAGTACAGTTTATGTATTTGTGTTAGCATATATGAAGGTTAAGATATGACTGATATGATATTTGTTTTTAATAGATTTGGAAATTGAGGTGTTGGTATTAATATTATTAAAAGTTGTTTTCAATTTTTGTTTTTTAATTAATAAAAAGCTTAATACACTCACTGTAGGTTTATATGTTTTATTAAATTTTGTTTAAATACACTTTATAAAGTTTGTTTCTATGTTTACCTTTATCTAACACTAGAGTGTCTGTTGTGTAATTACATATTTGCATTAAATTAAACTTTTAAAAAATAATCAGTAAGCATTTTTATTCCCTTAAATATTTTCTAAAAAAAGTATTTTTTAGTCATTTTGCAGTAAAATCTGGAAACAAAATTCATAGGCAAATATTCTTTATATAGTTGTAGTTTCAAGGAAACGTTCATTGATTTCACATGAGGGAGTGTGGACATTAAAATGATTTTATGGGGGTTTTGTATCAAGCTCAAATCTTCATGAAATGTTGTTGAACCTGAACCTCCCCTACCCGTAAATCCGTCACGGATTTATGTATTCAAATTAAAATATAAATTTTCAAATGATAAATATAATGGAAATTAATACAAAACGTAACAAAAATTAGTTGATGCCTTTGTGAAACTTTATTGAAGCATTTTTTACCACATATTGATCGATTTTTAAAGAATATCTGGCTGCTAAAATACGTGCTGTAGGAATTGAATCATCCCAGGAAGCACATTTCACGATTCAAATCTCGCGCCAAGCCAAATTGGTAAAAATACGGAAATCAATGAATGTGCGGAATACAGACTATCTGGCAACGTTGGATAACACTGCGAGTAGACGCTCCTCAAACAATTATTTTGAAAAGGTCAACTTCATTTCTGTATTCATTCATAAAAAATACTTGTTCAAACCATTTAATGCTCATTTTGAATTTTCTTTATACAGATGGGTTCGAAATTTGAAAATAAAAATTAGAGGTTGCACTCCTTACGGTTCACATGGCACCAGATAGTTTCGTTTTGCGTTAAAAGTTACATGCAATTTGATTATTTGCAAAATATCAATCAGAAACTGACGCATGCTGTAAAACATTTTTTGGTTTAAGGGTGGTTTAAGAAAATAATCTGGCATTGGTAAATTTTACTTTTGTATTCAATACATTTTTTCTAATTTTCTTTAGCTCATTTTCAAACAGACACAAAAATAAAATATCTTTTTTGATAAAATTTTACAGATACATGCTTGAAATTAACTCAAAGACAGAACAAAATTGCAGAAAAAAAACTAACATAATACGTTTGCAACACGCTGTTGACCAGTTTTCTCCTTGCCTAAATGACAAGAAGATTTTCCATTTGATGAACACGTTATTGCGGACACTGTTGAATTTAAATACTGCTCAATGTAATATAATTTTCATCTGCATCTCTGCTAGAATTTTTCTGCGAAAATGTGTGCTTAAAATGAAATTATTTGCATGCAATATTTCGGAAAAACACTGTAATGTAAATTTGCGATGGATTGTACAAAATGATTATAATGTAGTAAAATTTGTATGTGTTAATTTCTAAAATTAGTCGCTGTTCCAACCACAAGAACTAAGTTAATTTTTGTGGGTGGGTAAAAGTGGGTAACTTCAAGTTTTATAGGGTGTTTCTTCAAACATTGGGACATTTTTCTTCACGTTTTTTGTCAGATGTTTTTATTGTCGAAGAATTAAAAATGTAATCTAAAAGATCAATAAGTAGTGAGTCCGTAATGACGATTTTAAGAAATATATATATATATATATATATATATATATATATATATATATATATATATATATATATATATATATATATATATATATATTTCTTTGCATTTTTTTATTCTAAGAATCATCAAAAATATGCTTGCAAATGGGTTCCATTTGACTTTTTTTTAGTATTTTTGCGCTATTATTGTGCCAAATTTTACATATTGTATCCTGCTGTGTTTTCAGCAATAGCTGCAAGAATAATATGCTAAATGTGTAAATAAAACATGTAAACGTGGCGCTGGATTCAAACTTTTGATGCAATGTGAGTGCGGTGGCGAACTTATCAACTCTTGCCTACTGATCGGCAATGCTTATGAAACAAGTGATTAGTTTTTGTGTTAGGTGTCTTGGGCATTGAACGAAGCAGATTTCAAAAGTTTTGTGGATTTAGAAATACGAGGGCGGTCCGATAAGTAATTAGCCTACCTAAGAAAAACGAAAATTTTGGAAAAGTCGCGATTTATTTCTCAACATAGTCTCCTTTTAGCTCGATACACTTGACCCAGTGATGTTCCAACTTCTTTAACCCGTCTGAAAAATACGTTTTCTGGAGGTCTGCAAAGTAGACGTCCGTGACGGCGATAACCTCCTCATTCGACTAAAATTTCTGTCCGGCGAGTGACTTTTTCAAGTTTGGAAACAAAAAGAAGTCGCACGGGGCCAAATCTGGAGAATATGGTAGATGGGGCGGCAGTTCGTAGCCCAATTCAACCAATTTGGCCGTGGCGACGGCGGAGGTGTGAGCCGGTGCGTTGTCATGGTAGAAGAGCACTTTTTTATTCGCCAAATGGGGCCGTGTTTTCTTCAATTCAGCGTCAAATCGGCCCAATAATTCGGCATAGTAGAGCCCTGTGATCGTTTCGCCCTTCTCCAGGTAGTCGATGTAGATCACATCGTGTGAATCCCAGAAAACGGTGGCCATCTCTTTTCCGGCCGATAGGACCGTCTTCGCCTTCTTCAGAGCACGTTCGCCGGGTGAAGTCCACTGTTTCGACCGTTCCTTGGTCTCTGGTATGTACCAGTGGATCCATGTTTCGTCAACGGTCACGAAATGACTCAGAAACTTCTTCGGATTGCGCTTAAACAACATTAAACATTGCTCTGAAGTGGTCTCACGGTTGCGCTTGTTGTTCGGAGTGAGCAAATGCGGCACCCATCGCGTCGACAGCTTTCTCATGTCCAAAATTTCATGCAGGATATGATCCACGCGGTCTTTTGAAATGCCTACTGTCTCAGCTATCTTACGTACCTTCAATCGGCGGTCTGCCAATACGAGATCGTGGATTTTTGTCACGTTATCCTCCGTGGTAGCCGTTTTCGGGGCACCTGGGCGTGGCTCATCAAAAGCCGACGTGCGACCACGTTGAAACTCGTTAAACCAATTTTTGACGGTCGCCATTGAAGGAGAAGAGTCACCGTACACCGCATCCAAGCGCTCTTTGATTTCGCTGCGAGATTTCCCTTCCAAAAACAAAAATCGAATCACCGGCCGATATTGCTCTTTTTCCATTTTTCTAAAATCCGTGGACACGCCCGCTTCCACACGCGGTCAAAACAAAACTGCGAGTCCGATTCGGCTGAAATTTTGATAGTAGCCGTTTACGAGAATGTACTACACGATAGTAAATTTCTCTTGCGATAGTGGCGCCATGGGGCGGTGAGGCTAAGTACTTATCGGACCGCCCTCGTATTTGCAGGGGACTTTTGCAACGCCTATCTTGATAATGTTCGTGCTGCTGTATCTGCTGTATATGAAAGCATTTTTAAAAAAGTAGTGCAAGAGAAAAAGATAAGAACAAGGTAGCTGGTAATCCAGAAAATCATTTCATCGTTTCCGGTGATGGAACTCGAAAAAAAAGTGGGTTTTTTTCTTTGTTTGGCGTATCAACATAGATTGGATGTTACAACAGAAAAGCGGTCGATGCAGATGTAAAATCGAGTTTCTGCCAGGCCTGCCCCTTACAAAAAAACGGAGGAGATAAAGGCGAAAATTTCGATGAATGATTTGAAGATCACAAGGATGTTTAATTCGATTACAGAAATGTTTAAACGATCCGAGTAAAAACACGGAGTCAAGTATGTCGTATACGAAGACAGCCAAACCGTTAAGGAGATCCTGGTCCCTATATCTTACAGGGAAGAGCTCACTGAAAAAGAGAGTGCGTGGGTTATGGGGAAAAGTGAATGGCGACACGACTAAGAAACTAAAAAAAGGAAACAAATGCGTCCGTGCAGGATGTGGCAAATTAACTGACAAAATTATCAGCGAATTGACAAAGTTCTACGCCATGGCATGGAGAAACTCGAACTCTAGAAAAGATTAGGATGGCCATGTGGGCCACGCACTACCATTTGAGCAGTGGCAGACTAAGGTGAGGGGACGGATCGCCGGGACACCTCTGGTCCTGGGAGGCCTCTAAATCTCGATGAGTCCTCCTTAATCAAATCTCAGACAAAGCCAAAATATGTTCTGTAAATAAGAGAGTTTAGGGTCCCATACGGATGGAAAATATTTACGTAGATCGGTACTTTCTTAGCTATTATCAGGCATGGCAACGGTCAATGGGCGTGTTCAGCAAAGAATTTACATAAAACGTTGTATAAAATATAAACTATAATAATATCAATAACAACTACTATCTCGTATCTAAGGTTACGAAACGAACTGATATTATAATTGTTCAAGTTTTATTTTTAGACATATAAATTAAAAAGTTAATTTCTTAGTATATTCTTCACTGTTTATTTGCATTCTATCTGCTGGTTGCTCTGCTGAATGCTGCTTCGTATTCTCTTTCTCTCCTATATTTATATGTATGTATATTACAATTTCTAGAGCGTAGAGTACACACATTATAAATACTTGATTTTTATGTCAACCATTATATCTATATTATTCATTTTTTTGCGAAATCTACACTACAAATACATCGATTTCTAAGCAGACCAGGAGGCTCATTTAATTCTGCCGCCTTGGGCTGCATTTGAGTTCTTCCGATAAAAAAGCTTCTTCTTCATCCAGCCCTTTGCGTCCACTGCTGGACATAGGCCTACCTCATTCTTGTTCATTGTGCTATATCTTGAGCGATTTGCATCCAATTTGTTGCAATTCTCTTGAGATCGTCAGTCCAACGAGTAAGGGGTCTTCCTCTACTTTTTTTCTCCAATCTCGGCCTCCACTCAAGTAATCTCGTCGTCCACCTTCCATCACTGATTCGGGCGACATGTCTGGTCCAGTTCCATTTGAGTTTGGCAATTCGGAAAATTACGTCAGTAACTCCTGTCTTTGGTCTCAGGTCTTCATTTCTAGCTCGGTCACGCAGCGATATACCTAGCATTGACCTTTCCATCCTTTTCTGAGCTATTTGCAGCATTTTAGAAGTTGCAGTTGTCAATGTCAAAGTTTCGGCACCGTAGGTCATAACCGGTAACCACACACTGGTCAAATGTTTTACATTTTAAAGAAATAGGTACATCGCTTTTAAAGATGTCTTTAAGTTTTCCATAGACTGCCCATGCGAGATTTACTCTTCTCCGTAGCTCGCATGTTTGATTATCTCTTGTAATCTTTATTTCGTGTCCAAGGTATATGTATTTTTCCACAAGCTCCACTTCGTTGCCTCCAATATTGATATTTCCAGTAGGTACCAGATTGGTCATAAATTTTGTTTTTGATATATTTATTTTAAGACCCACATTGGCGCACACTAGCTGAAGTTCATGTAACATTGATTGTACATATCTCCTTGAGATTATCGGAAGACAAAAGTATGTCGTCCGCGAACCTCAAATTTGTTAATCTTTGGCCGTCTACATTCAGGCCTCTTTTTTCCTAGTTAAGTTTTTTACAGGCCTATTCTAGTACTGCAGTAAACACTTTAGGCGATAAGGTATCACCCTGTCGGACTCCTCTGCCAATTGGGATATGATCCGTGTTTCCGTGTAGTTTCACCGACATAGTTACATTCCTGTATATATTGTAAATTAACTTTGTGTATCGATATTCAATGGGGCATGCTTCTAATGCTTCCATAATTTTGTCAAGCTCTACCGTATCAAAGGCCTTATGGAAATCTACAAAAGCCAAAACCAGAAAGGTCGATTGTATTCGATAGTTTTTTTTATTACCGTTTTGATGCTCTGGAGGTGATCGTTTGTTCCAAACCCAGTACGAAACCCCGCTTGCTCTATTTCTTGGTAGAAATCAAGTTTTTTCTCAAGTCGATTCGTTACTGTTCTTGTTAGGAGTTTATATAGGTGACTCAGAAGGCTTATTGGTCTGTAGTTTTCCAAATCATGGGGATCTCCTTTTTTGTAAATCAAAATTACCTCAGCATTGTGCCACTTGTCGGGTACTGTCCAAAAGTCACATATTAAAAAGGTCTTTTATTTTTTTAAGTAGACAAACACCTCCGATTTTGATTGCATCAGTAATTACACCATCTTCGCCTGGAGATTTGTTATTCTTAGTTTTTCTTAGGGCTAGTTTTATTTCGTCCATTGTGATTCCCGGCATTTTTTCTGATCCTTAGTTGACAATGTTTTTTTTCCTTGTCAATATTTCTGGTACTTGATCTTTGCTACTCTCTTTGTTTTGGCTTCTGTATAGTAATTTGTAAAAATCTTCGACTACTTTAAGGATTTCCTCTCTGTTTATTGAAAACTGACCATTCTTATCTTTCACTTTGATTATTTGTCTTGTTCCCGTTCTTAGTTTTCTTCTCAATACTTTCTTACTTTTATTGTTCTCAATGGTATGTTCGATCTGTTCTTGATTGTATTTTCGAGTGTCTTGTCTAACAGCGTTGGATATTTCTTTATTTATTCTTTGTAGTTCGTCAGCTTTAGTATCCGTTTCGCTTCTCATTCCTCTACCTTTCTGCATTAGTTGTCTGGTATTTTGGCTGAGCTTCTCTTTTTTTTGGGTTTTAGGACAAAATTTGTTCTGGCTTTCTAGTAAGGCAGTTGTTAATTTATTACTTAGGTCGTTAGCGTCAGTTTCTGCTTCAGGGCTACTAATTAGGTCGGCAATACACTGCTGAAAACCATCTACATCTGATGGTTTCATTCATGGCCTCTCTTTGTTCTTCTTCTTGATCATCCTATACCTCTCCTTTATTAAACATATTTCATTTTACCTCATACTATTCTATGTTCGCTATTGGTAGCAAACCTGTTTAATACCGTAAGCTACAACATATATATTACTCTTGGTGAAGAAAGCTAGTGCAAGTGGTGTCAGGCCGAAGCTACTAATAAACTAGCTATATTCAAATACAGTCGCCCATCACTAAATGCACAAGTTTTCAAAGTCATCAAGCCGATGTATACATATCAATCATCGGACAATTTATCAGGCAGATAGATGCCTTGGAACTTATACACAGAATTGCAATGAATTTTTGAATTCGCTCATTAGGTCCTCCGCTTCTAAACAATAACATTCAGGAACTAAAGTGGCTGAAATTGCTACATTCCTAGGAGTTATTACATTCAATGAAGGCTATGAACTTTTGTTATAAATTGTGGAAAGAATGGGCTTCACGATTGGACAAGAAGCAGAAACTCTGGACGACCAGCGTGTTCAGCGCTCGGAGTTGCGAATGAGCGACGCGGAAAAAAGGACTGAAATCGAGCTAAGAGATGAAAGAACATCAAAGTTAAAGACTTTTGTAGAAGAGGAAAGATGCCTATACGGCCCAGACATAGCAGATTAAGCGTAAGTACATTTGTTACAGTGTAATTGTATTCCAAAATTTTAAACCCGTTTACTAGAAAATCGATGACCACGATATCTCGAGTTCTACTGAATCGATTTACTTCAAACTTTTACAGTACCTTCAGTACCCTTGCCGCTATCATCGGTAGCACGATTGTCTTCATAAGGTTCTTAATTTTTTTAAGCAAATATAAAAGCTATCTTGGCCTCATAAATTATTTTCCTTTCGAAACCAAAACTTTAAATTGAAATAAGTACTAGAAATTTTGAACATATTTTCTTGATGACACAAACTCGAAAATAATAATCTATTCATAGAGGTATCAATTCCCAGTCAAAAATGCAATTTATTTCCATATACCCGAAAATAAAATATGCTTTATGTAGGTTTATTTGAATAAAAAATCTCAAAAAATTTCCAAGAGTCAAGGTTATTAACAGGATACTGAAAACAATCACCTCAAAAATTAAAATAAATTTAAATTTAAAATTAATTCTCATTGAAAGTGAAAACTTTAACAATGACTTTGTTTCTGACGCAGTCTTTTGATCCGATCAGACCGATCCGATGCAGTTATATCCACTTGAAATTCACGTAATAAACGGTTCTGAATGAAGTTTCTATCGAATGCCACATATGATTTTTATGATTTGAATTGAATTCATCCGATGGAAATCGTATTTTGCAAGTTAGAAACGGTATCGAATTGACATGACAAGTGACAAATATGCAAACAGTTAATCAAATTTATTCAACACCACCTAAAGAACATACCACAATTATCAATTTTCGAGCTCGCTGAAGTAAGAATGCACTGTAGGAGCTCACCGAGGAGCAATATCTCGGCTGCTAGGTAACATAGAGCCTTCATTTTTTTTTATTTAGGAAAGTTCTTTGAAAAAATAACTTCTGTCGTATTTTTACCCTCGTGCAACCACCCCCAAAATATACATTTTTTTAAAATTATTATTTTATTGTATTTTCAACAAACTTGGAATTTTCTTATTATATTAGAGGGTATAATTGTATTTCAAAATAATTGTTTATTGATTGATTTATTCATTAACAATCATTGCCGAAAAATAAAAATTTGCAAAGTTAAAAGGTGCAAATAAAGTCAATAAGGTCAAAAGTTTGAATTTGAGTTAATAAAATTAACAATGTTTTTGTTTTTTTGATGGCTAAATTTCACTCTCATTCACGTGATAATCTTCAGTCCCTGGCGGTATCATCTTTTTCAGTCCATAAGAAATCATCAACGGACGTACTATCTTCAGAGATACAGGGTGTCTCAAAAGAAAGTACACATTTGTTTTGCTTATTGCGTGCACGCAACTATTCCGAGCGGCGCGGGGGGTATGTCAATCGGTAGCCTGGCTCTTGGGAATTTAGTCGCTATAGAGCGTTTCTCGAGAACGGACCGTGCTTTGTGCGTACGTGAGTTTTACAAAAACGGTAATTCGGTGACTGTAGCGCGTAGAAAATTCTGCAATTTTCGACATATTCGTCACTTAAATGATGCGCCAAGCGCTCGGCTTATTAGAAAATGGGTCCAGAAGTTTGAAGAGACCGGTTCAACACTAGATAAACCAAAATCAAGGCGTCCGAGGTATTCGAGAACGGTCGAAAACGTAGAGAGTGTTACTCAGTCTGTTCGTGACGATCCAAACGTTTCGATTCGTAAGCGTGCTGTTGCTTTAAATGTGCATAGATCATCATTATTCCGCATTTTACACAAAGATTTAAAGCTGAATCCCTATAAAATTCAGTTGGTGCAAGAATTGAAGCCTCAGGATGCTGGTCAGAGGCTTGACTTCGTAAACCAGATGACTGAACGCTTTTCAACGTTTACTAACATCCTCTTTTCAGATGAAGCCCATTTTCATCTTAATGGTCATGTAAACAAGCAAAATTGCCGCTATTGGAGTGCAAAAAATCCAAAACACAAACATCAGAAACCTCTACATTCGCCGAAAGTGACTGTATGAGCTGCGATGTCGGCGCGAGGAATTATCGGCCCGTACTTTTTTGAAGATGAAAGGGAACGTACAATAACAGTGACTTCAGAGCGGTATGTGGAGATGTTAGACGACTTCTTCGTGCCTGAACTGCAAAATTTTCCTGGCTATAACCAAAGAACATGGTTCCAGCAAGACGGAGCAACTTCACACACGTCCAACATGTCTCTGCCACGAGTGCGTGAAATTTTTCCTGGCAAATTGATCTCAAAGAAAGGTGACATAAGTTGGCCTCCACGCAGTCCTGATTTATCACCTATGGACTTTTTCCTATGGGGTTATGTCAAATCAAAAGTTTACGCCAACAAACCGACTTCCCTGGCACAATTAAAAGAAAATATCCGCAACGAAATGGCAGACATCACGGAGAATACCTGCCGAGCCGTCATGGCCAATTTGAGTGCTCGATTAAATAAATGCCATGAGCGCAACGGATTACATTTGGACGATATCATTTTTAGAAAATAAATTCCCAAACAATGTATTTTAATATGTAATAAACATTTTTTCAATAAAGTCCTGACTTTTTTTAAATCGATTTTTTAAATGTGAACTTTCTTTTGAGACACCCTGTATTATCAACCTCTGATATATTATTAGCAAATTCTTCAATTCCAGCATCAATGGCCTCCATATTGCTGCGGGTGTTTGTTCTGTGATTAAAAAAAAATCTATCTTCGGTTCTATTGGTCATAGAAAGTTATTTTTTTTTAGAATATTTTTTCTCAGTAAACTTTTGAATGGTATGCTTTGTAAATTAATTGAGTAAAAAGCAAAGCAAATATTCTGTTTGTTTATAAGATTTAAAAAAAAAACACTTTCTGTTCAGCAGTTTTTCATTAATACATTTTAAAAAATCCAATTTTTTCACTACATGATACTTTAAATTTTTACAAAGAGAATAAGGCTAAAAAAGGCATTGTATGTGTTGCCCAGCCAATTAAAAATGGTTATCTTTAACGAATTCAGGATAAACAAATACAATTTTGCAAAAACTACTGAACCGATCCCGCCCATTTTTCTTATACTTTTTTAATACATAAGAACTCTCAACTTTGTGAAGTTGTAAACAATTTTGATAAATATTTCGAAAGTTATTAGCAATTATTAAAAATGCTCAGTTTTTTACAATAACTTTTTTGTTTATCGAGCGATTTCAACAAACAAACGCTCATTTTGTAGGTATTTTCAAGATCTACTGCCGGTACTACAGTTTCTATGGAATATGAAAGAAATCGGAAAAAGTCGATTCTTTGGCCAATTGTTTGAAAAAAAAAAGATTTCTATTAGCTCCCCAAAGACATTTTAGCAATAAAAAAGCGAATATTAATTTTTCTTTTTTTTTAGATATTTTTTACCTCCGCTTCTTGGCCTAGTCTGGAATTAATATAATTTATATTTATTTACTGAAATCAACAGCTAGATCCAATCAGGGGAATACAATTTTTAACCAGATTTATTTGCCATGGAATTTTTTTTGTTTATGATATTGTTATAATTTATTGCATATGAGTAAAAAATAAACCTTTATATAGGGAAATTGAGGTTATAATACTTATATATATCGAAAATATTTTTTTTTTCTATTTTTGTTGGTTTTTGTGGTTATAAAAAAAAATATTTTTTATTTTTGTTTTTAAAGAAAAAAAAAATAGTTGACATATTCTTGCAATTTACCTTCTTTATTGTCATCTTATACTAAATTTAAAGTAAAGCGAATTAGGAGTAAATGTCTAGAAAATATTAGATTATTTCAATTTAAATATTAGGTTATATTGAGTCACACCAAAATTTTCTATTTTCATAGAATTACCCTAATGTATGACTGGCCTAAACTGGCTAACAGACGGTAATGCCCTCATTCAGGATTTTGCACGGGATTTTGTCGAAATGACAAAAAAATTAATGCTGTAATTTGTCACGGTTCTTGTGTAGTTAACAACCAATTAATCACTTGCACCGGCACCGTTCTCTTTCATTTTATTTTAGGTAAACACTTTTTTATAAATTACCCAAGAAAAAAAAAGAAAACATAACATTGTAATAAAATCTTTAGAATATCTTGAAACAGTGGCTGCAGTGGTGTGCTATCACTCGCATCACGGGGTTGGTGCTCGAAGAAATTATTTACAAATTAAATTGCACGATTTTTGTACACGATTTCTTAACCAAACATTCATCGAATGTAATAAAATCTTTAGAATATCTTTAAAAAAACAACTTTAGTAGAGCACTAACACTCGCATCACGGGGACACAAAATGTAGTGAAAAAATATTTACATTTAAAATACCAGGGAATGCACTACAGGAAATGGACCTTCATTTCTGTAGTGGCTCAGGTGCTCGAACAAATTATTTACAAATTAAATTGCACGATTTTTGTACAAGATTTATTAACCAAACATTCATCGAATGCAATAAAATCTTTAGAATACCTTTAAAGAACAACTGCAGTGGAGCACTTACACTCGCATCACAGGGACATGAAATGCAATGAAAAAATATTTACATTTAAAATATCAGCGAATGCATTAGAGGAAATGGACCTTCATTTCTGTAGTGGCTCAGGTGCACGAAGAAATTATTTACAAATTAAATTGCACGATTTTTGTACACGATTTATTAACCAAACATTCATCGAATGCCATTGCCCATGCATCCCACACTCTATTCACCAGATACAGCATTGTGTGACTTTTTTTGTTTCCTACTCAAATTGAGAAAACTTTTTGAAACAATAGATGTTAGAAAACAAAACTCGATAAAGGAATTAAAGAATATGCCTGCAGAAGCTTCTCGATAGATCAGACGCGGGTAACGAGCACCGGAAAAATACCTTCCGGTTTTCAATCCATTTGTCAGTAGAAAAATCTTCACCACGTTCCGCCAACAACTCAACGGGCATTTTCAATTGATGATTCCGTGACAGCTACCCGGCTTGAAATGAGCTTGCTGGTCCTCTGCTTGTACATTTTTCTCCATCTGTCTGTCTGTCTTTTTATAGTTTGGCGCTTGCGCAAGTTATACCTTAGTTCTGCCTGGTTGGTTTCCTCGCTTCCCACTCTCGACTAGCTGTCCTCTTTCTCTGGTGTGTTGTTTTTGGTTGGGTTTTGATTAGGGTTTTCCATGTATTTAAAATGTTTTGTGCATCATCTCTCTTGTTAAAGTTTTTAGTGCTTTCTATTTCCAGAGCTTCTCTGATGACACGCATTCAATAGTGCTTTATGGGTGCGATCTGTTTGGTTTCCTGGAAATTTATAGTGTGCCCTGTCTCCAGATGATGTTGGAATAAAGCTGATGTAGTTTGCTTATTCTTTATGCTATTTTTATGTTCTTGAACTCAGGTAGATATTCTTTTGTTTGTTTGGTCGATGTATTTTTTTCACAGTCTGTACACTCCCGGATTTTCCAATGGTATTTTGTCTTTGGAATTGTCCGATAATTTGTGTATTGTTGTATGTTGCTTGTAAATTGTGCATGTCTTGCTTCCTCAGAATTCTTCCAATTATGTCTGTTACACCTTTTATGTACGGCAGTGTGGATTTTGGTTTTGATTTAACATCTTCTTCTTTTTTCTCTGCTATTGCATTTGTGTTTTGTCTTATGGCCTTTTTGATATTGTGTTCTTTGTAATTGTTGTAGCTGTCTTAGAGCTGTTGTGATATTGTTGAATTCTTTTTGGCGGTTCGTGGGTTTGGTTGGCGACTGATTGTAACTATGATGGATGTTGGTGAGATTCGTCGTTCAGGTATCTGTTTGTGTGTGGGTTTGTAGACCGTATAATCAATGCTTAGGTCATCTTTTCTGGTGATTAGAAGATCAAGGAAAGGTAGCAGCTTGTTGACTTCGACCTCCAATGTGAACTCTATGCGGTTAATAAACACATGTTTAGTTCCTCTAAAAATATGTCTAGGTTGAATCTTTCTTGTGGCCATATGATGAAGATGTCATACATGTAACGTTTCCAAAGGGATGATTTTGTTTTGGTGTTTCTTAGGGTTTCTGTTTCGAAATATTTCATAAAAAAGTTTGCAATGACTGATATTAGCGAAGATCCCATAGGAGAACCATCTGTCTGTAGGCAGAAGTTATTTTCATAAGAAAAATATGTGTTTTTGAGACAATGTTCGGAGAGGTCGATGTGGGAAATCCTCGTTTATAGCAATCTGGTCTAGAGTTTCGTCAACTGGTATGCTTGGGTACAGGAATTTGATGTCCAGGCTGGCAAGAATATCATCTTTTTACAGTTTTAGCCCTTGAAGTAGGCTGATCAGGTAATCTGATTTTTTCAGGTATGAGTCTGCATTTTCGGTTACCGGTTGCATATTTTGTGCCAGGTATTTTTCCAGTTGTTGAGTAGGTGAATCTACTACACTTACTATGGGTCTTATTGATGTTGCTTCTTTATGGATTTTTGATAGTCCATATAGTTTGGGATATCTGCATGCTTTTTCTCGAGGAACGATTTCATCTCCTAGTTTGGCGGTTTTGATTATGTTTTTTTGTCGTTTTTTCGAGGTATGTAGTTGGATCTCTTGTAACTTGCTTGTAGGTGTGGTTTTGGAGGATTTCTATCATCTTGGTTTTGTATTCTTCTGTGTTCATGACTACAGTGGCGTTCTCTTTCTCTGCTGGTAGGATGATGATGTTTTTGTTGTTTTTAGGACTTTTATTTCTGAGCGTTTTATGTTCGGTTTTGGTGGAAAAATGAGGATATATTGAAGCCATGTTACACCAGAAGTCAGAAGAAGAAACAGAAGGTGGTATCTCGCGTACTAAGAACCAGCAAATTATCAGAGCAACAGGACAGCGAACCGAGAGGAGGTCCAGACTCCGAAAAGCGAGGAAACAAACCAGACAGAACCAAGGTATAACCTGCGCAAGCGCCAAACTATAAAAAGGATAAAAGATAGGAGATTTAGATAAAAGTACTATTGTAATTAGTTTTTCCGCCGATTCTCCTACCTTAAAAATAACCATGTCGAAAACAGCAGGTAAAATAAGTTCTTCTGCAATGATGTGAGGTTCTTTGCACTTCGCCACCCTGTATGTCACCTTGAAAGATGCTAGGTGCGTTGCTAGGTACTGAAGCTTATTAAGCGAACACGTTTTTTTTGTTTTTGTAAACTTTGCAACTTCTTGTTAAAAAATTCGCGCAATTTCTCAACCATGGTAGGCTGAATGCTCTCGAGACGTCGCTTTAGCTTACTTCTGAGCATACTCCCAGGTGCTAGAATTTTCAAACAAAGCACATACTGCTGTCTTTCTTTATTATTTACTTCTACTGAAGAAAAGCCGAAGTCCAAACAGCTATCATCGTATTTGTGATATTTCCGCCTTTTTGCTCCCCCGCTACTTGTCGATGCTTCATTACTCTGACGTGAACTATTAGCTTGTTTATTTAATATAAACGTTTCCATTTTGTGTCTAACTTTTTACGAAAATACAAAGCGATACAATTAAAATAAAGCAATTGCTCGCATACATAAGTTTGAATAGATATTATAGCCGTTACAATGTAACGGTATCTCTTCTGTGTATTACAACACTTTGTATCACTATTTTCAGCACTAAGAACACTTTATTATTACTTCTACTTATCTTAACAATTCAACTGCTCACGTTTACAGTAAATAAACTCACTTGACATTGTGGCCCACTGGCTTACGGCGGCTTATAAACTACCAATAAGCGCTCGTGATGGTCGAATGCGGGCTTATGAAACATACTCCGTTCACTCCCTCACGCCCGGTCAGCAGCGAATTCAGCGTTGCCAAACCTAATCCAAACTCCGTGTTATGGAGAACTGGTTCCCCATACCAATATTGAATGAATAACGGTCGACATTTCCTACGCAACGAACAATTTATGTAGTCCACGTGATTTGAATTGTTTATTTTGTACCGGCGAATATACATAAATTTAGATTCCGTAAAAGAGAAAACAAGAGCACTTTGTGGCGCACCTGTTTACTCATCACTGCGCCCTAGAGCGCCATGGCGCACACTTTGGGAATCCTTACTCTAAAGTGTTGCTTTAGTTTTGTCAGGTAATGTATACTAAAAAAACATTATAATCTGAATCAGCTAAAATTATAATAAACAAACTAAATTGAAAGAGCAGTTACAATATTATAAGTGTATTCAAGTATGTTCATCCCTTTTTTTAACCCTTTAATATAACTTGTTTTTTATCTAGAGTATCATACAGTTACGTCGTCGTTTCTGTAGTATTTTTTCCAACCAATCAGTTGGAAGTAAACTTCATAAAGAAATTAACAAGAAAATAATGTGTCGTCAGCGATGATTAATGGTTTAACTGGTCCAGACCAAAAACAATTAAAGCGAAGTTATTAACTGTTCTAGACATGCAAAATAGTTTTATTTCACATCCTTATATCCATCATCAGCCTTTTGTTCTATGATGTTTTTTTACTGCCACACTTACGTCATTATTAAGTACGTTAAGGTCAAGGATGTTTCGGTACATTTTTTGTCAACAAACAAAAAAAGTTATATAAAAAATGACAGCTTATTTTCTGTAAATGAATTATTGATTGGTTCGTTTTATTATCAAACAATGTAATCGTAAACTTATGTCTAAAAAACAGAAGGTCGCCAAAAATTTATATTAATTATTTTTAATGATATTGCCTTAGCCCATTGAACTATACCATAATAAAATAATTATTGAAATGCTGCGTATTTGCAACAAAAAGATGCGAATGAATGTACAGTATGTCCGTAGTTAGATTATCTTTCTTTTAAAAGCTAAAAGAATGAGATCTAGTATATGTAAAAATCTTTGATCATACTTATAGTAAACAACAGTAAATTTGTTTAAACGTCGTTTATAGTCGGTGGAGGGGGCTTTCTTGAGATTTGATAGACTCTGATTTTTTTTTCATTTTGCTTTCAGTGATTTTCTGGAGTGTTTTTAAATGTTAAAAATTGCTATAAATGCGAAAATTATAATTAATATCAACAATAAAATTAAAAAAAAAATTTAACCGACCTCTAAAAAACCGCTGAAAAACCAGCGCCAAATTATTTCTACTAACACGAGATATATACAAACTACAGTAAGAAAGCGAATCACATTTTCTCAGGTATTAATTTAGCGCCGACTTCAAAAACTTTAACTTGATATAAAAATTTATATTGTTATTTTTCGCTTATTAATGCTTTTTTAGAAGTCGGTTCAATTTTTTTATAAAAATCTTATTTGAACTAAGTACTAAGCAAGATTAATGTACCTCGCAATTATTTCAAGGTCAGAAAAGAGTACCCATTTTATCCAAAGTTGTACATAACACTAAAATAAACAACTAAAAATTCTTTGATTCTGAGAAATATTTCAAATACCAGTTTTGAATAAAATTGTATCAAATATCTAGTTTGCCATAATATATCCACTATCTTGAACTTTAAATTAATTTTAGATTAGTAATATAAGACCCCCAAAACCTCTCAATGCCGATATTTAAAGGAATTGAGAGGCATTTTATCTTGCATATTGAGTTTGTATACGCCCCAAAAAACATCCAATATTAATTTTGGACAAATTGAGAAAAATATAAAATTTTTAGTTCTCCATATGGTATCTGTCGTAATATGGTAAAAAAAATAACTTCAGATTTGTAACCTATAACTCGAAAACCCACTATTACCAAATTTGAAAAAATATGAATAATGTAAAATATTGAACCCACCATATTGGATCCGCCATATTGAATTTCAAAAAAATAATTTTAACCTCTTAATCTAATCTGAATCTACACCCACGAAAACTCTCTAGTGCCAATTTTGGAGAAAATCCGAATATGTAACATTTTTAGACCGTCATGTTGATTCTGACATTAAATTTTCTTAAAATAATTTTAAATCCGTTGACACCCTTAAAAAAGACCCAGTATCAATTTTGAATAAAATCGAAAAATGCAAAATTTTTAGTCCGCCATATTGGATTCGCCATATTGAATCTTTTAAAAATAATTTTAAATTCGTAGTTCACACCCTAAAGACGCGCCTATACCAATTTTTGGAGAAAATCGAAAGATGTACATATTGGACACGCCATATTGAATTTTTTAAAAATAATGTCGGATTCGTTATGTGTAACCCCTTCTACGAATTTTGGAGAAAATTTTTGTCCGCCATATTGGATCGTTCCACCATAATGAATTTTTTTAAAATAATTTCAGATCCGTTATGTGCGACTCCGACAATTCCCCCACACCAACTTTCGAGAAAATCGAACAAAATTAATTTTTATTGTCCGCCATGTTGGATCCGACATATTGAATGTTTTAAAAACAATTTTAGAGTCATTATGTGCGACCCCAAAAACTCCCCCATACCAATTTTGCAGAAAATCAGATAAAATTAATTTTTTTTGTTCGCCATATTATCAGCGCCATCTTGGATTTTACTGCACCAATTTCATCCAAAATGATATGGAACCACCGCAGTAACTTACTGAACATAACGTAAAAAAATTAATTCAAATCGGTGCCGCTGTTCCGGAGTAATCGATGTAATGTTGTATGAACGCCTATAGGTAGAACATCTTACCTATAGATCCCATCAAGGAATGATTTTACAGTACGTACACAAGGGTGTCTGGGAAAGACATCGGTGGAAAACACTGACGAGTCCGCCACCGGTGTCAGAACGAAACACGCCTTAAAAATTTTTAGTGGTCGAAAACCAGCTTGTACTTATGTCGTAATATAGCCGGCATATTTGCAACATGGCGCCCGAGCAGAGACGACGACAACGGACGGCCGTCAGAGTTGTGGACTCTGATTAAGCGCGGACCCTACAGAAAAGACCACTAAAAGGCAGTAAGTTCATACAGTTCCTCAGGTACTTAGCTTTCAATAAGGTATTGCCTTGACGGGATGGTGTATGAATGACCAGGTGGAACATCTTACCTATAGATCCCGTCAACGAATGACTTCAAATATTACATTCGAAAAATAGATAAGTACGTAAGTAAGGATGTCTGGGAAAGATATCGGTGGAACTCACAGACGAGTCCGTCAGTGGTGTCAGAACGAAACACGCCTTAAAATTTTTTAATGGTCGAAAATCAGCTTGTACATATGTTGTAACATACATCGCCGGCAAATTTGCAACAATACATAAAAAAAAATCATAGTGGTGGAATTGAGAACCTTCTTCTTTTAGAAGTCTGTTAAATAGGATTTAAAAACTTACTTTTTTCGGTAAATACTGTTAGACATTATCATATATATATATATATATATATATATATATATATATATATATATATATATATATATATAATAGGCAATTAGACATTATCATATATATATATATATATATATATATATATATATATATATATATATATATATATATATATATTAATCATATAGGCAACCAAAAACTCATATTGTTCTATATGGCCGTTTACTTTATTCTTGAATTCACGTAACGATTAGCAGGTTATACTATTTTAAACAATGCAACTAGAAAAGGATAACATATAATCGGTATGTGTACAGAAAATAAAAGATTTCGCACTATTTCTCAACACAGCATTCACACAACGGGCCCTAGTTCTGACGATATGCCAATTCTATGAGGTAATTCGTTGGTAAGAATCTTGTGGTTTTAGGATATTACTTCGTCGCATGTACGATTAGAACTGAGTGATTCTTGTGAAAAGGGACAATTTAATGAAAATAAATATTGGGCCGGCAAGAAAGTATTTTTGGTTGTCACACATAGAGAACGTTTTAATTGTTTTTAAGAACTTCTGTTAGTGTTGTGGTTTTTTCCTTTTGACATTTGATATTAGTCATTTTCGGTGATGAAAAATGGGTCATCTACAGTAACATCATTTAAAATCGATCATGGTCATGCTGTAAATTTGGTGGTACTAAAAAAGTGTTGTCTATTTTGAGCTGCTTCCAAGAGGACGGGCAATCAATTCAGATGTTTACTGTCAACAACTAATAAGACTAGTTGAAGCAATCATAAAAAAATGGTCAGAACTGGCAAATCGTAAAGATCGCATCATGATAATTCAGAGCCTCATATTTAGTAACTCGTGGGAAATTATTGGAGTTTGGTTGGGAAGTGATGTCACATCACTCATACAGCCCTGACCTGACGCAATCTGATTACCATTTATTTTGAAGATTGCAAGACTCTGAATGGTAAAATTTCCACTAAT
Organism: Diaprepes abbreviatus; assembly: GCA_034092305.1. NCBI lineage: Eukaryota > Metazoa > Arthropoda > Insecta > Coleoptera > Curculionidae > Diaprepes > Diaprepes abbreviatus. The sequence goes on along the minus strand of JASJET010000070.1, from coordinate 12,120,193 downwards.
GATGATGACCTTAAATCGCACTTGGTTCAGTTTTTTTGCTAATAAAGACCAAAACTTCTATGAAGGCGTAATTATGAAGCTGCAAGAAATATAGCAAAATATCATTAAACAAACTGTAAAACAACATATAATCGATTCAAGTTTATTCTTTGTTTAAAAAAATATCAGTTTTATTTCACATTACAAAACCGATTACTGTCTTACCAATTTGATATAAAAAAATTATAAATAAATTTTATCTTTACTGTTAGAACTCTAAAGAGTACATTGTTAAAAATAACCTTAAGTTTAATGTCCATTCTACATTAAATTTAATGATTTTGTACCAAAAATCGTGAATAATTTACATTTACTTTGAATATAAAGCAATTCATTCAAATATCAGTTCGTTGTACATTAAATTGGATTAAATGGTATCTTATATTTCTATGAAGTAACGGAAAAGATATTTCAACTTTTGTACATTAAAATTAATTCATATATACCCTAATACTAAAGGAATTTACATTATTATTCAATATACATTGCATACGATTCAGAGAGATGGCGCAACTTGTATTGAACTTGCTTAAAGGACTCAATTCTCTTATGGGAGGTGAACATGTCTGCCCCATACTGACGGGAACTAATGAGTTCGAACCGGGTCTAGATGGCGGACCCTACCTATCGGAAAAATCTCCATCTTTCCCAGGTATTTTCAGAATTTTGTGAACTCATATTAATGTTGGTGCATTAAATATGTGATAACATATCTCAAATTCAATGAACACTGGCTGTATATTTAATGTATATAGTCACCTTAATAAGTAATGATCAAGCTTTAAATTTAACGTATGATTACATTAAATTTAATGGAATAAATTAATTTAGATTAACGTAAATTATTAAATTTAATGCATTACATTAAATGTATTTAATAAATGTTTGTGAAATTTATTTCCAGCACATTTACATTAAATTTGTACCGTGTACGGCTGTTTAGAGTTATTGATTAGAATATTTTTAAATGGTAACAGGATGCCATTACTACCAAACACAAATCCATAAAATTCAGTTTCGTGCGTGTTCGTAGCTCACATAAATGCTATTTTTTCTAGAAAAAGTGTATAAAATTAATAAAAATGAGTTCGTGGCCAATTTAGATGATAGATGTTAATTTTGAGATATGGTCAGTATGGTAAAGAAAAACATATTTTTGTTGCCCCTGTTTCTTTTTATTTAAAGAAGTTTATCGGATCGAAATCTTAGCCAAAACGCTTTCGTACGACAAGTCCATGAACTTTTGACCTGGACTTTGAGTCCATTTCATAGTCGCTATAATCAATATAAAATATGTAACAATTAAAATTGACCTTAATGGGAAGATTTAATGTGACATAATCATAATTAACTTAAAAATCTATATATATTTTCCTAAAAAACGAATATAGAATATATAATATTGTAAAGCATGATAGAGACGCTCAGCCATTTCACAATTGTAATACAAACGTCCTTATCTAATATTATTTCGAGAAGTCGTCGCGTGGAACTTATACTTAAATGAAGAAGCAGCAAGCCTACACTGTTAAAATAACCTTAAATTTAATGCAGATTTAATGTACATTCTACGAGGTGTGGCAGAAAAGAAATCAGACTGATTTTTTATTTATCAAAGTTTTTATTTTTTTCAAACATCAATGTTATCCCCTTCAAAGTAGTTCCCTTGTTCCCGAAGTAACGTCCTTTGAGGACATTTTTCAGTTTAGAAAAAAGTCACAGGGACTGATGTCAGGTAAATAGGGGGGATGGAAAACCACAGGAATGCCTTTTGAGGTCACAAATTCTGTGACGGAGAGGGCAGTGTGACATGGGGCGTTGTCATAATGGAGCATCGATTTGTCTGCAATGTCTGGTCTGACGCGAATCTCCCTTCTTCTGAGCCTTTCAAGGACGTCTTTATAAAAAACTTGGTTGACAGTTTGTCCTGGAGGAACAAATTCTTTGTGGACGATTCCCTTTCTGTCGAGAAAACAAATCAGCATTGATTTGATTTTCGATTTGCTCATGCGGGCTTTCTTTGGCCGAGCTCTGAGTGTGCCACTCCTCATTTTGCCTCTTGGTCTCTGGATCGTATTCAAAAATCCATGATTCATCACCTGTAATCACACGACTAAAGAAATCTTGCTCATTGGCAATTCTGTCAAGAAGATCAAGACACTTGTTTTTTCGATTGTCCTTCTGCTCAATTGTGAGGGTTTTCGGCACCATTTTGACACATACCTTTCGCATGTGCAGATGTTCAGTCAAAATTTGATGAACGGTAAATCTGTTCAAATTTAATTGTTCACTCAATTTTAGCGATGAATTTTGAGGGTAGTTTTCACCCCCTTAAGACGTAAAAAAATATTTTTTGTATATTTTTTAGCATACTCTAAAACGTTAGATGTGTTACGTCACAGAATGAGTTAAATCGGAGGTGGACACCTGAGAACGTTCACTTATAAGTGCAACTTAATGGCAAGGTTTTACGTAAGAAATCTGTTACTGTGTATACCATTACTTTTGGAATCGGCTAGTTTCAATGAGAATAATTCTACTCATTCAATTACTTAAAAACAAGGTAATGTCACTCTTTGAGTTAAACCGACTGTAAAATACTAAAATAAATTTAAAAAATGCACTTAAAACCAATAATAATTGTTCTTTTTTTAAGAATGATTCGAAGTATGCGTGTTTGGAAAACCCCCGGGCACAAGATTACCTTCGTCCAGATCTATTCACTGAAATATTACGTTACTAATTAATTACATCTAATTATTCGTCCTACACATTTTCAAAACATAAAGAAATAAACTAAAAATAACTAAATAGCGCTTTATAATAAATTAAAGCTTTATAGATCATGCTCATAAAATTTTTTTCCTATAATTAATTAATTAAAAGATCACCTCTTGAAGTTTATTGACGTATTTTTTTCACCATATATGAATTGCATTTATATGTCACAAACAAACAATTTTTTATTAGAAAATTAAATAAATAAAGCAAATAACGAGACTTGCATTTTTGTTTATGTATGTTCGTTTCGTTTATGCAGTTAAAACAATTAACTGACTGACATTGAAAAATATTAACAAATAAAATTAAACAGTAGACCAGTGTACACAGCTTCTAATATAATGACAGAATAGTACTTTTGCAAAGTTAACAGTAATTCATATTTCCTAATGGAATTGGCTTTGAGAAACTGTAAGAGGAGGGATATCTTTAGAGTCGCATAAAGCTATGTATCCACATTTATACCATGCTTATTATTGAGTGCTACACTTTCAAGCAAGTCTCTATACTTTCAGTTAAATAATATTAAGTGAATTGGCAGTTCCGAAAAACCAGAATGTGAGAGCTTCAAGTGACACTAAAAAACGTACAAATGTTAAAATAAATCAACAATACTGGTCTGCAATACTTTATACTAGGAAAGTAACGCCACTGCTTCCACAAATACTGGAACTCTGCAAGAATTTAGACTTTAAGAGCCAAATCACTAAGAAAGTTTAAGACAAACCCGACAGAAAACCCAGGTAGCTGACGTAATCCAAAGAATAAAATTCCTAAAATAGCAACGGGTACCCCATTTAGCATAGCAAGATGAACAAACAATAGATGGACCACCAGGACAACTATTTGGTATAAGTTATAAGTTATGGTGGAGGCCACGCTGGCGTTGTTGGGGACTGTTCTCAGACTGGCAGGATTAAGGTGTGCCCTTTGACGAGTGAATGTGGTTGGTGAGTACTGAGTAAGCTTATTTGCTGACCATATTCTCTTGTTTCTAGAGTCTGAGCTCTGAGGATGGTCTAAGTTAGACCGAAAGCGCTTGGCCGATAGTAACAAAATATACACTGAAATACAAAATCCGTCTATTTCTTGAATTATTGGGTATACCAGAGACGCCAAGAGACCAAGGAGATGCCCGAATTTCGAATGGAATTATGCCATCAGAAAATTGGTAGGAACAAATTGGTACCGGACAGCTAAAGATAGAAAAACATGGGCTCAAATGAATATAAATAACAAGAACACCGAATAAATTACGTCAACAAATAGAAGACAGAACTATCGGTAGATGAACCTAAAAATGATGACGAGGATATATATATATATATATATTATATATATATATATATATATATATATATATATATATATATATATATATATATATATATATATATATATATATATATATATATATGTTTATACGGCTTTCACGGATTCGTCCGTGTGAGATGCATTAGCAGTGGTTATATCCACATTATGCTGTTGTAGTGCTGAAATCACATTCAGAAAACGTACAACTATATGCAACTCCGCATATAAGTGAAGTAAAATGCGAAACAGTGAATGCAAACTTCGCTCCATCATATCCCTTCTGTGTTAGGGGTTGCACAGTTAGAATAAACTGTAATAAAACACAGTTCATCCTATTCCACCACCATCGAGATGGTGGCCTACCTGTACCACCGCACCGAGAAAGAAAGTCAAAGCTTACCCTCCCCGCCACAGTGATACGGCAGAGATACATGTTTCGTCTCTCACTAGACTCATCAGGGTACCGACATGCACCTGGCTGTGCAAAGGCCAGATCAGAAGGAAGCATGCAACACTGAACGCGGCTTCGCCGACCTCTCGTCGGATGGCTTATATATGTTTATACGGCTTTCACGGATTCGTCCGTGTGAGATGCATTAGCAATGTGGATATAACCACTTAGGAATACAACATGTGCGCCACCGTGTAGGGCGCCATATTGGCAAAAAAGCGTGAGAAATCATTATAAATTTTTTTATTACCATATTTTTCGTACCAACCTTGTTTCTTGAGAGTTTTCTGGGTCTGCAAATTTTTAAATCCAGGATGGCGGATCAAATATGGTGTATCCAAGTTGTATTCAAAAGTATATGTTCAAACGAAGATGTTAAGCTGTTGGTCATATTTTTAAGTTAGATAAGTTATAAGTAAATAATTTATTAACAGGTTGTATACCAAAAAAAAATATTGTGTATTTCTGTGTATATTTTTTGAATTATCGGCTAAGTGCTTTCGGTTTTACTTAGACCATCCTTAGACTCTAGAAACAAGAGAATATGGTCAGTAAATAAGCTTTCTCAATGCTCATCAACCACATCCACTCGTCAAAGAATACACGTCAACCTTGCTATTTGAAGAACAAACGGTTACAACAATGTGAATAGCAATACTATTATAAACAATCAACTTTAACATTAACAACTTAAAAGATAAAAATGAGGTAATGTTAAACGCAGTCAAAGCAATTCGAAGTTTCTAAAAATCAAAATATATATACAAGTATGTGTGAGCTTGAGTAGAAGTTCTCCATACGAGTTCTTTTATTCCTTGTGTATTACATTTCATATCACTATTCATTACTAAGAAGACAAAGGGCAGAAAGGAAGGGCAGTAGAAATTTATTGATCTACAGGGTTACTGTTATCGACTATTCTGTGATATATTTCAAACACTTGAGTTCAGTGGCGTGAAATAATTTCCATTTTTGTGGAAAATCAATAAGACACACCAAGATTGACGTAGTTAAAATTTGTTGAAATGTGTTGGCAATTAATATATTTAGAATCAAACATCTGAATCTGAAAAATTACAAGATTGTACTCCACGTAATCACATCTATCAGGGGTTTAAAGGGTTAATGATTTTAATGAAAAAATTTGAAAATGGAGTTGCGGCCATTTACGTGTTTATTCTTACATTTAGACAATGATCAGGGTCAGTGGTGTAACTAAGAGTATGTGCACCCCCGCCGATTTTTGAATGCGCCCTACTATTTTGCACCCGTCTTAATCCTTCGCATTTATTCATTTTCAGCAAGGAATTTGAGAGCGCTACTGGATTGGCTGCGTCTCCCACACCGCGGGGTCCTTATTACGCCACTGGTCGGAGTTCCTTCTTATCTCCCAGTATATCTCAAGATCCTTTCTGTAGTCCAAGGTTTTAGAGTTATTACCATTGAAGTGGTATAAGATTTTACTATTATGGGTTGGAGAGAAACTGTATTTAGTAAAACTAATATGGTGACCACACACAGAAGCTTAGAGTTTATTAATGTGTTGTCTAATTCGTACTGTTAATGGTCTAACAGTTTTTCCAACGTATGTTGAAGGACAATCTGGGCAAGAAAGGTGATAGATTCCATTTTTTTGGGTATGAGATTTAATTGTCTGTTATTGACAGGATGGGAACAATTAAATTAAATAAAAAAGGCTTGCTAATAGGAAAAATTGATAATTATTTTAGGACCTGCAAATATCATTTTTGACATAACAACTTAAATAAGTCAAAAACGCTTAGATTTAGGTATCGGACCTGATACACGAAATGTGTTTAGAAAAATGCAATAATATACAGGGTGTTCCGTTAAAAAAAAGCAAGTCGATACCCACTTCGGGTATAATCGGAAGCGCCACCATCTTGAAAATATTTTAGCCTTGTTGCCAAATTTTCAAAATTTTCCGAAATAGATCGAATTCGTATGGCATGAACATTTGGCCGTAAAGAAGATGTTTTCGTGTTGGGTCCCGTATAAATTGACAATCGTTTTAAAAAAAAGCTCCTGCCGATTAGCGCAAGGAAGTTCTAGAAAAATAGAATCCGTAGTTGCTATATCATTTTTACAGAACATTTTGTATAAGAGAAGAATTCCTCATCCAAGATTTTTTCTATTATTGTATGATTTTTTAACTAATTTACTAACTATTTTTACCAAGCATATTAAATAATATGTTCAGATTACTTTTAATTGATACGAACTTGTTAACCGTCTATTAGTACCCCATTATTCTCTCATGTACATACATACCAAATTGAAAAAATATACCTAGTTAGGTATTATTTACTTATCATTAACATTATTTAATGATCTAAGGATTGACGTCAAAGGAGAGTTTTTCCATTGGAATATATGCACTTTTTAAGGTACAAGAGTGATTAAGACACTATGCATTGTGATAATATTCAAAGAAACAGAGACATATTGCCTGTATTTAGTAAAAAAAGCTTGAAACAATTTAAATGTATCGGTAAGTTATTTATAATCTATGAACTTTCATTTGTTAATATCAAAGGACCGCCAGGGAATCAAAATTCTACTTATTGTGTTCTAGGGTGAGTGGTAAGAAAGTCAGGGGTGGAAAAACTCTAATAGAAGTTTACACAGTTCGGAAATATTTAAGAGAACTAAAAAATACACAGAAAATATATATAAATAAATGTATTGGGTCGGCAAGAAAGTATTTTTGGTTATCACACATAGAGAGCTTGGTAACTGTTTTGCAGGACTTCTATCAGTATTATAGCTTTTTCTTTTTAACATTTCATATCAGTTACTTGTACATGATATTTTTTGTAGCTGTTAGTTTAGGGTGAATTTTAAAATGGACTGCGGAAACGAATATTCTCGGCACATTTTACTTTTTATTTCGGTAAAAGAAAGAAAGCTGCTGAAGTTCACGAAGAGATATATGTGAGGTTTATGGTATTGATTGCATAACAGAACGCTTGGGTCAGAATTGGTTGAAAAAAATCCGTTCTGGAGATTTTTCACTCCAAGATGACCAATGTTCTGACCGATCTCCTTAGATTAATGATGATCAAGTAAAAGATATAATTGAAGAGAATCGTTATATAACTGTTTAAGAGATTGCACATCATCATCATGATCATGATCATCATCATCAAACAGCTTCCAAAGTCCACTGTTGAAAATAAGCCTCCCTTGATTTCTTCCACAAACTCCTACCTTACGCTGCCAGTATCCAGTTGGTAGGAATTATTTTTAAATCGTCGTGCCACCTTGGTGGAGGACATCCTCTGCTCTTAAATGCGCCCTGTCGTGGTCTCCATTCAATTATTTTTCTAGTCCATCTGTCATCTGTGGCTCTCGCGATGCGACCAGTCCAATTCCATTTTAGGATAGTCATTCTTTCTACAGCATCCGCCAACTTTAATCTTCGCCGTATTTCTATGTCTGGAACTTTATCTCTCAGGGATAGTCCAAGCATTACCCTTTTCATTGAGCGCAGCCTCACCTTTACCCTGCTAAGGATCATTTTCGTTAAAGTTAGGATTTCTGAACCATAAGTTAGAACGGGCAATATACTGGTCAAAGACATTCCTCTTCTGACATATTGGCAGATCTACCTTAAAGATGTAATTTAGCTTACCAACGGCTGCCCACGTTAAACCTATTTTTCTGGTAAGTTCCCAGGTCTGGTTATCTTTATCAATGCAAATTTCATGGCCCAAATGTTTGTAGAACGTGGTCTCTTCGACTTACTTCCCTTGAAGCTAGATGCCTCCACCAATTATTAGATTTGTCATCACTTGGGTTTCTGATATGTTTATCTTTAAACCAATTTGTTCTGATGCAGTTTTTAGTCATGACAATGCTTACTGGATTCTTCGAGTCTTTGCAAAAATGCACCAAAATAAGTGCACTTATTTGACATAAACAATAATAAATGCTTTTTTTCATTCAAAGAACACAAACTAACAACAGAAAATAATGAGTCTAGTGGTTTATAATGTTTGTTTTCCTCGTATGTTATTCGCAAATTATTAACATTAAGAAGTCAATGTTCGACTTTGCCTTAGACCTTGATTTTTATAATGAATTGAAAAACTTTTTGAACAAGAAAAAAGTCAAATGTTTTAAAAGCAAAAACAATTACAGTAAAAAGTGTTATATAATAAAAACAGGTTAAGATTATTAAGTAATTATCAAAGGGTATCATATAAAAAAGATTTGCATATCACTGAGTATTCATTATCAATAGCTTGGTAGAATACAAAAGTCCAAGAAGTTTTGGTGTTAATAGGAACCAAAGTTGACATTGTTGACAGTCACAATAAATAATTATGGTGAAAAACATGGTTTTGTAGAAAATATTGTCACGATTCAATTATGGCTAATTCAGTTAATGTAACCTTATTTTGCAAATACTGTCATTATGGGCAACATAGTATCATTTTCCTTAAGTATTTTCCAGGTATTTCTTGAAGAAAAGCATTTCATTAAGTACAGTTTCAATTAATTTTATTTTTTAAATGACCATTATTTTGTCCTGTTTTCACTACACTGCGCTTAGGTATTTTCTTATCGATGTCGAACTTACTGTTACCTTTTTTTTATTCCTATAGATCTTGTTTTTTTTCCCTGCCATTTATAATTACATTTGAATGGAATTGTATGTATATTGGATTGCGGATAGTTTCTGTTAATCTATTATGTATTTCTCGAATTTGAACATGACTACTGGAAATTATTTTTGTTTTGAGTGGAAAATGTTAATGATTAACGAATTGGCTTTACTAACATGTGCATTTCAGTCGACTGTTGTTGCCCAGTGTCATTCTTTTGGATCTGTCTTTTCTTTTACACGTGGCAACTAAACGCGCCTAACGGAAGTCGATTAGTGCGCAAGATGGGTCATGGTTATAAATGGAGGCCATTTAGGCTTGATTTTTCAGTTCTTCCTGGTTTGATTCGGCTGAAGCAGCTGCAGACTTCCACCTCAATTTTTATTTGCCAAATTTTTGAGATTCTGAGGTGAAAAGTCGAAAATTATCCTGGTAATTTTATTGAGTTTTGGAGTGCCATATCTTTTGGCAGGCTAGCAGTTATGGTGTTTTTTTACCGGGATAGACCTGGAGGCAGGGATTTTGGGCAGTTTGCACATGCCAACGAAGGAATCAGTCTAGACCCCAAAAACATCGGCTAAGGAACATTAAATTAACAGTTATTATAACAAACCTGCATGGATTTCTAAATTTTAAAAGAAGTCAGCTGAAAATTGATTTTGACCGAGTGTAATTAAAGCTTAATTTCAAACCAAATGTGTATTTCTTGAATTTAAAAATTTGTAAATTTCTTAATTTTTAATATCTGTTACCTTGCAGTGCCTATTTCTTGTCCTTTTGTTATCAGTAAGAGTTAATATTGAGAGTACTTTTATCAATTGTGGTTTGCACTATCTTTTGTTATATATTTGCCTCCTAGACGTATCACGAAGTTCCCAATTTTAGACAAATTAATCTCTTAGTAGTAATACTAGTGTATGCTTCCTTCGAGCCCCACGTTGGGCGCCTGGTATTTTAAAACGCGTTAGGCCTCACAAAGAAGTGTAAAATAAATGAAAACGTAGCAGAGTAGAGCTGAAGGCTAGTGGCAGCATTAGCGAGCAAAATGCCAAGTTAACCCCTATGTCAGAGACTAGGGGTGGGTGATTAAGGGCGCCAATGCATTTGAGCCAAGGTAAAAGCAGAAACCCTCCTCATTGTTGTGAATAAACTACAGACTCGAATAGGGCATTTTAATTCATTTAAGTTTATATGGTGCTCCCTCGAGGCTGGGACCCAGGACTATAGCCCTCCTCCCCCCTCTAGGTAATCCGGTAGTGCGGCCGATAAGCAAAATATTAGTTATATTTATGTATTTAGTCACTAATTATTTTTAATTTTTCAGTGAGTATTTAGAAAACACAAAATGACATATATGTTACAGAATTAGAAAAAAATATTTACTGTGATTTACACTATAATATTTGATTTAAATAATTACAACATATATGTTGGTTAAGATAGAAGTTTTACAGTTAAATAACAGTAAAGACTTCCTCATAAGTGTCAAGCAGGGCGGGTCGTTAATATTAATATAATGTGGACATTTGCAAGACTAATAAAAACGTCTAATTAAGAATGAGTTAATTATTAAATTAAAAGTCTTACCGGTTTCTGCAGTTTTTAAGTCAATAGCAGTTAACTTGCTTACCTATAACAAAAAACCAATGTTATATATTTTTAAGTATACCATCAAATCTCAAATTAAATATTTGTCAAAAAAGATGGATAATAAATGCAAAAACGTCATAAATAATAGAAATAGTTGTGTACAGGATTGTGATAAAAAACGGATCAGTGTTTTTATATGAAACATTTTTTATTTGAAGAAAAATTGCTAGAATTAGAGAAAATACCATATAGGATGAGCCAAAAAAGTACACATTGTATATCATTACATTTTTAAGTTCTACAATTATTTCTAAATGTTTTTCATAAAATATGCCCTATACCTATTTGTCATGCATTTACTTGAGCTGCAGTTGTTTGTTCTTATCATTTTTTGTATTGGTTTGGCAAATCAGTAAATAATTCTAAAAGCCTGAAGTGTATAAATATTTCCAAAACACTTATTACATGGAAATTGGATCAAAAAAGAGCTATTTTGTTAACAAAAATGTAACATTGTTTTTTTTGCTGGAATATGTTCATTTCGACATCCTATAAAACATATTTCGATAGTAACTCTGAAAGACCTGTGCAAAAAAAATGGCGAACCAAAAATGGCCACGATTTTCAGTTTTTTGAGTTTATCTTGAAAAGTAAAAGTTGTATCGAAAAATATTTCAAACAAAATTTAGTTATAGGGGGCGCCACTAGCTATCGAGATATATTTTTTTTAAACATTTATTAACAAACTAACGATTTAAAATTTAACATACATATAAGTATTGTCATTCTAAAAAAGCATGTCAAACCCGGAATCCGTGAGTTTTTTATTTTCCGAAATTCGATATCAAAGTTGAAAATTCAACCTCAATTTTCCGCTTTCCTAATTAAGATACAATGCTCAATTTTAATTATATGTATTGTTTTATATTTTAAAGATCTATTTAAATTATTTTATTCAATCGTGTGTTGGATTTAGATGTATCATTTCCGATCTCAAAAAAAAATTAATTTTGGATGAAAAAAACGTTTATTTTTTTTTCAAAAATTCATAATGGCGTGGCAAATGAATATTAAGGGCTCAAATTTGCAGAAGATGCTTTTTAATGCTTGTGCTTTATCTGTGAATTTTTTGGATCCAAGAAATACACTTCCATATGATCTGTGAATCTTCGAAAATTGGGCCGAATCTAATCTAAAATAGCTGCTGCAGGCCGCTGTGGGCGGGTTGCCATAGTTCAGGCGCATTATTCATTGGCGCTTCAAGGAAACTTATGCATCACAAGTAACATTTATAATATTAATGTTGTTTTATTAATTTATATGATAGTAACAATTTGTTTAGTCATATTAATTATTAATTTGTTTATTAACAAAATTTTTACAAAAAATTATAGAGAAAATCATACAAATACTCAATTATATATTACATATTCTACTGATTTTTTCCTTTATTTTATTATTATGTAACAGTTTATTAACAAAATTTTTACAAAAAAATATAAGAGAAAATCATACAAATATTCAATTATATATTACATATTATACTGTTCTTTTCTTTTATATTAATATTACCTAATAGTTTATTACCAAAACTTTTACGAAAATTTCAGAATTTTCTGAAATGTACAGTGCGATAATTTCTCTGAAAATTTTATTTATGATGACAATTCAAAGGAAATTAATAATATGTGATAATGATTTTGACTATGCAAATTTTATTAATGATGAGAATGATATGTACAATGAAATTGAGAATAATGATGAAAATAGTCTGTGCGATGTAAGTGAGAGTAAAAGGTGCTGATGATGAAATGGACGTCGATTGCATAGAAGCAATAGAAAAAAAAGAAAGATGAATGTATAATTGATATATTGTATATGTATGATTTTCGCACGTAATTTTAATGTATTATTAAATATTTATATTACGTATTATATATTATTATTATATTTTTATATGATTTACTGATAGAAATTTTCGTAAAAATTTTGTTAATAAACTATTAGGTAATAATAATATAAAGGGAAAAAACAGTATAATATGTAATATATAATTGAATATTTGTATGATTTTCTCTTATAATATTTTGTAAAAATTTTGTTAATAAACTGTTAGATAATAATAATATAAAGGAAAAAAAGAGTAGAATATGTAATATATAACTGAACATTTCTATGATTTTCTCTATAATTTTTTGTAAAAGTTTTGTTAATAAACAAATGAATAATTAATATGACTAAGCAAATTGTTACTATCATATAAATTAATAAAACAACATCATTACAAGTATTATTTGTGATGCATGTTTCCTTGAGGCGCCGATGAATAATGCGCCTGAACTATGGCAACCCGCCTGCAGCAGCTATTTTCGATTAGATTCGGCCCAATTTTCGAAGGTTCACAGATCGTATGGAAGTGTATTTCTTGCATCCAAAAAATTCACAAGTAAAGCACAAGCATTAAAAACATCTTCTGCAAATTTGAGCCCTTAATATTCATTTGCCACGCCATTATGAATTTTTGGGAAAAAAACGTTTTTTTCATCCAAATTTTTTTTTAGATCAGAAATGATATATCTAAATCCAATGCACACATTAAAAAAAATTTATCTCGATCTGGTGAAATTTTTTGGTGCAAAAATTGGTTTTGCAAAATTTCTTGGCCCACGATTGAAAAAAAAATTTTTTTAATAGATATTAAAATATAAAACAATATAAACAATTTCCATTAAAATAGAACATTATATCTTAATTAAGAAAGCGGAAAATTGAGGTTGAATTTTCAACTCTGACATCGAATTTCTCGGAAAATAAAAAAAAAAACACAGATTTCGGGTTTGACATCCTTTTTTAGAATGATATTACCTATATTTATGTTAAATTTTAAATCGGTATTTTGTTAATAAATATCTTTTTTTTTAAAAAAAAAACAAAACTGTAAATTTTATCAAAAAAAAATATATATCTCGATAACTAGTAGCGCCACCTATAACTTATTAACTATTAATTCTCTACAACTTTTGTTTAAAACATTTTTCGATGCAACTTTTACTTTTCAAGACAAACTCAAAAAACCAAAAATCGTAGCCATTTTCGGTCTGCCATTTTTTTTGCACAAGTCTTTCAGAGTTATCATCGAGATAAGTTTTATAAAATGCCGAAATGAACACATTTCAGCAAAAAAAACAATGTTACATTTTTGTTACTGACGAAAGTCTATATTCCATGGAGTACATAGAGAGGAAATAGATATAAGGAATACTATAAAAAAATCTAGAATTTATTTTAAAATCTAAAATTGTTCTGATTTACCTGAAAAATATTTTCTTTTCTAAAAAAATACATTCCAAAAAAGTAAACTGACGGATCTAAATCATTTTTAATCCAATAATCAGTATTATAATAAAATAAACGTGTAAAATTTCTCTAGATTTTTACACATTTGAATTTTAACATTTGTAAACAAATAAATAGTTTTAGCACCATATTCTCAGAACCACAATCCTGCTAAAAGGTTGTTTCGGACCGAAACCTCATAAAATTAAGAGGTCTAGTATTAGTTTATAGTTTTTTTTGTGGTATTTTTCAATCAATCTAAAACGTGAATTAATAATTTATTGATTAATTTGGCCACGTGTAGTTGGTTCATTATAAGAACGTGAGCTCACAACTGTTTTTGTTATCCGACCTCATTTTTCATTAAATAATGGTTTTACGGAAAATTTTCCGTCCTTCATAAGTCAAATAGTTATGATATATACATGAACAGGGAGAAATCACTGGAATGTGATCAGGTGTAAACAACTGTAAGTGAGAAAATGAGGCGTAAAGTCGGTAAACAAATGATAACAGAGGCTACTTGAATTAGGGGGAAGTTTTAGATAAATATATTACCAAACAAACATCGTTATATTTATTCTTTTGGTCTTAAACATAGCTCATTTAAGTGCGCCTGGTAATATTAATGGTAAAAAAAATATTTAGGCTAAATAGAATAGGTAAGTCATAGTTAATGTACAAATTATTGATTTACTTTTTATTTATCCATCTTTTGGTATCTGCTCATTAAAACTAGTTTTTTAATTTTAATCTAATAACAGCTTAACCTGAATTCTTAACCACTAAAGTCTGTCCATTGATGTCCCTTAGTTTGACTCTATGAAGATCAGTGTTACGAACATATCTGAGGCATTTACTATATTTCGTATTATTTCGTTTTAAAACGTTTGAATGCATTGGAATCAGGGGCGGATCCAGCCTCTCTCTTTGGGGGGGGGACAGTGATATCAGAAAACAAAAAATTACAGTATGGCAAGCGAAAGCAAGTTGTCGACGGGGGGAGGGGAGAGAGACACCAGCAACATTTCCATTTCTAGTGTAAAAGGCAG
The DNA here is from genome assembly GCA_034092305.1 of Diaprepes abbreviatus. Lineage (NCBI taxonomy): Eukaryota > Metazoa > Arthropoda > Insecta > Coleoptera > Curculionidae > Diaprepes > Diaprepes abbreviatus. The sequence continues at coordinate 12,104,999 of JASJET010000070.1, read as the reverse complement.
GGTCGGGTCTATTTTTCTGAATTTGAAGCTCCTGGAAAGGGATAGCGATCACAAGAAAAAACAAGTTGCCGACAGGGGAGGAGGATGCGTGCTGCATGCCAATTCCTAGTATAGGAGGCAGAATCGGTTCTATTTTCTTGAACTCAAAGCTCTTGGGAAGGAGAGGGGCGATCGCAAGCATACACATTCCTATACTCTATTCAAGAACTAGAGAGAGTAATAAAACTAGTACCGAAACCTCCAACGTATCTGCTCCAGTGCCACAGGTAACTCAGGACTGCCATAAATCTAATTATATTTAATTATATTTAAATATTAAAAGCTTTTATAAATTTCCTGCAACAATAAAATTTCTGTTAGTGATCAAAGTACACCTTACAGTGTGTTCTAAGTGATTTATCTTGTTTGTGCTTGTCATTATATATTATTTGAGATTAGCAAGATACCCAAAAGTTATGGCTTCTACATCTTTATTTATTCCAAAATCGTTAAACCAGGGCATTTTTTCCTCAAAGAAACACTTATTACGATGAATGTTTATGATGTCTTAAGATATCAATATCTAGATAATAATGTTAAAAGCTCTATTCAGATGTGTTCCAACATGACAGAAGTTGGAAAACCTACTATTTACCGAATAGTGAAGGAGAAAAAAACACTGGAACTGTTAGTACTCCCAAACTATATTCAATCACAGGCCGACGAAAAACTTCTTTGGAAGAAGGGGTGTAAACTGCAATAAAAGGAGTTGTACATACATTTTATTATAAGAAGCAGATTCCAACCGTCGACAAAATTCTAACTAAAATCAATGCAGATCGGGATTTACCTGAAATTAAAAGAACTGAGCTCTGGAAATTGCCCAGAGAACTTAATTTTTGCTGGGAAAAACCAGATAGGAAATCTGATCTTATAGATCGTAAGGAAAATGTCCGTTGAAGAAGGAAATATCTCTCTTAAGTAAAAGGTAGAGTTTCTAGAAATAACACAACTTACAAAATTAGTAATTTAACTGAACTTTTGAAAGATTTTTTTGAATAAAGTTACTGCAGAAAATTGTGAAAAATCCATATGATAAAGGAATAAAAGAAAATGTAGAAACTCAATCCCATGATCGGTGAGATAGAGGAACCACTTATAATTAATCTGAGCGAAGATAGCTTCACTGACTTTGATTACGAATTAGATACGTATTGTTTACCAGCGTAAACACAATTTATTATTTAAATTTTCTGTAACATATAAAAATTAATTACATTTGAATCCCTTTTTAGTGTTTAATTGTAATTCTATAGATGGTTTAAGAAATAAATAAACTGAAACGTCAAATGTCCTAAAAATGTTTTTAATTAATAATAAAATGACCGATAGTCCCAAAAAATTTCTAATATTGTATGGACGAATTTATTTTCTTTATATGTTTAACTTATTGTATTTTTGACAATGGGTATTTTGTAAGTATTTAAATTATAGCTTAGAATTTTTTGAGAGAAAAAGGCTACGTTTTGGTCTGAATCTGCATAAAACGGTTTCTATGCCAAAATTAAAAATAATAAAAATACAGTTGTGATTTGTGTTAAATATGTCAAAATTATCTATATTTTTTTTTTGAATGTGAATTATTAAGAAATCACAAGAAAGAAAATTATATTATAAAAACTTTTTATTTTAAGTTTATTACCGAAATAATATTCTATGCCATAAATACTTAGTGATAAAATCAACCACCTTCCGACGCCTATAACAAGGATTAAAATCCTTTTTAACGTTTCACAGATTCAAATATCTATTGTTATCCAACCCAAATAGTCCATTATTATAGACCGGAATTTTTGATTATAAAATTTCTAACTCAATCTAATGAAAAATATACGTGTCTAACAGATTAACTAACACCGGTAGTTAGCGAAGAAAAAAAAAAGGATAAAAAATTATTTATTACTCTCTCTAGTTCTTGAATAAACTATAGTATAAAAGGCAAAATCAGGTCTATTTTCCTGAACTCAAAGCTCTTGGGGAGAAGGGGGGGGGGCGATCGCCTCCACCGCCCCCCTTTGGATCCGTGCCTGATTGGAATCACTAACAAAACCCCATAGCTGGATTCCATAAAGCCACATTGGTATTAAAATTTGATTATAAAACTCGTATCTTTTTGAAAATAGAGAGTTTGGAGTTTCTACCCCACAACCACTTATACTGCCTATATTTTAGACTTAATTCGGTTCTTTTTTTTTAACATGCTCCTGCCAATATGTATTTCCACTAATGGCATTATTTTTCGGCCCTAATATACAAATATCAATAAATAAACATCGAGAAAAACACCATTTTAACGTCACCATCCAACAAAAAACTGGTTACAATCTTTTGTTCATTAAAAAGCTATTAAATTATTTATGCACGACTAAATGCCAATAAACTTGGTCATTTTCTTTTTGTGTTTTTCATTAATATATTAAGTAAACATACATTAAAAAGTTATTCTTAATGGATTCGCCACGTGGTTTCACTTAGATATTAAAACATTTCAAGACGCATTACAAAATTTAATGTCTAGCCTAGTTTGTAAATTTCAATAGCAAAAGAAGAGCAAAACTTGATGGATCTGCTGATTTTATTCGACCAGAGTTTGTGGAAAGCAATATAAAATGAAAGAACAAAAACTGTGTCAATCCAATGGATCAGAACGGGGACCTATAAAATGGTCTGAAGCTGCAGGAATATTATGGAATTCAACTTGAAAAAGAGAAAATTTATAGAAGCAACTTACATTAAAAATCATAATGGAATTTTTAGTAAATCCAGTGTTGACATACCTAATCTTTGAAAACCTTTACTGTGTATACAGTGACGCTTCAATGGACACAGTTCATATCCAACCTGGTAGCAGGGGCGGATCCAGCCTCACTCTTTGGGGGGGGGGGGGAACGGTGATATCACAAAAGTACAGTATGGCAAGCGAAAGCAAGTTGTCAAAGGGGGGGGGGGAGAGAGACACCGGAAACATTCCCATTTCTAGTGTAAATGGCAGAGTCGGGTCTATTTTTCTGAATTGGAAGTTTTTGGAGAGAAGGGGATGCCAGCAACATACACATTCCTAGTATAAGAGGCAGAATCGGGTCTATTTTCCTGAACTCAAAGCTCTTGGGGGTGGCTATCGCAAGAAAAACAAGTTGTCAACGGAGGGGGAGTGTCAGCAGCATACACATTCCTAATATATAAGGCAGAATCGGTTCTATTTTCCTGAACTCAGAGCTCTTGGGAGGATCTCATGATCGGTGAGATTATAATTAATTTGAGCGAAGACTTTGATTACGAACTAGATACGTAATGTTTACCAGTGTAAACAAAATCTATTATTCAAATTTTTGTTTTTGTTGTATTTTATTGTTTAATGTTGTTTATATATTTTTTTATATATTTTTATTTGAGTGTGTCCTACTCTTTAATTTTATATATACTTAATTCCAATTAGCCGTCATTTTTTTATTATTTTATTATTGTATTTTTGTCTTTTTCTTAAGCGTGTAAAATAAACACATTAATTTTATTTTTTTGGGGCTATCGAATTTCCATATAATAAAGTAAATTAAATTAAGATGTCAGTGCAATAGAAATAAAAATAAGTAGGTCTAATTTTAACTGTAACATAAAGGGTGTTTCTTGAGGTATAGAACTTTTAAATGGAATAAAACAAAGATGAATTTTTTAAATTGACATGAAATTTACTTTATTCGAAAGATAACCTTCTGGCATTATAATTTAAATATGACTTCTGGCATATGACCGCCACGGTTGGCTCGGACGTAGTCTAATCTGGAGGTCCAATTTTCGATGACTTTTTCCAACATTTGTGGCCGTATATCGGCAATAACGCGGCGAATGTTGTCCTCCAAGTGATCAATCGTTTCGGGCTTATCAGCGTAGACTAGCGACTTCACATATCCCCACAGAAAATAATCTAGCGGCGTTAAGTCGCACGATCTTGGAGGCCAATTCACGGGTCCGAAACGTGAAACTATGCGGTTACCAAACGTTTCCTTCAATAAATCAATTGTGGCACGAGCTGTGTGACATGTTGCGCCGTCTTGTTGAAACCACAGCTCCTGCACATCATGGTTGTTCAATTGATGAACGAAAAAGTCAGTAATCATGGCTCTATAGCGGTCACCATTGACTGTAACGTTCTGACCAGCATCGTTTTTAAAGACGTACGGACCAATGATTCCACCAGCCCATAAAGCACACCAAACAGTCAGTTTTTCTGGATGTAACGGTGTCTCAACATACACTTGAGGATTATCATCACTCCACATACGGCAGTTTTGTTTATTAACGTATCCATTCAAACAAAAGTGAGCTTCATCGCTAAACAAAATTCGCTTATGAAAATCGGGATCAACTAGGTGATCGTGTGGCTTCAGTTCTTGCAAGAGTTGGATTTTGTAAGCACGCAAACCAAGATCTTTCCGCAAAATCTTCCATAAAGTGAATGGACACATATCCAATTCCTGTGCACAATGGCGGATAGACTGATTCGAGTCTTCCTCTACGCTACGCTCTACAGCAGCAATGACTTCTTCTGTACGCACTGTACGACGTCTCTGTGGATGTGTATTATCATTTAAAGTAAAAGTGGTGCGAAAACGTTCCATAGTTAATCGAATTAATTGCTCTGATGGACGATTATGTTGACCGTAAAATGGACGTAGTGCGCGATACGTATTTCGAACAGAACTATAATTTTCAAAATAAATTTGCACAATTTGGAAGCGTTGTTCAGGCGTCAGTCTATTCATGTTGAAATGCCAAACTAAACTAAACATAAATCAGTTGACAGCTGACAAAATGGCCGCCAGTTAAAAAAGTGTTGCCAACTTGAAGTTCTATACCTCTATAAAAAACACCCTTTATAAAAATTAATTACATTTGAATCCCTTTTTAGTGTTTAATTGTAATTCTGCAGATGGTTTGAGAAATAAATAAACCGAAACGTCAAATGTCCTGAAAATGTTTTTAATTAATAATAAAATGACCGATAGCCCCAAAACAATATTAATATTATATGGACAAATTTATTTTTTTATACAGGGTGATTCAAAAATCGATCACGAAACTTAAGGGGGTGATTCTACTTGACAAAATAAGGGTAGAGCTTCATATAATTTTTTTTCAAAATGTCATTCGTTTTCGAGTTTTTATTTTTTGTTTTTTGAATTACTCGCTTACAGGAAAACCGATTTGACTAATATTTGAAAGATAGGCTAAGTCTTCTGCACTTCATCATTTTAGTAACAATTCACATTGATTGTTTGCCGCTAGAGGGCACTTTACCTACATTGAAAATTGTTTTTTTGTCATAATTTTTTAGTGTTGACAGCTACAGTAGTTTTTGGCATAATTTCTGAAAGACTGATGCCAGGCCTTTAAAAAAGGTGCTCTTTATTTACATCGCTAAACCCAACGGTTTAGACGTAAATCACCCTTAAAAATTAAGTGGTAAATTTACTTTTCTCATTTCATTACCACCAGCTACCAGGTAAATAGCTATCAAAGTATACTAGAGCTGTCAGTTTAACATCAAATAAATTCGCTTTTTAAACTATTTAATTTATAATCTTAAAATAACTAATAATGGCTAATCACCAATATTCAAATATCGAATATTGTGATATCCATTTTTGTTATGGAAAAGCAAATGGTAATGCAGAGTTGGCAAGAAGATATTACATGGAGAGTTATCCGGAAAGAAATATCCCTCATGCTCAAACATTTTCCAGTGTGCACAGGAGGCTTGCGGAATGTGGTTCCTTTAAAAGTTATAATGGAAATAGGGGAAGACCTAGAACTGCTAGAAACGTGCAACAAGAAGAAAGAGTGCTTGAAATTATTGAAGATAATCCAGGTATTAGTACTAGAAAAATTTGGAATGAAGTGCGGCTCTGTCAGGCTAGTTCATGGAGGATACTAAGATAAGAACAACTCTACCCGTTTCATTCAAAAAAGGTGCAGGCTCTTTATGACGATGATCGGCCGAGACGGTTGGAAATGTGCAATCAGATCCTAGCTAAGTATGAACACGATAATCGATTAATTGGCGTCATATTATTCACTGACGAAGCTGGTTTCACTCGTGATGGCATAACAAATCTACACAACATCCACACATATGCTTACGAGAACCCAAACAATGTGGTAGAAACGAAACATCAGCGTAGATTTTCACTAAATGTGTGGGCAGGGATAATAGGAGATTACCTTATTGGTCCTCATTTCTTTGATGGCCCATTAACTGGTGACGTATACTTAGATTTTATCCAAAATCGTCTCCCATTGTATCTGGAAGATGTGCCATTGGAAGTAAAGGCCAACATGTGGATCCTCCAAGACGGAGCTCCGCCCCACTTTAGTATACGTGTCCGACAGTATTTGAATGCAACGTATCCTGAGCGATGGATAGGACGAAGTGGATCATTGGCATGGGCAGCGAGGTCACCAGACCTTAATCCTATGGATTTTTTCTTTTGGGGTCATTTGAAACAATTGGTGTACGATATTCCAGTAATCAACGTCGAGGATCTTCGCTTCAGGATAATCGAAAAGTGCCAAATTATTAAAGAAACACCAGAAATTTTTCATCGAGTTAGGCGACATTTTTTGAAGAGTGTTAGGAAATGTATTGAAGAAAATGGGGGACATTTTGAGAATCTTTTTTAGTTTGTTTAGTACTGTTTCATTAATTTTTATCAATTAAATGTATATCGCAATAATCCATAATATGAATATTTACTGATTAGCCCTTATTAGTTATTTTAAGATTATAAATTAAATAGTTTAAAAAGCGAATTTATTTGATGTTAAACTGACAGCTCTAGTATACTTTGATAGCTATTTACCTGGTAGCTGGTGGTAATGAAATGAGAAAAGTAAATTTACCACTTAATTTTTAAGGGTGATTTACGTCTAAACCGTTGGGTTTAGCGATGTAAATAAAGAGCACCTTTTTTAAAGGCCTGGCATCAGTCTTTCAGAAATTATGCCAAAAACTACTGTAGCTGTCAACACTAAAAAATTATGACAAAAAAACAATTTTCAATGTAGGTAAAGTGCCCTCTAGCGGCAAACAATCAATGTGAATTGTTACTAAAATGATGAAGCGCAGAAGACTTAGCCTATCTTTCAAATATTAGTCAAATCGGTTTTCCTGTAAGCGAGTAATTCAAAAAACAAAAAATAAAAACTTGAACTTGGACGGCTTGTAACTCGAAAACGAATGACATTTTGAAAAAAAATTATATGAAGCTCTACCCTTATTTTGTCAAGTAGAATCACCCCCTTAAGTTTCGTGATCGATTTTTGAATCACCCTGTATATGTTTAACTTCTTACGTTTTTGACAATGGGTATTTTGTAAGTATTTAAATTATAACTTAGAATTTTTTGAAAGAATAAGGCTACGTTTTAGTCTGAATGGGCCTAAAACGGTTTTTATGCCAAAATTAAAAATAATAAAAATACAGTTGTGATTTGTGTTAAATATGTCAAAATTGTCTATATTTAGTAATGTATGTGAATTATTAAGAAATCATAAGAAATAAAATAATAATATAAAAACTTTTTATTTTAAGTTTATTACCGAAATAATATTCTATGTCATACATAAATACTTAGTGACAAAATAAACCTTTTTCCGACGCCTCTGATAAGGATTAAAATCCTTTTTAACACTTCCAAATGCCTATTGTTATCCAACCCAATTAGTCCTAGGAAAAATATATGTGTCTAACAGATTTTGCTAAAGGCACCGGACTAAAGAACACAGGTAGTTTGCGAAGAAAAAATGGGTAAAAAATGATTTATTACTCTCTCTAGTCCTTGAATAAACTATAGTATAAGAGGGAGAATCGTGTCTATTTTCGTGAACTCAAAGTTTTTGGGGGAGGGAGCGATCGCCCCCCACCACCCCCCCTGGGATCCGCACCTGCCTGGTAGACTTAGAATAAAACATACAAGACAATCAAAGATATTCTCGATACCAACAATGTTCAATATCATACCTATATATCAGAAGATGAAAAACCAATGGACATGGTCTTGAGAGGAGTACTAGAGACGCTATCAGAGGCAGAGATTTCCGAAGATCTAAAGAACACAGGTTTCCACCCAACCACAATCCTTAGATGGCTCTACAAGAGGGGGACCCTATGTCCATGCCCCTCGTCGTAGTTTCAAGCAGCAGAACAACAAAGATCCAGAACGAAGATCTTCCAGTGCTACAACTGCCAACTGTTCGGGCACGTGGTGGCAAACTGGAGGGTTTGGCTACTGTATGTCATTTGTGGAGACTACCTACCACACATCTTCAACATGCACACACGCAAAGGTGGTCCTAGCCAGATATGAGAATTGCGGCGGATCACAGCCCTTATCGTTCAGGGGGTATCTCACCAAACAGAACCAAAGAAATTACATGATGAGAACGTCACCAGACACATCCGGGTAGCAGAACCACAATAGAAGACCAGAAGATCAAGCACCCCTCCACGAAGCCATAGAAGTCTTCTTTTACTGCCGCTGATGCCTAACTCAACGGTTGGAAATGCCCAGGAACCCAGTGAAATTATGATAATGATAAAATACTCAGTTTATAATTAATAACGATGAGAAAAACATGGTAAAAACAAACAAGACAATGCGAATTCGACCACCATATTTTAGTCAGTCTCTAGAACTATTAAGTTTGGGTATAGGAAATATTACACAAACTTTTATATGGAATCAAAAATTAAAGCAAAAAATGAGGTATCCAATTTGATAAAATATAACATTGAGGAACTTTGTATATATGAACTTTAAAGTCACAATTTTTTTAAGGGTTAAAACTTTCATACTGCAAAAAATTTTCCCTTAGTTCGAATAACTTTAAAAATATTAAGGAGATCAGCGACTTTTTACATACAGTGTATATTTTTAAGGTAACTTTCCGTTACTATCGTAAGAACGTTCTTACGATCGTAACGTTACCCTGTGACCAACATAAAAAATTACTTAAAATTACAAATATTTCTGGTAGTGTACATAGAAGTAAAACAATTTAATTTATAGCAATTTTAAAAAGTATCAAAAACAAGCAATAAACTTAAGTGTGATTGACATAAACATTAGTATTAACAACTAAATACATGTAAATTAAACGCTGTGATAATTGTTAAATCTATTAGAGATAATTTTTACCGTACAGTGAATTTATAATAAGATTCCATTACGTAAATTCAAAATAGGTACCTATGTGATAATTACAGTTTTTTTACCTACTTGCTTCGGTCTAGTATAACTATAGGTTCAACCCAAAAGACACGTTGCTTGGGAAGGCAGGGGAGGAATTTCTAATAAATTTTAATAATAAAGACACAATTTCGCAGTTTGTTTTTAATTCGTAATACAGGAAAATCCATTTAAGACCATTTTGAAGGGACCCAGCAAAAAATGCGTTTTAATAGGGAACGTATTCGGCAGGAATAGGAAATAATGAAGTACACATTTATATATATATATATATATATATATATATATATATATATATATATATATATATATATATATATATATATATATATATATGTGTGTGTGTGTGTGTGTATTGCGTTGATATTTTCGCTCGCAACGTGCTCATAAAAAATTAAATTGAATTGTTTGTTTCTCTATTTGCGAAATAAAATTATCGGCAGCACATATATATGTGATATTTATTGAATTGTTGGGCGCCAGGCACAAATAACTCTACCAAACTATAATAAATTAATACCAAATTTTTATTTTTATTTTCAATAAATATTACTCAATTACACATGTACTGTATTTCTGAATGTACTTCGTTTTTTAGTGATCTGACATTTGAAACAATGATGTCAAATTTCTCTCTCTCTCGGGTGAGTTCAGATGAAAATATAATTGTCAGAAATGGTCAAACCAATGATTGAAAACACAAATACAAACCTTATTTAGAAAAATACAATAATATCAGTGGGTGCAGTTTTTCTATGTAAAATTTTATAAAACACTTTATCTTAACCTAATTAAAATATAAAAATTATTCAATGTGCACTGTATTTTTTCTATTGGGATTTTGAATTGTTAAATTTGGCAATATAGCATAAATATCTAAACGGTTACAAATGCATGGCGTTTTAAAATTTGTAATTTTATTTAAACAACCTATAAATATTTTAGTGTGTGTTGTTATTATTATTAAAGTGATGTTGATGCAGTGCAAATTAAACAATTTATTTTTTATTATTTACTACAACTATTTCTTATGAGGTTAGTATAAATCTATTTTATCAAATTTATCAGGCAAGTCAAAAATTTTCATCTCTTATACAATAGATAAATACCTTTTTAAATCTCGAGAAAAATTTTTAATATCCACGTTTTATATTTCCTCGTTCCTTTCTTTTAATAAAACAAAAAATTATAAATCCTTTCTCCTTTCCCGATCATTTAAATATTTGCCACAGTTGCTTACTTATTGACTTAATTTATTAAACTTCTTTTTACTGCTTCTAAAATGGACTTTCAATTTCCAGAAAATTTTTTATTTCCAAAGCTATATGATTTTTCTTTTTAATTTTTTTTTTTGAAAAATTTTAATAAATGAGACCAGCAATATTTTTCTTCAATGCAGATTATCCTGCACTGTCTTCTTTATAATTTATTTATGAATAACAATTGAAAACTTTTAGGTTATGGTCCCGTTAATAAAAAAGACTAGCAAATTTCACAGTATCTCCGATCAATAGTTACTACTACTTTTATTTTTCAAACTGAATATTGAGGTTATGATAAATTTTTAAGAAACAGATTGATGATGTAAACGTACAAATGATGGACCTGTACTCTCTAAAAAAAAAGTGAATTTTAGCTTTTATGGTAATTGATCACGTGACATAAATTTTTGTTTTAATTTTTTTCTGATTGGTCGACCATCTGACGTGAACTGACAATTATATGAAATTTTAAACTGTGAAACCCAAATCAAAATGGATTCCTAATTGTCAATATATGATAAAATTTTGTTATTTTATTGATATTAAGAAATAAATATTCTATTTGATGACAATAAATTATGATTTATAAATATTTTGGACTTTTCCTGACATTTTGATATACTTAAACTTTACTTTTGTTTATTATTTATCACATAAAATTGATAAATAAAATTGGATTATATCTAAGAAAATTTTACCTATACATTTAATTTTTAATTATAACTTCCCGAAATTGTTAATTCTGGTTTAATTACTATTCTAATCCTATTTATCAAAATTTTACCTATAATTAGGTACTCTTTAATCCTAGTTACTTATCAAAATAAACTTAATACCTATATTTTCTTATACGTTTACAATGTTTCTTACAAAGTTTTAACAAATACTGTTGTTATAATGCATAGAAACTAATATGTTATCAATAACTATTGATAAATAGTGTCTATATTTCACTAAATAGTTATTATTTTACGCTTATTTTCACTAATTCATCTTTCCCCGCACTGCTTATTAAAAGGGTGACGAAGATTCACGTTTTCGTGGATTTCACTATATTGTTTTTAAAATTGCTTTTTCAGTCACTATTTCTGGACAATAACACTTCTTACCTTATTCAAAATATCACTTATTTATTATTCTATAAGATTCATGTCTTTTTGAGACCAATATGTTTATAATTCTAAATTTATATGTATTAATGTCTAACCTTTCACATTAATTTTTTACATTTTATCATGTTATTATAGAATTTTTGGCATTTTATGTTCTTTTAACACATGATATTAGTATAAATTCTTACATACTATTTACTAATGACAATCCTCTCATCCGCCATTATCACATAAATACATTAATTCATTATTTCTGTTTGACTTTTTGTTTGCCTAAAACTTATCACACCTGAGAAAAAATGTTTACCTATACAATATATATATATATATATATATATATATATATATATATATATATATATATATATGTTATGTCGGATATTCTCACGGGTGTGATGTGTAATCGAAGGTTTTCGGGCATCCCGTGTATGTGCTAAGTTCCTCCCAGGACTGTAAGGCAGCTGACGTTTCGGTGAAATCTCATTCACCATTTTCAAAGCTCAATGTATGACGTCTACGAGCGAACAGTTCGCGCTATACATCAGCAGTCAGTAAATTAACATAATTCCTGAAACCTATGTGTTTTCCTTTTTTATCACTAGGTAAGTAACACAGACAATGTAACACAGGTGGCGCCTATTGAGTAATCAAACCAAAGCACAACTATCTCTAAAAGAGATACGAACCTAGCCTCCGACATATTGAGCTGTCATACGCATCCGTTGCTGTACCCTGTAAAAAGGGACACGCTACAATCTACTAAAAGTTCTGTTTTTCGGTGAACCGAATACTGTTTAACTGTCATTGTTTTCCTAGACAGCATCGATATATAATATTTTTAGTCAATATTATCATGACAGCATAAAACATATACCTTACGCAAGGTCAAAGACTCTATTTATATATTTCCTTAAAAATTTGCTTTTATTTGAGGTTACCCTATCCGAATGTTGTTTGTTTATACAAAGTGTATGGGAAAACGATAAAAATTCATGTTTATTATTTCGTGGTGTCATCTGTGGGTTTTATAACATTATTACAAATAACGCAATTTTACTAAACTATATGCTGTAGAATATCGGAGAAACAGAACTTTCAGTCGATAATAGTTCGATGAAATAACTGCTCGGACCGTTTTTATTCGTATAGACAAAAAAAACGGTTAAACAGAATTGTGTTCTCAAAACTGAGGTCTTTTTCTAGTTTTTAGAAAACGTAATTACTCACTTAAAAATTAAAATTTCTATAAATTTTTACTGCCGTAAAATTAGTTGAATAAGTTGCCTATATTCTCTTTCAGACAGTTAAAGGAAAAATACAGACAGTTTATTTCCTATAAATTCAACTTTAGTCCTCTTTCCAAAAGAGTATCGATCATCTAATGGTCTCATCAGTGGAGCTGTAACGAATCATAGGGAATAACTGTGTATATAGAATATAAATTCCGAGATATGTCGGCAGGATATTAAACCTGCAGACTTTTTCCATGTTAGACTGAAAAATATCGCCAGTCAAACTACATCTATACACACCAGAGCAGTGCGAAGCTTAACAATTAAAATTTCAGCATGGAATATAGAAATCTTTACTGCCGTAAAATTAGTTTAACAAATTACCTATATCTCCTTATACATATATATATATATATATATATATATATATATATATATATATATATATATATATATATATACTTCATTCATACACGGAGTTGCATATAGTTGTACGTTTGCTGAATGTGATTTCAGCACTACAACGGCATAATGTGGATATATCCATTGCTATTGGATCTCATACGGAGAAATCCGTGAAAGCCGCATAAACATATATATATATATATATATATATATATATATATATATATATATATATATATATATATATATATATATATATATTGCATATGGGCTAAAAGTTGCATTTAGGAAAACTTTTTCTAATAACTTTTTTCGATATTTTAAGATATAACCCCACTTTTGAATTTATTTTAAAAATAATTAAAATTTGACACATAATGTTAATCACGTGACTACTATTTATTGGTTTATTTTCATCTCGATCGAAGCAGAAATTGAAGCCAAAGTTAAATTTCGAATCAAGCTCTTAATAAAAAAAAATCCCATATGATGCGGACTTTACTGATCACACTGTATATTTTCTTATTTTCCTGGGTTTTTTGAGTCCGAGACAGTAAAAAACTTTTTAATTATTTAGACGATCTTATTTTTATTAACGTTTCGGTCATTATTTTGTAACCATCATCAGAATAATTAAAATCTAAAACAGGGAGGGGAAAACCGCTTTATAAATTAATATTTACGACAATATACGTGCAAAAATACGTGCAAATACTTGGTGACTGTCACATTTTTTAAGAAATTCATATAAGACACATACAAGTTTATATATATATATATATATATATATATATATATATATATATATATATATATATATATATATATATATATATATATATATAATAAATATGTATTTTTAAAAAGAAAGAGATCCGTTCCATAAAGGATTCTTCATCAATGTTACAATGGTTATTGATACGGTTGCATTTTTTATGGATAGCTCTTAGACATGCATCCAAATAAACATTACTGAAGAGGGACACTACATCCAAACTGGCTATGACATAATTGCTGGCAAACTCATTTTGTTAAATAGAGGACTAACTTCAAAGGAGTCTTTTATAAAATATTCATTATTACAGTAATATGCTTTGGTCAAGATTTCTGTAACAATAGATGCAATAAGCTCTGTGGGAGATCCAATAGAGGCTACTATTGGTCTAACTAATAGTGTTGGTTTATAGATTTTGGGTAAGACATAAAACTTAGGGATACACTTTTATAATTTATAAGTTTCTTTTTGTGGGAATATCCAACTATTTAGTATTGTTAATGAGTTCATCATGTTGGGTCATCACGAAGTTGAACATAAGAAGTACTATCAATGAATAAATCATTAAATAATTGAAAGTATTGCTTTTTATTCATGACGATCGTCACATTACCTTTATCAGAATTGGTCAATACAATACTAGAATTGTCTTTGAGAACCTTTTTTGTTGTAGTAGGGGAGCCCAAGAGGCTAAATGAGTAGTTACTCGAGTGTTGTCGGGACCTATTGGATTGTGAAGATTAGATGCTAAATAGAAAAATAGTTTATATGATGTATGCCCTAATACTGGTGGGGGAAGCGAGTATAAATTTTCAAAAATGTAACGGAGGGATGTTAATCTGACGGCTTGGTAGATGGGGGTAGCCACACGAAGGGGTGGAAAAAATTAGAAAAAAAGTTATTCGAACGCGTCAGATATTCAGGGAGAATGTTAAGTGAACCCTTAAAGATGTCATATTAGAAAAACTGACGATTTTGACGCAACTAGAACTCATAGTCGATTTTTGAAAGTGTAAAAAAAACTGACTTTGAAATACTCGAGCGCGTCAGATTTATATACAGTCGGTTCAGCATGATGTCCTTATTGTGTAGACCTATAATCTGACAATTGTGTGGAAGAATTTTTTAAATCTGACAGTCTAATTCTTTTTTTTTATTAATGAACCGAATAATTTCAATGAACAGCAAATAATATATAATGTCATAGAAAAATATATACATGTACAATTTTATCATGTATTTATGAGAAGAATGTTGAATGAAAAAAATTTCAAAAAGAAGATTACTTCATCATCATCATCAGTGGAATCGGGAGTTCGAATGAATCACTTTGGTCATTGTCATCTACATCTTGCGTATCTGTAATCAGAAATGATTATGATATTTAACAATATTTAATTTATTTCATGATATTATTAGTATTTTAAAAAGAAACCATACCTGAATCTGGTGTATTCCCTAAAATGTCAGGTGTTATGACAATATCTTAATATGCTTCTGAGAGTTGATTTCCAACGAACCAAGTCATCTCCAACTTTCCATCCACATTTTTCCACCCGAAATCTGTTAGTGACATCTCAGTGACGATTCTAAAGTGGGCATTCCTCCATAAGCATGCGATGTATTGCGTTCGTAATAATTGTTGTCGTAGCTTTGATTGGCATGGGGGCAAGTTACAAGCGTCATAATAAAACTGCGCGTGATAGCCGTCATTTAATGATGTTTTCTCTGAAATTTCAATTTCACTGTAGGTGCTGCGTGATTTTCTTCGAACCGACTTGGTTCGGCGATACTCCAAAATCACCATGCATTTTTTTAATGTTTCTGGTGTAAATTCTATTAATTTTTTATGTATTTCTTCACCACAAAATACACAGTTCACTCTTTTATCACTATTATCACTCATTGTAGTAATACATTTAAAACTTACTGTATTTAATTCACTAAACTCTTTGAAAATTCAATAAAAGAACGTTATACATCTAAGAGCACAAATGTGTTGTTGTGATCAGCTGAAATAACATCATGGCGGCAGAAAGTAGTGTGGGGACGGTGCGAGAGAGTGAGAGATAGAGAAAGAGTGACAAGGGGAGAGAGGCGCGGAGTGAGAAATACATTATTCTCAGCTCCTGCACGTACTGCACTTGATTGATGAAATTAGCTTTTTCGGCTTGTGAAAATCGTCAGATTATATTATTTCCGTGATCCTTACATAATTTCCATTAAAACAAAAAAAATTTAACCGCACTCGAATATGTCTAGATGATGTTTTTTTTTTGCAACTTAGTCACTCGCTTATTTTCTTATGTCACGCTAAAACCGTCAGAATATTGAAATGTACACTTTTCTGCATGTAATTAACTTACCTTGTCTCAATCTGACGAGCTCGAGTTACTTTAAGGATCGATTTTTTTTTACTAATCTGATCGGCTGCCTTAGACGCACCCCCCGATATTTAAGGTTCATAATAGGTTGATAGTTCATAACAGGGTACAAACTTCTTTCCTTTATAGTATTCTGCCGAGCTTGCATAAATCCCAAAATCCCCGCTTGGGCTCCCCTACTATTGTATTATAGAGTCTATGACAGAATCAACTTTTTTCCCACTGTTATGAATATGATTTGTAATTACGTTTGTGACTTTTGCTATTGTTACATTTTTAATTGCAGTGTCCTCAATAGACGAGGTAATCAAATCTACACGTCTGCCAAGATGCTCTTTATAGAAACGTCCCTAACCACGACATACCTAATACTAAATGCAAAGTCTAAGAACAAGAACTGTAAGACTTCATCTAGGATGACTACGTCTGACAAATTGCTTATCCAATTAGACTTGGTCTTTAATTTATTTTCATATTCAGTACATTTTAAAGAGTTAAACCTATTGATATTTTAGTTTTGACTTTATGAAACAGTTTGTTATAATTTCTTTGTTGTCTGCAAAATATGTGTTGTTCGTAACAGATATTAATAACATTTTAAAAGAATGAAGTGATTTTTCGGGACTCATGTTAAAATTGGCCCTAAACTAACAGCAACAAATAACATTACGCATAAGTTGCTTCTAAAGTAACCTAAATCTGACTGATATCAAATGTCAAAAGGAAAAACCATAACACTGACAGAAGTCCTTCAAAACATTTACAATGCTCTCTATGTGCAATAACCAAAAATTATATTTCGGCCTCGTTTCGTAAATAAGTTGAATAGGTAGTATCTCCGTTATGCGTTGAGTCTCACATAATTTTAAAGCAAAACAAACAATCCTACTGTACCTCATTCCTGGTCATCTCCAGTCTTCGTATGTGTGCCGAGTCGATCACGCAGTTCCTTTCGTGCGTCAAATATCGATTTTTTAATCTCGCAAGTACCAGAGTACAAGACCTCTCAGCTTTGGTATCCACTGTTCTGTTCAATGCTAGAACAAGAACCTATTATTTTTTCTCCTAATAAAAAGTTGCTTTCTTTCAGCGGATTACCACACCCACGATGGAAGAAAATAACTCTGGTAGTCGGAATCTTATCTTACAAGGATTAAAGTTGGGTACCGTACCAGATAAATCCCTAAAAACTTGTTTGGGATCCATAACCACCAGTACAATTAAACAGTATGAGGCTGATCGAAATCAATGGTGATTTTTTAGGAGAAATAAAGGTTTAGATTCATTTACGGCCTCTGTTTCAGGAGTTCTAGATTTTCTTACTGTTCAATTCAAGAAAGGAGCTTCCTTTGGGAGTCTAAATTCTTATCGAGCGCTGGTGCAAATTTTAGAGCCGAAGTTTACATCAGATTTTAGAATAAGCAGATTTCTCGAAAGAGTCCACAGCTTAAGACCTCCTAACCAAAGGATAATCATACATTGAACCCGGCGGTGCTTCTAAATATTTAAAGACACGCCAGATGAGGCTTCCTTAGAAGAATTAACCTACAAATTAGTAACACTTGTAGCACTTGCAACAGGACGGATGGTACAGACTTTAGCTAATATTGATATTAAAGACATAGTTAAGTTCGACAAAAAAATTGAAATTAAAGTAGCAAGTAGATTAAAGTCTTCATGAATTGGCGGAATCCAACTCCTTCCTGTATTGCCTTTTTACGATCTAGGTAAATGGATTTACCCAGCAAAGCTCTCTTGACATATTTAGAAAAAACAGCAAAAATAAGAGGAAATTATACTCACTTTTCTATTCCATTATTACATTTAGAAAACCTTATTACGAGGCCACTTCCAAAACGATAAGTAGATGGTTAAAACTAATTTTGAAAAGAACTGGGTTGAATATTAATCAATTCACAGC
The DNA here is from genome assembly GCA_034092305.1 of Diaprepes abbreviatus. Taxonomy (NCBI): domain Eukaryota; kingdom Metazoa; phylum Arthropoda; class Insecta; order Coleoptera; family Curculionidae; genus Diaprepes; species Diaprepes abbreviatus. Next base: position 12,086,624 of record JASJET010000070.1, on the reverse strand, counting down.
ACACAGTACGCGCCGTGCGTCCACTTCAGCTGCAGACAGGAAGGGTATATCATATGATACAATTCGACTGACTACTTAATTAAGCGCATTCGCACGATTTTATAATCGACCCCTTATTGAAGTGAGTAATTTTGCCACCTCTGTCCTAAATTGTTAATTTATGAACTATAAGTTAAATTACAAATTTTTTAAGTTCTGTTTTGAATAAAATTGCACCTGCTAAATATTATTATTTTTTTTAGATACTATAGAAAGCTAATATATTTTAATCTAAACTAGAGAGCTTAAATTGGGTTACAGAGTGCAACTTTGATCCAAAATTATATTTTGTCTAATTTATTGTCATATTTGGAGATATAAACGATTTAGCGATTTTGTTGCAACTTGCTTTAAACAGCTACCTATTCAACTTATTTAGGAAACGAGGCCGAAATATAATTAACAGATCAAACGATCTTACCTGAAGTGAAGTTCGATCTGGATTATATGAGACCTCGTTGAAGTAAATAAGTTCTTCCCTACCCCACTTCGTTCCCATTTGTTGCAACACTTAGGCTTTAAAGAAGACTGGAGAAGACCAGGAATGCAGGTCCCGAGGGGAGAGCAGTAAGATTGTTTGTTTCGCTTTAAAATTGTGTGAGACAACGCATAACGGAGATACTACCTATTCAATTTATTTACTTCAACGAGGCCTCATATAATCCAGATCGAACTTCACTTCAGGTAAGTTCGTTTGATCTATTAATACTTTCTTGCTGACCCAATACAGGAAGAAACGAAAACAATGAAGTTAGATTGAATCCAATAGAAATCCGCATAGATATTTGATTTTGGAACTCCTTTTGTGGCATCTGGTCAAGATTAAACTAATCTGGCCCGATATTCTTTCTCATTTTATCACTTTATCTCCCTTTAAGTGCAGGCCGCAAGGCAAGCAAGGTCAAAAAATTTTGTTGTGATAATAACGCCTCTTGTCGCATCTGAAAAACGAAATTATCTGTGCTAAAACTAGAAACAAAAATTCTTATGTGAGATACAATATCAGGGTGACGATAGTCTCGACGCGTGAACACTTTTTCACACTTGACAAGTTTATTTTTTCAAACTTTAAAGCAGTAATTAACTTTTAAAATTAAAAAATCTGCTTCTCACTAGTAAAGCTGATAATTTACGAGACAAGTGATTACATAAATAACGAATTTTAATTATTTTCTAGAATTTTCAATTTGTAAAATCTAAAAGTCAACAATCATTACTAACTAACAAATGGTTATTTAATTTTAACCACATTAAGGCTGGCCAAGTTAATAAAGATAAAATACTGTTATTAAAATTTACATTAACGATTAATCTATATTAAACTATAAAACTGTTCCTTTGAATGTAGATACAACAAAAAAAACTTTGAGAAAATTACCATATTTTTAAGCTAAATTAGGTAGTATTACTTGAGAGTTAAAATACAAGATGTTTATTTCGGAAGCCCAGCGGATTTTCGTAGGTACATGGCTTCACAAAAGATTATATATATATATATATATATATATATATATATATATATATATATATATATATATATATATATATATATATATATAAGCCAACTAAACAGAGAGGTTTAAGGCTGCAGTCAGAAGGATGGTTGGCCAGAAAAGAAAACACTTTTTTGTTAGTCTAGCTTTCAAGAAATTTTATTTCCTTCATCAGGACTTCTTCTTCTTCGGATGCATATCCATTAATGGATGTTTGCGATCATATGCTCCATTGCTTCTCTATCTTGGATGGTGTGGATCAGTGTTTGTACATCACGTAACCCTGTCCATTGTCTTATGTTCCGAAGCCAAGATATTTTCTTCCTCCCCATTCTCCTTCTACCCTCAATTTTGCCCTCAATCATCACCTGTAAGAACCCATATTTTTCGTTTCGCATAATATGTCCCAGATAGGCTGTTTTTCTTTTCTTGACTACTTCGAATAGTTCATGCTCTCTTCCTACACGCCCCAGAACTTCCTCATTTGTTCTCTTCTCCGTCCATGAGATTTTAAGAATTCTGCGATACAGTCACATCTCGAAGGCTTCCAGTTTATTGATATTACTCGTTTTTAGGGTCCAACCCTCCACGCCATAAAGAAGTACTGACCATACGTAGCACTTCATAAACCTCACCCTCAAATCAATATCGAATTCTGAGCAGGTAAGCACATTTTTAAGCTTCAGGAAAGCCTGTCAGGCTTGCTCAACGCGGCTTTTTATCTCTCTGTCCGATGTCCAATCCTCATAAAGCCATGTTCCCAGGTATTTGAACTTGTCCACTCTTTCAATGGGCGCTGCATCAAATGTTATTCCGGAGTTTGTAAATGCATCCAAGTTTCTGGAGATGACTATAAAGTTTGTTTTCCTAGTATTGATGTTCAGACCCATAGATGCACTGTATTGTCCAACCATATTTACTATTTGTTGTAGATCATCTATATTTTCGGCTATCAGGACTGTGTCATCGGCATAACGAATGTTGTTGATCCATACACCATTCATTCTAATGCCCTTTTTTTACATCTTCTAAGGCCTCTCGGAAAATTGTCCCCGAATAAAGATTAAATAGGAGCGGAGATATTACGCACCCCTATCTCACTCTCCTCTCAATTTGTGCAGTATTGGACTTATCATTTTCAATTTTTACCTGTGCATTCTAGTTCCAATACAAACTTTGGATGCATCGGATGTCCTTTTGATCGATGTTGAGCCTCTCAAGGAGTTGTATTAACTTTTGATATTGAACACGGTCGAAAGCCTTCTCATAATCTATGAAACACAGGCACACATCTTTTCTTTGGTCATAGCAATTTTGTACCAGTACCTGTGTTGCGGCTATCGCCTCCCTTGTGCCGAATCCCTGTCTAAACCCAAACTGGGAGTCGCTCACGTCTCTTTCACATTTCTTGTATATTTTTCGGTGTATTATTTTTAAGAAAAGCTTTAATGTATGACACATTAGACTGATAAGTCTGTGATCTTCGCATCTTTTTGCATTAGGTTTCTTTGGTAACGGGATAAAAGTAGAACATAGCCAATGTTCAGGACTTCTACAAAAGAGAAAATAACCTTCCTTAATTCTATTCTTATAAAATAAAAATAAAGACTGAGAAAAAGTAGGAGACCGTTCATTTGTCTCAGTATAAGCGACACTTTTTGCTTTGAATTGATCAGGAAACACGAAAATATTTAGTATTAAAAAAAATTGTTAATTGTACACTATCTGCGTACTACCCCCACTGCGGATGCGATGACTGACTCTGGTTAGTATTAATACTTAACGAATTACTAAAATTACATCGCTATTTTATCGATATGCTACTTTTACGGGGAAATTCGTGAGTTTTACTTGACATTTTTTTGAAGTCGCTCCAATTTTAAACTTGATCGAAAATACCTGCAAATTACATACTTTTACTATGACAAAAAATAAATGAATACATAAGTAAAACAAATTAAAAGCCGTATTAACAGTGTAATACTTGATACTGACCAGAAAAAAAAAGTATTAAATAAGTAAAATTACAGTTATTAAATTAATTGTACAATGGTTGTTAATTTAATTTATACTTTTTAATGCAATTTTTGAAGTCTATCAATTTTTTTCAATAATTTTTTTTTTACTGAAAACATCTAAACTAAAAAAATTAATTTTTAAAATAACACGACGCTGGTGATCAACACCTTAGCAAAATTAATAAAAAGCAAGGGGATTAACGGTTTGCAGTTTTAAGTGATGATTTGCACTAAATTTTTTGTTTCATTCATAAACTTGCTATAAAACTTTCTTAATTATTTTAAATACAGTATAGTAATTTTATGTTTATTTTTTGAACCAGAGAATTTAAACGAACGAATGGAAATTCCCAATATAAAACCAATCTGTGCGATACAAAAAACACCACGACAACTGGAATCCAAAAGTTTAATTTTAATTTAAATGATTTATAATAGTCTTATCTTGCTTCGCATTTGAAGGATATTTGAAAAATTTCTGTAAAATAGAAAACATTACATTTTGGAAAATGGTACTTTTTTAATCTACTTCTAAAAAGGGTCAATTTGATGCGTATCAGTCAAACAAAAAAGTTTCCACACATTACAATATTTACTTTCTTTTAGAACCAAACTATACATTTTTTTGGAATAAGTTTAGAAAATCTACTAAGGAAGAATTGAACATTAAAAAAATTCTTTCCAAATGGGATGTTCCCATAAAGTGTTCGAAATGCTTCTTTTTAAATTTCGAGTTATTTTTTTATCATTAAAATATGCAGGGTGGCCGGGAAAATATGGGAAATCTCCCGGATATGGAAAAACTTTTTTCGTATAGGTCTCCTCTTTGGAGATATGGGCTCCCAAACAGCTGCAATGGAATCAAGTTTTTTACACATAATTATTAAACCACGAGGTATATTTCTTTTTAACCGCCTTCTAAAAGAAGGAGGTTCTCAATTCGTCGAGTATGTATGTTTTTTTTATGTATGTACACACCGATTACTCCGGAACGGCGGCACCGATTTGAATAAATTTTTTTACGTTATGTTCAGGAAGTTGCTGCGGTGGTCCCATATTTTTCTGGATGAAATTGGTGCAGTAATATCCAAGATGACGCGACAATATGGCTGCCAAAAAAATTAATTTTGTTTGATTTTCTCCAAAACTGGTATGGGGGAATTTTTGGGGTCGTACACAACGAATCTGAAATTATTTTTAAAAAATTTAATATGGCGGATCCAATATGGTGGACAAAAAAATTTAATTTTGTCTGATTTTCTCCAAAATTGGTGTGGGGGAGTTTTCGGGGTCGCACATAATGGATCCAAAATATTTTAAAATAAATTAATATGGCGGATCCAATATGGCGGACAAAAAAATCGATTTTGTCCGATTTTCTCCAAAATTGGTACGGGGGAGTTTTCGGGATTGCACATAACGAATCTGAAATTATTTTTAAAAAATTCAATATGGCGGGTCCAAAATGGCGGATTAAAGATTCTACAACTCAATCTGGCAGATTTCCATATGGTGTCCTAAAAATTTTACATTTTTCAATTTTCTCCCAAACTGATAGAGGGGGTTCTTGAGGGTGTAAATTATGAATTTAAAAGTATTTTTTCAGGATTCAATATGGCAAATCCAAGATAGCGGACAAAAAATTTTACATTTTTCGATTTGGTTCAAAGGTTGGACTGAATCGTTTTTGAGGATGTAAGTAGCGAATATAAGTCTAGAAATTTTAAATTTCCGGATTTCATTCATACTAGGGGGCTTTGAAGGGTTTATATTTAGATTAGATTAAAAAATTTTTTTGAAATTCAATATAGCGGATGCAATATGGTGTTATAAGAAGTTATTTTTTACAACTATTAGGTTGATAAGATACAATATGAGGGACAGAAAATTTTATATATTCCGATTTTGTCTAAAATTGATATTGTGGGGTTCTTGAGGCGTATACAAACTCAATATGCAGTATAAAATATATCTAGCTAAGAAATTTACATCTCAGGTTCTTTAAACATCGATATTTGAAGGTTTTGGGGCCCATATTACTAATCTAAAATTAATTTAAAAGTTAAGATAATGGATTTACTATGACAGACTAATTATTTGTAAAATACTGGTATTTGGAAAACTCTAAGAACTAAAAAATTTTTAGTGGTTCATTTCAGGGTGGTTTACAACTGAATAAAATGGGTACTTTTTTGCCACCTTGGAGTCATGGCGAGGTACACTAATCTCGATTAGTACTTAGTTCAGATAATTTATAAATATCATAATGAATTCTAAAATTTAAAATAGAAAAATTAAATTTTTATAAAAAAATTGAACCGACTTCTAAAAGTGCGCTAAATAGCGAAAAATAACTATAAATTTTTATATGAAATTGAACTTTTTGAAGTCGGTGTGTTAAGAAAGCATTTACAAATAAAGTATTGTTAATCTGTTTATGCAAATTACATTTTGTCAGGTATAGTTTGGCGCAGATTTCAAAAAGTTCAATTTCATATAAAAATTTATAGTTATTTTTCACTTCTTAGCGCACTTTTAGAAGACGATTCAATTTTTTTATAAAAATGTTATTTTAATATGATGTATACTAGGTAAGAACCTTCAAATTACTATCCAAGAAAGTGTTGTGAATTACTCACAGCTGCAGGGATGGACTAGCTATGACAATCACGACCCCATTTCCTTTTACTCCCTGTACAATAAGAACTTTGGACAACACTTTTTACATACCTTTAACTACTGACTAAAAATTAAGTAATATTCATTCACGTCGCTAATCCTAACCGTTTTAAAAACCAAGACAAATTTTGGGTACCACATTTTAGTTGCAGTAGTTGTTTTACTAATTTGCTCAAGTGACCAAACAAAAAGAAATGTTTACTGCCTGTTGGTGTTCCAATGATGTGGAGAAAACTTTTACTTTGCTTGATACCTGTCATCCAGAATGGTATATCGAGAAAAAGGAACCGAATCTTGATATACCCTGAGACAGCATCGGTAACATGACCAGTACCACACAGAATTAATTTGTCTGTTCCCTAGCCTCCCAAAGGCAACCTCGCAAAATTCAGAGTTTTCGGGTGAAAATATTGTTTGTAAGACGTAAATTTTCCAAAAGTTAAAGCAGAATTACTGGGATCAAGACTTAAACGATGGAAATTGCTACCACCGGATGTTAAAATTAGTTTATACAAAAATCGTCAGAAAGACTTAATGCCCTATTTTAAATCTGAGAACCAGCCTGTAACTTGCCATGCAACAAATGGCTTAATGAATTCTTTGAAGATTGAATAAAATCTACAAGAATGGAGGCTTTCATAAACTTCCCAAAATTGAGTTTAAAGGCTGTTCTTCTTCACAATGGTAACACACAAGCTTCGATTCCGTTATATAACTTAGTGCATGCTAAAGAAACATATGAAAACAAGAAATTAACTTTAGACGCTATATCATACTCAGAGCCATCAATGACAGATTTGTGGAGACTTAAAGGTCATAGTCATGTTGGGTCTGCAAATGGACTATACAAAGAACCGTTGTTTTTGGGTGTGAGTGGGATAGTCAGCTAGATATTTACATTACATAAAAAAATTGTACTCTAAGGCCAAATCTATGTCCCGGAGAAGTAAAATCTCAAAAAATTCTTCTCCCACCTTTACATATTAAATTGGGACTAATGAAGAACTTTGTCAAGGTTCTAAATAAATATAGACCAGCTTTGAAATACCTGTGAAGTAAATTTCCGCATCTAAGGGATGCCAAAATAAAAAAAGGAAGGTCCTGAAATTAGAGAATTATGAAGCACAAAAACTTTACTTTCATTTTACAGGGCTTTAAAAAAAAGGCATGGGAGTCTTTTAGGGATGTCGTTCATAATTTTTTAGGTAGTGGAAAATGTGAAAATTATTATGAGCTTGTGAACAATCTCCTACAAAAGTATCGGCGGCTGGTTTGCAATATGTCCCTAAAAATTCATTTGCTTCATTCTGATCTTGATTGTTTTTCCCTGCGAACTGCGGTGATGTAAACGACGAACATCGTGGACGATACCACCAAGATATATCGATAATGAAAAAGGGATGCCTGGGCCGATGGAATGTGTCAATGTTAGAGGACTACTGGTGGAACTTGAGTTGAGATACCCAAAAATAAGCCAAAAAGATGAGAAATTCTTGATTAAAAAGTTAAATATTTTAATATTTATAAATTCTCAATTTCATGTAAAATGTTAAAAAAATAAATAAATCGAAGTTTCTTTTTTGCAATAAACGGTTAATGTTATTTGACATTTTACTTAAAGTCATAGTTTTTCATGTTAATAATTTTTTTAAGAAAAAACCTAATTTAAAAATTTTATTCGTATTTTTGTATTCAATGTATTAGTATAAAAATAAAGCACTTATTTAAAAGGCACAAAACTTAGATTTTCTATACCAGTCTTATTTGTTTTGCTCCACTGATGAGACCATTAGGTGGTCGAAACTAATATTGAGAGATGCCCAGAGTGGAATTCATAGAGAATAAACTAAGTAAACAATATATAATAATTCAACTATAAATTTAAAACCAACCTCTTCAAACACTATGGTACTTCAAAAAAAGGGCTAAATGACAAGTGAGTAATTTGTTTATAACTTTTTAGTTTAACTTTTTTAATTCATTTTTTTTTTAATTTTATTGCAGGGGCATTTCCTTACTTCTTTTTTGTTACAACCTATATTTTCAAAAATTTATTTTTAAAAAAACACAGTCAGGAAGTCTCAACAAAATTAATCAAAAGAAACAGCAGCAATAAATGATGATTTGCAGTAATTTCTTTGATTCATTGATAAATTTACTAATTATTTAATTACTGATAAATAAAAATGCTGCGTAGTAATTTCTTTATGTATATTTTTTTAGACGTGATAACAAACAGATGAACGGGAATTTCCCAATATTAGATCCAAAAATCACAAATGAAATCCGTAAAGTTTAATTTTAATTTAAATGATTTATAATTGTCTTACCTCATTTTAAATTCAAATGGTTTATGAAAAATTCCATTTAAAAAGGAAACATGACATCGTGGACAATGATACTTTTTGTGATATCAGAAGATTACCTTCGCACTCGTTTTTTATCATATTTTAAAACATTCAAGAACATAAAATGTAGCGTAACCTTTTTACAAAGAAGTTATTTTTAAATGCCATTACAGTCATTATAACGAAATTGTGTCAGTCATCAACCACTTTCTCAATCTTTGACGTATGTGCTTGTAACACATCGTACGATTATAGATAATATGACAGAATAAGCAAAATAGAATCAATTAATGAACGGTATGTGTTTAATGGCCCTATAAATAATCTTTCTATATTTTATTGTCCGCATTTACAAAAAAGCATAAAATCCTTTACAAGTACTTGTACATTCATCAGAAATACCTAAGTTTGACGTAGGTTAGACCTTTATTAACGTAGGTGAGTTCCTAAAGATCTAACAGTTTGCATGACTTTTAGTTTTTATTGCTTTATTAAAACTTATTTAAATGCCTTGCAATTATTTTTCTCATTCAAAAAAAAAATATAAAAACGTTATTTGATATTTCATTGGCGTCATCAAAATAATATTAAATTACAGTGTTAGCCTAGCCAATGAAAATTTGCTATTGATTTGTTTCCTGTTTACATCAGAGATGTTTTTGTTGTAGGTGTAAAATTTAATACCACACGGAAAAGACATTTTGTTAACATTCTAGTCATTTTATTTTTAATTATAAAGTTTCCAGGTTGGGTAGATAGGATGAAGAAGTATTGCAACGAGACAAAGAAAAAGGACCATAGTTAATACACGAATAGTAGAAGAAACAAGATGATTTTACATGTCTTAAGTCATAGATTTTCCGTATAATTGATTATAGAATGAATGGCAGAAGGTAAAAATGGAAGAGGTAGATCAAAGCCGAGCTATTAGCAACAAATAGTGAAGGACGGAAAATTGAGAATGTATTAGAATAATCACAGGATGCTTTTCGAAAGGATAGAAGTATACAAAACCACGTATTTAAAGTGAAACAAATAATTGAAAAATCACTGCAATACAATGGTATACTGGATTTATTGATCTCGAGAAGGCTTTTGATACAAAACTGGAAAAATGAAACACTATCCAAAGTAGTGGTAATAAGAAACAAGGAACAAGAAAGAATAAATATATGAACTGGCGGATTAAAAATATATCTAGTGAAGATCTTTATATATTTAGGGACAGAAATTGAAGACATGGAAAAGCAAGAAAAGAAAATTAACAGCAGAATAAAAAAACATTAAAGTAAACCATGCAATGAACAAAATATTTATAAGTAAGAAATAAATATCCAGAAAAAGAAAAATAAATATATTTTATACCACCTATAGACCAATCCTGACATTTGGGCGTGAATCTTGGATATTGAAAACGAGACAGAAAAGTAAAATATAGGCAGTCGAAATAAAGTATCTTACAAGAGATGAAAGTGTCACAAATAAAAAAAGAATAGGAAATACAAAAAAAAAAAAGATAATTTTGAAATACAAACTCTATTAGACTTAATAGAAAGGAGACAATTCGTTTGGTGGAGTTACCTACAAGCTATAAAGAATACGAGATAAACAAAAAATAAATGAAGATGGAGTTCTGGAAGATACTCGGAACTATCCGTGCGACAGGATATACGTTAAATGGGAATGCATTTCAAGTAATAACGCACAAAGTAGTCCTTATATTCCTTCAATGGCTGTACCATTCATATTGATTATGTAATTATTTTAAATAATATATAACTACTTCAGAGAATGACATTTTAAAACTTAATACACCTACAAATGGTGTACTGCAGCGCAAAATATAAAACGTTATAGAAAGAAAATGAATTTCAAAATAAAACATTTCGAAAATATACTGAGTAAATAAGTTGATTTGATAAAGAAATCTCTACTCTCCTGTGCAAATGTTTGGAGCTGGAGAGAACTGATCAGTTCTCAGCGAGTAACGAGACGAACCCCACTTGAAAATGCCAAACGAGATTTTGGCGAAACGTCGTGAAAACGATTTTTTGAACGAACGGATTGAAACCCGGAATAATCAAACCATATATATATATATATATATATATATATATATATATATATATATATATATATATATATATATATATATATATGTAATCGAAGGTTTTCGGGCATCCCGTGTATGTGCTGAGTCCCTCTCAGGACTGTAAGGCAGCTGACGTTTCGGTGAAATCTCATTCACCATTTTCAAAGCTCACTGTATGGCGTCTACGAGCGACCTGACCTCTGCGACGTCAGCTGTCTTACAGTCCTGAGAGGGACTCAGCACATACACGGAATGCCCGAAAACCTTCAATTACACATCACACCCGTGAAAATATCCGACATAACATATATATATATATATATATATATATATATATATATATATATTGTATAGGTAAACACAGAGAGAGAGAGAGAGAGAGAGAGTGTTTATTAAACATACGGCAAAAATTCAAGGGGTTATTCCCTGGACTCTTCTAAGGATATTTTGTCCTTTAATGATTTGTGAGAAGGCGCTTGGTTTCGAAGATACAGGATGAAACAAATTTTGCAACAATAAAAACAATTTATTACCAATATTACATGTAAAGTTTATTATTCTACAAGATCTGTTCAAAATAACTACCTCCAGCACTGATGCATGAATCCAATCTTCTTCTAAGTGACTGCCGAACTCTTTCAAAAACATCAAGGTCGTTTGTTATTGAGTTACACCCAGCAATTATCCGATTTCTTAAATCTTCCACATCTTCCCCTGGAGTAGTATAAACTAATGACAGCCTCATGCGAAATAATCCAGGGGTTTAAGTCCGGGGATCGAGCATGCCATAAATGAGGTCCACCTAGACCCATCCATCGATCTCCATATGTTACTGTTAAAAATCTCGAGCAACCACACTAAAATGTGCTTGGGCACCATCGTACATAAACCACATTGCATTTCTTGTAGAAAGTTATTCGAAAAAGTTGCGGTATCCCTCGTCGGTAAGTCTTCCTCGTAGGAATACTGATCCAACCCCAATTCCCAACCAAAAGTTCAACGAGAACTGATGTTGAAAACGATCTTCAAGTACTTCATGTGGATTTTCTTTAGCCCACACATGCAATACGTGCAGGAAAACCAGCAGGAAGAAGTGCCTGAATAGTCCCTAAGAATGTTTTAAACAGTCCCATTACTTATATACAAAATATTTGGAATTTTTCGAGTAAAAATACCTAGATCTTCTTCTATCACGTCCAGTACATTCTCTTCTACGTCTACCGTTCTTACTGTTATTGGCCTTTCTGTTCCTCCACTTCGTTTCAATGTTCCTGTTTCACGAAGACGTTGATGAATACTTTGAAAGGTTTTCAGGAACATTACGGTTAGGAAATCGTTCAATGTACAACCGCCTAGCTTCTAATAAATTACCATCAGCAAGTGTATAAATGAAATGCATGTCAGCCATCCCGGCGTTCGTATAGCGAATCATGATAGAGGACTTGATTAACAACAGTTTCAGTACTAAAGACAGAGTATACACATCAAATAGCTAAACGTCAATCAGTCTCAACAAATTTGACACATACAAAATGACCAATCACGTATTTAAATTCGATGTCTACAGGGTGAGTCAACGATTGGATGAAGTAGGTTTGTGCCTTTTCGGAGAAATTAACAAAGAAACTATATTTATTGTTTGATACAGTTTATTTTTACGCAGATTTTAAAAATATTTAGGACTCTACAGGGTGAGCCAAAAAACTAGGACAGCATAAAGTTGTATTTTTTTAAATAGAACACCCTATATACGAATCGTATTTTCGATCTAGCTTATAATTTTAAATCTTTTTTATTAAGGGTTTACTATAACAAAACTTTATAGTTTCTGAGATAATTAAGTTTAAAGAAAAAAAGTCACATTTTCAAGCATCAATTCAATCCTAAATAACGGTTTCAATTTTGTGACAAATATATTCAAATTTGGAATTTAGCAAGGCCAAGGACAAGTTAACATAATTTTTACCTAATATTTGCAATAAAAGCTACAGGGTGTTGAACACATCGGCTCAAATTTGAACAAGTTTAAATGAATAAATATCTTTTTTTTAAATGGTACACCCTGTATATTTTCATGTTATTTAATAGGGTAATAAAAACCCTAAAGGTTTTGTTCAATATATCCTATACCTATTTATAATAGTTTTTGAGATATTTCAGTTTTTCTTATTTTCCATACTTTTTTACAGAAATAGTCTTCATTATCATAGCAGCCATGTAAAATAATAAAAAGAAACTACAAAAACAAACAGAATGTGGTTAAATATGATGAAATACATTATTCGTTATATTACAACGGCAATAGTTTAATTAAACATAATGTGAAAAAATTAACACAACAATAACGACAAGGCAAATACATATTTACTTTTATACTAAATTGAAACAAAAAAATTACCTATTAAATACTGAGATTAATTATTTATTTTTAATAAGTGTTCGAATAAACGACCCTCTTGTGCAATGCACAAATTTAGTCTTTTTTGCAGATTTTCTCGGACCCTGGACAAAATTAGTGGCGTTATTGTTCTACAGGTATCCCTAATCCTGTTTCGCATATCTTCCACTGTTGTTGGTGGATTAACATACACCTTATTTTTAATATAACCCCATAGGAAGAAATCTAATGGGGTGATGTCGCAAGACCTTGGTGGCCACTCAATGAAACCCCCACGTCCAATCTATTTTTGCGGATATCGTTGGTCCAAAAACGCACGAACTTCACGATGGTAATGCGGAGGCGCACCATCGTGCTGGAACCACATACTGTCGAGCTCATCCCTATCGAGACCTTGAAGCAGTTGGGGTAGTTCTTCTTGTAGAAAGTTCAGGTAACTATGGCCATTTAGTGGTTCATTAAAAAAGTGGGGTCCAATAATTCGATTATGATGAATACCACACCAAACATTTAATGACCAGTGGTTTTGATGTTACACCTCTCTAATCCAAAATGGGTTTTCTGTGGCATAATAATGCATGTGGTGTCTATTTACGGCACCGTTACTTCTAAAAGTAGCTTCATCACTAAACATTACCTTGCATAATAAATTTGGATTTAATTGAATCTCCGCATTTATTGTACGACAAAAGTTTACATGACTTTCAAAATCCTGTCCATGCAATTCTTGGTGTAATTCCATGTGATATGGATGATACCTATATTTCTTGGTAGTACGATTAGCGGTGGATTGTGATGTTTCACATAATGCTGCTAACTGACGGCTACCAATATAAGGATTTTCCTGAACATTTAACAATACTTGTAGTTCTTTTTCTTCATTAGTTACTGGTTTGTTGACCACTTTACGTTTTGGATAATCAACAGTACCAGAAGAATCAAATCTTTACATTAAGTTTTGAAAAGAATGGGTATTAGGCTGGCGTCGATCAGGATACTTCATTTTGTAAATTCTTTGAGCAAGAAGGTAATTTTTTTGAGCCTCTCCTATTGTATAAATCATTCTTATATTGTAAAATTCATTTACAATATAAGATGAATGCAAAAAAAACCAAACTACACTACATAAAAACCAAAAGAAGCGATTGCGGTTATAAATTTGACACACAGAAAAATGTTCATTTACATTGTTTTTGCCATGGCTACTATGATAATGAAGACTATTTCTTTAAAAAAAGTATGGAAAATAAGAAAAACTGAAATATCTCAAAAACTATTATAAATAGGTATAGGATATATTGAACAAAACTTTTAGGGTTTTTATTACTCTATTAAATAACATGAAAATATACAGGGTGTACCATTTAAAAAAAAGATATTTATTCATTTAAGCTTGTTCAAATTTGAGCCGATGTGTTCAACATCCTGTAGCTTTTATTGCAAATATTAGGTAAAAATTATGTTAACTTGTCCTTGGCCTTGCTAAATTCCAAATTTGAATATATTTGTCACAAAATTGAAACCGTTATTTAGGATTGAATTGATGCTTGAAAATGTAACTTTTTTTCTTTAAACTTAATTATCTCAGAAACTATAAAGTTTTGTTATAGTAAACCCTTAATAAAAAAGATTTAAAATTATAAGCTAAATCGAAAATGCAATTCGTATATAGGGTGTTCTATTTAAAAAAATACAACTTTATGCTGTCCTAGTTTTTTGGCTCACCCTGTAGAGTCCTAAATATTTTTAAAATCTGCGTAAAAATAAACTGTATCAAACAATAAATATAGTTTCTTTGTTAATTTCACCAAAAAGGCACAAACCTACTTCATCCAATCGTTGACTCACCCTGTACAGCCGTTCGCAGTAATCGGAATGTTGTTAAAAAATAACAACGCATTTTTATAATTTTTTTATATTTGGTAAGTCCAGTGTAATACACCATACTTTTATTTCGGCTACATTCATAATTTGAAAAATACCAAAATTAGATTTGTAGAAAATGTATTTCGCCCTGTATCGTCGAAACAAAGCGCCTTTTCACAAATCATCAAAGCACAAAATATCCTTAGAAATATCCTTAGAATAGTCCAGGGAATAACCCCTTCAATTTTTGCTGTATGTGTAATAAACACCCTATATATATATATATATATATATATATATATATATATATATATATATATATATATATATATATATGTATATATATATATATATATATATATATATGTATATATATATATTCTTTCTGGAAACGTTTTTTTCCCAACCGATGAATACGATTCTTTAAAAACTAGTGAACTTATTTCCTTTCACTTTTGTAGACTTCTAAATATAAAAAATATTATTGATAGATTTTGTAATATTCCCCGATTTGTTTTCATTATAAAAATGATCCATTTTATAACCGAAAAACAAAATTTTGACTTCTGATTTCGAAGAGACTGTTTAAAAAAAAAGATTTGTTACCATAAGGTTTACAAAAATTAATAAAAAACCTAATTTAACTTTCCATTATAATCAGTATTAACACTAAAAATATTTTGTATTAAATAACGAATTATCACTTTTACGATTTTGACCTTCATTAATTATCTAAAATATTGGCAACTGTTTCCTCTCTAATTAAATAATTTTATATTAAAAATCTATGTAATTTTAAGTACAAATTAGACCAGAATAACCAACTGACCCCATTAATGTATTGAAATGAAAGATAATAGCAATTTTTTATAATTCTTACATAATTTCAAACAATATAATTATTATTTGAGATAATTTTAATTAAAATAAAAACAAAAAATAGGGGAATAATTAAGATTTGATTAAATATTAATTTTTGCACAATAGAAAATCATGTGGTTCAGTTTGATAAACACAATTTTGTTTACACTGTGTAAAAAGCAATTAAACATTTTTAATGGTCCAGAAAAGGGGGTAAAGGTTTTTAGTTGAACAAACCATAATAAAGATGATTTAATGAAGTTAATATGAATATGAGTACATAAATTTCAGCAAATTATCGTGCAAAAATATTGAAATTTCTATTCTGGGTTTAGCCTCATCTTTTTTGTTGAAATTACAGTATCAGCCTTTGAAAATCTTTGTTCACTAGATACACTGCCAGCTGGAACGGATAAATATGTGTATACCGGGTGTCCCGTCCGTATAGGCCATTGAGCATTAGGGAAAAAAATAGGCTTAAGTAAAGTGGATAATATGAATTAAAATTCATAAAACAAACATACCACGTTACCACTGGACGCTGGACGGGGTGACGGACCTTTGGAGTGCTACCTGTGTAGTGGTTACTTTCAAGTAAAGCACAAGTTCTATGCTGAGGAGGACGGGCTTCCGATTGGTTCTTCACTTTCTCCAGTCGTAGCCAATATATATAAATATATATATATATATATATATATATATATATATATATATATATATATATATATATAAGGGTGTTTTTATAGAGGTATAGAACTTTTAAATGGAATAAAACAAAGATGAATTTTTTAAATTGACATGAAATTTACTTTATTCGAACGAAGAAAATAGTCTAGCGGCGTTAAGTCGCACGATCTTGGAGGCCAATTCACGGGTCCGAAACGTGAAACTATGCGGTTACCAAACGTTTCCTTCAATAAATCAATTGTGGCATGAGTTGTGTGACATGTTGCGCCGTCTTGTTGAAACCACAGCTCCTGCACATCATGTATGTTCAATTGATGAACGAAAAAGTCAGTAATCATGGCTCTATAGCGGTCACCATTGACTGTAACGTTCTGACTAGCATCGTTTTTAAAGAAGTACGGACCAATGATTCCATCATCCCATAAAGCACACCAAACAGTCAGTTTTTCTGGATGTAAAGGTGTCTCAACATACACTTGAGGATTATCATCACTCCAAATACGGCAGTTTTGTTTATTGACGTATCCATTCAAACAAAAGTGAGCTTCATCGCTAAACAAAATTCGCTAGGTGATCGTGTGGCTTCAATTCTTGCACGAGTTGGATTTTGTAAGCACGCAAACCAAGATCTTTCCACAAAATCTTCCATAAAGTGAATGGACACATATCTAATTCCTGTGCACGATGGCGGATAGACTGATTCGGGTCTTCCTCTACGCTATGCTCTACAGCAGCAATGACTTCTTCTGTACGCACTGTACGACGTCTCTGTGGATACGTATTATCATTTAGAGTAAACGTAGTGCGAAAACGTTCCATAGCTAATCGAATTAATTGCTCTGATGGACGATTATGTTGACCGTAAAATGGACGTAGTGCGCGATACGTATTTCGAACAGAACAATGATTTTCAAAATAAATTTGCACAATTTGGAAGCGTTGTTCAGGCGTCAGTCTATTCATGTTGAAATGCCAAACCAAACTAAACATAAATCACTTGACAGCTGACAAAATGGCCGCCAGTTAAAAAAGTGTTGCCAACTTAAAGTCCTATACCTCTATAAAAAACACCCCTTTTATATATATATATATATATATATATATATATATATATATATATATATATATATATATATATGGAATGGTTCGAAACTCATGTCATAGAAACAGCAACAGTAAAAACTATATAGAAGGGCAGAACTTAATGATTTTTTGAATTCGTGAAACCCTAAACACCATTCGACATGCAATTAAGTTTCCCATGGAAAAAAAGGTAAATGACCAATTTCCCTTCCTAGATGTCATGGTAACCATTCAAATGAAACTATTGAAACTTCAGTATACAGGAAGCCAGCACATACTGGACAATATCTTAACCACAGTTCTTATCATTCTGTTGTAACAAAACGGGGAATTATACGCAACCTCTATAATCGCACTATATCTATGTATGCAATGTACAACAGAATGGTTATTCTTTAAAATTAACTGACGATATTATAAATGGCTTTAGAACAACGGCCACAGCAAGAAACATATTCCTTCTTCACAAACCCGTACATTAAGAGAACCTCGGAGAAAATCGAATTACCAGCAGTATAAAAACAGTCTTTAAATCAGGTAATCCACTTAGAGCTCATTTAACAAAAACACAACCAAAAACTATCGATAAGAAAGAATATGTTTACAAAGTTCCATGTATATTGCAGAAGCCAAGCGACCTCTAGAAGTTAGAATTAACACAAAACGGGGAAATGTCGAGATGGAATCCAACATGAAAAAAAGAAAATTTATAGCAGCAGCTTACATTAAAAAAAATAATGGAATCTTCGGTAAACCCAGTGTTGGGATTGCCTAATCTTTGGCAACCACTACTTCGTAACATCAAATCACTGAGATGTGTACAATAAAGCGAAACTCTGCACTTCAATGGACACAGTCCCCATGTAAGGTCGTAGCCTTAGGACAAAACATTTAGTTTACACTTGATAACAATTAGAGATACAACCTAATCGAAACGTCGTAAACATTAACAAAAATAAAGACAATGCAAATCCGACAACCACATTTTAGTTACTACTTCATTATTTATACTGCAAATAGAGAAATGTTTAATTTCTTGAGCTCCCACTACTATTAATAAGAATTTGTTCCTATGAATACTTCCAGGCAAAAATTGTATTTCACATTTCCCATATCATTGATATTATTGTAATAATGCATCAAATTAAAAATCTAGGTCTTCTAAGTTTCATGTCTACCTTGTACTTCCATGTTCGGACAAAAATAAATCTACTTTTGTAATTTATTAATTTGATCTCCACAATGACAAATTATTTTTTTTTTAAATAATGAAACATATTTATAAACAATATCATGTAAAATATTAAGTTACATTTATTTACCTACACTTACTGACTTATACAACGTTTTGTGTGAGTAGCTATCAATTTCTCAGAGGGTAATGTACAGGGTGAGTCAACGATTGGATGAAGTAGGTTTGTGCCTTTTCGGTGAAATTAACAAAGAAACTATATTTATTGTTTGATACAGTTTATTTTAAAAATATTTTGGACTCTACAGGGTGAGCCAAAAAACTAGGACAGCATAAAGTTGTATTTTTTTAAATAGAACACCCTATATACGAATCGTATTTTCGATCTAGCTTATAATTTTAAATCTTTTTTATTAAGGGTTTACTATAACAAAACTTTATAGTTTCTGAGATAATTAAGTTTAAAGAAAAAAAGTCACATTTTCAAGCATCAATTCAATCCTAAATAACGGTTTCAATTTTATGACAAATATATTCAAATTTGGAATTTAGCAAGGCCAAGGACAAGTTAACATAATTTTTACCTAATATTTGCAATAAAAGCTACAGGGTGTTGAACACATCGGCTCAAATTTGAACAAGTTTAAATGAATAAATATCTTTTTTTTTAAATGGTACACCCTGTAAATTTTCATGTTATTTAATAGAGTAATAAAAAACCTAAAAGTTTTGTTCAATATATCCTATACCTATTTATAATAGTTTTTGAGATATTTCAGTTTTTCTTATTTTCCATACTTTTTTACAGAAATAGTCTTCATTATCATAGTAGCCATGTAATATAATAAAAAGAAACTACAGAAACAAACAGAATATGATGAAATACATTATTCGTTATATTACAACGGCAATAGTTTAATTAAACATAATGTGAAAAAATTAACACAACAATAACGACAAGGCAAATATATATTTACTTTTATACTAAATTGAAACAAAAAAATTACCTATTAAATACTGAGATTAATTATTTCTTTTTAATAAGTGTTCAAATAAACGACCCTCTTGTGCAATGCACAAATTTAGTCGTTTTTGCAGATTTTCTCGGACCCTGGACAAAATTAGTGGCGTTATTGTTCTACAGGTATCCCTAATCCTGTTTCGCATATCTTCCACTGTTGTTGGTGGATTAACATACACCTTATTTTTAATATAACCCCATAGGAAGAAATCCAATGGGGTGATGTCGCAAGACCTTGGTGGCCACTCAATGAAACCCCCACGTCCAATCCATTTTTGCGGATATCGTTGGTCCAAAAACGCACGAACTTCACGATGGTAATGCGGAGGCGCACCATCGTGCTGGAACCACATACTGTCGAGCTCATCCCTATCGAGACCTTGAAGCAGTTGGGGTAGTTCTTCTTGTACAAAGTTCAGGTAACTATGGCCATTTAGTGGTTCATTAAAAAAGTGGGGTCCAATAATTCGATTATGATGAATACCACACCAAACATTTAATGACCAGTGGTTTTGATGTTGCACCTCTCTAATCCAAAATGGGTTTTCTGTGGCATAATAATGCATGTTGCGTCTATTTACGGCACCGTTACTTCTAAAAGTAGCTTCATCACTAAACATTACCTTGCATAATAAATTTGGATTTAATTGAATCTCCGCATTTATTGTACGACAAAAGTTTACACGACTTTCCTGTCCATGCAATTCTTGGTGTAATTCCATGTGATATGGATGATACCTATATTTCTTGGTAGTACGATTAGCGGTGGATTGTGATGTTTCACATAATGCTGCTAACTGACGGCTACCAATATAAGGATTTTCCTGAACATTTAACAATACTTGTAGTTCTTTTTCTTCATTAGTTACTGGTTTGTTGACCACTTTACGTTTTGGATAATCAACAGTACCAGAAGAATCAAATCTTTGCATTAAGTTTTGAAAAGTATGGGTATTATTAGGCTGGCGTCGATCAGGATACTTCATTTTGTAAATTCTTTGAGCAAGAAGGCAATTTTTTTGAGCCTCTCCTATTGTATAAATCATATCTATTGACATTTTACAATATAAGATGAATGCAAAAAAAACCAAACTACACTACATAAAAACCAAAAGAAGCGATTGCGGTTATAAATTTGACACACAGAAAAATGTTCTTTTACATTGTTTTTGCCATGGCTACTATGATAATGAAGACTATTTCTGTAAAAAAGTATGGAAAGTAAGAAAAACTGAAATATCTCAAAAACTATTATAAATAGGTATAGGATATATTGAACAAAACTTTTAGGGTTTTTATTACTCTATTAAATAACATGAAAATATACAGGGTGTACCATTTAAAAAAAAAAGATATTTATTCATTTAAACTTGTTCAAATTTGTGCCGATGTGTTCAACACCGTATAGCTTTTATTGCAAATATTAGGTAAAAATTATGTTAATTTGTCCTTGGCCTTGCTAAATTCCAAATTTGAATATATTTGTCACAAAATTGAAAACGTTATTTAGGATTGAATTGATGCTTGAAAATGTGACTTTTTTTCTTTAAACTTAATTATCCCAGAAACTATAAAGTTTTGTTATAGTAAACCATTAATAAAAAAGATTTAAAATTATAAGCTAAATCGAAAATACGATTCGTATATAGGGTGTTCTATTTAAAAAAAATACAACTTTATGCTGTCCTAGTTCTTTGGCTCACCCTGTAGAGTCCAAAATATTTTTAAAATCTGCGTAAAAATAAACTGTATCAAACAATAAATATAGTTTCTTTGTTAATTTCACCGAAAAAGCACAAACCTACTTCATCCAATCGTTGACTCATCCTGTATAGGTGAGGTCAAAATAATGCCGAAACTTCACAGGAGTACCTTAAGATTTACGTTTTAGGCTCTCACTTTCAAATCATCTTGTATATATTAGAAAAATTTATAGTATGTGTTATATTACGGAGAAAGCTTTATCTTATAGATAAATAGACTGGCCGTAATATATAACACTGTTACGCATTTTGAAATTTTTTGTTGTTCTCTTTATTGAATAAAACAAAATATAATTTGAGAAGGAGCTATGCAACTCTATAAAGGTAAGAAGGCGTTACGTTATTCCTTGTGCATCGAGAAAACATTTGCAGTGTATTGAAGAACTAAAAGCTCATATGGAATACTTGCCCACCAATTTTTTTATTACTCTTTTTTATTTAAGCCAAATCTGATTTTTAAAAATGTATTCTCAACCTTTTTCTTATTTGTCTCTAGCTTTAACTAAACCTTTTAAAGGTTTTTTGATTTGGCAATGTGTTTAGTTTACCAAACTGGTCCCCATAAAATGCTGAACTATCTTCCAGGTTCCGATGGTTTAGTGATAATGGCAAGAAATGTACAAGTCCTTAAAGACACGTTAGGAAAAGTCAACAACAGATCAAGAAAAGTGACAACATATAAGTTCGTCACTATTTTACAGCACATACCAAAAAAGCTCGTTAAAAACTAATGGTACCAGAGTGCCTGCTGGCAGTTCGTGATTATGATCATACAAATTCTAATAGCCTTGTAACTAAGTACTAATACTACAAACACAGCTGTTAACAAGAATTAAAATTCTATACATGCAAATTAGCCAGGCGTTACAGGCATGGATAAGTAGTGTGATTGCTCTTAGCAATATCCGCAAAAGTAACATCTGCAGTCTGTTCAGCCACCCACATACCTAGAAAATCAATTTAAAAACCAAAAGAACTAATAAATAATTCATCAAAAATCGACTAGATATTAAGAGAGTTTTGAAATGCTTATTTTTTAAGACGTTCCGGTTATTTACTGTCTTTTAAAAAAATCAAATATATTTTTAAATTTTGTTGTTCCCCCACACATTTTTACCTGGAATGAATTTATGGGGAGGGCGTCAACTGAGGCGCACGTTCTGGGTGTCAAGCATTAATGATAGAAACTAAAAGCGTTAAGGAACCAGTATCTTCGAAAGAACAACGCGAATTTGGTACTAAGAACTATTTTGGATAATTACTTCTAATCACATAATTTACAAAAACCTCACCCTTATATAATACGCGAAAACAGCAGATAAGGCATGACAGCGACATCTCAACGGATCACTTAGTAACCAGAGCAACATACACCAACGATGTTGTATAAAACCGCTAAGTGATGATGCGAAGGTAAAATAAGAAGAGAAATCTATCGGCATCGACACATACTGTACGAAAGGATAGAGGACGCCTTATTCGGCATTGGCATCCAAACTAACCGCTCTCTTTGCAATCATATATAATGTTTTTTATTATTTTATAATCATTTAGGAGAGTCTGATTCTTTTTAATGTGGTATACCTATACGTTATACAAAAAATTCCATTCGATCTTAAAATTCTTTGTTTTGGTTATATTTATTAAGAAAATATGTCTATGTTCTTGTACAATAAACCTGAACTAACATATGCCACGCTGTTAAATATTCCCACACTTAAAGCCCCGTTCACATGTGTAACTCAATCCTGTAACATAACATATTAATGCAATATGTTATGGCATTTCGAACCTTAACGCGCGTCAAAGTGCCGTGTGAAATTTGTTACAACATATGGCTCGCGACGAGTCGTCAGTTTTCGGTAAACCAACACACCATCAAGGTATGTTACGCAGTAATGATACTCATTGACGTTACGGGGTGTAGACGGAAGCATATTCCAAAAAGATGTCGGCATCCCAGAACGTTCGCGGTTTTATTTGTTGAGATTCTGTTCGACAGCATACTTCTTGAGTTGAACTTCAAAACAAGCCCTTTTTTTAACAGAACAATGCCGTAATTATTATTTCCTGAACTGATATTTCGCAAATCGAAACTATGTGTTGATGTACAAACAACAACCAAAGAGGTAAGTCAGTCTTTGAATTCATAATGGTAAATAACTTATACATAATGAATAAAGGCAATGAACCCACCTTCGTCACCAGACAAAGGCAGGAGGTTATAGATATAACATTAAGTACGACATATCTCGGCAACTTTATAAAAAACTGGCATGTATCTAGGGAGGCGAGCTGCTCTGGACCATAGGTGCATCAGGTTTGAAATAACGGGTATAGAACGGGAACAACTAAACTAACGGAATCCGCGGAAAACAAACTGGGGAAACTACTGCTTAGACCTAGAACAGAGACTAGCGGAAATCAAAAGTTCAATAGGCAACATAATAGAAGTAGAACTGATGGCAGAACAACTAACAGAGGCCACAGTCTCAGCCTTTGAAGCTAACTGTCCTCAGATCACTCAACATTCTATTCGCAATGTGCCGTGGTGGAATGCGAAGTTAGAGGCCAAAAGAGGACAAGTTAGGAAACTATGGAACAACGCGAAAATAACAGGAAACTGGGAAGAATATAGACTGGCCTTGACTGAATACAACAGGAACTTGTGTAAGGCTAAGAGAGAATCATGGAGGAAGCACTGTTAGGAGATCGAAACGACCCCAGAATGTGCGAGACTCCGAAAGATACTCTCAAAGGATACGCAACCATCAATAAACTCTTTAAAAACAAATACAGGGGAGCACACCTACACTGGGAAAGAAATAATGACCGAGTTATTTCGGGCTCACTTCCCAGGGTCAACAATAATTGAGAAATCACCGGAGACTTGGAGGACTGGAGCAGAGATAAATACTGCTGTGAGAGCCACCAAGGACAATTGGCAAACGGCAAAAAAGGTGATTACCTATGAAAAGATAAAATGGGCCATCACTTACGCAGCCTTGGTCTGGTGGCCCAAGGTAATGCAGAGAACAACCATGACAAAGCTGAGTGGAATACAAAGGGTCGCCTGTTTGTGTATTACTGGGGCCATGAAATCAACCCCCACTTCGGCAATGGAGTGTATTCTGGATCTGCCTCCGCTACACATAGTGATTCAGGCAGAGGCAAAAATGGGACTCAACCGACTAAATCACTCAACAGTAAAATCGCAAAGGACGATGTCATGACATAAAAACATATGTAAAAAAATTAGGAGCCCTGAGTTGGAAATGGACACGGACCATATGAACTCGAGCTACCGTTATAATATACCGTTTGAAGTCACAATAGAGGATCGAATGGCAAGTAAAAGAGAAAGACCGGAAACATTCTCGGGTGCAAGTATCTGGTACACTGACGGTTCAAAAACTAGTGAGGGTACTGGAGCTGGGATATATGGGCTACAAGTGGGGAAGGAATTAATCCTTCCCCTTGGGAAATACCCCACAGTATTCCAGGCAGAAATATACGCAATCTTACGGTGCGCAGACGAGATAAACAGGAGAGCTTACAAAGGAAAGCAAATCCTCATTTATCTGACAGCCAGGCAGCCCTAAAAGCCCTCAAGGGCCAAAAGGTGTTATCGAGGCTGGTTTGGGAATGTCAGAGTGAACTGGAAACTCTGGCAAAAGACAACAGAGTTATGTTAAAGTGGGTACCAGGACATGAAGGCATACATGGAAATGCAAAAGCTGACGAGCTGGCTAGAACAGGGTCGGCATCTCAATACATGGGTCCAGAACCGGTCTTTGGGGTGCCGCGGTGCGCAGCCCGGGAAGCAGTCATAAAATGGATCAAAAGAGAACATATAAACCACTGGATGACCAGACAGGGTTTAAACCACAGCAAGCTATTTATTGGGAATCTGGACCCGAAACTGGCAAGGAAATTACTACAAATGAGTAGAAACCAATTAAGGACTATTACGGGTATAATGACGGGACACATGGCCGTCAAAGTACATCTGAATAGAATGAATCTATATAACGGAAACCTCGGCTGCAGACTATGTGAACAAGCCGAGGAAACGGTGAAGCATATCATATGTGACTGTGAGTCACTGGTGAGATTTAGACAACAAACTTTCGGGTCAGTAAGATTGGAACCGAGAGAAATACTCACTCACTCCTTAGCAGGACTGTACAGATTGAGCCAGGGGGCTAGGTTGACAGAGTGGCTGTAATGCCTAGGGTGAGCACAATAGGCCTACTCTGGTCGCAGTGCATCCGGCTTTAAGACGGACCCGGGAATATAATAAAAAAAAATGTCTTGATGCTACTCTGAATTAGACTTGACTCATCCAATATCTACATTCGTTCCGGAATTAGTGGGTCATTTGCAAACAAAATTTGCGGGTTGATTCGTCTCATAAATATTGTATTGTTCCGGAATTAGTGAATCATAAAAAAATCGATTATTTATAGATCCCAGAATTAATTCTTTTGATTCACTTAAGAGATTCGTAGATTTTGTTAAATTACTTGCCGCGAATGACACATTTCTAACTTCTAAGCTTCTTAGGGATTTCTATCACTAAAATAGGCTTAAAAACTTTAAGTTGCTGAAGCGGTTTCGAGTATTTTAAATCCACTAACGTAAAAAACAATATAAATTTCAAGTGTTTTAAAAACTCTCCAAGGAATGTCGTAGCATGAGGTCACACTTTTTCAACAAGTAATAATGATTACACAAGCCTACTGAGAGCCTACTAGACTTCATGTCTACCTTGCAAAGCTATATTTGGAGAAAAAACAAACATAAATAATATTCTGCAAATTTATAAATAAAATACCAGTATCTGTAAATTAAAATTAATTTGGTGTAGTTATTATTTTCCGCGAAAAAAAAATAAATAGAAAACTGAATCAAAAAGAGGCTAATGAGAAATAGTGCAAAAATTCTGTACTAACCAAGGGGACTAATTTCCCTTCCATTATATTTTCAACGGTTAAAAATCCGCAAAACTCCACCAAAGAACCCTTTCTGAAGTAAAAAAAAACTTCATCAAAATGCAATTTAATGAGTTCCCGTGGAGTTTAGTGAACCTTATTAAACAAATAACAATAAATATGGATTTAAATCACATCAAAATTGTCTACTGAAAAGTATTAAATAATATTACTGTATAATATTTAATATAAATCTATAAAAGTCAAAGTAAAAAAATAATAATAATTAAAGAAGTAGTACCTAATTTACATTATACGAGGATGGTTCGATAAATTCTCGGCCTGAAACAGAGAGGGTGCTAGTAGGATCAAATAACTATAATATTTTGTAAGAATTAAACTTGAGATGACGTCCTGTAAAGTTTCAGATGTTTGCGTTCAGTTGTTTGTTTATGCGGTTATAAAGTACTTTGTTTTAAATGGCTTAACTCCTACGAACATTAAAAATAAGTTAGTTTCTATTTTAAAAAATTCTTCTCCTTCGTTTTCGACAGTAAAAAAATGGCCTGCTGAATTTAAACGTGGCTGTACATCAATTCAAGATGATGAGCGCCCGGGACGCCCAAAAACCGTTACAACTGACGAAATTGTCACAAAAATTCACAATCTCATAATTCATGACCGCCGACTGAAAATACGAGAGCTTGCTGGTATAGTAAACATCTCGATAGATCGTGTCCACTTCATTTTACATGATGTTCTTGGCATGCAAAAGCTTTCTGCGCGATGGGTGCCGCGTTTCTTAACAGTAGACCAAAAACGCCTTCGAATGAACACACAAGAGTGTTTAGACTTATTCAGACGCAATCCTTCTGAGTTTCTTCGACGTTTTATAACTGTAAATGAAACATGGAGTCACCATTACAAACCAGAGATAAAGCAGCAGTCTAAACAGTGGGTGGAGGCAGGTGAGAGTGCGCTAAAAAAAGCAAAAACGGTTCCTTCTGCAGGAAAAGTCATGGCAACAGGTTTTTGAGATTAACATGGCGTGGCGCTTATAGACTATTTAGAAGAAGGCAAGACCATCACCGGGAAGTATTACGCTTCACTACTGGACCGTTTGCAGCATGTCATTAAGGCTAAACGTCCACATCTTGACAAAAAAAGTGCTCTTTCATCAGAATAACGCGCCTGCGCTCAAATCTATGGTTGTTGCTGCAAAACTCCATGACCAATGTTTCGAAATGCTTCCACATGCGCCATATTCGCCGGAACTGGCTCCCAGCGATTACTTTCTCTTCCTAAACTTGAAAAAATGGCTCGCTGGACGAAAATTCCCTTCAAATAACGAGGTCAGAGCAGCAACAACCGCTTATTTTGCAGAATTTGGCAAATCGCATTATACTACGGCTATTAAAATGTTAGAACATCGTTGGTCTAACTGTATTGAAGTACAAGGGGACTATGTTGAAAATAAATAAAAAAATATTCAAAAATCTTTTGTTTTCTTTATCAGGCCGGAAACTTATCGAACCATCCTCGTAATTAAAACATTAATGAAGAAATGAAACACGAAGACTCGGGTTATCATAGAATTCATTCAGTGAATAATTGGAACAAATTATTTGATGTTTTCTTAAAATATTTTGAAATTTTTTCATTGGCAAATTTTTATATGCATGCCCATGAACGGTATTTCTCGATATAACAAAGAATTAAACGTCAAAGGAACTATTTGATTGTGGTATTACGATATTATTATTATATCTAGTAAAATGGTTAAGTTATAATTACGCAAAATTATTAAATTGTCAAAAATCAAGAGGCCGAAGAAAGTTAACACGTTAATGCTTGAATTTCGTAACGGGATCTTTAAACTTCAATTTAGGCATTTGCACACCTAAAAAATAATAATTTTTAACAGTTTTCCAAGCTTTTTTGATATTTGGCGAATTTTATACTCGAAAACAACGCATCCTGCGAAAAAATTACTTGAGGCCTTTTCTGCTCACAATAGTCTAAAGAATCTGAAAGTATTTTTTACGGATCAAAAAAACCACTGTTACTAATTTAAAAAAATAAATGAGACCAGGCTGCCGCTCGGCAATTTTCTCATTTATATACAGGGTGCCCAGGAAGGGGCATATAAGGGAGGTAAAAATAACCCTATTTTATTGTAGAAAAAGAATCCTAAAGTAACTCTTAACGGAGATACAAAGTCCTAAAGGGGTATTATACAGAACCGAATATTCCTTCTATGCGAAAATAGAGTGAGTGATAAGCAATTTGGATTTAAAAATGGTCTAGGAACCAGAGAGGCACTATTTTGTATGCGCGTTCTGCTACAAAAGAGTTGTAAATTCCGAAAGACCATCTACGTTTGTTTCATCGACTTTGAAAAGGCATTCGACCGAGTACAACATGACAAACTTTTTGAGTGCCTACAAGCAGCAGGTCTAGACCACTACGATATAAGACTGCTAAAACATCTGTATTACAATCAAGTAGCCTCTATCCAAATAGAAAACAGTCGTACTCAAAACCTACCCATCAAACGTGGAGTAAGACAGGGTTGCGTTCTGTCATCCTCTTTAATGTATACTCTGAAGAAATCTTTAGGGACGTTTTGGATGACAGACAAGAGGGAGTGAGACTAAGCGGAGAAGTAATCAACAATATTAGATTTGCTGATGATACGGCCATTCTTGCAGAAAGCATCGAGGATCTCTAAACACTAGTAAACCCAGTCAATGAGGCGAGCTGCCGAAGAGGCCTTAAAATCAACATCTCAAAAACAAAGTGGATGACAGTTGGAATGGTTACTGTAGATGAATGTCAACTTTGGCTCGATGGGAGGAGGATAGAGCGTGTAAACCATTTCAAATACCTTGGCAGTTGGTTGAATGTAAATGGGGACTCAGATGAAGAGGTAATAGCTAGGATAGAAATATCGCGGAAGGCCTTAATGACATGGAAACCAGTTTTATGCAACAGGAACCTGTCAATGCATATTCGTAAAAGGGTCCTGATATACTATGTTTGGTCTATTCTATTATACGGTTGCGAGACATGGACACTAAAAACCACAACGCTAAACAAATTAGAAGGATTCGAATTGTGATGCTATCGTCGAATCCTAAAGATATCATGGGTTTCGCACACTTCCAACGAGGATGTTCTCAGAATGATGGATACAGATCGACTGCTCTTGAACATTATAAAGAGGTGGAAAACAGAATACTTCGCTCACATAATTAGAGGACCTAAATACCATCTACTTCGCCTTACAATACAAGGAAAAGTGGAAGGAAAAAGATGGATAGGCCGAAAGAAGCTTTCATGGCTACGTAACATCAGGCAGTGGTGTGACTGCACGGTGGAGGAACTGTTTCGCGCTGCAGCCGATAGAGAAAGATTTCAGGAAATTGTAAACATGATGACCACCAACGTCTGAATACGGACATGGCACCTAAAGAAGAAGAAGATCTCAGTTAAGGAATACTTTAGGATTTTTTTTTCAATAACAAAATAGGGTTATTTTGACCTCTCCTGTATGCTCCCGAGATATTAGGAAGTACTTACAGGACACCCTGTTGAATATGTTGTCTTGTTCAACATGGTATTTTTGACAAAGCTTAGATAAACGATCATACTTTTTGAAATGGTAATTAATTAAAACTGTCTAATTTTTTTATTAGGAAAGGGCACCTAGTAATAAGGTCTCTGGACGGAAATTATGAAAAAAAAACTTCATCCGAATAATTTCACCCACAGAACTGGGATCCTCGCCTCTTCTAATATGACGAAGGTGAATGTTTTAGATTGTTGTGTTCCTCAGATAATTTTATACTCAGTATTTTTAATGATCGAATGAACGAATTGGTTATAATTTTTTTATGTATGTATAAATTTATCATTCCCGATACATACTGACTGTTATCATTAATATGGAAATGAAGTTGCTATTGTGGCATTTTAGATTAGTATTCCTGGGTGGCGGTAAATCTGGAATTTTGTTTTGATTCTTTAAATCCTATTATCATACCTACGACAACCGATTTATTTTTAGCTGGTTAAGTACTGTAGGTAAAACGTGCAAATAATACTAATCCTCCTTTATTAGCGGACCTCACACATTACGACGTGTTTTAATAGCACATAACTTGATTACGTTAGACTTAGAGCCATATTTCATTTTCCGTACGAATAAAGATGGTACGGTTGACGCGTAGCAAAAAAAAAATATAATAAAAAATATTTTTAGTTACAATATTAACTTCTTTTTCTTTTACTGACACCTTCACTATTTATACCTAATTGAAGTAGTCAAAACAAAAAAAAAATACTTCTTTATAAAGTATTTGGTTGATAAATTTGTTTTGGAGGCACAAATTCTTTGTGAGTGATCCTCCTACGTTCAAAAAAGCAAATGAGCATGGACTAGATGTTTGAGGTGTTCATTCGAGTTTTCATCGATTGAAGAGTTTGATCGGTTTGCAAGTCTTTACGTTGAAATTTTGCTTCTAGATCATACTCGAAAATTAATTATTCATAACCGATTCCATCGAGAAGATCAAGGCATATCCAATTAGCTTTCTATTCAGTTGTAAGGTTTTTGGGGCACGATCTTGGCGTATACCTTGACTGATTAAATGATATTGCAGGCCAGGGTTGAGAAGTCCTTACACTGTAGCCTAGGGACTTGTGTATTCTGTAATATCGGTTTTTTGTGAACAGCTTGGTTGTCTTGATCAAGTGTAGCGGTCTATTTACTATTTTTACCACAGGGTATGAGCCTTCTAGATTGATCAATCGTTCAAGATGTCTCCAGTAGGTTAGAACTTCGCATTCAAAGATAATGTGTGAGGCTATTTGGTCCTCTTTGTCACATAGACTTCATGTTGGTGTTTTCAAAAAAAATTGAAAAGTCCTAAGGTTATCCCTGTCCACAAAAAAAAGGATTCCGATGCCATAGAAAATTGCACACAGATCTCAATCCTGATATATTTTCAAGCATTATTGAAAAGATTGTTTATAATAAAATACTAAATTTTATTTTCAAATACCGTGTTTCAACTCCGGCTCAACAAAGCTTTCTTCCAGGAACGTCAATAAGATCTGCGACATATAGTTCTTTAAATTACGTTTTC